>JAIVFI010000032.1:0-571848 GCA_025558095.1 Hyaloraphidium curvatum | reverse complement strand
TAACCTAACCTAACCTAACCTAACCTAACCTAACCTAACCTAACCTAACCTAACCTAACCTAACCTAACCTAACCTAACCTAACCTAACCTAACCTAACCTAACCTAACCTAACCTAACCTAACCTAACCTAACCTAACCCTAAGCGAGCGACTCGCAAGTTAACCGCAAGTGACTCGCGAGCGACTCGCGAGCGACTTGCGAGCGACTCGCAAGTGACTCGGCACAGCCACCCTCCTGGGATATATAAAGAGCGGGACATGTAACAGTACAATCTTGATCGCCAGTTGACTCTACGTGCTCTCCGTGTCGTTCGACCACCGTGCGGAACCCCGCCCGGCCGGATCCTCGTTCTGAGAGCCCTTGGGACGCACCCCGGCATGTCGCTGACGGGGGAGCACGCGTTCTCGGGCTGCTATGGCCGGGATCTCTTCAGTCCTGGTCACGACGACATTTGCGCGGCCATCCGCGCGGCGCTTCGCTCCATCCCGCTCCTCCGCGTGCACCCCATGCCGCCAAACCTCCTTGTGCATGGCTACGAGACTGTCACCCCGCCCACGCCTGCGGATGCTGGCCGCCTTGGCGACGTTCTCATCACGCACCGCGAAACCCGGAAACGGTGGTTGCTCGAGATCAAGACCCTCACCTCTATGGCCCATTTGCACACGGGCCTGGTCTTCTCGGTCCCGGGCCACGCAGTCGAACGGCGGGTCGAGGCCGCCAGGAAGGACTACTCCCGTTTCGTCTTCAACGCCAACTTCTACCCTCTGATCGTGCTTGCTTTTGATTCGTACAGCGCTGTCTCTGCCACTTTCTCGCGCTTCTCCTCGGAGATGGGGCGCATCCAGTATCCCGGGATCGGCGGCCGCGATGGGCAGCCCGTGGACCTCGATGGCCTTTACTCTCGTTTTGTGCGGCGCTTCCGCGAACGGATCGCGGTGGCCTGGGCTCTTGGCGTCGCGGCCCAACTCCAACACTGGCTTCAGCTGTGCACCGAAGCCGCCGCTGTCAACGCTCCGGCCCCCGCGCCGGTCGCATTTGGTTTGAATGTAGATGAGGAGCTGATTCTTGGGGCGTAGGGGGATTTCTAAGTGTACGGTGGGATTGCTAGCTCCTCATTATTGCCCTGGGAGACGCACCCCGGGAGACATCCCGTAACCTCTTTCCCCCGGCTACAGTCAAGAATCTTCAGCGCTGTTCGCTTATTCATATTCAGGGCCTATCCGACCCGAAGAGCCGAGCGGGATTCGCGCGCCGGGTTAGAGCTTCAGGCCCGGTTCCGACCCGGACCGTCGCAAGCTTGAGCTGCGAGGCGGAGCCGGGATGACTCAGGGCCGACCGGCCGCAGGAGTTATCCACGTCCGGCACCGCCGTAGTGCGCAACGGACCAGCGCACACGGCGAGCAACGGCAATGGTATTGTTTGCTTTGGGCTGGCGACCCGGACGGGCTCGTTGACCACGACTGAACCGTCCAGGGCTGCCGATCGCTGCCCGGAGCGAGAGCGGAGCCTTGGAGTGGGATGCATTGCAGGAGCGGGCGGTCACCCCATCGAAGCCTTGTCTCGCGCTCTGAGGGTGCCGAGCCGACGCTCCGTATTGCGCTGATGCCGGGACCCTCAGAGAGAGCGGTGGCGAACCCACTATCGGCACTCCGCCAGGGACGGGAAGCTTCCTTGAGCGGAACTGCATAATTATGTGCTTCTTTTTCGTTCGACCGCCGCGGCGGATCCTGTTGGGGTCCTCCAGGGCGTGCCGTCCAGGGCGTGCCGTGGCTCCACGGACCCTGACCCTACCACCTCCCCGTTCCCCCACAGAACCGGCACGTCTCGTTGCTAGCCAGCCTCTCGGCGAACCCCAGGCTCGGGAGGAACCGCCCTTTGCGCATGCACCCCATCGCCCACTCCTCAGGTCCGAGCGTGCGCCGCTTGGTGCCCCGGTGCTCGTGCTCCAAAGAAAAGTCGACGCCGGCGGCAGATAGCTGGGCCGCCTCCGCGTCGCGCTCGGCCCGGGTGACGGCGGTGTCGATCCGCGGTGCGGGATAATCGGACGGAAGGCACACCGCGGCGCCAACGGCCTGCCCGCTGGCCCGCGAGCGCATCGAGAACGTGCTCCAGTACGTCTGGTGCAGCCCACCCCGGAGGAGGTCCCCACAACCCAGCAGGATCTGGTCCATGGCGATTGCCACCATGGCCCAGTGCGCCTGCTCCGCACCCGTGCCGTGCAGCGCGAGAAGGTGCGAGTGATCGGTGAATGCGAGCGAGGGATGGGAGAGCACGGCGCGGTACAGCTCCCCGAAGGCGCGCGCTGAAAACACCGCCGGTCGTTCCTCCAAAGGGATGCCATCCAGCGCGTCGAGCACCTCGGTGGATCGGCCCCATCCCGGCACGCCGATCAGCTTGTCCCCCGCGAGAAACATCGCCGTGGGCCGCGGTACCCTGCGGGCGAGGTCGGCGAGCGCGTGGGCGGCAGCGCTGTCGTCCGTGGCACAGAGCGGGAAGCGCATGCGGTGCGCGCAGAACTGCACGTGGTTCCGTGCCGAACGCACGTGTGCCGTGACGAGCACCGGTGAGGGGACGGGGTACGAGGCGTAGGCGGGGGAGTCGAGGGGCGGGATCTCCCGCGCCGCGGCAAGCTTGGCCCTCACGGCGTCGACAACGCGCGAGTCGTCCCCCGGGACCGCCAGCGACGCGACGTCGGGTGCCAGGATCGCGTTCCAAAGCAGCCACTTTGCGGCCCGCAGCAGCTCGATCCGCGACGGCAGCTCCGCGCTGCCGGCTGCCTCGAGCGCGCAATCCAGGTCCAGCATGAAGGGCTGCGGCACGGCGAGGAGCCTCCCGGCGAGGCTGCGGCGGAAGCGCCCCAGCTCAGGGGACGGCTGCGGTCTGGGGTGCGTCGCCCACCGCTCCAGCACGACGAGCTCCTTGCAGGAAAAAGGCTGCGTCCGGCGCGCCACGCGTGCGTCGCCCAGCGAGTGGCTGCCCACGAGGCATGGCAAGGCAAGCGGCCTCTCATTGCGCGACTGGTGCAGCGAGAGCGCGGTGCGGTCCGCGCGCAGGTTGGGCGGGGGCTCGGGTTCCGGCTTCCCGCGGGCGGCGGCCACGGCCCTCGCGAGCACCAACATCTGCGACGCGTCGGCAAAGTCGGCGAACGCGTCCGACGCCCCGCCCTCCCTGGAAAAGTAGGCGCCGAGCGGGAT
This sequence comes from Hyaloraphidium curvatum, assembly GCA_025558095.1. NCBI lineage: Eukaryota > Fungi > Monoblepharomycota > Hyaloraphidiomycetes > Hyaloraphidiales > Hyaloraphidiaceae > Hyaloraphidium > Hyaloraphidium curvatum. The sequence goes on along the minus strand of JAIVFI010000032.1, from coordinate 568,652 downwards.
GGTCCCGTTTGCCCAGTTCGCGTCGCCCTCCGAGTGCGGCCCCAGCGACAGAAAGGGCGGCAGCACCTTGCAGCCGAGTGCCCGCGCGAGGCCGACGACGCGCGAGATCGAGAGCACCTGGCTCGAGACCATGTACGTGCCGAGCGGGTCCGCGAAGAGGAAGCACGGCGGGGCCGGCGCGGTCCGGCCCTCCGGCACGCCCGGGAGCCACGCGAGCAGGAAAGTGGCGACCACCAGCCCCGCTGCGGAGCGGGCGGTCCTCCGCGGGGTGCACCTCGGCATGGAAGCCGGCGCGACGAAAAGGCGGAAGGGGCGGGCGGAAAACAGGGGATCGGCCGGTGGCGGAAGGACCCCGCCCACGCCTGCATAGCTAGCTCCCCAATTACACGCCGTCCTATCCTTCGCCGGCCTCGTCCGGGGTTGCCAATGCACGAGCTGGAGAGCCGCGCGCGTCCCAATACCACGCTCACGCTTACCAGCGCTCCTTCTGGTAGCAGTTTGGACAAGCCGCCGCCTCGTCCGGCAGCGCGTCCCTCTCCGCAAACGTCAGCGAGGGCAGGAACCTACCCCTCGCCGAGCACCCCGACGCCGCCTCCCCCGGCCGCAGCGTCCTCCGGCGGGCGTTCCCCGGCGCCGAAAAGAGCCTGACGAAATCCGCCCCCGCGGACCGAACCTCGGCAGCCTCGGCGGCGAGCTCGTCCGCAGTCGGCAGGGGCGGAGCCACGGGCGGGGCGTATCCGGCGGGCAGGCACACTTCGGCACCGACCGTGGTGCCCAGCGCCCACGCGCGGGCGGAGACGAACGACCCGCGGGTCTGGAAGAAGCCGCCCCCGCCCCCGCCCCGCTCTCCCGCCCCGACGTAATCCCCGCACGCGAGCAGCATCTGATCCAAAAGCACGGCGGCGATGTGCCCGTGCGCGGAGCCGGCGGCGGCCTGCGGAACCGCGAAGCGGAGCGAGGGGTGCGACAGGACGGCGGGGTACAACGGGGCCAGGTCGCGGCCGGTGTAGAGCACGGCGGGGGGGCAGGGGTTGGAGGAGAGCTCCGCGAGGGCGTGGCGGACGGCGGTGGCGTCCGGACGGTCCTGGAACGCGGGGTTGCCGAGGGTTTCGCCCGCAAGGAGGAGAATGGGGGGACCGCGCGAGCAGCCGAGCTCGCGCAGCCGGGAGACGAGGAACCGCGACGACTTGATGGCGGTCGTTCCGCACAATGGGAAGCGCATCCAGTGACGGCACACGACCTGATGGTCCACGGAAGCGCGGATGTGGGCCGTGACGAGGACGGGCGGTGCGCCTGCTGGGCCGAGGCCGGGGTAGCTATCGTATGCGGGGTCCGAAAGCCCCGGCATCGATGTCGTCGTGTTGAGACGGTTGCTTGCCTCGGAGGCGGAGGCGGAACGCCCGGGGAGGACGGCGTTCCAGAGCAGCCACTTTGCCGCCCGCAGCAGCTCGTCCCGGGGTCGCAGAGTCGGAATCGCAGCCAGCTCCAGCCCACAGCTCACGTTCAGATTGTAGGGCGCCGGGATCCCGAGGAGGGCGCCCTCCGTGGCCGCCCAAAGCGCCCGCGCCGCGATGCCGGTCGGCGGGCGGTCCTCCATGCCGGGCGCCGGGTGCGTCAGCCACTCCTCGAGCACGAGGAAGCTCGAGCAGCGGAACGGCTGGGTGGCGTTCGAGCGAGAGTCGCCGACGGAAGCCGGATCGATGAGGCAAGGCAGGGCGAGCGGGAGGGGGTTCGCGTTCGGGTCGATGGACTGGCGCGCGCGGTCCAGGGGGCCGCCGGGCTCCGGGAGAGGGACCCCTGCCCCCTCTGCAGTTCTTGCCAACACGCCCAAAATCCATGCGGCGTCGTCGGGGTCCGAGGGGTCGGCAAAGACGCGTCCGGCGTCAAAGTACGTTTCCAGCGGGATGTGCGCGGCGGCGGCCCCGTGCGGGCCGATGTTGACGGGCAGCACGCGGCACCCCAGGCGAAGCGCGACGGCGGCGGTCCGCAAGATCGAGGTCAGCTGGTTGCTGAGGCCGTTGCCGGGGCCCGACACGCGCGCAAACAGGAGGCAGCGCGCGCGGCCGCTGAATGCGTCCGGGGCGGGGCCAGGCCGCGTCGCCGCCGAACGCAGCAGCGCCGCGGCAAGGCAGAGCAGCGCGAGGGTCGGCCATGTCCGCCGCGGCCGCTGGAGCATCCGCTTCGTGAGGTTGGGTGCAGCAGGGGAATTCCCTTGCGGCTCCTTATTGGGACTAGGTCGAGGCGTTCAGGGAGGTCTATGCGAAGGAGCGTCGCGCCGAACGGGTTGCATATGCACTTCAGGACACGTCGCGGAGATCACGTTCTGGCACTAGGTGCGGCAGTCGCCGGTTTTCGAGGCTTCGGGGAACTTCGAAGTCGTAGGCCGGGGGCCAAGCCCTTCGCGACCCCGCTCACCCCCACCCGCAGAACAGCTCCGGCGTCACGTACACCCCCGTCCCCCTGAGCACGCTCCACAGCCCCACGCCCAGCGTGAAGAGCGTCGCCGCGACGGTCCTCAGCGCGCCGAACCCCACCGCCATGCCCCAGAACCGTGTCTCGTGGCGGCTCACGGATGCGAGGTCCGCCAACGCGCGGGCGTGCGGCTCCAGGTCCGCGGCCAGGTGCGGGGCGAGGAGGGAGATGCGGAGGAGGGACTGCCGCCCGGCCGCGTAGGCGCCCGCGACGGTGGAGATCTGGGCGTTGCCGGCGGCGATGCTGGCGAGGTCGAGGAAGAAGAGGACGAGGAAAAAGGAGATGAGGCAGATGGTGTACGCGGGGATGCACAGCCCGCCGATCTGGCACGGGACGAGAGTGAGCTTGGGCGGCGCACGATGAGTGCAGCCACACCCACCAGGTTCATGACTATGGAGGTGAGTGCGGCGACGAAAATGTACGTGAACGTATCCGAGGCAGTCCAGAGAGCCACCATGCGGTTCTCCCAGGTGCCCGAGAGGAGAAGGTAAAGCCGGACATAGAGCGACTCGCGGCTGGCGACAAAGTCCGGAGGACTCGGAGCCGCGCTGCCGAGTTTTGCACGGGAGTACATGCCCTCGACAAGGTCCCCAACAGCGAGCACAGCGGCTCGGCGCTGAAGCCGCTCCGTAAGGGCCATGACGGGGAACGAGGACGTCTGCCGGCCGATGGCACCGACCACCGTCGAGATGAGGAAGCCGAGCCAGTAGACGGCGCCGAGGATCACGCCCCACCAGGAGCCCCAGAACCGCGAGCCGAGTGAGGCCATGAGGGAGTAGGCGAAAAACACAAAGAGGAGCGTCGCGGGGGCCAGGCGCAACCAGACGTCGGCGAAGCGGAAGAGCCCGGCGCGGGATGCGACGGGGCCCGAGCACGAGTCCCGCGGGCACGTGCACATGGGGTCGCCGTCGCGGTGGGCCACGAGCGGGGCGCCGGGGTCGGAGACGACGAGCTGGCGCCACCGCGCGAGGGGGGCGATGACGTGGGCCCCGAGGTCCGATGCCGAGGGCGGGGGGGTTGACGTGTACGAGGCACGGTAAGCAGGGCGCACGATGGTCCAAACGTAGCCAATCAGATACACGAGGGCTCCCGCGGTGCCCCAGGCGAGTGCGCGCGGATCGGTCGCAGGCGGAGCCAGGGCGGCTGTGAGGCCCGCGACCAGGAAGAAGCAGACGACTGCGGGGGCGAAGCGGAGCAGCAGCCGGCCGCGGTTAACGGGGGCGAGCGCGAGCTGCACACGCAGCCACACGGCGAGGTGCGTGCTGAGCGGCGCGATGGCGGCGACGAGGGTCTTCGGGGTGAGCGGGGCGGCCGTGCGGGCGGCTGCAGCAGGGTCCCCGGGCGCCGGCGGGGCGAAATCCAGGCACCGGGGAGGGGGGGGCGTCGGCAGGAGGGCGAGCCATTCGGCCTCGGAGAAGTCGAAGCCCGGCGCCTGGTCGCACAGGGCGGCCGGCGCGTTGGGCCGCCGCCGGGGGCCGGCAGCCTCCTCGGGGCCCGCCTCCCCGGCGGTGGAATCCCGCACGGCCTCCGACATTGATACTCCCGGTACCTGGATGGCTAGCTCGTCATCACACACCCGGTACCTGCGCGGATATCGATGTCGGGAAGCGTGCAACCATTCCCTTCGCCGCGCAGAGGGCCGACGATGCGGCGCCAGGCGGCCACCGCGATCACCCTGCTGCTTGCGGCCACCTCCGTCTGGGCATTTTCTCGCGGGGGCGGCGCCGGCGGGGCCGATGGCGTGGCGGGCAGCGGACCGGGCACCGGCAGACCCGTCGCGCGGACGTTCGAGCGCTACGTGCCCTCGGCGTGGGAGCGGGACTGGGACGCGCACGTGCGGGGGGGCAATTCGTTGACGGACGTCTGCGCCCGCCTGGGGCTGCCGGAGGAGCAGCAGCGCGCCGACGCGTTCCTCGCGCGGGCCGCCGCTATCCGCGCCGGGAAGCTGCCGCTGCGGGCCGCCGACGACGCCGAAGATCCCTTGCTGTCCAAGATGGTCTACCGGACACCGCACGGCCTCGAGGCGCGCTACGTCGAGCCCCTCGTCGGTGGCCTGCGCCACCCGCACGTGTGCCGCTCCTTCCCCGAGGCGTGGAACAGGGAGTTCCTCCTCCCCGAGCGCCGCGGCGATCCCCGCGAGCCGGCACCGCGCTCGCTCTTCTTCGATCTCGGCGCAGGCGCGTGGGCAGAGGGCATCGGCGGCGCGTCTCCGTCGTTCTTCCACGCGGTCTACCGCCGCGGCGGCCTGGGCTTTGCCCGGATGTTCCTATGGGAAGCGACGCGCACAGACCCGGTCGCCTTTTTCCGCGGGGTGCCCGAGGACATGCGGCCGCGCGTGCAGTTCTACAACGTCCCCGTGGAGAAGGAGTCCAACGGCCTGTTCAGCGTCTTCAACGCCGTGCTGGCCGAGGCGGCGCCCGAGGACCACGTGGTGCTCAAGGTGGACATCGACAGCCCCGGGCTGGAGGACGAGATCGTCGCGCACCTCGCCTCCACGCCGAAGCTGGCCGCGCTGGTCGACGAGGTGTACTACGAGCACCACGCGGACTGGATGCCCATGGCAAAGACGTGGAGCTGCCACGTCGTCAAGTGCCCGCCGCTGCGGGCGTCGTACGACGTGTTCGGGCAGCTGCGCAGGCTGGGCATCCGGGCGCACAGCTGGACGTGATTGCCGTCCGGAGGGTGCACGATGGCGTACCCGTGATAACAACATGCCTCCCCACACATTTTCCCCGGTCCTTCCATCGTCGTCCCCATCAGAGGCGGGGCGCCTCGCCGGCGGCCTGGGCGTTGGCCTCGCCAACGCCCCGCACAAACTCCCTCATCACCCCATAGAAACGCTCCGGCGCATCCCTCCACACCGAATGCCCGCACCCCCCGAACCTCTCGAGCCTCGCGAGCCCCTTGGGCAGCGCCGCCAGGATGTCCTCCTGGTCCTGGATCGGGCACACCGGGTCGAGCTCGCCGCCAATCACCAGCGCGGGGCATCGCACGTTGGCCAGCCCCGGGAGCAGGTCCATGGCGGGCATCTCCCCGGCGGCAAATTGGAAGAGCACGTCGGGGTTCTGGATCCCGCGGGCCGAGGCGTCGGGGTCGCGCGAGGTGGGGTTGTACAGCGAGTACGCCAGCGCGACGTACTCGGCCGCGGATTCCGGGGAGGGCGAGGTCCAGAAGCGCTCGGCGGCGTCGCGGACCGGCTTCCCGCCCAGCTTCTCGAACATGGCCAGCATCCGTTGCAGCGAGCGCCGCCCGGAGGTGCCGGCAAAGACCACCCCCCCCGCGTGGCCCGGGTGCCGTGCGGCGTAGGCCTGTGCGACCATGCCGCCGAACGAGTGACCCATCACGACGGGCCTGACGAGCCCCAGGGCGTCGCAGAGCCCGCGCACGTCGTCGGCCCACTGCGCCAGGGTCCACCCCGAGGGGTCCCCGCGGTCCGACCGCCCGTGGCCCCGGTGATCGACATATATGACCTGTGCAACGTCGGCGAGCGCGTCCATGTCTGGCCGCAGCGCGGTGTGGTCGAGGCCCGGGCCTCCGTGCAGCACCACCAGGGCGGGCCGCTCGCGCATCGTGCGCCCCGAGGGCTCGAGCTGGCCGCCGACCGTGTCGCAGAAGAGGCGGACGCCGTTGACTTGCACGCGCATCGCGGGTATGGGCGATGGATGGGGCGGGAGATGGGGGCGGCGAAGGAGGAGGAGGTGCGGCGGGAACGCGGGATGGCCCGCCCGCCCGCCTGAACTGCTGCGCAGCCGTTCCGTCCCCCGAGCGAAATCAAACCGAGGTGGCCCATCTCCATCGCGGGACTGGTGACACCTCACCTCCGATGTCCGGGGGGCCATCCGTCGATTGCCTCGTCGGAAGGGCGACTGCTATGTGGCGAGGCACCGAGCGCGGAAATGGCCCCGGCCCGCGGAGCAGTCGAGGTACGTGGGAGTAGCTATGTATAGGAGGATACGACACCAAAAGAGGAGCCGATCGAAGATGGCCGTGTCCAGGTGGCCGTAGTGACGTCGATCGAGGGCGGCGCTGCTGTACTGCTTATCGCGAAAACTTCCAACTTCGACCGCCCCGCTCTACCGCCTCCCTACCCTGAGCACGCAATGTCGCCTGTCAAGGACACCCTCATGAAGTTTTTTGACGGTGGGCGGCCGCGATGCAGGCGCCCCGCGGCCCCTGACGCGCTCCCCTCCCCCTCCTGCCTCACCCGTGTCTCCCACGACGCCACGGCGACGGGTCGCCCGACCTCCGACCGCTCCACGCGAATCGCGGTTCATTCCACCCACTTTCCCGCGTGCAGCCTGCGAAACCGGCAAGGGCGGCAAGGCCTGCGCTCCGTACGTCGCCGAGGGCGCCAAGTTCGACTGCCAGGCCAAGGGCCTCGAGGGCGTCACCGACGTCCTGGCCTACGCCGACTGGATGACCGGCATCGCCACGGGGTTCGCACCCGGGGGCGGGTACGACATGCACAACTTCGTGCTGGACGAGGGGAAGAAGGAGGCGCTGTTCTACGCGACCTTCAAGGGGACGCACCCCGTGGGTCGCTTTCCCTCCTCCCGTGCCTGCGGGTGATGCTGAACTCGTCCTTTCCACCTGCGCCGATGCCCTCTCTCCCACTCACTCGCCTGCGGTCGGCGTCCTCCCGCGTTGCCCCGTCGCCTCGCCCCTCCGGCAGCCCACGAACAAGCCCCTGGCCTCGCAGTACGTCTACATCGTCGGCTACGACGCCGACGGCAAGGTCACCAAGATGACCAAGGTGTGGAACGACGCGGCGGCCATGCAGATGGCGGGCTTGCCGGCGGGCTACTAGGGGATGCATGATGGGCAATGGCGGCAACAGACGCAGTCTCGATTACGTCTAGAGTGGCACGTGCCCCCGCGTCGCGCCTACAGCTTCGCGGCCTCGCCCTTCTGGCCCTGCATCGCAATCTTGCGCTCGATCATCGCCGCGATCCTGTCCGGCCCGTAACCCAGCTCCCGGAGCACCTCCACAGTGTGCTCCCCGACCGCCGCCGCCCGCCTGAACCTGATCTTGGCCACCCCCTCCACCTCGAAAGGGGAATTGATGGTTTCGACCCCGTCCTCTCTCTTGACCACGATCCCCGCGGCGCGCGGCTGCGGGTCCGCCACAACGTCGTCCATCGTGTTGATGATGGTGAAGGTGACCCCCGCGGCATCGAGCGCGGCGCGCCAGTGCTGTCGGTCCTGCGAGGCAAAAATCTCGTCCAGGAGGGCGACCAGCTCGACGCAGTTCTCCTTCTGCGCCTCTTCGGTGGCGAACTTCGGGTCCGTCGCCAGGTCGGGCCGGCCGAGCGCGGCAAAGGCCGCGGCGAACTGCCGCTGGTTGAGGATGGCGAGGAACAGCCAGGTTCCGCATCCGCAGCGATAGATGTTGGCCAGCGGGCGGTCGGTCTGGGAGCGGGGCGGGTAGGGCAGCTCGCCGGTGAAGTCGTGGCCCGAGAGCTTGCCCTGCAGAAAGGCGGCGTTGGCCCACAGCCCGTTGGCCATCAGCGAGGTGCGCGCGAGGCCGCCCCTGCCGGTGAGCTGCCGGCGGTACAGGGCGAGGAGCACGGCCGCGAAGAGCGAAACGGCGGTCGGGTGGTCGCCCTGGCCAGGCATGCTCGACGCAGGCTCGGTGTCGGGAGTGGCCCGCACGAGGTCCATGAGGGCCGAGCGCGCCCAGAAGGCCGTGGCGTCGAAGCCGCTCTTGCCGGCCTCGGGGCCGACCTCGCCGTACGCCGAGATGGACGCGTAGATGAGCCGGGGGTTGAGCTTGGCGAGGTTGGCGTACTCGATGCCCAGCCGCTTGCGGGCCTCGGGCAGCTGGTTTGTAATAAAGACGTCGGCACCGGCGACCAGCTTGTACAGCGCCTCGCGCGCTTCGGGGTGCTTCATGTCGAGCGCGAGGGAGCGCTTGTTGCGGGCCCCAAACTCGTACGGGAACGAGCCGGTCGGCCAGAAGTAGCGGTAGAGGTCGCCTTCGGGGGGCTCGATGCGTATCACGTCGGCGCCGAGGTCCGAGAAGATGGTGGCGCACGCCGGGCCCGCAATGTAGGTCGCAAAGTCAATGACCTTCAGACCCTTGAACAGGAGCGTGGGCGCTTCGTCCGCCATTGTGCCACCGGTCCCAATACGTAATGAGCAAGGTCAGCGGGATTTGGAGGGATGGACGGCGTCGCCCGGCTTCGAAGCGGCGAAAGGCGCGCGCTACGCGCCGTGAAAACGATAGCGCGATCACACAGCAGAGATGGTCGGCGCGAACGACACCCCGACGGCTCCGCGGCTCCGCTGTGCCGATGCAAGCGAGTATGCAATTGTGGATGGAGGATTGGTGGCACGGATGAGCGTGTCGTGGACGACGAGCTGCACCTGCTCTTCGAGTGCACGCACGTGGATGCTTTGCGGGCGGTCCTCGTCGACCGCCTAGCGACGGCGGGGCGCACTTGGTCCCCCCCCCTGTTCAAGACGACGTGCCAGGATCCTTCGACAATGCTGGAGGATGAACGCCTGCCTCCCCGGATCTGGAGATGGGTAGCGTCCTTCGTGGCTTAAGCCCTGAAGGTGCGCGAGAAGAACCCCAATCCGGAGCTCTGAATCGCCAAGCGGCGATGGCGAAGTGGACTTCACGGAAAGGAATTGACGGCGGACACAAGCACTTTGGCGCGATAACCTAGTGGCATCGATGTATCTCGTGTATTGCGACGCCCACGGAAAGACCAGAGTAGACCAGACCAGACAGACCAAATCGCCGCCTCGTCTTCCGGGGCTTGCCAGCCCGCAAGGCCTCAAAAGGACAAGGGGAGATGTGAATCGGGCCATCGAACCTCCCACGTCCCATTCCTTGCCGTGTGATCCTTGCAATGGGGATGCGCGTGCCGGGCGAACGATCATTGGGAAGAAATCAAAGCTGCTGCAACGGGTCCAAGCCGACCGCGGGTCTTTTGGCCGAGAGGACCATTGTCCACTGGAGGCGGGTCACTGTCTCCATTGTGAAATCGGAGGTGCTCCACCTTTACGGTACGGCGGCCAGCCAGATGCCAGAGTTGCCGCGGCTGCTGAAGGCGGGAGGGGGTCCGGTCGAAAGTCGATCGGCTAGCTCGGTATACTGCTCAATTGTCCCCGAATTGCACCAAAGGTGAACGACTGCTGTCGTTTTGAACCTGCTGCTGCCCCCTGGCTGTGATCCCTCGAGAGCCGAGGGGACTGGTCCTCGGGAAAGGACCTGAAGAACAGCAAAGTGCCGGCCTCCGCGATGCCGGATACATGGCTGCACGTATCCGGGCGATTGAGTGTGCCCTCGCTTCCAGAGCCGTCCAGCCCCGACCGACAGATGATGAGATCGGGTGGGATGCGGGCGGGGGATCGCCGACTCGGCACATGCGAGCGCGGCACGAACAAAGGTCAAGGCCACCCAGATGGAGCACGTCTTGACGAGTTCATCCCGAGTACCAGTGGCTCTAATCGGCGGACTTACGCGCTCCCGAGCAGGCGCGGAGTATCCCTCCGACCTGGCTGAACGGCGGATTGCCGGCCGCGGCCCAGGGACGTTCATCTCTTCGCCTCCGCACCGCTCCGTCGCACTCCCACTCCGCCGGTATCGACATGGCGGCCCTCGCGGCTCTCGTGCTGCTCGCTCTCCTCGGCACCGCCTTCGCTCGCCCGTCGTGGCACGCCGACGTGCGCGTCACGCCGCTGTCGGGCCCGCGCCCCGCGCCCGGCTCCCCCGCGCTGTGGCGCCAGTGCTCCGCCGTCTCGCTGCGAAACCCCGCCGACATCGCCGGGCGCTATGGCGGCGTGCTGCGCGTCGAAGGCGGGCTGCTGGCCTCGGCGGACGGGCCCGCTGCGCTGGTCCCGGTGCCCGGCCGCCCGGGCTCCTACGCCCTCCAGGCCGCCGACGCCTCCCTCGGTGCGGGCGGCACCATTGACCTCGTCACAATCTGCATCGACTACAAGGCACGCTGGGCCCTGAAGCCCGAGATTATTGTCGAGCCCGCGGAGGACGGCTACGTCGAGGTGACAGCCGACGGCATGGTGGTGCCCGACGGTACGCCCGTCGCGGTTCAAGTCCCCACCAAGCGCCTCTTCAGGAGGCAGGACATGTTTACAGCCGATTGGTGAGTCCCGCCCCCAATGCGCTCACGTGGCATGCATGTCTGACCCGCCCGCCGCATCCCCCTCCTTGGCTTGCATCCCGCAGGTCCTCGGGCAGCTGCAGGTGCATCAATGCCCTCGCATCCCTCGCGACTCCCCTACCCCGCCCGCCCACGCCGCCCCCACCCGCTTCCGACACCAACGCCCCCTCGCTCACCGACGTCGAAGGCTCCGCCCCCGACCGGGACGGCGTCGTCACCCTGGACGGCCGCGGCGCCCGCATCTCCGGCACCGCCGATGCGCCGCAGGGCTCTCTCATCTACCTCACGGTGGACGGCCAGTGGATCGGCACCGCCATCGCCGACGACGGGGGCGCATTCGAGTTCGACGCCGGGCCCGTCGGCGAGTCCGGCAGCCACGAGCTCCGGGTCTCGAGCACCCCGGGCTCCTCCAAATCGTATAAGGTCGTCGTCGAGGTCCCCGACGGGCCGCGGCTCCCCTCCCTCCGCTCCGTCTCGGGCCGCCGCCCCGATCCCAAGGACCCCACCTCCATCGTCGCCCCGCCGAACCCGGTCTTTTTCGGGCTCGGCACCCCGAACGCAGGCTACGGCGTGTACGTGGACGGCGAGCAGGTCGGACAGGGCACCGCCGGGCCCGACGGCTCGTTCAGCTGGGAGGATGCGGAGGGGATGTTCAAGCCCGGGGAGGCGCGGAAGCTGTTCTTCCTCACCTTTGGCTTTTCGGACACGTACCTCGTCGAGGCCTCCAAGGATATCAAGGAAGTCCCGCCTTACCTCGTGCGGGCTGGCGACCGCGCGGTGGTCGGCAGCCTGACCTCCGTCTCCGGGGAAAAGTTTGCCGCGCGCGGGATCGCCGAGCCCGCCGGCCGGAAGGACAAGGTGACGGTCTACCGGATCGCCAAGCCGTACGCGAAGCCCGAGGAGGTCGGGGCGGCCGAGACCGACGAGCGCGGGAGGTTCGAGATCGAGCTCGAGGTCGGCGAGGCGGGGGCGACGTTCGTGTTTGCCGGTCCGGGGGGGAAGCGCGCGCACCACTTCCTCAAGGACGGCGACAAGGGGGCCGATTCGGGCGGCGAAACCAAGGCGGGGGACGGCACCACAGCCGGCGGCGAGGTCGAGATCCCGCAGTCTTCCGGCGCGGACAAGGCGCCCGAGCTCGAATCCTTCGGCGGCAACACCCCCGACGGCCTCGAGGTCTCGCTCGAGGGCAGCGCCTCCGCGCTCGTGGTGGGCACCTCGGGCGGCGGCGAGGGCACCCTCGTCTACATCGTCGTCCGCGACGCGGGGGCGTGGCGCTGGGTCGGCACCGCGATCGCGGGCAGGGACGCGCGGTTCCGCTACCGGGCGGACCAGATCGGGGACGGGGATTACGAGGTCGTACTGGTCGCCAACGGAGCGCGATCGGAGCCATACCTCGTCTCGGTGCGGGGCACGGAAAAGGAAAGCAAGATGCCCGCGTACGTGGCCTACGCCTCGGGCAGGCTGGTGCGGGACGATGGCTCGCCCGCGCTGGAGCTCAAAGTGCCCCGCGACCCGTGGCTTTCGGTCTCGACGTCGCGCGACCATGCCGGCAAGCCGTGCTCCGTTATGGTCGACGGCACCGAAGTGGACCGGTTCGACCTCGGCTCGGGCGGCGGCGCGGTCTACGACGCCGGCAAGGTGCTGGAGCCCGGCGAGACGCACAAGATACGGTTCAACGTCGACGGGCTGGGCGAGGGCAGGCCGTACGAAGTCACCGTCGTCACGGACAAGGTTGTTCCGCGGGCGCCGTACCTGCTCGGCGTCAACGGCGAGGCGGTGCTCGGCGGGACCACGACGACGGGCAAGCGGGCCAAGGTCCTCGGGGTCGCCGAACCCCCCGGCGAGGCCGTCGAGATCGCCGTCTACCGGATCCTCAAGCCCGGCAGCGAGCCGGAGCGCTACGCCGTTGTCCAGAGCGACGGCAAGCGCGGGCTGTTCGAGCTCGAGGTGGAGGTGGGCGAGGCCGGGGCGGCGCTGCTGTTTGCCAGCCCCGCGGGCAAGTCGGTGCACCACCTGCAGTATTCGTCGGATGGCAGCGAGGGTCAATCCAACTAAACCGGAAGTGCAACTTGGCAATTGGATGTAACGTAACTACTCACAAGAGATTCGTGTCGTCGTTCGACGTAGCTACGCGTTCGCGGGCTAGTGGATCCCCGACACGGGACCGCCGATGCCGGCCCCCACGCGAGACCGGGCGCTGGCGGCAGCGGTCACGCTGCTGGGGCTCGTGGACCTCTCTCGCGACGTCAAGGGCGTGCCAGCGGCGCCCGATGGCCTCTCCCGGCCCGCCCTGACGCGTCTCCAACGCGTCGCCCTCCTCTGCTCCGCCGCGATGGGCGCGCCGTCGTGCGCCGCGCTGGCCGCCCGCGCGTGCAAATTCATCGCCGACGAGTCGCGATTATGGGAAAAAGACGCGGCGGTCGCGATGGAGCTCGTCGAGGGCGGCGCCGTCGACCTCGCTCTGCACGTCCTGCGCCGCCCCGCATCGCCCGCCAACCTGTGGGCGCGCGTGCAGGCCGCCACCGCGCTGGGCAACATCGGCGGATCGTCGTCGCCGGAAGCAAAGGCCGCGATCGCCGACGCGGGCGGGCTGGCGCTGCTGCTGCGCTGCCTCGAGGGTGCGTGCCGGGCGGAGGAGAGGGACCGCGGGACGGCGGAGCTGGCGATGCAGCTGTGCAGGGCGGTCGGGAACCTGTGCTACGGCACGGACATGGTTGGGCCGATGGAGCGCAAGGCCATGGTGGCCTCGTGGCCGGGTTCAAACACGGACACACCGGCAGACGGCGACCGGCAACCCTCGGAGGCCTCGGATGCCCTCCACTCACGGACAGAATGCTCTATTGCCGACGACCACCTGCATTCCGGACCACCGTTGGTCATGACGGGCCCTACCCTCCTGCTGCTCGCCATCACCACCTTCCCCGACCCCCGCGTGCGCCGCTGGGCATGCCACGCCGTCTCGCACGCCACCTACGGCCGCGCCCCGAGCCCGCAGCAGGACGCGTTTCTCGCCGCCGGGTGCCTCGAGGCCGTCCTGGACGTCGCGGCGGGGGAGGACGGCAAGGCAAGGACGGCGGCGTGCGAGGCGGTGGGGAGCATGGTGTTCCGCCATTCGGAGGCGTGCCGGAGGGCGGCGGACAAGGGGGCGGTGGGGACGCTGGTGAGGGCGCTGGAGGGCGCGCTGGAGGAAGGGGACGCGAGGGCCGCGGAGGCGGGGCTGCTCCCGCTGGAGTCCATCCTCCGGGAGGTGCCTTCCTTGGCGTATCCCGACACCGCCGCGCGATTGCAGGCAGTGGCCGCTGGACTGTCGGACTCGCTCGGACCGGGAAGCCCGGGCGTGCGGAGGTGGGCCAATGCCGTGCTCTTGGCCCTGGAGCATACCCCACCTGGAGCAGTGTCCTCGTCGGACCCATCCAAGGACTGATGTATGTGACTTTGCAACACTTGCGCCACCTCTTTTTGCGCCTTGTCCCTGATCGGCGCGCGAACGTCCCGAGCGGTGCCGGCCGTGGACTCGGACTCGCCCAAACAACTTGACTCACACTCACCTACAACTCCGAACAGCCACCCGCGCCCTCTATGGCCCCGAAAAACATCATCGTCGCGTTCGACGGGTCGGCCGGAGGCGCCGCCGCGCTGCGGTTCGCCGCGGAGAACCTGCTGCGGACCGAGAGGGGCGACTCGCTGACCGTGCTCGTGGGTGCCCGCTGCCCGCCACGGCGTCGAAGCGGGGCTGACCGCGGAACTCCCGCGCCTTTTGTGATGCAATGGCCCCGCATGTTGATTCCGGTGGCCCGGAACGCGCTCCCGCGTGGCCCGCACCGACACACCCTCGCTCCCGGCCACGCGCTCCTCGCCTTTTCCGACCCGCAGAGCGTCAACGTCGTGCCGGACGACTACGAGGACATCATGGAGGCCCTGCTGGGCTCGGACGCGGCCGAAGGTTGCCCCTCCCCGCCCCTCCCCCGACGCCGACGTGCTGATCCCGTCCCTGGGCGCCCCGCAGGCGTCGCGAGCGAGGGCGAGAAGAACCGCCTGGTCGCCGCCGAGGCCAAATTCGCCGAGACAATGATCGCCAAGGCCGAGACGGAGCTGTCGGCCGCCGGGGTGGATCCGAAATCGGGCAAGGGGGGGAAGTGGACGCTCGTGCACGAGCCGGTGACGGTCAAGAGGGAGGATCCGAGGGACGTGATCTCGGAGTACGTCGTGGGTTGCTCTCCGCCCGCTCCCGGGACCGGATGGGAAGCTGACGCCCCGGGAAAGGAAACCAAGAAGCCGGACGTGCTGGTGGTCGGATCCCGGGGGATGGGCGCGGTGCGCAGGCTGATGATCGGGAGCGTGAGCGATCACCTGGTGCACAACGCGAGCTGCCCGGTGCTGGTGGTGAAGGAGCCGAATCAGGGATAGGGGGTGCGGGGCCGTGCCTCAGCGCCTCGGCGGGCGGTCGGTGCCTCTCGTGGGCGCTCGGTCGTCTAGCTGATTCCAAAAAAGACCGCATTTTCTTGATCCCGGCCGAATATGGAAGAGTATCCCGTTCCTTGAGCGGGTAGCCACCACGCGGGTGGGCGGCGGCGTCCTCGCCACCACGCTTGCCCCCTCTGAGATCGCCGATTCTGTCTCCCGCGGCTTCCCCGCCGGCCATCGCGGCGCCGAGCCTTCCAATCCCCTTCCTCCTGCCCATTACCGCTTGTTACTGGTGACGCGATGGCGGACGAGGCCCCCGTGCTCCTGTTCAAGGGCCTCAAGGTCATCGACTTTGCCTCGTACATCGCGGGCCCCGCCTGCGCGACCATCTTCTCGGACCTCGGCGCCGACGTGATCCGCGTCGAGCCGCCAGAGGGCGACCTCTACCGCTACTTTTGGCCGACGGGCTCGTTCCCGTACGAGTTCGACTCGCGCAACAAGCGCTCCCTCGCGCTCGACATGAAGCACCCCGAGGCGCGCGAGGCGCTGTACAAGCTCGTCGCCGGTGCCGACGTTTTCATCACCAACCAGCTCCCCGAGGCGCGCAAGCGGCTGGGCATCGAGTACGCCGACCTCGCCAAGCTGAACCCGCGGCTCATCTACGCGTCCATCTCGGCATACGGCGAGGTCGGGCCCGAGGCCGGCAAAAGCGGCTTCGACGCCACGGCCTTCTGGGCGCGCTCGGCGCTCATGGACCTCGTGCGCTCGTCGCCCGACACCGTGCCCTCGTCCAGCATGCCCGGGCAGGGCGACCACCCCACCGCCGTCTCGCTCTACGCGGCCGTGGTCACCGCCCTGTACCGCCGGCAGCTGACCGGCAGGGGTGGCCTCGTGCGCACCTCGCTCATGGCCAATGGGATGTGGGCCAACGGCGCCATGCTGCAGGGCAAGTTCTCGGGCCACGACTTCACGGGCGAGATCCCCGGCAAGCCCCGCGCCGAGCGCGACCGCCCCCTGGCAAACATCTACCGCTGCGGCTGCGGCACCTGGCTGTTCCTGGCCATCCTCAACCAGCGCCAGTTCGCGCCCCTCTTCGCCGCCCTCGGCCGGCCCGACCTCGCGGCGGAGCCCAAGTTCGCCACCGAGGAGGCGCAGAAGGAGAACGCGGCCGAGCTCATCGCCCTCCTCGACGAGATCTTTGCGTCGCAGGACCGGCAGCACTGGCGCGCCGCCCTGGACGCCGCGGGGGTCACCTTCACCATCATCAACACGATGGACGACGTTGCGGCGGACCCGCAGCCGCGCGCCGCGGGGATCGTGGTCAAGAGGGAGGACGGGGTCGAAACGATCAATTCCCCGTTCGAGGTGGAGGGGGTGGCCAAGATCAAATTCAGGAGGGCGGCCGCGGTGGGGGAGCACACGGCAGACGTGCTGCGCGAGCTGGGGTACGGCGCGGACAGGATCGCGGGGATGATCGAGCGAAAGATCGCGGTGCAGGGGCAGAAGGTCGAGGCTGCGAAGTTGTAGGCAGCGTTGGAAAGGGAAAAGGTGGGCGGGTATGCAACGGGACGTGTGAAATTGACCCGAGGCCGGAACCTCTTCGACGCGAAGGAGGAAGACTAGCATAGATGTCTGTCGCTCTAGTCCAAGTACGCACGCGCACTCCATACACTCTTTAGCCGGGAAGAAATTAAACTGCAATGTCGAAAATCGCGGCCGTCTAAGGGGTGGCCGTCTCCGTGGCTTCGGCAGAAGTGGTCGCCTCCTCCGTCGAGCTCGCTTCAACCGCGGTGGTCGTGGCTTCCTCCGTGGAGGATGCTGCTTCGGTTGTGGTTGCGGCTTCGGTCGCGGTTTCGGCGGCGCTGGTCTGGAACGCGAGTCAGATCGCCGCCCGCGAACAACATCGACGATGCGCACCTCCGACGGGGCCTCCGTGGTCGTGGGGGCATCGGTGGCAGCTGCCGACGTGGTTTCCGATGCGGCCTCGGACGTGGCTTCGGGAGCGGCCGAAGATGTCTCGGAGGCCGGGGCGCTGGTCTCCGCAGCCGCCGACGTCGTTTCGCTGGCGGCTTCGGTGCTTGCGGCGCTGGTCTCCGCGGCGGCGCTGGTCTCGACGGCGGCGCTGGTCTCAACGGCGGCGCTGGTCTCGGCAGCCTGCAGACGATTGTGTCAGACGCACGCCGGCGACACCCGACGTACAAACACCCACCGAGGTCGTCTCCTCCGCGGCCGTGGTAGCCGCGGGCGCATCCGTGGTCGCTGGGGCTTCGCTCGTCGCCGGCGCGGGCTCCGACGACGTCTCAGGGGCCGACGTCGACTCGGGAGCCGGGGCGCTGGTCTCCTCGACGCCGGCGGACGCGGTGGTGCTGGCGACGTCGTCCGTGGTTGCTGCGGCCGGGGTGGTCTCCTCGGGAGCCGGGGCACTGGTCTCGGGTGCGGCAGGGGTGGTTTCGGCCGGGGCGTCGCTGGTCGGGGCGGGGGCGTCGCTGGTCGGGGCCGGGGCATCCGTGGTGGCAGCAGGAGCATCGCTGGTCGGGGCCGGGGCTTCGGTCGTCGCGGCGGGGGCGTCGGTGGTCGTCGAGCCGGGGCAGAAGTCGCTGACGACGGTGGCGCCGACGAAGCACTTGCCGTAGCCGAGGATGCATCCGTCGCCGCACCACGCCTCGCCTGCGCACAAACACGGTCAGCACCAATCGAAACGGATGCACAACGCGCGTCAACGAACCGGAATCGTCGCCGTCGTCCTGGCAGTAACCGTACTGCGAGCAGCAGTACCCGTCCGAGCACTTCGCGCCGCCAAAGTCGGGCCCGCACCGCCCGTCGGTCTCCACGGGCAGGTCGGGGCAGGGGTTGTACACCGGGGTGGATGCCGACACGGTGGTGGCGGACCAGGCGGCCGAGGTCGGGGTGCCGTGCGGGTTGCAGACGTCCGAGACGGAGGCGAGGGCGGGGCGCTTGTGGCACTTGCCGAAGCCGACCTGGCAGCCGACACCGCACCAGGGCACGCCTGTGGGTGCATCGAGGTTAGCGGGGGAGGGCGTGTGGTGCACAAAGGGTGCATACCAGCGTTGCCGCCGTTGTCTGCATGCGTCGGATGGGGGTTCGCGGGTCGCGGAGGGGCGCGAATCAGCTCCCGCTCGCACGACCATGCATCGCGATGCACGTACCCTGGCAGTAGCCCCAGCGCGAGCAGCAGATGCCGTCCTCGCAGCGCGTGCCGAAGCTCGAGCCGCAGCGGCCGTCGGTCGAGACCGGGATGGTGGGGCAGGGAACAAACACGGTGCGGGTGCCCGAGACGGTGGTGAGCGTGGCGGTCTCGACGGGTGCTTCGGTGGTGGCCGGGGGTGCTTCAGTCGTTGCCGGGGCAGCCGGGGTCGTTTCGGCCGGGACGGAAGGGGTGGTCTCTGCCGGGGGCTCGGGGGCGCCGTCGCCGACGAGGGTGTAGCCGGTGACCTTGCCGCCGGAGCAGGTGAGGCTCTTGATGCCGACGCCGTCGGTCGCGGGGTGGGACCACTGCGGGGGACGGCGAGCGAGTGAGCAAGGGACGTGCGGCACGGAAGCCACCCGGCCCGTGCACCCACCACAAAGTACAGGTCGCCGCGCGTGCGACCGCTGTTGCACTGCACATGGAGGCGCAGGAGGCGGCCCTGCAGGGAGGCGGTGTACCAGCTGGGCGCCTGAGTCGATCCCTCGGCCTCGGTTTGGCAGTTTGCGCGCTCGAGCACGTCCCTGTCGCGGCGGTGCACGTAGAACCTCATGTCGAGCTGCGGAATAACATCAGCAACTGGGGGGTGCGGCGGCGGGCGGGATGCGGCCCACCTGCGCGGGCCCTGCCGGGTCCTGCGGGCCCTTTGCGGGCTCGGTGTAGAGCGTCGGGTCGGGCGCCTCCTTCCAGGTGCCGTCGTCGCGCAGGATCTCGAACTTCTGGTTGGCGTAGCACGGCTGCCACGCCTCGGAGGGGACCATGGCGGACCCGTTTGCGAAGTGCAGCCTGCCGAGGGGGCGCTCGCAGGCGGTGGCGGAGAGGTACGGCAGCGCGGGGCTCTCGTCGGTGGCGGCGCCGAGCACAAAGTCGGGGCAATCGACGTCGCCGGCCGCGAGCAGCGCGCGCAGCCCGGCGTCGCCGCCCGCGGCCCGCTCGGCCGTCAGCGCGCCGACCTCGGCGGACAACAACTCCGCGGCGCCCTCGACGAGCTGGCGCGGCCGCACCGCCGGGGCCGCGGAGGCGGTCACCGCCGCGGCGCCGGCGAGCCCGAGGAGCGTGAGCAGGACGCGCATCGTGGGCGGGCGCGCGGGGGGTGTTTGGTGGGCGGCGTATGTCATCCGCACCAGAACCTAGCACCTTCCATTGTTGCGGCCCGCAAAGCCGCCCACAGCAAAGTCCCTGCTGACCAACCCACCGGGGTTGCATGCGCGCTGCATGGAAGCTTCCGGTAGGCTTGCCAGTACCCAACATCGTCTATTGCGGGCGCAGATGGCCGGATTCGCTGCACAGGCAGCTCTGTCCCAGAGTGAGGGAAGATAGTGCGGGCGGTGACTAACCGGGAAACCGGACTTCCCCCCGGTCCTGGGCGTCCGGGAGGATCTGCTGGACCAATTAACACTGATTCCAACCCCTCTGAGTCTCCCGGTGCCCTCCCGGCCGCGAGATCGCGTTGCGGAGCGAGGCTGGCGTCATGGTCCAGGCCGGGGAACGGATATCGGCCCCTAGATTTTGGGGATCGGCTTTGCGACTTCCGACCCCTGCCGCGCGCTGGAACCGGCGTCCCGAAGCGCAGAAAGTCCGGGATCTGCTTCCCGGATGCCATCCCAAAGATTCGCGCGCAGGGGGTGGGCCGCCCGGCGCCCCCGAAGATCCCCGTTCCCGCACCGCCCCGCGAGGCTCACTCGGGTTCCCGCCGCGGACCACGCCCACCGCGCAATCCACCCCGCCGGACGCTCCCCGCCGCCTTTCCGGATGACTTCCTTGGGTCTTGCCGGCCATCCGCGCCGGATGGCACCACCCCGGGGCGCCCAGCCGGCACAGCCAGTGCAGCACCGCCAGCGACCCAAAACAAGGACAAGGTTCGTCATTGCCTGAGCTTATTGCACCGCCAGCGACCCGGTCCCTAGTCGGGAAGGCGGGCACCGCCCTGGAATTTCCGGTGCTCCGTCAGCGAGATGATGGGGGACCCGCGAGCGAGGGGGGCGGGAGAGGCGGTCCTCGAACGGGACCGGGACCGGTCGGGCCGGTATGCGAACACATCGCCGATCTGTATGGAGCCGGAGAAACGACGCGGCCGGATCTTCCCGCCGCACACGGCGAGATCCGCAGATCGCGCCGACGCCCCCGACCGGAGCACCGGATCCCCCGGTGGCCCGCCGTCGGGATGGCCCCGCGTCCCCGACGAGTCCCGCGTCCATCGCCGTCCCCTCCAGTCGCCGCCCCGAGGACGCCTCCGCGCAAGACCGGCCCGCCACCGCGCACCAGCGCCCCCTCCGCCGTCCCTTCATCGGGAGCCGGGTCCCTCGGAGAATCGAGCCCGGAAGCCCGTGCTGCGCAGTCCCGCCGTGCCGATCCGGCAACCGCGACCGCGTTCCCCCCGAGGCCGATGCAGCCCGGAACCGGCGTCCGCGGGGTTCCGTACTTCGAGCTGACGATGCCCGGCCCCCGGGCCTACGCCCCCTGCCCACCCGCCTGCGGCGCGATCACCACCCGCACCCCGCCCATCCGCCTCCAGAACGCCAGCTCGGCGTCCCTTGCCTCGGGTCCGTCGGGGTGCGGCGCGTCCGTGTCCACGGCCATCTCCACGACCGGCTCCCCGGCCGACGGAGGGGCGTCCAGGGCGAGCTTGGGGTTGACTTCCGCCAGCTCCTTCGCGCGCGTCTCGAAGAAGGCGGGGGAGATGTCCAGCCTCGCCCTGCGCACCTTGACCGACTCGAGCTTCGGGTCGTACCACGCGCACAGAGCCGTGCTCGACAGCGTGTTCATCTCCACCTCCCTCACGCTCGGCACCTCCCGGGCGGCGGCCAGGATCCGCATCTCGTGCGTGCTCCGCGCCGGTTCCGCCGGCCGCTGTCCCGGCTCCTGGACCACCGCGCGGGGCCGGAACTCGGGGCGGCGTGCCAGCGCCTCGAGCAGGTCGGGCTTCCTGAAGGTGAGGGTGCGGATTTTGGCGAGGAAGTCCGGGTACACGTCGTCGCCGGCCTCGGCGAGCTGGTCCAGGGGCTGGTCGTAGTGCGTGTCGATGGTCTCGAGGGCCGGGAGGGCGAGCGCGGCGGCTTCGATGCGGGCGTGGATTGGGCCGCGGTATGAGAGGTGCAATAGGTGCGGCAGGTCCAGGGCGAACAGGGGGGGCACGTACGGCTCGCCCCGGATGCGGAGGGAGAGGTGGAGGAGGGAGGGCGGCGCGAGCTCTTGGAGCAGCACGAGGTCCTCCGCCGACGCGGCCTCGCAGTCCAGGCGGGTCAGGGAGCGGCATCGTCTCAGCACGGGGCCGCCTGAGTCCCAGGAGGGCGGCAGCGCGAGGTGCCGCACGAGGCGCAGGCGGTCCGGCGCGAACCCCGCGCCGGTTCCGGCCAGGAACGCGTCGACCGACCCGGGCGAAGGGGGATCGGGCACAACGACGCGTCTCAGGAGGGTCGGGAGCAAGAGATGGTGCATCTCGCGCGAGGCGAGGGAGAGCTCCAGCAGTGCCCGCGACTGCGGGCCCAGGAAGGCGGCGAGCGCGAGGAAGACCTCGGGCGGGAAGGACCACGGCGAGGCCTCCTCGGAGCACGCGTCGGACGCGTCCGATGGAGGGGGGGCGTCGGGGGAGGGGTCCATCGCGGGCTCGGGTGTGGTGGTGAAAGCGAGGCAGGTCAGGCAGGCTCGGCGGGGCGGACAGCGGGGCGGATACCTTGGAGGTCGTGGCCGCCCAAGATGGCGATGAGTCCATAAAAGCCGTTCGCCGAGCATACCTGCTACATTAGATGAACAACGGGCGGTTCTTGCTAGGGGCCCCCCGGAATCGATTTCTGCTGGAGCCGCCTTGACTTGATCTTGGCAACACGCCGGCCCTCGTTCCGGGCTGAGCGGGATGCCGGAGCTGCCGGAACAGATGACATCCGTCCGGTGGAGGTCGTCGGACCGGGTGAAGGAGGTGCCAAGAGAAGCGGCCAACGCATCGGACGAACGGCCACCGAGCGGACCTTCAGGCAGTGCCCGGACGGCCAGACCCCGAAATCCGCAATCACAAAGCCTCCCTATCTCGCCCTGCCATGGAACCCGCCCCGCCGGCGCCCGCCGTGCTCTTCCGCTGCGGCGGCGGGCAGGCCGGCGTGCTGTGGGAGGCCGTGGCACCGCGCTACGCCACCGCCGCGAGGGATGGGAACGCCGCCTGCTGGGACGACGGCCCGGGGATCCACCCCGCCCTGACCGCCGCGGGCTTCGTCCACCTCCGGAGCGAGAACGAGGCGCTGGAATTCGCTTCCCGGCACCCGCAACTCGACGTCTTCGTCTCGCACGGCACCCCGGCCTCGCGGAAGCGCCTCGCGGCCCGCCTGCGCTCCCTCCTCCCCGGCATCCGCTTCCCGCCGGCGATGCACCCGCTCCTCTGCCCCGCCATGAACTGCACCTTTGGCGAGGGCACCTTCGTCGCGCCCTTTGCCCGCATCGGGCCCAACGCGAGCGTCGGGGCCTTCTGCCACGTGGGTCCGTTCACCATCATCTCGCACGACTGCCGCGTCGGGGATTACGTGCAGCTCAACGGGCACAATTCGATAGGGGGCGGGACGAGGCTGGAGGAGGGGGTGCATCTGGGTTTGAACGCGCACGTGGGGGACCACGTCGGCGTGGCGCCCTGGACGGTCATTGGGTTGAATTCGGGGGTGCTGAGGAGCATCACGGAAGGCGGAGTGACGTGGATCGGCACCCCGGCCAGGCCGATGGAGCGGAAAGGGAGGGAGGCGGGGGGGAAGGGGGACCGGGCGATAGAGAGGCTGTAGCTGGATCGAGGAGGGTTCATTGGGCCTGGAGGCCGACAACATGCCGATACACTATTCTGAACACCAGAGAGGCATTAATCGCGGAAGTTGCGGTCAAGTCCGACGTCGATGGAAGTTGGGACGAGCGTCGCCGAGCTCGGCTCTCCACCTCCGCCCCAAACCCCAAAAATGACGCGGGTCGCCCTCCTCCTCCGTGGCGTCAACGTCGGCGGCGCCAACCGCATCGCGATGGCCGACTTTGCCCGCATCGTCGCGGCGGCCGGCTCCACCGACGTCCGCACCCTCCTCAACTCGGGCAACGCCGTCTGCACGACGGAACTGGACGCCGACGCGCTCGCCGGGGCCGTGCACGACCTTCTGGTCGCGGAGCTCGACCTGGACGTGCCGGTCATATCGCGGACCAAGGAGGACATCGACGCCGTCGCCGCGCTCAACCCGCTCTCGGCCGTCGCGACGGACCCGTCCCGGACGCTCGTGGTGTTCCTCGACCGAGCGCCCTTGCCTGACGCCGTGCGCGCACTGGAGGCGCTGAAACGCGGGGACGAGGTGTGGGAGCTGCACGGGCGCGAGCTGCACCTGTGGCTGCCCAATGGGGTTGCAAGGAGCGCGTCCAACAGGGCGCTGACGAAGGGGGTGCTCGGGCCGGGGTGGACGGGGAGGAACTGGGCGACCGTGCTCAAGATCCGGGACGCGCTGTGGAAGGCTTAGGCCCGTGCCTTCGGGTTGACCATCCGTCGTTCCTGCGAGGTCAACAGTGGCAACACAAGCCGCATGGAATACCAAGAGCGCATACATCAGCGGTGGACTCGACGAAACCGGTCACGACACGTTGTCCAGCAAGATCTTGACGGGGGAGTCCTTGTTGTACCTGATCTCCTGCCAGACCCTGCATGCCGAGACCACGCATCAGGATCCCGCCGGACAGTGCCAACCGAACGACGCGATCGCTCCCACCTGTCCAGCGCCGACGGCCTCTTGGCCGCCTCCTCCTTTGCCCTCTTGACCATCTCCGGATCCGCCACGACCCCGCCGCCGTCCTCCACCTCCCTCACCCGGGGGTCCGCGCTCCTGCTCCGCGGCCGCAGCAGCCCCCTCAGCGAGCTCGCCACCGAGGACCCTCTCGACCTCGCGCTCGCAGCATCGTCGTGCCTCCTTCCTGCCCTCAGCTTCTCGCCCAAATTCCTCTCCACCTCCCCGATGTCGTCGACGTCGACCCCCAGCCGCGGCACCGCCTCCCCCTTGGCCACCTTCCCCCTCGCCGCCTCCGCCACAGTCGCCGAATACTCCTCCAGGAACCCGTCCAGCGTTTCCCCCCGCTTTGTCACGGGCGCCGTGCCGAGGTCCCCGTTGCGCCGCTCGCGGGTGTGCAGCGTTCCGTCGTCGGAGGCCAGGGAGAGGAGTTGCGTGGCGATTGCCACGTCGAGGAAGCCGGCCATCTTCGGGCGGAGTGGGGGAGGGAGCGGTGCGCTTTGCGCGCGGCCGCCGCCGTCCGCAAAGCCGGGCGGGGTCACAGTTCGCTTTCCGGTCCGCGGTCCGGCCTGCGCCCCGCGGCGGGAGGCGGACGTCCCCGTGATCCATCCGCGTCGCCGGCGTAGGTTCCCCAAGTCTCCGTCCGCAGCGGGCGAGCGGGACGGAGCATGGGTGTAGCGGAGCGCAAAAGGGTCCAGCGCCAGGACTCCGTCTTGCCCGCCGCGTCACCCCGCGGCGGAACCATCCAGGTAAGGAGGGGATGCACCAAGGGTCGTGCAAAGTGCCGTGGAAAACCGGTGCCTGCTTCCATTTTGCGCCGTCCGGTCGAACTGCGATCGCACGGCGGGGCGGGGCGTTGCGCCGGTCTGCGCACGGGTCAGCGGCCGGCGGCCGCCGGCCGCGGACCCTGCGTGCAGTGCCGCCGTAATCGCGCGACGGCCACGCTTTGGTCCGTTTCCTGCGGCGCTGCGGCACTCCTGTCTGCTCTGTGCCCAAGGAAAGAGATCGGTCGCCCTCCGCGGAAGGTACGTGGCGGGGAGCACAACAAGCGGCAAGGGCTGCGGGTCTGGCGCGCTTCAATGCCGGCGGCGTACGGTCCCCGATTGGCGCGATGTTGGACAGGAGAGAGGCCTCGGGGCCGCGATGTTCGCTCTTGGCACGATCGGGACGCGATGGCCGACCGCGGCGGACCGGAAGGAGGGTTGCGGGCGGGGTCCTGCGGGCGGGGTCCGGTGATGAACGCTGACCCGGCCGGAGAGCGGCAAATGGCACAGTTCTTGACATTCTCCTTTCCTGCTTTCGCAGCCCACCGGCTCTCGTTCCGTTTTGTTGCGGCCGGCCGCGAGGATGGCGCCCACGCTGCCGCTCGCCGCAGTGGCCCTTCTCTCAATCTGCATTCCGATCCTCCTTGCCGTCGCCGAGCCTGGCAACCACCGATCGCTTGTTGGACCGTTTCCGGGACTTTGGATCGTTGGCCCCGCTTGCAGGTGGGGCCCTGGGGAGTTGCGGAATTGGGAGACAGGCTGACTGACCGACCGCACCTTCCTCCCACAGCGCGTCTTTGCCCGATGCCGGCTGCTGCTGCCCCGTATCCTTGGGCTCCAGCAATGCTCCGGAATCGGAGATTCAGCACCAGTGGCGGGAAAGCCGATTCGATGGGGCGGAGCGCGAACGGGACGCGTCCCGCCGCGACTGGTGCCCGCCGTGCCCGCCGTCCGCTTGGCTTGCCCAGGACACTTCCGGAACCGATGCCGCCGCCGTTTGCTGCCCTCTCGCGTCCTCGACGGCGATGGGAGGAGAGGAGACGCGTCGGGGGACAGGAATGACGTCGTCTCCCGATACCGGACCTCTCGCGAACCAGGTGGGTCGGAAAGGACGGTGCTCGGGTAGGGCAGGAGCTGATTGGGTACCCGGGCAAAGGATGCCGTTGCAAATAACCAAGGAGCTGGACCCCGCCTGGTGCCGCGGCAGCTCAAGAAGAAGACCACCTCGAAGCGCCGGACGAAGAAGCGGACCACGACGCGCCGGAAGACTACGACCAAGAAGGTCCGGCGGACCCTGGGCAAGGTCGTGCCGACGACGACCGGACGCAGGACGACGGTGCAGGTGAAGCAAGTGCCTCCCACGACGGCACCAGCGCCGGTACCTCCTTCGCCACCCCCTCCGCCCCCCGTCCCGCCTTATCCCCCCCCTTCCCCTCCCCCTCCTCCGCCTCCCGTGCCCCCGACCCCCCCACCCCCGTCGCCGCCACCCCCGTCGCCTCCTCCGCCCCCTCCACCGGCGCCCCCGGTCCCGCCGACGACCTCCCCGATCCCTCCTCCGGGGACCACCAACAGCACCACCTCGATCAACCTGGCGACCATGTCCTCGAGCTTCACTCCGACCAGCCTGACGCCCACTTCTTCGAGCCGGACCCCGACAAGCACCAAAATGGCGAAGACGACAAACCTGAGCCGCACGAGCCGGACAGCTACTTCCTCGAGCCTGACCGCCGCATCGACAAGCACATGGACGGCGACGTCTTTGACTCGGACGACGAGGACCAGGACGGTGACGACATCCAGCCGGACGCCGACGAGCTCGTCGACAAGCCGATCCTCTTCCACGTCACGAACGGTCACCACCACAATCGAGACGGTGCTCGTCACGCCGGTGGGTTCTTTAACTTCCTCTCCGACCTGTGGCCGGCGCTCATCCCGTGACACAGACCGTCCTCGCCCGCTTTGCTTTGCCCTCCCAACCAGAGGGGCTCACCGAGCACCCGGACGGCAACTGGTACGGCACCACCCTGTTTGGTGGATCGGGAACTTGCAACTGCGGCACCGTCTTTCGCCTCACGCCCGACGGCCAGTTGTCGACGATCGCCTCGTTCAACGGCACAAACGGAGCCAGCCCGCGCGCTGGCCTCATCGTCGGCGGGGACGACCACCTGTACGGCACCACGTTTGTTGGCGGTGCTCACGACGTCGGGACGGTCGTCCGGGTCACCACGGGTGGCGAGATCACGGTGCTTGCGTCGTTCACATGGGGAATGACGCCCGGTGACGCGCGTCGTCCCGCCTTCGGAGCCTCCTCGGCCTTCCCCCAAGCGCCGCTCGTGTTTGGGCCCGACGGCGCTCTCTACGGCGTCACCCCGCGGACCGTGTTCCGGGTCTCAATGGATGGCAATTGGACCGTGCTGGCGCGGTATGGGCCTTGGGACATGCTCAGCTTCGTCGGTGGCTTTAGCGTCGGCTTGGACGGGTCACTGTACGGTACGACGCGCCACGATCCCGGACCAAGCTGCGGAACTCTGTTTAGGATCGCCACGAACGGGTCCATGACCACGCTGGCTCATTTTGATCTTTCGGTCGGGTGCATGTAAGTTTTGGGCGCGCGCTTGTTGCTCACATCGGCTCATCTTCCTCCGCCCGCAGCCCAATCTCCCGACCATATCCCCTCGCCGACGGCTCTTTGGTCGGCACGGCGTCATCGTTCCTTATCCCCTGGATTCCCCAGTTTTCCACCCTCTGGGGCAGCGTGTGGGTCTTCAACGGCACCGCGATCCGCCGCCTCGTCACGATCGACGAGCAGCGCGGCGGGCTTCCCTCCGCGGGCGTCGTCCCCGTCGCGGGCGCCCTGTATGGCGTCGGGGCGGGGGCCGACGGGGCCGCGGGCCAGGTCTTCCGGGTGCGCCCCGACGGATCGAGGTTCGCGCGGGTGGTCAGCTTCACTGCAAACGGCGAGGCGCCTGGCCAGGGCGGCGCCGTGCTCCCCGGCGGGCTCCCGGGGGACGAGCTGGTGCAGGGCGCCGACGGCCGACTTTACGGATTCACGTCCTCTGGCCCGCAGGGGTGGGGCGGGACTGTGTTCGCGCTGGATTTGGACCTGCCGCGGCCTTCAAGGAGCACTCGGACAACAACCAGCAGGACGGCGACGGTGACGTCAACAGCCACGCGGGTGGCCACAGCCGTAAGTCCCTCTATGGGGGTTTACGATGCTATATTCTGATTTCCCTCGCCCTCCACAGACAATCTTCGCCCGCTTCGATCGATCGCGCGGCCGCCCGCAGGGCCTGGTAGAGCACCCGGACGGCAACTGGTACGGCACCACGCGGATCGGCGGCGCGAACTGGAACACTTCAGGCTGCGACTGCGGTACAGTGTTCCGGCTAACGCCCGACGGGCAGTTTTCCACGATTGCCTCGTTCGAGTGGTGGAACGGCGCGTACCCGCAGGCCGGCTTGATCGTCGGCGCCGACAGGCATTTGTACGGCACGACGACCAGGGGCGGCGGGTCGCAGGATTCTGGAACAGTCTTCCGGGTCACCACTTCGGGGGAGATCACCGTGCTCGCCCCATTCCCATTCGACGCGCCCCGTAGGGGTCAGCTCACTTTGGGCCCCGACGGGTACCTCTACGGAGGCACGCAGATGGGCGCGTTCCTCGTCCAGCCCCAGCAGGGCGGGTTCATCCAGCTGGCGGGTTTCGACACCGTGGAAACCGGCTACGATGTCTACGGAGGGGTCACTTTTGGGGCCGGAAAGTGGCTTTACGGGACGACCTACAAGGGCGGGCTAGCAGACTGCGGTGTTCTCTTCAGGTTCGGACCCAGTCGCGAGAGGGAGATCCTGGCCCATTTCCAAGGCGGGGAAGATGTGGAGCGCATTCAACCATTCACTGGCTGCAGGTAGGTCGTCGTTCGAAGTGGTCTCGGTCCACTCAGCTCATTCCCCGGCGCCCTACAGCCCGAACCGAGTTCTGGTTCTTCCCGACGGCTCCATTATCGGTACAACTCTGAGCGGTGGCAGGTCGTCGCGAGGTACAATCTGGCGGTTCAACGGCACGGGACTCGAAAGGCTCCACGACTTTGCCGGCGCCGACGGGCACAGCCCGCCCGCGGGCCTCGTGTTCGCCGGCGGAGCGCTGTACGGGGTGTCCTTTGTCGGATCGTCTTCCGATGCGGCGCAAGTTTTCCGGATCAGCCCCGACGGGAGGGGGTTTGGGCCCGTGGTCGGTCTCGTCCCCGAGAGCGCGCTGCCTTTCTTCGCTGGGCGGACCGACGTGCTGCCCTTCGGGACTGTTGAGCACGAGCTGGTCCTCGGGGGCGATGGTCGGCTGTACGGCGTTGCGACCACGGGGCCGGCGGGGTGGGAGGGGATGGCTCTTGTCGTGGACGTGGGCCTGCCGAGGCCGGCAAGAAGCACGTCGACCTCCCGTACAACCATCACAACGACTCCCATGTCGACTCGATCGAGAACGAGGTCCCGCACGGGGT
Source organism: Hyaloraphidium curvatum (assembly GCA_025558095.1). Lineage (NCBI taxonomy): Eukaryota > Fungi > Monoblepharomycota > Hyaloraphidiomycetes > Hyaloraphidiales > Hyaloraphidiaceae > Hyaloraphidium > Hyaloraphidium curvatum. Next base: position 539,457 of record JAIVFI010000032.1, on the reverse strand, counting down.
CCACCAGCACATCAAAGACGCCACGTTCGACCCGCACGCAGACCCCGATCATCAGTGCCGTGCGTCGTGCCGAGCTCTCCTTGAGCCCCCAAGCTAACTCTAGCCATCCTCCGCAGACGATCGTCGCGCGCTTCGACAGATCCAGTGGGGCGCCGCAGGGCCTGGTCGAGCATCCCGACGGCAACTGGTATGGCACGACGCGGATGGGTGGCGCGAACTGGAATACCACGGGCTGCGACTGCGGCTCGGTCTTTCGGCTCACCCCCACCGGCCAGGTGACCACCATCGCCTCATTCAACTGGTTGAACGGTGCCGAGCCGCTCGCGGCCCCAGTCGTCGGACCCGACGGTCACCTCTACGGGGCCACCTCCATGGGAGGCGAGCGCGCATTTGGGGCGGTGTTCCGAGTGACGGTCTGGGGCACCCTCACGCTGCTTGCATCCTTGGACCACCCCTCCCGCTCGCCGCTCGTCGTGGGGCCCGATGGGGCCATTTACGGGACCACGGAGCGCTCCGTGTTCCGGATCGCCGTAGACGGGAGCTTCTCGGTTCTTGCGAACTTCAGCTCCTTCATGACTGGGAACGGCATTGGCTCTGGCCTCGCCTTAGGACCGGACGGCCTACTTTACGGGACAGCGGGCGCCGGTGGGTTCGGGGACTGCGGCACGTTGTTCCGCATAGGGACGGACGGCACAGTGACCATCCTGGATTCATTTTTCGGGGACGAGTCGTTCCTTCCCCACATGAACAGCTACACGGGCTGCGGGTAGGCACGCACCGTCGTCGCCCAGCGTGCGACACTCTGACGCCCGATTTGCAGGCCGACGCGCCCCCTGCCTCTTGGGGACGGCACCGTGATCGGCACCGCCACCTTCGGCGGCGGAGCGAACTCGGGAACTGTCTGGCGGTTCAACGGCACGCGACTGGAGAACATATACCACTTCCTCGGCTTAGACGACGGCCGCTACCCCCGCGCCAGCCTCCTCTCCACCGATGGAGCCATCTACGGTATCGCCCAGACGGACTACTTCCCCATCAGGGCCATCATCTTCCGGATCGATCCCGCCGCCGCCAACCCAGTGGCGGTGCGCGTGGCCAGGTTCGTCCGCGAGACCGCGCTACAGTTCGTCAGCGGCATGGACGTGCTGCCCTTGGGAACCTTCACGATACCGCAGAAGGAGCTTGCCCTGGGCAGCGACGGGCGGCTTTACGGGGTCCTTGACTCGGGGCCTGCGGACTGGAGGGGGATGGTGTTCGCCATCGATCTGAGCTTCTCGGGACCATTGCCGGGCGTCGCGACTAGCAGCCGGACGGCCACACAATCTTCAACGGCGCGGACCACGACGCAGAGCCGGACGGCCACGGCATCTTCGACGTCGGGGAGCACCACTCGGCAGCCGACAAGCACGACCACCCCGCGGCGTCCCACTTTTGGCAGCCCGATCGACTATCCGCCCTATGTGCCAGGGGGGCTCTACACCTCCAGCTTTGCCATGGGCCTTTCGTTCACGCCCCCTTTCAACATGATCCCCGGGACCACTCCGTCGGTCTTGGCAGCGGCCGGCGCTTCGGCGGTGCGAGTGATTGACATTGATGACCCAGCCATCATCAACTCCCTGACCGACGCTGGGGCGCGGGTGGTTCTCCTCATCAACACCGGCGCGGCCTTGGGCCACTCTCTCCCGGTCAACCGCATCGCTGATCACTTCGAGCGGTATTGGGGCCCGCGGGCTGCAGCTCTTGCGGCGTCACTGCAGACACCGCTGTTTGCGGTGCAGGTGGATCATGGGACCGGCGTGTCGCTTGAGGGCCTCCAACGCTACTTCGAGGACTACTCCGCCGCATTCCATGCACTGCGCATCATCTTCAAGCACCACTTCCCCAACGTTGTTGTGCTCTCCCTGGGCGTCTCGAATCTGTCGGGCAACGTCGCGGGCTTCTACTCCCTCCTCTCGGGCCTCCCCAGCGACGGCTACGCGCTCGACTACGCGATCGTGCTCGACAGCTACGTCGACGACCTCGCCCTCGTCCCGACCGACCGGCCGCTGTACTTCACGCGGGTCATGTCGGGCGGACACCTGTACCCGATTGATGCCATGGCGAGGTACGTTGCCGGGCGGAACTTCAACGCCAGGCTCTTCCTGGTGGACGAGCAAGAGGCGGCGGCCAACGCGTTTCTGGCGGGGCAGATGATCTCAAGGCACAACATGGGGTTCGGGGGGTTTGGGGGGGCGTGATCCTGTTGCGATGGACGTGGCTTTATCTCGTTTGCCGCATACGTTACGGTCTGCCTTTGCTGGCGGCGCCGGAGTAAATTTATCACTAGCCGACATGGAGGAGCCGCGACCTTTCCCATCACCTCCACCCGACATCGATCCCGTGCCCGGCACGGCGCCGCCCCCTTCCGAGACAGGCTACGACGGACACACCATGTCCGCGACCAACCCCACCCCCCCGCTCCTCAGCACGCTCCACAGCCCGATCGCCACCGTCGCGAACGTCACCACCACGGTCCTGACGACCCCGTAATCCACCGCGAACCCCGCGAACCTCGCCATGCTCCCCTCGGACGCTCCAACCCACCCCTTGATCACCTCCATGTGCGCCCGGAGCTCCCTCGCCGCGGCGTCCTCGGGCGCCGGGGACGCGCGCAGCAGCAGCATGCGGGCTTCCGAGAGGGCGTCCGAGTGCAGCGCGCGGTGCGCGGCGATCCCGCGGTTGGATTCGGCCATGTTGATGAGGTCCTGGAGCCAGGCGTATAGTCCGTAGAGGAAGAAGAAGACGGAGTAGAGGGGGATGCAGGAGCCGGAGAAGATGCTGAGGGCGGCCTGGGCGATGGCGGAGCCGAAGAGGAGGAAGAGGAAGGTGAGGCCCGATCCGGACGAGTGGCCCGGGAAGCGGGCGAGGTTCGAGGCGGAGATGGTGAGGTGGAGGTGGATGTAGGGCTCCGACGTCGGGGGGACCGAAGGCGGGGCGGGTCCCGGGCTCGCGCCGTCCAGGGCCCGGCCGTAGCGGTCCAGCATGTCCGAAAGCGCCAGGCGCATGGCGCAGTGCTGCACGCGCACGGAAAGCTGCATGGCGGAGATCGATCCCGGGAAGCGGGCGTTGGCCGAGGTAATGGGGGTGTCGGAAATTACGATCACTGCGGTCGGGTCGAGCAAAATCAGCGGCGGCCAGAGAAAAGGAGAAAGAAAAGACCAGGATTAGCGCGCTCCACCAGTGCGTCCACGTCTGGCTTGCCAGCGTGACGACGACGGTGTACTGCATGAAGAAGAGGCAGCTGCAGGCGAGCAACATCCGCCCCGCTACTTCCACGACGCGGAGCTGGGCGGCCCGGCCGGGCAACTGGCCGGCGCACGACGGCAGCGGGCAGGGGCAAAGCGGATCCTTGGCATCGTGCTCGAGAAGCGGCGAGACGGGTTGCCCGCCGGGGTTACCCAGCTCGACGTCCTCTTTCGCTTGCGGGCCCGGCTCCTTCGAAGGTTCACTCCCAGCAGTCGTCAATACGTTACCTGTGCTCGTTTCGCCGGCGGCTACGAGCTGGAGCCACCGCACGAGGGGCGCCAGCGGATGCCCGTCCAGTGAGGGCTCCGAGCCGCGCTTCGCGGCCGCTTTTGCCCTCAGAGAGTACGACAGGCGCCAGTTTGTCGTCATTGTGATGGCCAGGAACCAGATCGGGAACACGGCGACGGCGACGGACGCTAACGCCAGCTGGCGCACGCCTTCAGACCCACAGCGGCGCCAGCGGGACGAGCAGCGCCGCGGCGAGGAACGCGGTGCGGATCCCGGCGCGCGCGGCCCACGGCGCGAGCGCGAAGTTGCTGAGCAGCAGCAGGCGGAAGAGCGGGCGGCTCGGGGGCGCCAGCGCGGCGAGCACGACCGACGGCGTGACGGGCCGGGCGCGGCGCGCGTCCGCCGCGGGGTCCCAAACCCCGGCCGGCGCCGCCACGCTGCTGAGCCGCCGCGGCTCCGGGGACGCGGCAAGGAGCAAGCAGAGCCACTTGGCCGCAGATAAACCGCGTCACGGTTCTCCAGGAGCGCACGGGGCAGCCATCGGAACGGTGATGGCGGGGGGAGTCGGTGGATGGGCTGGTACTTCCACTCTTCCGCCGTTTCGTCGTCGCACATGGCACATGGTCGGCGAGCTCCTTGATCATCCTGTGACAAGCGCACTGATCCTAGCTACGATGATCGATCAGGTCCTGCTCCGTCTTGCTTCGTCCCATCCGACCGACGATTCAACAGCCCCAAAGCCCCTCGTTGCGCGCCAGATGACCCGCATAGCCGTCTGAAACCATCCGTCGTTCAACGCCGAAGCACGGTCAGCTTGTTGTCCTTGAGCACCAGCTTCCCCTTGTCGCGCGGGTCGTCCCCCTGCCACGTCACCGTTCCGCTGGCGACGTAGCCCCACCGCTTGAGGAACCGCTCCACGACGTACTTAAGCCAGTCGTCATAGTAATAGAACTTCTCGCCGCCGTTCCACTGGAGCTTCATGCCGTCCTCCGACGAAACCCAGTCACACCACAGCCCGGGCTGCCCCTCGGGCGGGCCGTTGTGGTCCACGACGTCGTCCCCTTCCGTGCGGCCGACGTAGTAGCACCCCTGCTGCCCGAATTCCAGGCCGACGGCCTCGCGCACGGGGTCCGGCAGGGCGGCGGCGCGGTCGGCATCGCTGCGCACGCGGCGGGATTCGGTGAAGGCGGTGAGGTAGGCGCGGTGCGCGGCCGAGAGGAGCGGGAGATGGAGAAGGAGCCGATGAGCTCGGTCGAGTAGCCCATGGTCGGAAGGTGCGGTGCGGGGGCGCTGGTTGAGGGATGTGAAGCCTCTGCGCTCCGGACGGGCCGGTGAGTCGATGCCGGCGCCCCCCGACAAATCAACTCCTGGAGATTTGCTACCAAGACTCTTCCGCACGGTTGGCGGCCCCTACTGCTTTCTCGAAGGACGCAGCACACGAATATCACCGTCGTCGCAGCGCGAAATAGTTCACCGGGATCTACAGCTCTGCACCCCATGCCCCGCAGCACGCCCCTCACTCCATCTTGGGCTCACACATCTCCTCGGGCCGCACCCACTTGTCGAACTCCTCCGAGGTCAGGTAGCCCAGCGCCAGGGCCGACTCCTTGAGCGTGGTGTGCTCCTTGTGCGCCTTTTTCGCGATCTGCGCCGCCTTGTCGTAGCCTGCGTCGGCTGAGGTCGGCGATCGGCTTTGGAGTAGGCAGCGGCGAACTCACCGATGCGGCGGTTGAGGGCCGTGACGAGCATGAGGGAGTTGTTGAGGTACTCCTTGATTTCTAGATCGTGGATTCGTCAGCGAGCTGTCCAACGGCGGCCGAAAGCCACGTACTGGGCTCGTTGGCCTGGATTCCCTCGACATAGTTTCTGAAGACCGAATTAAGGTGCCGGGGGGCTTTCGGTGGCGCTGAGCATGCCGCAGAAGCTGGTGGACACGATCCTGGGCACCCTGTGACAACCGGAGAGATGCGACAGGTGGCCATTCACACCCCCTCATGGACCTCCCTCGCCGCGCGCAACCCGCTCTCGATCGCCCCCTGTATCCACCCGTAATGCTGCGTCGTGTGCTCGCCCGCGAAGTGCACCCTCCCCCCTTTTTCCGCCAGCGCAGCCGGCAGCGCGTCGTCGCCCGGCGCGGGCCAGGGGTATCCCCCGCCCGCGAACGGGTCCGCGTCCCAGGAATAGGAAAGGCACTCCGCGGTCGCGGCTTCGGGCCAGTGCGGGAACACCTTGGCGGCCTCGGCGCGCGCCCAGGCAGCCCTTCCTCCGTCGTCCATGGAGGCCAGCGCCCTCGCCGTGGGGCCCATGACGTACGCGACCAGCACGTCGCCTTCCCCCTCCGCGGCGGGCGGCCCGGCGACCCACCGCACCGCCGGGTCCGCGGTCGACGCGAGCAGCCCGAACCGCGCGGGGTCCCAGAACCGCCGCTCGGCGAGGAGGAACACCCTCGCGACCGAGGTCCAGCGCTGGCGACTGATGGCGGCCAACTTGGCGCCGGAGAACGGGGGAGAAGCGGAGACGCGGGATAGGGCGGGGGTGGGGATCGCGAGGACGGCGCGGTCCGCGGGGAGCGAGGATATGGTGCCGTCCGGCCCGTGGTAGGTCACGGTGACCCCCGAGGCGTCCTGCCGCACGGCGGTCACCTCGGCATTGTACCGCACCCGATGCCCCAGCCTGTCGGCGAGCTTTGCGGGGAGCAGGTCGTTCCCGCCGACGACGGCGAAGCTCCCCTTGCGGCCGCGCTGCAGGGCGAGCTGCCGCGCGGCGGCGAGCGCCGAGACGGTGCCGATGCCGTCACCCAGGTTGCCCAGCAGCGTAAGGCTGGCGGCCTCGATGTCATCCTCCGACAGCCCCTCGGAGCGCAGCAGGTCGGCGAGGGAGACGGCGTCCAGCGGGGCCCAGGCGCCCGGGTCCCCGATGGGCGGAGGGAACCCGCCCAGCCGCTCCGCCACCGCCGCCATCGCTGCCGGCGCCCTCGGCGGGACGCGTCCCGCAGCCGGCACGGGGTTCGGCACGGGGTCGGGGTACGCCACCAGCGGCAGCCCCGACTCGGCGGCGAACCGCATCGTCAGCGGATGGTTGTCCGGCAGGAACGTCGCGCCGACCTCGGCGACCCCGTGGCGCGCCGGCCGGATCGTCCGGACGCGGCCGCCGGGGACATCACGGGCTTCCAATACGGTCACGTCGTGCCCGGCGATCGAGAGCTCGAGCGCGCAGGCGAGGCCGGCGGGGCCGGCGCCGACAACAATAACCGTCTGCGCCGGGCGGCCCGGAGGGAGGGGGCCGAGGGGGCGGTACTCCTCCATGGCCCGATCAGCCGATTCGATCGATCTCGGGCTATTGGTGCGATGGGTCGGCAGCGCGGTGCGGGCGCTGTCGTGCGATGGGGGACTTCCCGGCGGCGCGTAAACAGAGGACGCGCGGACGGCTTTCCGGCACGGGCTCCATCAGGTCAGATCTGGGCTACCAATCACCATCCGGCAAGGCTACACTATGTCCGCCTCTTGGTCGTCGTGACCCGCCGCCGACCCGTCGTCGCCCGGCCCCGGCGCGTCGTCCTCCTCGCCTGCACCGCCGGCCTCGTCGGCACCGCAGGAAGCCAATCCACCGCCCCGATCCTCCTCAGCCCCTCCGCCACCTTCTCCCCCAGATACAGATGACCCTCGGCCGACGGATGCACGTGGTCCTCCAGGTAGACGGCCGCGTTCTTGCCGTCGAGCCAACCGACGGTGTCGAGCACAAGCACCCTCGCCCCGTGGCCCGCGGCGATCTTCTGCCACAAAGCGGGGATATACAGCCTTTCCACGCGGCGCTGGGAGCGCAGGTACCGGCCGAAGGGGGTCAGCGCGACGTACACCGTATCCTTGGCGTGCCGCGCGATCAATGAGGAGACGAAGGCGCGGTACGCGGCGAGAAAGAGGGTGCCGTTGCGGTCCAGCTGGCGGTCGTTTGTGCCGAGTGCCACGACGACGATGCGGGGGGCGTATGTGCGCGCGGCGAAATCGAAGGGGGGCGAGCCCGGGTGGAACGACTCGGCGAGATACGAAGCGGCCATAGAGGGGGTGGTGAGGAGGCCGGTGCCCGCCAGCGCGACGACCGAGTGGTCCGCGGCCAGCAGCCTCGCCGCCTCGGCCGCGTACGACGTCCGCCGGTCCGGGTGCGCGGCGGAGATGCCCGAGGCGCGGGTGATGCTGTCGCCGACAAACTCGATCACCGGCTTCCGTGGACCCGGCAGGAGGGTACTTTGGTCGCCGGGATCCAGGCCGACGCTCTCGATCACGAAGGGGCGTGGGTCGGTGGCGTTCCACTGCACCGTCTGGAACCCGAAATCGGCCTCGACGTCGTGCGTTCCCGCGGGGTCGAGACCGGCGACGAGGAGAGCGCCGGGAGCACCCATCGACGCCCCCGACTGCGCGCACGCCACGCTTCCCTGCCTCCACGTGCCGCTCCCGGGGAGCACCCGGAAGAAGGCGTCCACCGGCGCGTCGCCGAGCTCGGACCCGGGGCGCAGGCAGTGCACCGTGACTGACGTGGTGCCCGAGACGCGGAGGAGCAGCCTGCCGCGCTGGAAGTCCGTCCGTGCGGTGCCCTCCATAAGTGACCAGTGGCCGAGGAGGAGGAGCGAGGAGGAGGCGGCGGGGAACTGCTTGCGCGGGAGGGGGAAGGCGTCGCCCGTCGGCTGGTCGGCAAGGACGTCCGGGGCGGCGTTCGGCGCCAATTGGAAGCCGGAGGAAGCTTCCCAGTCCCACGGCTCGCCGCTGGAATCATCGGCTCCGGCTGCGGTTGATACCAGGGCGAGCACGGCGAGCGCGGCGAGAACCCGGAAGGGCCCTTTGCAGCCTCGCATCGCGGCGGGGCGGCCCGGCCGGGCCCGGGAGCTGAGCCGCGCAGACAGCGTGCAACGTGCCCCGCCCCGCCGGCTGCTCCCCGCGCGGCAGGGGGGTCCGCGGCGGTTGGGATTCGGGGGACCGTTTGCTGGTTTGCCGCACCGCCGCATGCCGCCGCCACGGACGTCGCCAGAACTCGGCTGCTCGAGTCGACCGGTCACATGGCAGGTCCAAAATGGAACAAGCAAAGAGATGCACGAGTGGCCCGATCGAGCCTTCCGCGCTTTACTTCGGCGGGGATAGCGATCGGGATGGGAGCCGGTTAGCTTGGCCCACGGAATCTATGACGAGCCCCGCGGGCTGTGGCAGATGGGTAGAAGTAGAAGAGATACGATGAAGTCGACAGCTATGCGCACTCCTGGAGCCTAAGGGTAGCGACGGATGCGCGCCTTCGGCTCGCTTCAGTTGGGGCGGGCACCAGCCACAACGGTTCTGCCACGCAGACAACAGAACCTTCCACTCTCGCCCCCCCCCCCGACGATGGACGCCCCGTGGACGGCGACGCCCGCGGATGCGCTCAAGGCGCTGGGCGTGGCGGACGCGAAGCGCGGGCTGGAGCCGGCGGAGGCGAAGCGGCGGTTGGAGGAGTACGGCCGCAACGGTGGGTTTCTCCCGACTTCTTTCCCGGGCCCGGGCTCAAATGCCGACCTCTCACCCCCGATTCCCCCTGCTTAATGTTATCAGAGCTCCCGGAGGACCCGCCGACGCCGCTGTGGCAGCTCGTCCTGGAGCAGTTCCAGGACCAGCTCGTCCTGATCCTCCTCGGCGCCGCCGTGATTTCATTCGTCCTCGCCTTCTTCGAGGAGGCGCCGGCCGAGGGCGGCGTGGCGGGGTCGGCGTTCGTGGAGCCGTTCGTGATCCTGCTGATCCTGGTGGCCAACGCGACCGTGGGGGTGGTGAACGAGAGCAAGGCGGAGCAGGCGATCGAGGTGGGCGTCGGGGACCGGATCGGGGGTGCTTTCCCTCGGGACTCGACGGCAGAGCGTGCCGACATCTTTCGGCGTGCGGGATTCGCCTGCTGGGGTTCCGGGGTCCCACCGAGGTGGTCTTCTCCTTTGGCTGCTCTAACTAGTTCCTTTCCAGGCCCTCAAGGAGTACAGCCCCGACGAAGCCAAGTGCGTCCGCGGCGGCGTGACGGACGTCATCAACGCCGCGGACCTTGTCCCCGGCGACGTGATCCTCCTCTCCGCGGGCGACAAGATCCCCGCCGACGCGCGGCTGCTCCAGATCCTCTCGGCCTCCTTCCGCGCGGACCAGTCCATCCTCACCGGCGAATCCGTCTCGGTGCCCAAGGTCGCCGACGAGACCGTGGCGGATCCCAAGGCCGTGCGCCAGGACCAGGTCAACATGCTGTTTTCGGGGACCACCGTGACCGTGGGCAAGTGCGTCGCCCTGGTCACGGCCACGGGCACGTCGACGGCCATCGGGGACATACACACGTCGATCGCGTCGCAGATCTCGGAGCCCACGCCGCTCAAGAAGCGGCTGGACGAGTTCGGGGACCAGCTGGCAAAGATCATCTCGGTCGTCTGCGTGCTCGTGTGGATCATCAACGTGCGGCACTTTGCGGACCAGGAGCACTTCGGGGGCAACTGGCTCAAGGGCGCCGTGTACTACTTCAAGATCGCCGTCGCGCTCGCCGTGGCCGCCATCCCCGAGGGACTCGCGGTGGTGATCACCACATGCCTGGCGCTCGGGACGTCTAGGATGGCGGCGCAGGGAGCCATCGTGCGGAAGCTGCGGAGCGTCGAGACGTTGGGCTGCACCTCGGTGATCTGCACGGACAAGACGGGCACCGTGACGACCAACCAGATGAGCGTCCGGAGGGTGGGTTGATCTCCGACTCGGAGGCGCCATTCGTTGACCATGTCTGGTTTTGCAGGTCCTCACGGTCGACCCCGCCACCTCGGAGCTCAAGGAGCTCCACGTTGACGGCTCTTCGTACGCCCCCGAGGGCGAGGTCCGCCTCCCCACCGGGCAGCCCGTCCCCCTGGACGTCCTCGCCGCCAACCCCATCCTCGACGAGCTCACGCACGTCTGCGCGCTGTGCAACGATTCCAGGATCGTGTACCACGAGGAGCACGGGACCTACGCCGCCGTGGGGGAGCCGACCGAGGCCGCGCTGAGGGTGCTGGTGGAGAAGCTAGGGACGTACGATGCGGAGTTCAACGAATCGCTGGAGGACATCGAGGATCTGCCGCCGAGCAAGAAGCAGGCCAGGATGATGGCGTGCAACGAGTTTGTCGAGTCCAAGTACCGTCGGGTTGGTGTCTTGCTTCGGGGCCGTGCTAGTTGATCTTGCTGATTGTCTCGTCCATAGCTCCTCACCCTCGAGTTCTCGCGCGACCGCAAGTCCATGTCGGTGCTCGTCGAGCGCGCCTCGGACGACCTCCCCAACTACACCGCCGGCCTCCCCGACGTCTCTCCTCCCTCTGGCGGTCGCCTGACCCGCGGCCAGCTCGCCGCCGCCGCCCAGGACCCCGCGGAAGGCAACCTGCAGAAGCGGGCCATGTTCGTCAAGGGCGCCCCCGAGGCCGTCCTGGAGCGGTGCTCGCACATTCGCGACCCCTCCAGCCCGACCAAGACCTCGCCCCTGACCCCGCACCTGCGCGCGCGGATCGCCGGCAAGCTCCTCGAGTGGGCCGACCGGGACTCGCTCCGCGTGCTCGCCTTTGCCACCGTCGACCGCCCGCGGATCGACGAGAACGCGCACCCGGACCCGGCCCAGTACGCGCAGTACGAGCAGGACATGACCTTCCTCGGCCTCGTGGGGATGCTGGACCCCCCGCGGCCCGAGGTCGCGGCCTCGGTGCGGCGCTGCAACGACGCCGGCGTTCGGGTGATCGTCATCACGGGGGACAACAAGAACACGGCCGAGGCCATCTGCAAGCAGATCGGCGTGTTCCCGGTCGACGCGGAGCTCGAGGGGCACTCGTACACGGGAAGGGAGTTTGACGACATGACCCCGGAGCAGCAGCGGTCGGCGATCCGGAGGGCCAACCTGTTTTCGCGGACGGAGCCGGCGCACAAGCAGAAGCTGGTGGACCTGCTGCAGCAGGAGGGCCAGGTCGTCGCCATGGTGGGTTGGTCGGTCGTCGTCCATCGAATCTTTCTGACCATCAGTTGTGCAGACTGGAGACGGAGTCAACGACGCGCCCGCGCTGAAAAAGGCCGACATCGGCGTCGCGATGGGCACGGGCACGGACGTCGCCAAGCTCGCCGGCGACATGGTGCTCGCCAACGACAACTTTGCCACCATCGTCTCGGCGGTCGAGGAGGGCCGGTCCATCTACAACAACACCAAGCAGTTCATCCGCTACCTCATCTCCTCCAACATCGGCGAGGTCGTCTCCATCTTCCTGACCGTCATCCTCGGCATGCCCGAGGCGCTGATCCCGGTGCAGCTGCTCTGGGTCAACCTGGTCACGGACGGGCTGCCCGCGACCGCGCTCGGCTTCAACCCGCCGGACCACGCCATCATGAAGAACCCGCCCCGGGACCCAAACGAGCCGATCGTGACGCGGTGGCTGTTCATCCGGTACATGGTCATCGGCACCTACGTCGGCTGCGCGACCGTCTTTGGCTACGCCTGGTGGTTCATGTTCTACTCGGGAGGGCCCCAGATTTCCTTCTACCAGCTGGTGTGTTTCGCATTGCCAGCGAGTGAGGATTGAACTGATTTCGGCGGCCGCAGACCAACTTCCACAAGTGCTCGTCGCTCTTCCCCGAGCTCGGCTGCGCCATGTTCTCCAACGACATGTCCCGCGCCGCCACGACGGTCTCGCTCTCGATCCTCGTCACGATCGAGATGTTCAACGCCATGAACTCGCTGTCGGAGAACGAGAGCCTGCTCACCCTGCCCGTCTGGCGCAACGTCTGGCTCTGCCTCGCGATCGCGCTCTCCATGGCCCTGCACTTTATGATCCTCTACGTGCCCTTCTTCAACGTGGGTTGCCTTCGAGCGCTCCTCCATTCTCGTCTGACTGACAGCGGCCACCTCCAGACGGTCTTCTCTATTGTCCCCCTCAACGGCGAGGAATGGAAATGGGTCGTGCTCATCTCGGCTCCCGTGCTGATCATCGACGAGGTGCTCAAGTGGGTCTCGAGGACTTGGGTGAGGCCCGCGGCGGCCGGAGGCGAGTATTCCGTCTACGAGAAGAAGAAGTCGGAGTAGGCGGCGACACGGGATATCTATGGGACACTAGACTGTAGATTGAGAAAAATGAGGATACCGTGCGGTGGTAGTCGATCGAATAGCCGGTGATTCGGAGGAAGCAGCAGCGCAGGGACGACGATCGAACGCGCGGGGCCCAACGTCACGTCGACGCCACGGACAACTTCCGCCGCGATGCCAGACCAACCGCTTCCTCAGCCCGTCAATGGCACCGCGCCCGTCGAGATTAAGCTCTCGTCGTCGCTCGGCGGGTCGAAGGACGGCCTGGTGACGTCGCCAATGTCGGAGTCGCCGCGGAAGGTTTCCGAGGGCGAGCCAGAGCTGCGCAAGTTCCTGAGGCGCAATACCGGTGAATCCCGGCTTTGCGGTCGCCGAGATGTGGGGAAACCGACGGAGATTGTGTTCCGCCAGTCGAGATGGACCAGGAACTCCACCCGCACACGTCGAGCTTCAGGACGGAGCGGGACACGATGGGGGAGATTCTCGTGCCTTCGGACAAGCTTTGGGGTGGGTTTCGAAGAGTTGGCGATCGTAGCGAAGTCGATGCTCATCGATTCCGTGTCTCGGTGCCGCAGGTGCCCAGACTCAGAGGTCAGCGACACCTTCACCGCCCCGCCAGCCGTGACACCTCCTTACCCCCGGTCTACCCCCTCAGGTCGCTCCAAAACTTTGAAATCAACACGCCCGACGATCACATGGCGGGTTTCGACGTCCTACAGGTCCCCGACGTCTCCTGATCCCGCCTCTTTCCGACAGCCTCGCCCCGTGATCCGCGCCTTTGGCATCATCAAGCGGGCCGCGGCCATCGTCAACGTCAAGTTCGGCCTCAACCCCAAGATCTCGGAGCTCATCCAGCACGCGGCGGAGGAGGTCATCGAGGGGCGGCTCATGGAGCACTTCCCGCTCGTCGTCTGGCAGACGGGCTCGGGGACCCAGAGCAACATGAACGTCAACGAGGTCATCGCCAACCGGGCGTTCCAGATGATGGGCGGGAAGCTCGGGGAGGAGAAGTCGAAGATACACCCGAACGACCACGTGAACATGAGGTGGGCCCCCATTCGGCGTTGGGTGGCGTTCCTCACTTTCCCCGCAGCCAATCTTCGAACGACACTTTTCCCGGCGCAATGCACATCGCTGCCGTCGTCGAGGTCCACCAGCGCCTCCTCCCGTCCCTCCGCTACCTCCTCTCGGAGCTCGAAAAGTGCTGCCAGCGCTTCTCGCACATCGTCAAGATCGGGCGTACCCACCTGCAGGACGCCGTCCCGCTACGGCTGTCCCAGGAGTTCTCGGGTTACGCAAAGATGGTGGAGAACGGGATCAAGCGGGTGGAAGGCGCCCTCGACGGGGTGTACCAGCTTGCGCTTGGGGGCACGGCCGTCGGAACCGGACTCAACACTTTCCCGGGGTTCGACGTTGCGGTCGCCGCCGAGATCGCCAAGTCGACGGGCTACCCCTTTGTGTGGGTGTCTTGGCACCCAGCACCGCGCAGAAGCTGGCCCGCTCACGGCACGGCAGGACGGCGCCCAACAAATTCGAGGCCCTCGCGGGCCACGACGCCCTCGTCGACCTCCACGGGCAGCTCAACGTGCTCGCTTGCTCCCTCTTCAAGATCGCCTCGGACGTGCGGCTACTCGGATCCGGCCCGCGTTGCGGCCTGGGAGAGCTGTTCCTGCCGGAAAACGAGCCCGGATCGTCGATTATGCCCGGGAAAGTGAACCCCACGCAGTGCGAGGCGCTGACGATGGTGTGCGGCCAGGTCATGGGGAACCAGGTGGCGGTGACGGTGGGCGGAGCGAACGGGCACTTTGAGGTGAGCGGTGGAGTGGATGCCGGGAAGATGGGCAGGTTGTGACCTGCGGCCTCGGAAGCTCAACGTGTTCAAGCCGCTCATCATCCGGAACGTGCTCCATTCCATCCGCTTGCTCGGGGACGCCTCCAAATCGTTCGCAAAGTGGGTTCTTGCAGGAGCTCGTGGGCGTTGCCGAACTCAATCCGCGGTCTGCAGAAACTGTGTCGAGGGGATCCAGGCCAACGAGCCGAGTACGTCACTTACGACCGCCGTGTCCCACAGCTCGCTAACGGAACCGCGATTCAGAAATCAAGGAGTACCTGAACAACTCCCTCATGCTCGTCACGGCGCTCAATCGCCACATCGGTGAGTTCGCCGCAGCCTAATGCAACGCCGATCGCCGACCTCTCCCGACGCAGGCTACGACAAGGCCGCGCAGATCGCGAAACAGGCGCACAAGGAGCACACCACGCTCAAGGAGTCGGCCCTGGCGCTGGGCTACCTGACCTCGGAGGAGTTCGACAAGTGGGTGCGGCCCGAGGAGATGTGCGAGCCCAAGATGGAGTGAGGGGCGTGCTGCGGGGCATGGGGTGCACAGCTGTAGATACCGGTGAACTATTTCGCACTGCGGCGACCTTGACCTTATGTCCTGCGTCCTCTTTCGTACTTTTGTCACCGGCTTCGTCACCAGGCAGCGTTTGACAGACTGGTCGGAAGTCGAAACACCTGGCCTCAGAGCTAACGCCACCGCGCCATTTCCGCCGCAATCTCCACGAACGTCGGCCTGTCTTCTGGCCGATGCGCCCACATCCTCTGCATCAGCGCCCAGATCGCATCGCTGGCTGCGTCGGGCCTTGAAGGCCTCTTCTGCTCGTCGCAAACCTTCCTCATGATCTGCAGGCGCAACAAGATCAGTTTCGTTGTCTTAACCCGTTGTTTGAGGCACGCAGACCCACCGCCATTGCGATCATCCCCTGGAAGGGATACATTCCCTCGCTCGTCACCTCGTAGCACACCATGGCGAACGAGTAGACGTCCCCGGGGGCCCGTAGCCTTTCACCGTCCCAAAGCTCGGGCGCCATGAACGCAGGCGTACCCGAAGAGCCGCCACCGTTTGCAGTTGACGAGATCGAGAGGTGTGTGCGCACACGGGAGAGACCAAAATCAGCAATCTTGGGAATGTCATGGTCTGCACCAGGTAGGCTTTGGTCAAAGGATATGATGGAAAGAAAAGGCGCGAGAGCATACCAATCATGATGTTTAGAGACTTGAGGTCGCCATGGAGTACGCGGAAAGAGTGGAGGTACGCCATCCCGTCGGCCGCCCCTCTCAGGTACCGAAGGCCCACCGACTGATCCCAATCCAGCTCGTCAAGGCGTTTACGCATGTTGCCCTGCTCGCAGAGTTCAGATATCATCATTGGCGGTGACTCGCAGAAGGCGAGGAGTGGAAGGACTGATTTTGGCAAAGTCTGGCAGTCTGGCGCAGGAAGCGAGGTTCAACGACCCACCGTTTCGCTGAGTGAGCCCTTCCCAAACCGAAATCTCGCTTAGAAACATCCTGACGGTCTTTGGCTCGACGGTTCCCTTTATGGTCTTCACAGCAACGGCAGTGGCTCCCCGGAGTACACCTCGATACACCTTGCCGAATCCTCCTTCGCCAAGAACGAGAAGTTCGTCGTAGAAGACCTCGGAAGAGGTAATCCGGAGTTTTGAAAGATAAGACGATATCTCCGTCCCGGCAGAACCTCCACTCGATGAAATGTGGTCGTAGCTCTCGGAGGCGCCTTGCTCAGGAACAAGTGGTCCAGCCACCTCCTGCTGCTCAAGTAGCTCAAGATGTCTTAGTCGCAGTTCCAGCTCCCGTTCCATGTCGTGGTTGTCCTCGAAATGCGCCACCCGGTTTTCTGACGGAGAAGAGCCCGGTGACGAGTCTGCTGCTGCTGGCGCTCTGTCGACACGGTCCAACCAGTCAAGCACAGATTCCATCGTAATTGCAGGCTGCGCAGGATCAGCTGACAATGCCCGCACAGCGGCGGAGATGCGGTCCAGGTCCTCGATACCCATGGCAACTGCTTGTGCGAAGAGCTCGTCGTTCTCGGGGGCATCCGGAGCATGGGCCACTGCAGCCACAGCAGCAGCAGCGTATGGTGTCCCGGGGTCGACTCCCTCCGAAGGAGGATGATTCCGTGGCTCCATTGTGCTGCTGAGGGGATACGGGGCAGCGAATGTACCCGTGCGAGGATCCGTCCACGTGGCTTGCGGGAGAAGAAGATTAGTGAC
The DNA here is from genome assembly GCA_025558095.1 of Hyaloraphidium curvatum. Classification (NCBI taxonomy): domain Eukaryota; kingdom Fungi; phylum Monoblepharomycota; class Hyaloraphidiomycetes; order Hyaloraphidiales; family Hyaloraphidiaceae; genus Hyaloraphidium; species Hyaloraphidium curvatum. Next base: position 522,813 of record JAIVFI010000032.1, on the reverse strand, counting down.
CACAAACAACCGAAGGGCAGGGCACTTACTTGTTGGAGGCGAGGTCCGGTTGTCCACAAAGTACCAGCGGCACGTGCTCCGGTCCACGACCATTGCCCAACCATCCGGCAACGGCACACCACCATCAGCCGCTGCACCAAATCTTTGCTGCTGATCGCGTGGTCCCTCTAGTTTCTCCCCCAAAAGTTGTCTGACGCGCAGGCTCGCGAAGTCCGCAGCAGCCAATCCGACCTTATTTCGAGCCCAAAGGTCCACACGTTCCGAGAAACTGAGCAACGCCTTCACGATCTCGTCGTGGCCTTGTTGACAAGCAAATATGAGCCCCGTGTTCCCATCCGCGTCGGCAAGATTGGCGTCGACCTCATGGCTCCTGAGCATCTCCCAAACGGTTTCCGAATGTCCAAGCCAGCACGAAATGACAAAAGCGGTCGCGCAGCGAAGAACAGCTTGGGTCTTTGTGACGAGGCTCGACAATCTCGCGAGCTCTGCGGAATCGTTGACGTCCACGCGAGAATCACCGAGGAGGAGCTTGACAACGTGCGCTTGGTTGGCCACGCAAGCGACCATAAGTGCAGAGAGATGATCATTGCTCTTCGCGTTGACGTCGACCCTGAGATCTCCGAGCAGCAACCGAACGACGTCCGAGTTGCCGTTCGCACATGCCTCGATGAACCCCGTCCGACCGTTGTTGTCCTTGGCGTTGACGTTGATCCTACGATCGGCAAGCAGGAGAGCGACCACGTCCGGTTTGCCGCAAACGCAAGCGAAGATGAAGCCGGTGCGCCCGAAGGTGCGGCTCCTGGCGTTGACGTCAATGGTCTGGTCGGCGAGGAGTCTCCGGAGTCGCCCTGGCGATTCCAGCCAACACGCCTCGACAAACTTCTCCTCCTTCGTGCCAAAGAGGCCCATCGCCGGGAAAACTGTGTGTCTGGACCCAGCAGCAGCCCGGTGGGGGCGGGGTCCGTGCGATGGAACCCGCCGGCGTCCGGCGGTGTGTCTTCCGGCTGCGCGTCCTCCTGCCGCGCAGAGGATTCGACGGTAGAGAGAGCAAGACCGCAAACTTGGTCGCAGGTGGCGGTCCCTCTTCCAAAGGGGAGAGTGGCGTGGACCCTTGAAAGTCAACCGGCCCAAGCCCCGCCATAGGCTTAGATCCAAATCCTATTGTCTCATCGCCAAAGTATGCACAAGCCGCTACGCCCTCATCCGCCGACTCGAACTCGTCGCTGCTCCAGTTCCTCGGGCGCAGCACCACGTCGTTGCTGCTCTGCTCGCGACCCCTTCCCTAGTTGACCATCTTGAACTCGCGGAAGTCGGCCCGGTTCATGAACTCCTTGAGCCGCTCGTAGTACGCCAGCGGGCCGGCGCCGTAGTTGACGCCGCGCTTGAGCTTGGTGAGCTTCTCGATGTCGCCCTCGGCGTTGTACTGCGGCCCGCGTCAGCCCGATCCCGCCGGCCCGCGTCCGACGGAACCCACGTAGCCGGGCGTGCACTCGAGCCGGAAGTTGACGTCCTCGGTGCTCACCCGCAGCACCTCCTGCGACCACTCCTCCTCCGCGTCCTTGGTGACCTCGGCCACCTTGACCCCGCGCTTGAGCATCTCCGAGATGCAGAATGCGACCCATTCCGAGTAGTACCTGTAGACCGAGGTGAAGTTGGTCGACACGGCGCCCTGCGCGTGGCCGTAGTAGAACACTGCGGGCGGCGCGGGGGTCGGTCGGCCGTGCCCGGGATCCCGGGGGCGCGCGGGAAACCCACGGTTGGGGAACTCGCTCGTGCAGATGCCGAACAGCGTCGCGACGCCCTCCTTCTCGTACTTTTGAGCGCGGGTGACGCCGCCGCGGCCGTAGATCGAGAAGGTGTTCTTGATCTCCACGCCGAGGCCGAAGATGTCGAAGCCCGTGGACCTGTGGCCCCGCGTCAGCGGCGCGGAGACCGTTCGCCGGCAGGGGAACCGACCAGATGATGCAGTCCACCTCGTACAGCTTGCCGCCGGGACCGATGATGCCCTTCTCCGTCACGCCCTCGATGCCCTTGTCGTCCGCCACGTCGACCAGGTGCACCGACGGCTTGTTGAAGGTCTGCAGGTAAGTATCCGAGTACACCTGTGGCGGAGCCAGAACAAGTCAGTCCAGACCAATCCTCGGTCTGGGTCCGCCACACACCGGACGCTTGCACATCTACGGCCTTCGTTGTTAGCGCCGGACGAGGTGCGAGGGAGCGGGGCGACCCACGAGTCGGTACCACGGCTTGAGCGCCTCGGCCGTCTTCTTGTCCTCGACCACCTCGTCGCACCGCGCGCGGATGCGGTTCATGAGCTGGTAGTCCGCCAGCTCCAGGCACTCCTGCAGCGAGTACTTTTCCGCGTCGGGCTCGCCCATGGCCTTGGCCCGCGCCAGGCTGGAGAGGTACTGGAACGACTTGGAGAAGCCGTCGTCCAGTGGGACCTTGCCGGGGATGCCCAGCAGGCCGAGCTGGAAAGAGTCGTCGCGGTCGTTCTGCCAGCCTTTGGGGAGCGACTTCCACCACGCGGGGTCGGTGGGCTTGTTGTCGCGGACGTCGACGGCCGAGGGGGTGCGCTCTGGAAAGAGCCGGTCAGCGGCAAGAAAGCGACGTCCCGCGTATCAGGCACCCACGGAAGACGTAGAGCTCCTTGGCCCACTCGCCGAGGTACGGAACGCACTGCGCGGGGCAATCGGTCGGCGCGGACGATCACGACGGCGGGGTCCGACGCACCTGGATCGAGGTAGCGCCCGTCCCGATGATGGCCACGCGCTTGTCCTTGAGCTTCTCCATCTTGTACTCCCCGTCGTCCTTTCCGCCTGTGTAGGCATAGTCCCACCTCGCGGTGTGGAACTCGTGCCCGCCAAAGGTCTCGATCCCGGGCACGTCCGGCAGGTGCGGCACGTTGATCGGGCCGCCAGCGGCAACCACGAACCGCGCGCGGAAGGTGTCCCCGCGGTCCGTGGTGACGGTCCAGAAGCCGTCGGTGTCGGACCACCGGAGGTCCTTGGCCTCGGTCTGCCACACCGCGTGCTCGTTCAGGCCGAAGTGGTCGGCGAGGATGCCGCAGTACTTGCGGATCTCCCAGCCGTTGATGTACTTCTGCGAGGGCTGAGGGGGGGCGGAGGAAATCAGCGCCGGAGAGAGGGGGCGAGGCCCACGGATGCGCACCATGTAGCCCGTCTCCTCAAGAAGGGGCAGGTACTGCAGAAAGAAAGTTGATCAGCGGGATCGGAGCGCGGGCGGGAATGTCCAACTCACGCAGTAGGCCTCCGAGTCGCATGCCGAGCCGGGGTACCTGTTCCAGTCTGATCATGGCGCCCGATGATCAGCGCACACCGGTGCAGTGACAGGCGAGGTACCCACACCAGGTCCCGCCCCACCCGCTGGCCTTGTCCAGCACCTTGAAGTCCTTGACGCCGGCCTGCTTCAGCCTCGCCGAGGCAAAGATGCCGCTGAACCCGGCGCCGAGCACCAGGCAGTCGACGTCCGCGTCGATCGGCTCGCGCTCCACGCGCGGGTTCCACGGGTCCTGCAGCCAGTGCGCGAACTTGGCGCCCTTGCCCTCGCCGCAGGTGATGTACTGGCCCGTGTGCTCGGAGCGCACGCGGCGGTCCCGCTCGGCGAGGTCTGCGGGGGACACGTCAGCGCCTGCGCCGCGATGGGGGAGACCGGCGGGGCGTACATTTCTTGTGGAGCTCCGCAGGCTGTCAGTCATCGTCGGCCCATCATCCAGTCGCATTGCCGGTGAGCCATTGGGATGCGGCGGGGCGGGTGTGGCAAGGAATCAGCGACCGGCCATGCGAGGGCGCCGGGAAGGCGGGCGGAAGGCACGAGACGCACGTCAAAGTCGAACTCGAACGGTTTCGCGGTCCCGGAGTCCGGCATGGCGGCGGTCTGCGAGGCGCCGCCACCGGGTGGGGTTAGTCACACCCGGGAAGCGCGGGAGCGGCGGGCGCGGCGTGCCTGGAGTGCGGGCGGAGTGCGCTGACGTCGCAGAGAAGAACGCGCTCGGGCGGCGGCTGTCCTTCGGGGGAACGGTGCGGGAGTGACAAGGGGGTCGGAGTGTCGCCCACGTCGCCACAGTGAGCGGCCGGCGGCGCCAAACGCCACGGCGCAGAGGCAAGTGAGCACAGCTTACTCACCACACGCACGAGACGGATGAGGCTCGCCACGAGGTACACACAAGGGCTTGTGTGACGCAGTTGTCCGTGTCTGTGAAGTCGAGGCGTGGTTTGCAGGTCCGGCGGCGCGGAGAGGCGACTTTGAATTCGCGGACCGCAAGGCCACGACCCGTCCCGCAGCCTGCTTCCGGCTTCGCATTCTTTTCCGAACTATCCATAGACCCCGCCTGAGGCCCACCTCTGCCCGAAAATGGCCCCGCCGGGTGCGAGTTCAGAGCCCCACGAAGGACTTTCGCCGGCCACGCAACCGGGTGCCCGAGGCGGCCCCAGTCGTGCCGCTATCCGTTCTGCGGCCACGTCGGGCCCTTCGAAGAGCTGGATGGCCACGTCAAGGCGACCCTCGACGAGCACCTCTTCGAGGCTGAGCAGGCCCTGGCGGAGACCAAGGGGACGGTGGCCAAACTCGAGGCCCGCCTGGCCGCCGCGGAAACGAAGATGGCCGAGATCGCCAGGAAGCTGCATGAGAGCACGAGAAGCGGGCCGACGAAATGGAACTCGAAGCCCTGACGGACCACACGAACATGGCGATGATGCTGATTGCCCTCATGGCCCTCATGGCAGGAAGATGAGATTGGAAATGCCGCCCCTATAGACAATATATGCACTTGCAGCTGCTCCCATAGCAAGCTCTCACTCGGCATGTGACTGGGCAGTGGCGTCGACGGCAACGGCGTCCATCGCCTCGCTCTCGTCGCGTCCGCGTCCTCCTCGGCGACTGGCCTCGCGCGGTACTCGCAAAAACCGCCATTCTGCGTGCTTCCTCTCGTCCCTCCATCACTTCCTTTCCTTGCCCTCGAACAGCGCCTTCAGTTTGCCCTCCAGCTTCCTGATCTCCTTCTCGGCCCTCGCCGCGTTCACCTTGTCGATGGCGCCCATGGCCTGCAGCTCCTTCCGCGTGTCCGTCACGAGGCCCTTGACCATGTCCGCGGTCTGCTTCATGTCCTTTTCGTCCAGCGCCTTCATCGAGAGCAGCGACGCGTGCACGGATTCGGCGGCCCTTTTGAGCTCCTCGGCGAGCTCGGGGGAGGAGTGGAGCGCCTTGATGTCGCTCGCCGCGGCATCGGCGGCGTGGCTGGCCATCGTTTGCGTCGCGCGATGGGAACCCGACAATCGCCGAGGGACGTGGCAGGAGGGGACCTTTGCGGAGGTTCGGACTCGGCGGGGTGTGTCGTGCGTGACTCGCCGACAAACTCGCCGTGTGACTCGCCGACAAGCTCGCCGACCACCGTCACGCACGACACACACCGCCAACTCGGAAATGCCGACGTGTGGTTCTATATTCAAATAGGTAATGCAAGTGCAATTGAACTGCCTCCAATGCCACGCTCTCCAAGGCACGATTCAATCACTGGGACTTGGTCTCGACGGCGACGGCGTCCATCGCCTCCTTATCCTCCGCCGCGTCCTCCGCGGCGTGGTCCTCGCCGGCCTTGCGGCTCAACCACACCCAGTAGCGCTTGTCCGTGCCGAAAACGGTGTCCCAGAAGCTTTGCAGGGGTTAGTTTAGGGTCCACGTCGTGAGGCCCGTCGAATCCTCACCTGAAGAAGGTCAGGGAGTAGTTCCCCGAGCGGGGACCCGAGTTCTTCGCGTGGTGAAACCTGGAAGGACCACGTCGTTAGCTGGGCACGGACACCGCCTTTCCGGAACATACCAGTGGTGCGCAGAACCAGCCAGCGGCCAGTACTCGAGCGGATCCCACGGGAACGAGTACCCGCAGTGCTGGTGCAGGTTGATGTACTCGTTCATCGCCATCCAGAGCAGGATCTCGGGCACCGACGTGAACCCGCACACCAGCGGTGCCGTCCACATCGGGGAGGACTGCAGGAAGCCCTCGTTGCGGGTGCCCCAGTACGAGGCGTAGACGGTCGAGACGATGAACTCGTGGTGCTCGCGGTGGAGGTTCCGCCACGCCCACTTGTTGGTGTGCACGAAGCGGTGGTACCTGGCATCGAGATCAGCCAAAGACAGCCCGGTTTGCCGGTGAAAAGAGCCCACCAGTAGAGCCAGACGTCGGTCCAAATCATGGCGCCAAAGATCCTCTTGGCCATGGTCCCCAGCGGCACCGACACCCCGAACGTCGGCTTCAGCGCGCGGTAGAGCACCGCGTACACGATCGCCTCCTGCACCGGCCCGACCACGATCCGGCCCCACCGCCCCGAGGCCCCCGCGGCCTCCTCGAGCTCCTTGGGCGGCTTGCGGACCTTCTCGATCTTGTGCTTGAACCACCACCCCTCGGGGTGCGCGTCCATGTAGCGCAGGGTGTTGTGGAGCGGCCAGACGACGGCCGCGTTGGTGGCGAGGAAGAGGAGACCGTAGGCAGGGATATCGGCGTAGGGAACCAGGCGCTCGCCGACGAGCGGCACGGAGCGAAGCGCGGCCTCGCACGCCGAGAGGACGCCCGAGGAAAGGGCGTCCCATGCGCCGGCAACGGCGGAGAGGGTCGATTGGAGCGGCATCGCGGGTTTCGGGCAGGTGTTGATTGGAGGGCGGGGAGAAGCGATCGGGCTCCGCCGCACTGCCACCTCGATCCGCTCCGCGCCGCCCGCATGTGACTAACTCGCGGATGATGGTGCAGATGACGCGCCGCTGATTCTGCGAGCGCTCTTGAGAAGCTTGATCGTTGAATAGTGCCGGTCGGAAGGCGCTGCTCGGGGACACGCCGACGCCGCTCGGATCGGTGGGTCTGTCGGAGCCGATTAGCTGACGCCTGGCGCTCGATCGCGCTGCCGTCTTTTCGGACCGGGACATGCTACTGACTGAACGTACGTCCAACGCAGGTTGTCAGATCTTCGGATGGCGGAGCTGGATGGGAGCGGCCTGCCGTACTCCAATCTCCCTTCTATGTGGTCGGTTGTACGACCCCGATCCCAGTTCAATACAAGAGGTACACTCCGATAGCGTTGCAAGGCAAGGCCGTCCCCACACCGTCTTCCGTGCATGCCGCATCACAACCCGCAGGTCAGCGCCGGGCACGCCGCCGGCGCCTGAGCATACACGGCGTACCCCCCGTCGGCCCCCGAGTTGGTGCACGACGTGTACGTCCCGCAGAAGAACTGCCCGCCAGAGGAGCCGAACTCGAAGTGGGTGCAGCCGGGCCTCGCGGCGCAGGCCGCCTGGCATCCATCGCGGTCCGAGATGTCGGGTTCGTTGCGGCCGCCGTCGGTGATGCAGCAGTAGACGCTGCCGCAGGAGACGAATTCGCCCTCGTAGCGGCGGTACAGCGCGTGGGCGTCGCCCGGGGCGGTGGTGATGCAGGCGACGTGGTCTTGGGGGGCCCCGGGGAAGGCGAACTCGCTGTGAGGACAAGGGGGGGTTCGCGGATCAGAAGCCGTGCGGCACGGTGAGGAGGAGGGCAGCTGACCAGAATGCCGAAGCGGTGCATTCGGTGCACGAGCGTTCAAAGACGACATGCGGGGCGGCCGGGGCGGCGGCGGCGGGGCTGCGATGAGAAAGGCAAATCAGCGGCCACGCTTGACGGTGCAGCCAGTGTCCCTGCCATGAAAGCAGGGCCAACAGCAGGGCGGGGGTGGCGAGAACCATCGCGGCGCGGGAGATGCGGGAGGCCATCGTTTCTTTGCGGAAGGTTCACGGGGCGCTCGGCTGACAAGAGTGCTTCTCTGCGCGGCGGCAGTTGCCGTGTGAAAGGGGCGAGCTCAGCTTGGTTCCTCCTTCGGAGCTCGGAATGGTTCTGCGGTGGCTTCGCGATGGCCGGCGGCCCTTTTGTAGCGCCGACCGTACGGCCCATAAGGGCGTGGGCGATGTGATGCGGGCGGGTTCCAGACGGCCAACGCTCCCGACCGGTTCCGACCCCAGCGGGCAAAGGAGCATCGACAAACTAGCGGCAGCTTTGTTCGGAACATGCTTGGCGTTCTCCTGGGTTCGGCGGTGTGGCAGTCGGTGCGGCCGCCCGTTGGCCGCGCGCCGCTCTGCGGGGAAAGCCTCCGCCGACGGAGGCTGGGGTCCCGAAACCCTGCCGACCGATTCCGCATGGCGACCGGCCACTGCATTGAAGCCTCAGGTAGGCTCCACGGTCACCCGCATCAGGTTGGGGGTTGATGAGTACCCATGTGTGGTCTGCTTGACGTCCAGACCAGACCAGACCAGTCATATGTTGCTGCTGCACTTTCGCCACCACGGCGGTCCGCCCCGTACGGTGGCCACAGAGCGGCGATGGGCACCGCCGGAAACCGGTGTCGGACGAGGGGCTAGATCCTGCCCGATCATGGCGGAACGCGCGTTGGCCCCCGGGCGAGCCATACATCAGGCACCTCGCAAGCCAAGCTCCGCCGTCCACCGCGCCTACGAAACGGAAGAATCCGGTCGATTAGTTCCGTGGAACCCGCAGTCCAACCCGAATCCGGCCGCGGGCCGGATGTGACCTCGATCGGGCCGCATGTGCGAGTCCCGCCTCCCCCAACTTCACGATGCCGCGCCCGCGCCCACCCCCGGCGCCGCCGGCCCTCCTGTCCTTCCTCCCCTACCTGTCCCTCCTGCTCCCCTCTGCACTCCTCGCCGCCACGCTCTCCGGGTCCGACCTCGCCCCGTCGTTCGTCGGCTGGTCCGCAGCCGCGCTGCTCCTCGTCGCCCCCGCTCTATCGCTTTCGGGGGCGGAAAAGTGGCCCGGGTGGCGGTACTTCCCCTATGTCGCCCTGCTGTTCCTCGCCGGCGCGCAGGCTGCCGTGTCGTTGGGCGAGGCCGGGTTCCTGGGGGGCCAGCGCGGCCGCGAGGGCGGCGCCGCCGAGCAGGCATCTTGGGCCGGGCTGGCGGCAGTGGTGCCGGCGGCAGTGGACGCGTGGTGCCTGTTGGACCTGGCAACGCGGGCGTTGGAGCCGGGCATGGGGCCGGATTGGGGGAGAACGGCGGCGTTCCTGGTCGGGCACGCGTTGGCAGGGGGCAGGTTCGGAATGGCTGCGGCGGCCGGTTTGCTTGGGCTTCCTGCCTTGATTGCAAAAGCGGACAGCAAGGGCAAATCGGGCTCGGCGCTGCTTGCCCTGCTCTGCGCCCTCTGGGCCCTGCGCCCGCTGCCCGCCCTCGGCCTCCCCGTACCTCCCCTCCCCACGCCCCTCTCCGCCTTTTTCACCCCTTCTGATTCCGGCGCAGCAGCCGTAACCGCGGCCCTGCACCTCCTCTGCGCGCTCGCCGCCCTACCCCGCTCCCCGCCTGCCCCGGCGCCGCTTTCCAACCTCGCGTACGCCGCCGCCGGCGCCCTCCTCGCCCTCCATCCTGCCCTCTCTGCCGCACAGCTCCCGGCAGCCGTTTCTCTCGCCCTCCCCCTCCTCGCCGCGCGATCCTCCCGCCCTTCCTGACCCCTCCCCCTGGGGCAAGCCGCGCCCTCGGCACCCGGGAAGGTCACCGCGGGGGCTGCATCTGCGGCTGTCCCTGCTGCACGACGACCTGCTGCATGATGATGGGCTTTTCGCGCTCCTTCTGCTTCTCTGCGGGGGTTCGGGCGGGCCGTAAGCTCACGGTGGCCAGGTGGAAAGAAGGGAGGAGAGGGTACCGGTGCTGGTTTTGGGGCAGCCGCACATGCACCGGCACGGGCAGCAGAAAATGACTGTAGCAGGTCGGGAAAGATAGAGGAGGGGTCAGTGCCCGTTGGACCGGACGCGGAGGGAGGATCCCCCGCACCGTTCTGCCGCGAAGTCAGCGACCGGGAACCCCGCCGGCACCGGGGAAACACGCACCAGGATGTCGCAGAAGGAACTGCAGAGCTTGCAAGGGAAGCTGCGTCCGCCCCGGGGACACCACAGTCAGGCCTCCTCCGTGGCGGTGGGACGGGTGTCGAGGGGCGCCGCGCACCAGCAGATATCCTCTAGGCAGCCCATCTCCCTCCGCAAGCCGTGTCAAAGATTGGTGGGGGAGGGAAATGGAGGGGCACAGGGGGCGTCCTCGCTCCTTCGGTGAGAGGGGATGCGGAGTTAGGTGGATCCACTGCGCGCCAGCAAGGCGCCAAGTCAACCGATCGTCCGTCGAGGCGATCCCGATCGGGCGCGGATGACGGTCGGGATGGATGAATCATGCTTGATTCGGGCTGTTCCCGGGGGAACGGACGCGTCATCCGTGGAATGCGTCTCCCTTCCCTCGCCTTTCCCGGGGAAGTTTCCGCGGGACGCCCGCGCGCGCACCTGTCCCCCGAACACCACGCACCCGTCGGCGATTCCCCCGGCGCGATGAACAAGCTCAAGACCCTCTTCGGCAAGAAAGACAGCGGCCCCGGGTCGCCCGGCTCCCCCACGGGGGCGGCGCCGCCGGCCAAGCGCACCAACACCGCGAGCTCGCTGGCGAGCGTGTCGAGCGTCGCGTCGACGGGGTCCGCGGGCGGCTACGAGGACGCGAAGAAGCGGCTGGAGGAGAAGTACGAGGTCGGGAAGACGCTCGGGGCGGGGACGTACGGTGGGTGTCGGTGCGGTGGGGGGATTGGGCGGTGGACGGGATACAGTATCTCGGGGGGCCGCACGCGCGGCGGTGGCCGCTGCCGGTAATCGGTTCCCGCTCTTCGGCATGGAATTGGCACAGGCTGCGCGCCGGGGGCCGAATCGGGGGTCCGCCGCGTGCCGGGATCACTGCCTGCCTTTCCCCCGACGGCACCAGATTGACTCAACCCCTCCGCCCCCAGCGACCGTCAAGCTGTGCACCGACCGTAAAACTGGCACCGTTTATGCCGCCAAAGCCATCGGTGGGCCTCCCCCGCCCCCCGTTCACCGTTCGGTCCGACTGATCCCGCACCGGCTCGGCAGACCGCAAGAAGATCAAGGGCAAGGAATCCGACGTCATCTCCGAGATCGAAATCATGGCCAAGCTCGAGCACCCCAACCTGGCGCGGGTGTACGAGAGCTTCGAGCTCAAGGACGAGATCTACCTGATCCTGGACCTGGCCGAAGGTGACCTTCACGTGCCGCAGCGTGCGGACGGACGCTGACGGGGAAAAAGGCGGCGAGCTGCTGGACGCCATCATATCCCGCGGCGAATTCAGCGAGAACGACGCGGCGATCATCATCAAGCAGCTGATCGAGGGGCTGGTCTACCTGCACAAGAAGGGCGTGGTGCACCGGGACCTCAAACCCGAAGTGGGCCGTTCCCCTCCCTTTCCTCTCCCATCCGCTGATCCGGCACCCGAAGAACATCCTCTTCAAGAAGCCCGGGGACAACCACATCCTCATCACGGATTTCGGCTTCTCGCGCCTCGTGGGCACCTCGCACTTCCTGCAGACCATCTGCGGAACCCCCGCCTACGTGGCCCCCGAGATCCTCAACCGCGGCGGACACGGGATCGAGGTCGACATGTGGAGCGCCGGGTGCATCGCGTGTACGTGCCCATTTTGGTTTTCGGGACGGACCGGGCGTGCTGACGCCTGGGGGCAGACTCGATGCTGTGCGGGTACCTCCCCTTCGCCTCGGAGACCGGATCCCAGGCCGAGATGTTCGAGCTCATCAAGAAGGGCAGCTTCTCCTTCCCCATCGAGGACTGGGGCGAGATCTCCGACGAAGGTCAGCCCCTGCCTCCCCTCTTCTGATCCCAGCACTGACCCCCCCATTCAGCCAAAGACTTCATCTCCAAGCTCCTTGTCGTGGACCCCTCCGCCCGCATGCGCTCCGCGCACGCGCTGCAGCACCCCTGGCTCGAGAAGTTCGCGCGCCCGCCGGAGGAGAAGCCCGCGGCCGCGGCCACGAATCTGGGCGCCGACCTGGTCGCTCCGGACATCAGCGGGACGATCAAGCGGAACTCGATGAAGCGGAACGGCATCGCGACGCTCAAGAGGATGGCGGTGCAGGCCAAGGGTGGGTCCCCCTTCGTGCGCGCGGCGAACCTTGGGCTGACCGGCAGGAAGTGGTCGCGGCGTTCGGCGACAAGTCAGGCAGCTCCCTGTCGGCGCACCGGGTGGCCAACGCGCCGTCTATCCCCAAGCCCGAGGGCGTGGACGACGAGGAGGTGGGCGAGCTGGACGCGGCGCTGAAGCAGGCGACGGTGGCGGCCGAATGATGGTCGTTCCGGGAAGGGGATTGGTGGGAGTGAGGAAGGAGGAGCTGCATCTTGGTGCCGCGTATTTGAATGCCGAGAACCGTTTCTGCACACATCGTTTCTTCGGTGGCACTCCTTTGTGCGCCTCGGCTTCTCTTTCGGCCGCATCCGCCTCGATTCCGCGCCCCTCCGGAACCCCATGTCGGCCAGCTCCACCGCTCCGTACTTTTTCGGTGGAAACCAAGCATCTGCGGCCCATCCGGCCGGTAAGTGGCCGGCCGGCGCGCGGAACATGGGCCTCCGAATCCTGCTCAGCGGATCATTGCCGACCGAGGCTTTCGGCGCGCCGTGCCGCGCGCGGCCAGAGGGCGGTCGCACCGCCGACCCCCGGAACCAACCTGGCACGATCCCAACAGGAATCGCGGCTGGATCTCCCATGCGCGCCTGCTCGCTGGACTGAGGCGCGTAAGCGTGGCCGTGTGGAACCCGCCCGCACGACATCGCCGCGTGCGACGGACCCTACGATCGGCGGTACAAAAGGCCGCCGGCCACCACGAAGCCACCGCAAAACCACTCGGAGGAGGAGAAAGCGAGCCCTCTAGCCGCCTCGCAGACGAGAAAGCGCTCCGGTACCAGCGCGTCGAGTTCGCCAAGCGCCACGACCCCAACCCCGCCGCGAGACACGATGGTCCAGCACCGCACCAGCACCGCCATGGTTCTGACCGCCACCGCCCTGCTCGTCGCCCTGCTTGCCAGGCGGGCCCAACTGCTGCCCCGTTCCTCGCGTCGACACTGACCCGATTCCTTCCCGCATTCCAGCCCTGCCGAGGCCGCCCCCGCCGCCCCGCACGTCGTCTTCGCCCGGTCCTGCTCCGAATGCGCTGGCACATCGTTCTGGTGGGCAGCATTGCTGCTCCAGCGCCCCCCGGCTCCTGATCCTCGAATCCCCCCCTTTCCCGCAGCGAGTTCTCCTACCCCGGCGCCCCCCAAGACCGTGTTGCCTGTGTCGCCGCCCCTGCCGGCGACCCCCACGAGCTGTATCGCCGCTACGCCAACTCCGGACAGTTCACCAACTGCGGAAGCCACTTCTGCTGCAGCTACGAAGGCCAGCAAGACCCGGGCATCACCGACCGCGACGAATGCCAGGCCTCGTGCGAGGCCCGCCCGGGTTGCACACACTTCGAATTTGCCTACGTCGGCGGGCCGTCGCTGTTCCAGTGCAAGACCTTCACGGGGTGCACCGCGTTCGGCGACAACCCGTCGTCGGTGGTGTTTGCGCAGGCGCCGGCGACGTGCCCGACGGCGACCTGCTAGAGCTAGGGAGGAGGCGTTCTATGTAACGAGTTGGGGTCGGCTTGCTTTGGATGGTATCGGCGATGGATTGTGCGTGATCGGCCACGGACACAATAGACGCGACGGGCGGTACTTACACAGCGCGGTCTGCTTTGCCGGGCTGTCTGTCCGGTCCGGGGCCCTGCTGTAGGAGTGCGTTGCCGTCCTGGATGTCCGCGACTCTTTTCTTGCTGACCGCGCGGACCCTGACCGGGCATCGTGGCCGCAAGGGCAGAGAGCGGGACCCGCCCATCCTCCGCGATTGGATCCGCAACATTCTCCCGCACGCCAGACGCTCGATGGCACGGCGGATTCGTGGCCGGGCAGCGTCCTTTCTTGCGCTGCTGGTGCTGCTTCTGCTTGCGGGCGCGGCGGAGGCGGCCGAGGGGGGCTCCCGGAGGCCGAGCGTCAGCGGGGGCGGCAGGCCCGAGGGAAGCTCCTACTCCCCGCAGGTCGACATCGACGATCCCGAACCGCGCGGGAGGAGCCGCAGCGGCAGCGGCAGAGGCCGGACGCCGGCGAGGGCGGGGGCGGCAGCGCTTACTCGGCGCAGGTCGACATCGACGACTCGGGGAGGGGCAGCGCGTACGCCGCCCAGGTCGACGTCGACGACGGCCCGCCGGGCAGGCCGGAAGGGCGTCCCCGCAGTGGATCGGCGTCGGGAGGCGCCCCGCCCGCCCGGCAGTGCCCCGCCGTCCGCGCGCAGCCCACGGTGGTCTCGCCCCTGCACTCCCTCCCGAACCGGGTGCTGCGCAACAGGAACCGCACGATAGTCCCTCTCGTCTACTTCGACACGGGCAAGGAGCTCGGCGCCGGTGCATTCGGCCGGGTGCTGCTCGGCTCCCTGCGAGGCGTGCGGCCGGGCCCGCTGGACGAAGCAGAGGGCAGCCAGATGAGGCTGTTTGCCATCAAGGAGCAGAGCTTCTCGCTGTGGCCCAAGTGCGGTGACGACCCCAAGCCGTGCGTCGTGCGGCGCGCATCGCGGACGGAGCCGCAGTTCGTGGGTTCCGGCGCCGCAAGGCCATCAGGAAACGGACTGACGTGCCCTGTCGACCGCAGATGAAAGCTCTCGACGGTGGGCCGTACATGATCAAGTTCTGGGGCTCCTGGACCAGCAGGGCCCCGCTTGGTAAGAACACCCCGTTCAAGATCACCTTCTCGATCGCCATGGCCAAGGCCTTCAGCGACCTCGAGGTGCTCCTTCCCTTGGGCCGGGAACGCGCAAGTGACTAAGCGCCGCCCCACCGACAGTCGGAGCTGCTCGGCAAGGGCAAGTTCTTCCGCGACCCCGTGCGCCCGGGCCTCCCTGTCGACAAGGCGCGCATCATGGCAGGCCAGCTGGCGATCGCTATCGGCTTCATGCACTCCAAGGGGATCATACACAGGGACTTCAAGCCCGGCAACGTGCTGCTGGACGCCAAGCGCCGCCCCATGGTTGCCGACTTCGGCTGCGCGATCGAGGCATCGGTGCGACACGCGGCACGCCGTCCATCCACCATCTCATGCTTCCGCCGCAGCTCGTCGAGCAAGACTCGTCCGAAGCAGGCGTGTGCGACTACCGCATCAGCGCCCCCGAAGCGATCGTGTACTACCGCAACCCCGACGCGCCCCCCTGTGGGTCCCCCATTCGTCCTCCGCCTGCAAGCAGCTGACTCACAGCCCGAATAGACGGCCTCGAGGTCGACTGGTGGTCCCTGGGCGTCACGGTTTTCAACCTCCTCACGGGGACTCCACAGCCTGAATGGAACCAGCAGCACAACGGCCCCTTCCTGCCGCAGCTCAAGAACCAGGTCGACTACTCCGTGTTCTGGGGCAGGGCGTTCCGCCGCGGGCGGGTGCCGGCGCAGCGGGAGTTCCTGGATGCAGCGAGGATGCGCGGGCTGCCGGACGACGCGGAGGACTTTGTCTCGAGGCTGCTCGATCCGGATCCGAGGACGAGGTTGGGGAGCTACCAGGCCGAGGGGAAGAAAGGTGCGCCGGCGGAAAGCCACGTCCGCCGCCTCAGCTGACCCGATCCGCCGCGCGAAGGCTGGGAAGCCGTTATGTGTCACCCGTTCCTTGCCTCCCTCGACCCGAACCGCCTCCTCGCCGCCGGGCAGCGCCAGGCGTCGGAACTCAACACTCGGCTCTCATTCACCACGCCCGACGGCCGCCCTCCCGACCCCCGCGCCGCCCGTCCCCCACGGGGCGACACCGCACGTGCGCTCGAGAGGGCCAGCGGGGATGTGGAAGAGAGCTACGGCAACCTGCTGCAGGATCTGCACGAAGAGGGCGGGAGGGGCGCGGTGCGGGCGTACACGGTGCCCCCGCCCGACGACGTGCTCGAAGGCGGGGTATCGGGGAAGCCGTACACTGCGCCGCCGCCCGACGAGGAGCTGGATGGCGGCGGAGGCGGCGGCCGTGGCGGCGGGAGGGGCGGGGAAAGGGACGAAAAGATGGGGGAAGAGGACGGCAAAGACGGGTTCGGGCGGAGTGCAAATCCCGGGAGGGGTAGGGAAGGCAAGAGCGGGGGGCAGGGAAGCGCCAGGGGTTCTCAGAGGGGCGGATCGTCGGGCGGCGGCGGGTCGCGTGGTGGGAGAGGGGGTTAAAGCCCGTTTCGTTTCGTGCCGTGTTTCTCTCGTAGCATTTATGCATTTCATTGTCAGTTCTATTTGGCGTCTACATCTATGGAAGGCTACAGTGGAGCGAGGTTCAGTTGTCGGCGTCCCCGATCCTCTTGAGGCACTCAATCGTCGTCAGGAGCAGCTTGGCCGACCTCTTGTCGCCCATGATCGCGATCTGCATCCCCGAGGGTACGCTGGTGCAGAACGGTGTAAGAACAGCGAAGTCCGACGCCCGCGGATGCACTGACTATCCGAAGGCGAGGCGCTTCGTGGGCTCCCAGATGATCCGCGACCCGCCGTACCCTCCCCATCCTGTAACAACGAAGAGGAAGCACGTCAGCCACTGATAAAATGCATCCGCCGTCCGGAACCCACCGTGCCACGTCCACCCCCCGCCGTCAGGCAGCCACTCGTCTTCGATCGGGATGTTGGGCACCTGCGTGCCCTCCCACATCGCGAATCCGCCGTGGGTGTAGGGCACTACCCTATTGAAGAACCGGTCCAGCCCCACCCAGAGATCCCTCGCCGTGGCCCGCGCGTGCGTCTCCGGATCGAGCAGCCTGACTCCGTCAAGCTCGCCTCCCTCGCACACGACCGCCGCGAACCGCGCCAGCGCGCGCGCGTTGGAATGCACCGCGAAGGAGACGTGCTGTCCCCTGCGTATGCCCCATGTGTTGGTGCCCAGCGGCACCGGCCCGCGGCGACCGGTGATGGGGTCGGGGCGGGTCATGGGGGGCGTGGAGCGCGCGGCGGAGCGGGTGGCGACGCTGTTGCGGTCGGCCATGGCCTTGAGGAATTCGGGGTGGATGGGCTCGGGGTTGACGACGGTGGGGAGGAGGTACCGGATCAGGGCCCGGATTTTGGGGTATCTGGTTTGCACGACGGTCAGCATCGACGAGATCAGAACGAGTTACGAGGAGTCACCAACTCGGTCAGGTCCCACAGGCGGCCCATCACGTCCGGGGTCTCGGGCACTGTCACGAACAACGGATGTCCCTTCTCCTCGCCCTTCGGGATGACGAGCGGTAGCACCTCACGCTCCATGACCTCCCTGATCGTGAGCTTCTCCGGATGCGCGCGGCGCAGGATCTCGTTGAGGAACCACCCTCCGCTGAATGCGTGGCTACTCGCACTGTCCTTAGCGTTGTCCCCCGTGCCCCGATCCGGAGTACCCACTAGCTCTGCACCTTCCTTCCGCCCCAGTTGTGCTCCTGCTTGGCCAGCATCCCCGCGACCCCGTCCAAATCCTCCCAGAACATTTCGACCGGCGGCAGATTTTGCTCATCAATCATGCCGACCCCCGCGCGGTGCTGGAGGAGGTCCTTGATGCGCACGCCCGCCTTGTTGCCCTGCGCAAACTCTGGCCAATACTTGGCGACAGGGTCCTCGTAGTCAAAGTAGCCCTTCGAGACGCAGTACGCGGCCAAGATGGCCGTCACCGTCTTGCCCGATGACCAGACCTGGTTGACTTCAATCGGCGGGGGCAGTCAGCATCAGGCGCCGCCGAGTCTGCACGGGTATACTCACCGCTCTCCAGATCGTACCGCCTCCCCGACCCGTCCTTCAACCCCCCCGCAATGTCCACGACCCGCTTCCCCCGGTGGTAGATGCACAGCCCCGTGCCGACCTCCTCCCCGCGCGCGATGTTCTCGAGGAACGCCTCGGCGACCGGGAGGAAGTCCTTGTACACGGTGCCCGTCAGGGAGTAGCGCGCGGTGTCGACGTCGATTTTGATGATTCCGTCGGCATCCGCGGCGGTGGGTAGCGCCGGGGGCTCGGCGGGCCCGAAGAGGACGTCGGACGCCGAGGCCCAGGGTCCGACTCGAAGCACGCGGCGCGCGGCGAGGGTGCCGAGGGCGAGGGCGCCGGCCGCGACGCCGGCGGCCGTAAAGAGTGCTTGATGAGAAGACATTATTCGTTGGGTGATGGCTGCTCTGCGCGGCGACGCTGTGGTGCGATTTTGTTGGGGCGGCGGCGATTTGGCGCGGGCCGCGGAACAACCCCGATTTCCCTACCGGGTTTCGCCGCAGCTCGTCCCCGTTCCACACACTTCGCATCAGCACCTTTCCCGGGCGTAAAACGGCTTGATTGGCGATACCGTTTGCGGCACGGGATCGGTCACTGCGGATCGGGAGGCGCGGAGGCAATCGGGCAAGGTCTCGGGTCGGGCTCAAGGGCAGAGAGAGCGGCGAGGCGGACTTGTCGGCAGGATGCTGGATTGGATCCGACGAGGAACACTGCTGATGGGCTCATCGGGTTGAAAGACTCGTGCCTGCATTCAAGACTATTGCGTTCGCGCCACCTTTCCCCGCGCTTCAGAACTGGACCTCGAGCCACTCTTGCACCCCGTTCCCGCACCTGGGACACCCGCTCCCAATCGCGACCACCACCCTCCCCCAGCACCCCTCGCGCAGCAGCACGTGCCTGCACGGGATCGCCGTCACCGCGGGCGGAGGGTCTTGGCGTCTGCGTCGCGGACCAGCATCGGCAAGCGCAAGCGCTCGTTCTTCAGCACTTGAAGCGCTTGCGCCATCTTTTTGAACGTGGCTTCGGGCTTGAAGGCCTCGTAATCCTCGATCTCAGCGTCGTTCTCCCCACCACAATCGCCCTCCCCGTCTTGCCGTATCTCGTCGTCGCCTTCCCCGGCCTCCTCGCCGAGATCCTCCTCAGCATCGCCCCCACCACATGGACGCCCATTGCAGGCCCCGCCGGCAGCCACTGGGGTGCCTGAGGCGCCTGCCAGCCTCCGTACCAGCCGGCCATTGTGGCGTCACCGCGGTGTTTACGGGGACCAGCAAGGGATTGCCGGGAGGCAGACCGCCACATCCGTCTCGGGCCCGTCGGCAGCTTGCTTCCGGCTTCTTCCTTGATTCCGTTCGATCGCTGCCCTGCCTATCGCCCCGCGGCCCCTGCGTTGCGCCCTGCTCCCAACGCCAACGCACCGCCGGGCCCCCCAACGAACACCCAAAATGACCCGGCCCGTGCCCGCCGACGGCATCGCCGCCGCCTCCGCCGCCTACCCCTCCTGCTTCCTCATCACCACCTCCCCCCCTCCCTCGCGGGCACACCCCGTCTCGTGCCGCCCCGCGGTCAGCGGCACCACCGCGCGCATCGCCGACGCCGGAAAGACCACGCGGGCCAACATCGCCGACAGGCAGGAGGTGGTGCTGCTGTGGCCGGCCAAGGAGGAGGGGGGGATGAGCTTGATTGCGGACGGCAAGGCCAGGGTGGAGGGGAACGAGGTGGTGGTGGAGCTGGAGAAGGGGATCCTGCACCGCGCCGCGTGAGGTGGGGCGGGGGGAAGGGATGCGTTTTCGGCCGCGATGGAGCCTGCGCCATCTGCAGAAGGGGCGGCAAGATGGAGGGATGGGGTTCGGACGTGTGTGGCGTGGCCGCAATAGCCCATGTAACATTCAATATCCTGGACACGCTGTCTCGATGGTAAAAGAAACCCCCGCCCCCCTGAGCACGCTCCACAGCGCCACCGCCAGCTTCGCCGCGGTCACGAACACCGTCTTCGCCAGTCCCCAGGTGACCGCGATCCCCACGAACGTCGCGCGGAGGTTGTCCGCGGTCCCCAGCGCGGAGAGCAGGCCCACGTGCTCCCTGAGCTCCGCGGCGCGGCATTCGGGGGGTTCGGGAAGCCGCAGGGATTCGGCGAGCATGGATTGAAGGGCGGTGCGGGCGTCGCCGTAGAGCGAGATCAGTGGCGTCGATCTGCGCGTTGGACGCCGGCAGATGCGCAAGGTCGACCCACGGCCTGACGAGGGCGACGAGCGCCCACGCGACGGTCCAGAAGGGGATGCAGCCGCCCGCGGCGATGTTGGCCGCCGCACCGGCGAGCAAGGCCAGGGGGACGAAGACGGTCACGAGGGCGGTGAAGGCCGCGGAGGATGAGAGCGCGCGGACGGCCCTGGCGGCGAGCCAACGCCGCTCGTAGGACGCGTGAAGGACGGCATAGGGCTCGCCAGTCCACGGGTCGCCGAGCGGGGTGCCGTGGACCAGGGCGTCGCGCGCGCGGGAGAGGAAGTCCCGCAGCGCGTGGCTAGTCGCGCGACGGTGCAGCCGGGTGCGGAGGCGCACGTCGGCGGGGCTCGTCCGCGCCGCGCGGACGAGGTAGCTTCCGAAGACCCACGTCGAAGCTGAAAGGAAGAAGGAGGCGCCGATGAGGACGCCCCACCACGACGACGGCCGTCCGGAGGCGCACGGAGCGGGAAGAGCGCGAGAAGCTCGGAGGCGTCTAGCGAAAGGGGAGCCGGCGTGGGCCCGCCATAGAGACAGAAGCAGGGGATTGTCGGCAAGCGGTGCGAGCGTGCTGGTCTTTCCTTTTTTCGGGGAGAGATCCCCGGGATGCTACGGAGGCCCAAAGCTTATTGACTCGTTGATGGTGCTTTGCTTCCGTTGCGCCGGTGTTCCAGCCTGTGTGGGGTGGTCGCGGACTCTTTGTTTACCCTGTAGCGTCGCCCCTTGCCCGTCACCCCGCGTGTCCCCCGCCGCGATGGAGCTCGACCGCGCCGCCCCCGACCCCGCCACCGCCGCGCTCTCCCTCGTCGCGGCGTCCCCCGCGCTGCCCCCGCGGCTCCTCGCGCCGCTCTCCCTCGTCTGCTCGTCGGTGTCCGCCGCGGCCGCCGCGTCGCCGCACTGGGCATCCGCGTTCGCGCGGCACTTCACGCACGCCGCCAAGGTCGAGGAGCTCGCGGCGCTGCTGCCGGGGGCGGAGCACGAGCCGTGGGAGCCCGCGCGGGAGGACGTCGCCCGCGCGCGGATGCGGGCCGACCTGTGGGCAAAGGCCGCCGGCAAGCCGCGGGCACCGGCGCCGGAGATGACTGATGAGGAGGAGGACGAGGTGGCGGGGGAGCTGGCGGGGATCGAGGAGACGTTCGAGGAGGTGCTGGAGGAGGTCAGGGCGCTCGAGGGCAAGACGGGCCACGGGGGGCCCGAGCACGCGATGGACGCCGCGGGGAGCAGCTCCGAGGCCGAAGTGGCCGGCGACTCCGCAGCGCCCGGCCCGTCGGGCGCGGCATCGGACAGCGACGTGTCGATGGACGGCTCGGACGCCGAGGGGGGACCCAACAGCTCCACGCGGAGCATCCGCTCCTCCGACGCCGAGCTCGCCGAGCGCGCCGAACACCTCTCCGTCTCTTCCGGCGGCTCGGCGCTGTCGGTGCGCACGCTGGCGCCGGGGGAGAGGCTGGTGCACCTGCTCAGGATGGTTCCCAACCACCTTCCTTCGATCAGGCTGCTGGCGTTTTTGCTGCTCCTCGAGGGGCACAACGAGGCGTGCGCCGAGATGGCGCACATCGGCATCGAAATGGGTGGTGATGACGACTTTCGGCAGCTGGCGGACGAGGCCGACCCTCCACCCCACGCCACGCCCGACGTCATCCCCACATCCCTCCTCTCGGACCCCACCAACCCCCCCTTCCATCTCCGCTCCTCCCTGTTGACGACCCTCCTCCGCGCCTTCCGCGCTTTCGGCGGCGACGCCGTGCTCCCCCCCGCGGGCTTCGCGACCGCGGTGCACAAGGCCAACGGCCACCCGGTCACCCTCAAGGAGGCCAAATCGATGGTCGCGGCACTCGAGGGGGGCGTCGACCCGGAAACGAGGATCTGGACGGGGGAATGGCTCGCCGGACAGCCTGCGGAGGGATCCCCGGCGGAGGGCAAGAGCAAGGCGGCGCCGCCCCCGGCCCGCGTGCAGCGGGAAAAGGAAGGGCTCTCGCTGGCGGGGTGGTTGCTCTTCTTCTCGAGGCAGGTGCACGCCGAGGGCGGGGAGGAGGAGACGGCGCGGGATCTGGAGAGGATGGGGTTCGCGATCGGCGGGGAGGGCGGCGAAAGCCAGTGAAGGCGTCCCGTATGGCAAGTATGTATCCGGGCAAGAAACGCGGGGAGCGGGCCGATCCACTGGTGCGAAGGAGAGGCCCCCTCGGCCCGAGGATGAAGCGTCGTGCTCATGAATTCGTCGAGCGCCGCTCCGTCGGTGTACGTTACGCCAGCTGGTGGTGTTTCAGCTACTTTTACTATCCCCACATTGTGCAGTAATGTTGCGTTTACTTTCCCCATACGCTTTTGAAGAACTTGAAGGAGGCGTGGGTTGCCTGGCGTGCGGTTCCGCAGGAACGCCCTGGGCTCGAAGTACTCCCTTTCTTTGGCGCGGTCCGAGGCGCATCGGTGTAGACAGCGTCGAGATCCTTCCCCGGGCCGGCGCCCCAGCCAGCGCTCGCCACCGGCGCCGGCGGGCCCGGTCGGCGCGCGTGCCCCCTCTCACTACACCCTTCGTCGCCGGCGCCGGTTGGCGCCGTGGCGCGGCCCGCGACGAGGCTCTCGCGGCCAAAGACGTGCGCCGGCATGGAGTGGCCGTGCTCGTCGGTGAAGGCGGCGGTCGGGCGGCGTCGGCGAAGGCGGCGGTTGGGCGCCGTGGCTTCCGCCGGCCGCGGCGGCTGGTTCGTCCGACCGATTCCGCCCGCGAGACCCTACAATGTGCCGAATCCGCGGGATCAGCGTCGGAAACGGTGAGCCGGAGCAAGAGCTTCCATTCCGGATGGCCGCGGTCGGAATGGCGTGTGTCCGGAAACATGGTGGGCATCGTAGGGTTGCCCGCCCCGAGATGGCCGGATGGGCCTGGACCCGCAATCATGCTCCAATCACGCCGCCGGGCCGGCATTGCGGCCACGAATCGCACCGCCGTGTCCACAAACCCGAAACTTTCGAAAGAGATGCGCGCCGCCGCCGCCGTTGCCGCCGCTCTGCTTGCGCTCTGCGCCGCCCTGTCGGCCTCCGCGGCGTGAGTGGCTGCGGCGCGCCCGCTCCCGCGCCGGCGCTGACGGCCGATGCGATTTCCCCGGCAGGCCCATCGTGGACGACGGCCCGGCCGAGCAAGCCGCCCCCGTGGAGCACGCGGTGTTTGTCCGCTCGTGCGGGGACTGCCTCGAGGACTCGTACTGGTACAGCTTCCCCCGCGCGCCACCGGCGGCTTTCTGGGTCCCGCTGACCCGCCCGGCCCCCCGCCGCGCAGCGAGTTCAACCATCCCGACGCCACGCCCGAGCTCCCCCTCGCGTGCGTCACCCACGGCACCGACCACGCACTGTACAAGCGGTACGAGAACCTCAACTGCCTCGACCGCGCGGGCATCAGCGGCAAGTTCTACCAAGGCGACATCGGCCAGATAGTCTGCTACAACTTGGCCGTCAACGTCACGGGCACCTTCCTCACCATGGGGGCTGGCGCGTGCCCCATCGGGTCCGGCGGCGGGCAGATCATCTCCTCGGCGGTGTCCGGCCCCATCACCGACAGCGCCCCGGGGACATGCATGGCGTCGTTCCTGCCCTTCGTCTTTGGCGAAAACTGCAACACATTGGCGCAGTGGGCGGTTTTCCCCTGCATCAGCGGTCCCAACTTCGTGTTGACCATTACCGACCCTTTCCCCTGATGCGAAGGTGGCGCGAAGGGCGGTCGACAGCCAGGGGGCGCATGCCCAGAGGAAAGGGCTCCGTTTTGGCCGTTGGTTACGAGGGTTAGAATGGTCGGGGGGACGCGGGGATGGAGAATCGGCTATTGGCGTGTACTGCCAGCTACTTATGCACCCTGCTCTTCGATGTCTCTTCGGTCGCGCGCTCTTCGATAGCGGCTTGTGCACCACCGGATCTGCCGGCCATCGGTCCAGGGCAAGAACAACCGGTCACCGCCACGTTGGATTCGGGAAGAGGGGAGGGGACTGCCGGCTCCAGACTGTCCACGCGCCCATCATCGCTGCTTGCAGACCTTGCGGTGCTCCTTCTTCCACGCCGACCGCTGGCAGTGGGCACCATCACCACGCGGCCCGCGATCCACGGCGGCGCGGGCTCGCCTGCGATGCTTGTCGTCCAGTTGCCCGATCACATCATAGGCGGGGGGTGGCGGTAATCAATCAATCAATCAATCAAAATTGCCGGTGACCCGGGCCCCCGCCACAGCAGCTATGGACCTCTCTCGCACCATTGGCGTCTGATGAATTCTCGGTGATGCTGGTTTAGCTTCCTTCTTCCTTCTTTCAATGCTCTTCTCGATGAACGTCGCCGCCGCGCTCAGCATCCTGCGCTTAGCGCTCCGCTCCTCGTTGTCCAGGCGGAAGGGCGACACCTCCAGTATCCATGACCACGTTCCCAGGTCCCATAGGCCGTGATCGTGGTCTGCTCCGAGCTCTCGCACCCGCGCAGCTAGTCGGTCCCTCAGGTCTTTGTTGTGACTGCAGTTGAACAGTAGGTGCAGCTCGTCGTCAATCTCTCCCCTATCA
Organism: Hyaloraphidium curvatum; assembly: GCA_025558095.1. NCBI lineage: Eukaryota > Fungi > Monoblepharomycota > Hyaloraphidiomycetes > Hyaloraphidiales > Hyaloraphidiaceae > Hyaloraphidium > Hyaloraphidium curvatum. The sequence goes on along the minus strand of JAIVFI010000032.1, from coordinate 498,460 downwards.
TGTTTGCAGGTCTGTCGGTCCTTCGGCCAGTTGTGGTAGCGCCCGTGTACTTGCATGAGCGTGCTCTCCATCCCGGTGAGCAGACGGAGCAAGGCGTGCCTCCTCGTTTCCCCTTCGATCTCCAACGACGGGTTGAACCCAAAAGTAATGCCCGAGGTCCGCCGAAAGTGTAGTGCCCCTGAATCCGCGATCCAGGTGGTCATGGTCTCCACTACCTTCTTCTTGATCAGGCCCTCGATCGTCCAGGCGTTCCAGCCCGAGCTCCCGTTGTCAAACATGTCGCGTCCTTCCTCCGGCCGATCTCGCGACGGAGAGCCTCGAAGCAGGCCCGCACCGCTTTGTCCCTCGTAGGCAGCATCAGGTAGCGCAAGGCCATCTCGTGGTCGCGAACGGCCAGGGGCAGATGTCCGGATATGCCGAAGAGTGAGGCGATGGGGGTGGAGCGGGGCACTCCGAGAACCGCGCGGAGTGCGCGACGGATGGTCACGTCCCGCGCCGATTTGCCGCGTAGAAGGTCCGTCGACGGTTTGCTAATGAGCAGTGGGTTGCCGTACTGGCCGACGGCTTCCACGATGGTCCGCAGGATGTTGAGCGAAGTGCGCGGTTCCAGCCCAGTGTGGTCGGCGATCATCCGGCGCCAGATACCATAGGCATTGTTCATGGCCTCCTGTCGCGCCGCGGCATGCTTACCCGTGTCTCCCGCTTCCGCAATGTAGCCACTCTGTTTAGTTCCCGCCCGAATGCAACCACATGCTGGGCGCCTCCGCGCTGCTCGCCCCGAACGTCTGCTTCCTGGTTGCACGCGTCGGCGGGATCGCCGCGGCCACGGGGGCGGTTGCCGTCCGCGAGGGGTACGGCGAGCTTAAGAGGATGTTCGTGCTCCCGGAGTTCCGGGGGCTCGGGCTCGGGCGGAAAATGCTCGGGGCTCTGCTGGACCACCTGCGGACGCGACACATCGGAGTCGCACGCCTGGAAACCGGCATCCTGAACGCCGAGGCGATAGCGCTGTACGAACGCGCCGGGTTCCGCAGAATCGGGCCCTTTGGCGACTACGTGGACGACCCGCTCAACGTCTTTTACGAGCTCCGGTTGGCGTGATGCCGACGTCTGAGGACGAGTACCTCGTCCGTTCGGGGGACGTCTACGTTCCGCGGCGGAGTTCCTCTCCCGCGCGCAGAGGGCCCCCGCCGGCCCGCCGCCGCTGGTCAACGAGGGGTGCGGGACGTGCGGGCGGAAGCAGGAGCCGATCCTGCTGCTCACGTGCTCGAGGTGCAGGAGGGCGAGGTACTGTGGGGCCGATTGCCAGCGGGCGGCGTGGAAGGGGCACGGCAAGGTCTGCAGGCCGTGATCGCGGCCGGATGGGGCGCAAGGTTCGACGGTAAGGCTCCCGGCCGCTCTATCCTCCGACGTGTTACAATACACTGATGTGTGTTAACTGATTCGGTCCGCGGGCCTGCCCGCGGGTATCGACCTCCTCCTGCTCCCCGGTTTTTCACAACGGCTCCCTGCGCCGTGGGCCCGCGCGGCCAACCAGCGACCGCGCGGTGCCCGGTATAACCCCCCGCGTCCCCGTCACCCGGCGGCAGCGCGCTCAGCAGAACCGCCACCTCATCCTCCTGTACCCCGAAGTGTACGGATCGTTCCCCAGCCTCCTCCACGCGGCGGGGGTCAGGTCGATCGCGCCCCACGCGCACCCCGCGCAGCGGTCCTGCACCGAGAATCTGGCGGTGACGCCCGTGGATGGGTCGTACACCTCGATGCAGGCGAAGCAGAGGCCGTGGTTGTACTGCGCCGCGTTGAGGGCGACGGCGGGGATCGAGTCGTCGATGTAGTTGCCGTTGCAGGAGCCCATGCAGACGTAGCCGTGGTTCTGGGCGGGGTCGCAGCTGCAAAGGGCGGGGGGTCAGGTCGGGCCGTTCCGTTGCCAAGCCGGGGGGATCACGCACGCATTGTACCAGGTGCCGAAGCCCTCGATCCAGCCACCGCCGCCCGAGGGTGCGGGGGACTGCGGGGCCGGGGCCGGGGCCGGGGCGGGAGGCGGCGGCGGCGGAGAAGCGGGCTGGTAGTTGCCGTGGATGGGGCTGGCGCCGATCAGGGTGACGGCCTGGGCCGGGTTGCCGTTGGGGAAGCACTGGCCCGCGTCGGCGCAGGCGCCGTTGATGCAGCAGCCCGATTGGCACTGCTGGCCGTCCGAGGCGGTGCACGAGGCGCCGTTGCCGGCGGGCGGGAAGCAGATGTGGGTGTTTGCGCAGGCGCCGTTGACGCAGCACCCGGTCGCGCACTCGGGCCCCGAGGCGGAGCACGCGTGGCCGAGGCCGTGCCCGCAGCGGAGCTCGGCGTTGTCGAAGCACTTGCCGAACTGGCGCTGGCACCCGTGCGAGGCGGAGCACCAGAGGTCGTGCGTGCCGGGGTCGGCGCCGCCTGAGCAGTAGCCCCATGCGGAGCAGCACGAGCCCTGCGGGCAGCGGTAGCCGTTGAAGCCGCACGTGCCGTCGCTCGACTGGGTGGAGGGAAGAGAGGTCAGATCCGTGCGAGAAGAGAAGTCGGGCCCGTGATCCCCCGCCGACGGCGTCAACCCCGGCAGCGCGCCGGCATGGTGCCGGATCCCGCCCTCGCCGCCACCGCAACCCCGGTACTCACCACGGGCAGGTTCCAGCATCCCTCCGTCGCGCGCTTGACGAGCCTGCTTGGCGCGGCCGCGGCCGGCGCGGCGAGCAGCAGCGCGGCGACGGCGGCCGCGAGCATCGCGGGGCGTGGCATCTTCACGGGCGAATCGCGTTCGGAAACCGGTCGTGGGGGCTGGGAGCGGTGGCCGGCGGCGATGCCTTGTCGTTGACGCTTTATGCGGGGCGTTGCGCGTGCGGCCGCGCGGCGTCGGCAGCCGGAACTCCGTTGTCCCGCCGCGGGCGGGTGCCGGGCTGGTGCTCGATCAAATCCCCGGGGTGGTCGTGCACCGGCGAAACTCGGTGGCCTTGCACGCTGACGGGCTGGTGGCCGGCAATCCATCGCGGCCGCCGACAACATCGCGGGCCGTTCGGCGGCGACGAAGGCGGATCTGCGGGGCCGCGGGGGTCGGGATGCGCCGCGGGGCGCGGGGGGCGCGATCGCGCCGCGTGGGGGCGGCCCGCGGCGGGATCGCCGACGCAACGCCCCCTCCTTCCCTCCTTGGCGCCGACCGATGGGGAAACCCCGCTGTTCGGCACGAGGCCGGCGGCGGACTCAGCTGGCCCGGTTTCGGGCGACGCGAATGTAAAGACCGACGCAAAAAGGCGATGGGCTTTCTTTCCTGCCGGTTTCCCGTCAACCCCGCGTCCTCTACTGTGGCGCACCGCCCTCGCGGTCCCCCGGGGACCCGGGGCCTTCCCCGCTCCCTCGGTAGTCTTTCGGATCCCCGGCCGCCTGTCCGAAAAACGGTCGGCCCGACCCGTCCGGCCCCCGTCGCTTCTGCGGCAGTGCGGACAACCCCGAAGTCCACCTTGCCACACCCGACTCTGCAGCGGGCGTCCAGGTTGCGCCAAAGTCCTCGTCGTGCAGCCGGCGCTCCCCGGCAAGCAGGAAAGGCACCACTTTCCCCTGGCGCGCTCCCGGCTCCCCCACGATCGCCCCGGTCGATACGTATCTTCGTTCTGGGCTTGTAAATGCCGCCCCGGGCAAGATTCTGTCCTGACTGCCCGCGACCGGAGGCGTCCGGACACGCCAGGTTCCGGGGCCTGCGCCCGCCGAGGCCGAAGTTCGCGAAGGACTGCGGCGGAATAGTTCGCGGCCGGCTTGTTCGGGCGGGACGGCAGTGCGTTGGCGGGCGGTGGTGGTACGGCACTCCGGATCGGACAGGGCGCGGGCATGGGGCCGAGTCGGTCCTCTGCGCCGGACCCTGTCCTGCCCCTAAGATACCGGACGGCGTCATGTCTGCTTCCAATGCGCTTTGCGTCCGGCCCGCCAACCTTTTCCGCGGATGGGCCGACGGCGCCCAGCTGCCTGCGATGGTTACACACCCAGGCGGACGATCCCCGACACGCCCATCGCAGGGCCCGAATGCATGCCGCGCCCACCTGCTCCCCCGACCTCCGTCGTCAGGTACGCCCCGGCGCCCGATCCGCCCCTGGCACGCACCTCTCTGCCCCCCCAAGGCGATGCCGCACCCCCTGATTGCTGTGCGTTGTGCGGCAAGGCGGCTGTGTTTGCCACCGCGGACCCCGCCCGAGCTCCTCCCCCCCCCCGGCGCCTCCGACCCGGTGCGCCGCGCCACATCCCGGTGGCGGGGTTCCGGGGTGCCACGCCCGCCTCGCCGCCCCGACCGGCCCGCGCACCGCCAAAGCGCCGATCCCCGAAAATGCCCTGCTTACGGCAGCGGAGCACGACCCGGCCTCGATCGGGACAGCCAGCGCTGCCCGGCCACCGGGCACGAGGCATGGAGCGGGTGGAGAGGCGGGGGAGGCGGCGGTGGGCGACTCCGGCGGGCCGGTCGGGAGGCTGGTGCGCCCTGTCGGGATGTCGGGGCCCCGGGGGCAAGGTGGGATTGGTCATCTGCGGCTTGAGGCGGTCACCAGCCCCATGGGGCTCGGGACGCGAAGCTTATGGGAGCCGGCGGGGGCCCGTGGGAGGGCCGCCATGTGGCCGTTATCGCCCGGAGGAGCAACATGCAGAGCTTCGTGGGGTCTGGGAGGGGCAGGGGACGCACGGGAAGGCAGGGGGGGTGTCCCTAACTCTGAGGTCACGACCCTCGAATAGGCTGGGGCGCTGTGGCCATGTCCTTGAAAGGCCCGGGGGCTGCCGCAAACCGGCGCACCACCTCATACCACCATGGACAGCCATACCCGCCGTTCCTACCCCGTTCCCATGGACAGCCCGGCCGCGGAGGGCCGCAGCGTTGCGGTCCGCGGCCCGGGCGCCGGGCCCGCCCGCGCGCGCCGCACCGCGGCCCCTCCGGCCTCCCCGCGCCAATCGCGGCCGGCCGCCGCGCCGGCGGACTCGCGCGACATGCCGCACGCCGCCCGGATGGCCGGCGGCCCGCGGCGGACGCTCTCCCGCGCCGCCCCCGTCAGCACCGCCCGCGTGGCCGGCGCCGCGCTGCTCGCGCTGCTGGCGATCGCGGCGGCCCCGGCGGCCGCCGCCCCGCTCGCGCAGCGCGCCGCGTCGTTCCTCACCTTCCCGCGGTGGGGCATGGCCGCCGACGCCAACCCCGCCGCGGACCCGTTCGCCAACCGGAGCCTGCTCGCCCTCGTCGACCTGCCCGCCATCGCCGCCTACGGCCCGCCCGAGCTGCTGCTGCCGCTCTTCGGCACCCCGCTGGTCGCCGTGCGCGATCGCGTGGAGGAGGTCGCCGCGGACCGCTTCACCTGGTTCGGCGCCGTGAAGGACGACCCGCTCTCGGCCGTCGTGCTCTCCGTCACCGGCGGCCTGGTCGCCGGCACCGTGCGCACCTCGCACAAGGTGTACGCCATCACCCCCGTGTCGGGCCGGCTGCACCGCGTGTCGGAGCTGGACGAGTCGCGCGTGCCCGAGGGCATGCAGCCCCTGGTGCCGCCGCAGAAGGCGCCCGAGGAGCGCCGCCGCCTGGCCAAGCGCACCGCCGAGCTCGTCGAGCTGGCCAAGCGCCAGGGCGGCGACCCGATCATTGACGTGATGGTGCTGTGGACCCCGGGCGCGCGGGCCGCGCAGGGCGGCGAGGCGCAGATCCGCGCCATCGCGCAGACCGCCACGGACGAGACCAACGAGGCCTACCGCAACAGCGGCATCGTGCAGCGCATCCGCCTCGTGCACGCCGAGGAGCTGGACGTGCAGGAGCAGAGCTTCGTGCAGCTGCTCGGCGCCATCACCCAAGACACGCCCGGCACGGTGCGCGCGCTGCGCGACCAGTACGCCGCCGACCTCGTCGTGCTGCTCACCTCCCTCACCACGAGCTGCGGCGTGGGCTGGCAGATGCAGGAGCCCTCGGTCGACTTTGCCGACAACGGCTACTCGGTCGTCTCGCACGCGTGCGCGGCGGGCGTCTACTCGTTCGGCCACGAGCTCGGGCACAACATGGGCGCGCACCACGACCGCGCCAACGCCGGCGGCCCGGGCGTGTACCCGTACAGCTACGGCTACCAGCACCCGCAGAAGCTCTTCCGCACCGTGATGGCGTACCAGTGCCCCGACTCGCAGCCCGGCGAGTGCCCGCGCGTCATGTACTTTTCCAACCCGGACGTGAGCTACACCGCCAACGGGCTGAACGAGCGCACGGGGGTGGACAGCGGCGCGGCCAACTCGGCAGACAATGCGCGCACGCTCAACATGCACCCGCACGTCGTGGCCGCCTTCCGCAACCCCGCGACCACAACCACGACGCTCACCACCACAACGACGACCTACACGGCCACCCAAACGGCGACGACCACGCAGACGCGGACGCAGACCCGCACCGCCACCACCACGGCCGCCCCGCCGCCGCCCCCGCCCCCGGCCGACCCCTGCCTCATCACCACCCGCGGCACCGTCCCCCCCCTCTCGGGCGCCTTCTCCGAGCTCTCGCAGGCGCCCTCCTCCTCCCCCGCCTGGACCTGCGCCACCGCCATGGGCTGGCCGTGCGCGCGCAACGGGCGCATCGGCGCCGTGCGGGGCCGGGTGCGCCCCATGCGGGTCGGCGGGCGCAGGTACGCGCGCGGGTTCGGCGTCAGGGGCGCGAGCACCGTCGCCGTGCGGCTGGACGGCATGTGCGGCAGCCTCCGGGTCGCGTACGGCCTGGACGCCGCCTCGGCCGCCTCGGCCCGCGTCGTGTTCTCGGTCTGGGCCGACGGGCGCCGCGTGTTCGCATCGACCCCGCGGTCGCGCGCGATGGCCGCCGCCGCCGTGGACGTCAATCTCGTCGGCGTGCGGCGGCTCGAGCTGCGCACCGCGCTCACGGGCGCCGGGCTCAACTACGGGCAGTGGATCGACCCCGTCCTCGCCTGGTAAGCATCCCCTGCCTCTTTCATTGCATCGCCGGACGCTGACTGCATTCCCCCCCCCCCTCCTTTTCCCCAGCGGCCCCAAATCGCCCTACCTCCCCACCCTCTCCCTCTCCCCCCCGCCCGCCTCCTCCGAACCCGGCCGCACCCTCTCCCTCTCCGCCACCGCCCGCGACGTCCGCGGCGCCGCCCTCCCCGCCACCTCCATCACCCTCTCCCTCTTCCGCGTCTCGTGCACCGCCGCGTCGTGCGGCGCCCCCGTGGCCGTCACCTCGGCGCGCAACCGCAACGCGGCGTCGTTCCGCCTGCCCGCGCTGCCGGCGGGGTGCGGGTACTACTTTGTCGAGGCGAGGGCGGTGGACTCGTGCGGGAGGACCAACGTGGCGTCGTCGGGGATATGGGTGGCGTCGAGGGAGGCGGCGTGCGCGTGATTTGCTTTGCCGTTTTGCTGCCTGCTGTTCTGCTGTTCGCTGTTGCACGGGAAGGTGCTGAATGCATGGTTCTGCTGCGAGATTGGGGTGCGGTGTTTGTCCCGGGATGTCCGGTGCGGGCGGGCGAGTCGAAAGAAGGGAAAGGGAAAAGGAGGCCATGGCTTCGCAACACCCACATAACTCGATCCAAGGACTGAATACATAACATATACCTATACCTGGGTTCCACGGTCCAGTCACGATCGTCGAACCCCACGTCAAGCCCCGCCCTTCCCGCTGAGCTCCACCACGGCCTCGACCAGCGCATCCGGTGCTTCCCAGTTGAGCATGTGCCCCGCCCCCTCGACCAAGACCTCCCTGGCCCCGGGGATCCCCTCGACCAGCCTGGCCGTCTGCCACGGGGGCGTGGTCTTGTCCGCCTTGCCGCAGATGACCACCGTCGGCACGGTGATCCTGGGGAGCAGCGGCCCGCGGTCCTCCTTCTCGAAGGCCTCGAGGATGGGCGTGAGGCGGGCCAGGTCCTGCGCGCGGAACTCGGAGAGGAAGGCGTCGATGGCCGCCGGGAACGGGCGGTCCCCCAGGATCGAGGCGGCAAAGAGCGCGCCGACGTCGTCCCCCGAGACGATGCGCTGCAGGATGCCCCACTTGATCAGCGGGATCTGGACCTTGTTCTGCGGCGCGTTGCGGCCCACGTCGCCCGCGAACGAGGCGAACAGGATCAGGCCCTTCAGTTTGGAGGCGAGGCCGTCGAGCTCGGTGAGCGCGGCGATGGACAGAAAGCCGGCCATGGAGTGGCCGACCAGCACGGCGTCCGTGACGCCGGCGTGGTCGAAGACGGCGACGAGGTCGCCGGCCATGGGGAGGGTGGCGATGCCGTCGGCGCCGACGGTCGATCCGCCGTGGCCGCGCTGGTCGAACGTGACGACCCTGAACCCCTTCTTGGCCAGGGCGTGGGCGACGACGTTCCACGTCTTGGCGGTGACGCCGTAGCCGTGCGAGAGCACCACCGCGGGCCCGTCGCCGCCCGTGTCGACGACGCGCAGCTTCGTGCCGTCGGGCCGCGTGGTGTGGGTGACGGCGCCGGGCGGGTCGGCGAACAGCTCGGCGCGCGGGATCGGGTCGGGAAGGGCGCGCAGGCGGGCGGCCTCGCGGGCGACGGAGCGCGCGGCGAGGCCGATGAGGCCCGCGGTGGCCGCGGCAACGGCCGCGAGCACGACACCGGTCCTCATCTCGCCGTTCGGAAAGACATACGGGGACAGGGTCCACGGTGATCGGACGGCACGACAAGGTCCACAGCGGTATTCGTCAAACACGCAAACACAAGACAACAACAGGGCCTTCGTTGAGCAGCTCGGAAGACTCTTCCTTCCGAGAGAAGATACGATACACTTGAATAATTGCAAGTCGTTCGCTCGATCCAAGCCCTCGATCAAGGCCAGAAACGCCGAGACCGGCGCGCATTCCTGTACTCCGGCATGCTGCAGGGCGATCGCCCCGTTCCAGGTACGCATTCCAGAGGGGCACCACGCCACTGGTTCCGAGTTCTCCTCGGGAATCCTTGGGCCCGCTCGCGTTGGCAGCGCCCTCGGCCGGGCCGCCCTGCGAGCGGATGTACATTTTCGCTGGCCAAAAGGAGGAGGCGGTAGGGCTGGGGGTGAAGGTGGGTGTGGCGGGGGTTCCCGAGGGCCTACTTAAGCTGTGCAGCATCATGTACGTAGGCTCCGCATTGCACCGTGGGATAGGCTTTTCGATGTGGCCGAATGGTGACGGTCTGGACCGACGGTCCCTTCCGCAAACGTCCGCAGCCGTCGAGCGCCGAGCCGCCAGAACCGCCAAGATGGCCTCACCCAGCAGCACTGGATGGTGAGCTCACACCGGGCATTCTGGATCGAGCGATAGGAAACTACAAGGCCGTCGTGCGCGAGTTTCGGCCAGGTTGCGCCACGGCCAAGCGGCCCGATGCGGCCGGAGCGGCGCAATTCCACCTGCTGACCTGCCGAAGTCCCCCACGCTTCGGCCTACACCGTGTCCGCTGCAGCTGCGCTGAGAATGGAGGCACGAGCCCTGCTCGCCTGTGCCGCGGTTCTGGCCGCCCTGTTCGTAATCGGCGCTCATCCCGTCGCCGCCGCCGGACCGCGCCCGCTTGTGGCCGGCTCCACCGTGGGATAGCTCCGGCCGCTACGATTCCCCAAACGCTCATATCCGGACCGCTTCTCCACCCGCAGTGTCGGCCCAAAGCCGCAAACTACGGCCCTTGCTGCTGTGCGGCCGCAGACGCCCGACCTGTCACCGTGGTCCGCACGGCCACCGTAACCGTCAAGTCGCCGAGGCTGTACGCCCGAGACCACGAGGCAGACGACGACAGTGCGCTGGCCTATGAGGTCTCCGAAGGTCCGCGCCTCTGGGCCAGGCACCTCTGCCCACGGTGCCCGGCCGGCCGATCCGCTATGTCAGTCGCCCAGGCCATCGCAAGGGGCATCGCCGCTTCGAACGCACAGCTCTGCTGCCCTGCACGCAAGACAGTCACGCGGACAAGGACGAGGACGGTGGCCAGGGTGGGTGCTCGTTCCGGACCACGCAGACCGTGCCCTCATCACCGTCACCTGTCATCCTTTACTTAACGATGGCCGCGCATACCATGTTTCCCAGATTCCGTTGGCGACCATCGCCGGGAGGATTTGGAACGACCTCGACAGCAACGGGATGTTCAGCTCGCCGCCCGACACCCCGCTGGGCAACGCGAGGATCCAGCTCCTCGTGGGCACGGCATCCAAGGCGCGAGCCCCCTCGTCCAGGCTCCTGGGCACTGTCACGACCGACGCCCAGGGCCGGTTCACCATGAACGTCCCCCCGCAGCCTCGCGGCGCGCCGGTTACCGCAGTCGACCCTGCGACCGGCGCGATCCTCGCGCAGGCCGTGGTGGACGCCACCGGGGGTGCGTCATTCCTCATCCCCATCACCCCGCCGGCTGCTTCAACGAGTGCCGCTGCTCCATCGGCGTCGACGGCATCGCAAGACGCTACGGCTACTTCTGCGCCTCCTGCTCCCTCGCCGCCTGCGCCGTCGCCCGGAACGACGGAGTCGGCTCCACCCGGAACGACCGAAGCGGCTCCACCAACCGCGCCGCCATCTTCCATTCCGTCAAGGACCACGGCAACTCAGTCAACGACCACGGCAACACCGTCACTGACGACGGCAACGACTGCCACCCGAAGCACCAGCAGTGCGACTCCATCGACGGTGAGACTCGTCTGGGGTTTCGATGAGAACGTCAGGCTGATCCCCGAGTCTATAGACGACATTCTCCGGTCCTCTTGGCCCACCTGGCCCAGGTCAGGGCTGCCTCCTTTTCGAGCAGCGTTTCGACGACGCCAATCTGCCTACCAGCGACATGCTCCTCGACCAGGCTTGCATCGTCAGCGCCGCCACCCGTGGCAGCTGCAACGTCTCTTTCCCTGCACCGCAGAATCCGTCAAAGCCCCTCGAGCCCACGGTCCCGTTCACTGGCCTTCGCCTTACGACGAACGCCAAGTACGCCGTCGGCTCCGTGCTCCTCCGCCGCGCCACGAGTGCCGCCGACGGATTCGAGGTCACCTTCGACCAATGGCAGATCGGCGGCACCGGCGCCGACGGGATCGCCTTGTTCCTCTCGGACGGCCAGTTCAGCCTCACATCCGCAGGCCCGTCGGGCGGTTCGCTGGGCTACGCGGCCCTTGGCGTCATCAACCGCTTGGGCCAGCTCACCACCTATCCCGGCGTCGCCAACGGCTACCTTGGGGTCGGGATCGATGTCTGGGGGAACTTTGCCCTGGATGCCGAGACAACCACCAGGTTCAAGGGCATGAATTGCACCTACGGCGCCCAGTTGCCGCCCACGATGCGCACCGGGGGCGTCATCACGGTTCGCGGGCCGGGCAACAGCGACAAGGGGTACTGCTGGCTGGCCACCTCGAACCGCATCATGGGGCTCAAGGACTACAACAACGACAATGTTGATGCGGGCAGGAGGACCGTCCGCGTCACGCTGACACCGGCCGACGAGGGACCCCAATTGCTGACCGTGGAGCTGGATCTCAACGATGGCAACGGATGTGAGTTTCGGTCACCATGCTTGCTGTTTTCGTCTCTCATGAACTTGCCGCAGTCAAGAACGTTACAAGCCTGCCCGCCCCAACTCCAATCCCCAAGACGTTCAACATCGGGCTATCTTCCAGCACAGGTGACGAGACCGATTTCCACCTTGTTGCCAGTGAGTTCTTCTACAACGGATCCTTTTTTCTCGGAGATGCTGATGCATCCCTTCCCTCCGCAGATCTCGTCGTAAGGTCCAGGAAGCCGTGCCCGTAGCACGCCGTTGGCGCAGAAGAAGCATCCGTGGATCGCAGGTCGAAAATCGTGCCATGTGTGTCGATACCATGTGTGTCGATAGATTCATTGAACGTGCCGTATTGCTACGAACTTGAAGAGCAATCTGGCGGGTTCAGGAGGGCATCGCCGATGGCCAGGGTTCAACTCCAATGTCTCCCCACCCGGCAGCCGCCCCTCTAGCGAGCCAGGACGCGTCCACCGGGGTCCGGATCACCGCCTCTACCCGCCTGATCGTCTCCACCTCGGGGCGCCCCTCCTCCGTGCGGCGGTACAACAAACTGCTTCAAGAACTACTCGGCGCCGACATCGCGTATCTCCCCATCTCCAGCGACGAACCCGGCGGCAAAATCTCCCCGCAACGGTTTGTCTGGGCCCTCCGCGGTCTCGATTCCGTGGGCGGCGCGATATCTCGGGACATCAAGGCCGCCGTGGTGCCGTTCTTGGACTCGCTGGACCCCCTCGCGCGGGCAGTGGGGTCCGTCAACACGGTGGTCAGGGAACGCGGCACCTTGAATCTGAAGGGGTACAATACGGACGCGTTGGGGTTCCAGATCGCGGTGCGGGACGGTCTGGCAAAGGCGGGAATCGAGGCGCGGTCAGCCGTGGTTTACGGCTATGGGGGCGTGACGCCCGCCGTTGTCCACGTGCTGAAGACGATGGGGTTGAAGGTTTTTATTACGGGGCGGCGGCCGGATGCAGCAAGGGAGGCTGCGTCCAAGCTGGGCGCCGAACCGTTCCCCGACGGTGCGCAAGCGGACCTGTTCGTCAACGCGGCGCCCATCGGCGACGCAGCCCTAGACACGGTGCCCCACTTCCTCCCCGCGCTGTCGGGCGCCCGCGCGGCGTTCGACCACGAGATGCCCGGCGCCGTGCTGCGCGAACGTTGCGATGCCAACGGGATCCTGCACATCCCGGGGACGGACATGTACTACCCGCAGATGGTCGCGCAATGGACGCTGTTCCTGGATGGCTTGTGCAAGGAGGAGGATGTGGAGCGTTTGCTGAAGGAGGCGGACAAGTGATGAACAGGCAATCTCGTGAGAGTCAATCGCTGTGAGGAAGAGGAGAGCTGACGCACGCTCCTCTCGCGTCTTCTATAGAAAAATGGCTCTGCAGCAGCAAAGGAGATGCATGCCTCCGCGTTCGAAAAACAAACCCCGTCACCAACTTTCGCTTTTCTAAGCCCCAATGTCTGCGCTGCAGCCTCGCAGCCTCGCTCTAAATCCTTCAATGGTCGTGAGGCTCCGCGGAAACCACGCCGGCCACCGCCATCGCGTAGGGCTTTCCGGGGATGGTCACGTTGCCCCTAATCCTGTTGCCTTCGAGGTCGACGACCTGCACCGTGCTTTCGCCGGCCTTGGTGACCACGGCCCTGTCGCCGCCGACGGCGAGCATGCCCTTGGCCTCGTCGCCGATGGTGCGGATGGCCTGCTTCCCGGCGATCGGATCCAGGGTCACGGGGTCGAGCTGGTGGAGGGTACCGTTGGCGTCGAGGACCACGAAGCTCTTGTCGGCCGAGATGTCGAAGCGATAGGGCCTGGTGCCGCCGGGAAGGCCTTTGCTGAGGAGGGTGCCGCTGGTGGTGTTGTACGAGAGCTTGAATCAAAGGAAAGTCAGCTGCCCGCTGGCCAAAAGTGTCCGAAAGAGACCCACAACTGAGTTGCCCTGCACGGCCACGGTCAAGTCCAGGTCGTGGTGGGACTTGAGGGTGCCGACACGCCCAGTGGAGTTGGCCGGGTAGGGGACGAGCTTGTGAGTGACGGTTCCGTTGACGATATCGACGTCCAGGAGGCCCTCGATGCAGCCGAAGACGATGTGCGTGCCGGCGGTGGCTTCTCCGTGCAGGGAGGTGCTGCGTTCCAACCACGTCAGCGCCGCGTCTATCGCGGCAACCGCAACTGGGCTTACTGACCAGTTGTCGGCCTCGTAGATCACCCTGGTGGGATCGGAGATGGGCCTGACGGTGACGCCCGATGCGACCGGGGAACCCGTGGTGCCGTTCTTGCGCGAGGTCGAAACGACGAAGTAGCCCTGGTGCGGCACGGCAGTGCCGTGGTGCCCGACGGCGGCGACGAAGGTCCGCGGGGTGATGGTCGCGTTCTTGGCCTCGAGGTCCGAGGCATTGTAGTAGGCGACCGTGGCATTGGTGGAGGCGTCCCCGTCGAAGAAGTATACAACTGCATCGAGGCGCGTTGGCATCACTAGCGCCTGATCGAATGCATCAACTCACCGAGACCATCATGGACGTTGATGTGGGTGGGCCTGGTACCGCGCATGGCGAACGGGTGAAGGGAAGCGCCGGCGTCTTCGAGGTGGAAATGATCGTCGTGCGCCTCGAGGTAAAGCCCGGAGTCGATGACCTCGACTGAATAGCAGTGACGAAAAGTCGGTAACGAGCAAAAGCCAGGCCCGTCGGTGAGCACCCACTGCTTCCGTTTGCGTAGTGCGCCAGGAAGGCGAACCTGCCGTCCGCGTTGGCCTGCACCGACGCGCCTTTGTATCCCACCGGGATGGACCTGACGAAGGAAGCCCTCTCGCTGCTGGAGGACCCGTCAAGGCTGACGACGTGCACGGTGGCGGTCTCGTTGTCGCTGATGAACACGCGGCCGCGGCTGGCCTCGCCGAGGTCCTCGTCGCCGAGCATGTCCATGGCCTTCATGCACCATCCCTCCGGATCGACCATGCCGGAGTCGCCCCAAATGGCGGCGTGGGGAGGGCCGCACCTGCGGAAGGGCGGAAGGGGAGGTGATCAGCGGTTGATCAACGAATCGAGACAAGGCAGGCAACGCCGGACGCAGCGGGCCCATCCACCATCCGCACGAGAGAGCGCAGGCTCGCTCATCCACACTCACTCGAGGAAAGGAGCCGTGGATCCCGCGGTGTTGACCAGGCCCTTGCAGCACTCGTCCGAGGTCCAGATGCAGTTCCTCGCGTCCCTGCTCAGGCACGCCGGGTTACCGCCGGGGGTCGTCGAGACGGCGATGTAGGAAGCGGCGCCGGTGCCGTGCTGCATGCAGGTCCAGAGCTTGGCCATCTGCACGGGCGCGGCGCCCTGCGGGGCGACGCAGGCGGGGTCGGCCGCCTGGGCGAGGCATCGCGGGAGGGGAGGAGCGGGAAGGGACGGGTCAGGCGATGTCCATCACGGGAAGGCAGTGGCGGAGGGCGGCAGACCTGGCGCTCGAAGATGATGGGGGTGGCGTCGATGCCTGAAACCAGCGCGGCGAGGGCCGACGCCACTGCGAGGGCGGCGAGCGTGGCGTTGCGGACCATCTGGCTTGCTTGCTCGGCTTGAAGCGGAGACGGGCGGTGCTGTTCTGCGCGGCTACGGGGCCTCGGTGGTGCGGGGGGATGCCGGGTTTTTCGCGGAGCGGAAGGGGGGGGTCGGTCCAGCCGGCTTTTGTGCGCGGCCGGGTCCATTTTTCCCGCTTTGGGAAGGAATTCGGAAGCTTCGTCGTGCCCACAGCCGGGCTCGGGTCCCCAAAGCAAGGGCTGGCATCGCCTGCGATCATATCCGTCGTTTGAACGGCACGGTTCCGGTCGGGACACGGCCGGGACTGCCCGGTCCGTCCCCCATGGTTAGACCCAGCACCCAGTGGCACCCACTATCCCAACGAACCGATCCCGGGCCCGTGCCGCACAGGCTGCATCCCGGATCGGACAAAAGCTCCCCTGGACCGAGTGCTGCGCCCGCGATCTCCTGCCCTCGGACCCGCGACCGCCTTCCGAACCTGCGGGCTTTCGCCACCGGCCGGCCGCTCACTCGCTCGTACGGCCACCCCCACCGCCAATCCCCAACCCACCCCCATCCGCCATCGGACACGCCGGGATATTGGGGACCACTACTCCCTCACGGTGGTCCCAAAGCGATAGATATTTCATGTCCCATGCGACATACACGGTTCGCCGAGACGACGGCGCGACGCAGCCTTCCAATCCCCAACGCGGCCCGCACCATGCGGGCGAGGTGTTGCCAAACGGCGGTGATCACTTGGCCCCCGAGGGGCACGAGGCGGGGTTCGAGACGGTGACGCGGAAGACGGAGGAGGAGGCGGATTTTTGGCACCCTGCAATGGAAGCCATTGGTCAGCCCCGAATCCTCGTTTCGACGGGCGCGCGGGTGTACCCACCGACCACCGACTTGGCCGTCAGCGTGTGCGTCCCCGGCGCCAGCCTCCCCAGTGGCACCGACCACGCCGTCCCGCTCGCCTGGCCGAGCCAGATGAGCACCCCCGCGTCGTAGATCTCCACCGTCGCCCCCGCCGGCGAGGTGCCGGTGGCGACGACCTCGGTCCCCGCGGCGTAGGTGCTGCGTGCCGCGCCGCCCGCGGCGGGCTGCACGGCCGAGATGCGCGGGGCGGCGGGCGGGGCGGGGGCCAGGGCCACGCGGATCGAGGCGGGGAGCTTGCCCGTCGCGTCGGCGGTCACCGTCGCCAGCGCCGAGCGGGTGTTGCCGGAGCGGGCGACTGTGAACTTTTCGCGGGGCTTGGCCTGCCGGGAGAGCTTGAACCGGAAGACGCCGTCCTTGTCGGTCTTGGCGGACGAGATGGTCGAGGAGCCGGAGAGGAGGACGATGTTGGTGTTGGCGGCGGGCTGGTCAACCCCGGCCCGGAAGTTGGCGTTGCGGTTGGAGGAGGTGTACATGCGGCCCGTGACGGTCGGGAGCTGTCACAGCGGTGGTCAGAATTCGAGTCCGGTCCGGCCGCGCACGGCAACCCACTGGTCCCCTGCGGACCACCGCGGTCGCCGTTACGGTGACGGTCGGCCTCGTGCAGCAGAATTCCTGGACAACGACGTCGCCGCTGCTCCCCCCGTTGGTCCTCGCGAGGAGCCTGCCGTTCTTGCGCACGGGCGAGGTGATGTTGACCCCCGGCCTGCACGACGGGCACAGGTGCCTGGCAAACAGCCGGTGCGCCGGGCTCTCGGCGAACGCCTCCTCGTCCACGAGCTCGGCGCCGAGGTTCTCGAGCATCGGCGAGGTCGGGTCGGGCTCGTCGCGCGCCTCGAGGCGGCGGGGGGCGTCGCGGGCAAAGACGACGGTGGGCGCGGGGGTCAGCGTGATGGTGGGCGTCACGGGGTCGGTCGGGGTGTCGGTGGTGCCGGAGGTGATTGTTGTCGTGACAGTTGTCGTGGCGGCCCGGACGCCGCGGGCGCAGCTGGGGGCGGGTGAGCGGGGTCACGACGCCGGTGGACGGCGGACGCACCAGCAATCGGTATCATACGAGCAGCCGGGGCAGCTGATCGGATCGGGGCGGGGGTGCGCGGGGGGGGCGGCGGGAGGGGTCAGTCACATCCTGTCGGCCCCGACGAATCCGACGGCATCGCCCGGATCCGCCCCGCCGCGGCCTCCCAGACACGCGCACATCACTTCCCGACCAGGCTGCGTGGAACTGACCATGTCTGGGCGGCGTAGTACACGGTGGTCCGCGTCCCGCTGCCGCCGTTGTTGCGCTGCACGACCTGCGCTCCCGCGGGGCGGAGCAGCTGCAGCAGCGCGAGGGCCGCAAAGAGGAACGCCGGCGCCGAGCGGCGGAGGCCCATCGCGGCGGGGGCGGGCGCGATGCGCGGGGGGAGGCGGTGGGGGATCGTGCCTGCGGCTGGGGGCGCCGGCGGGGGCTCACCGTCCCTGATCGATCGGGCCGACTTCAACGCAGTGACGGGCAGCAACGGAGCTCCCATTACATCTGCTGTGGTCCTCCTGCATCTCTGAATTTATTCCGGCCAGGATCCGTCTGGTGGATGGCTCCCGGGGACCCCGAGGCTCACCCAACCTCGTCGGCCCTGTCGGCACCGTCGGCACCCATCAGCCGCCGTCGGCCTCGATCGTCGCATCACCCGGAATCAGCTGCTCCCGACCGGCTGCCATCCTTCTCTCTTTAGGGTGGCGATCGTGGTGTCCCCACCTCCTCGCACAGTCCTCGCGGGAGCCCGCATCGTCCCACCGAAAGAGGGCGATCTAGCCGACAATACGTACCGGAAGCTGTATGCGGTCTGCAATGAGCACGCTGTTCTTCTAATTCGTTTGAAATCCTGGGGCGGAGGGCATGCTGGGCCCCGAGAGGTGGTCGAGGATGAGGGGAGACAGGGCGGAGGGGGCCGGAGACGCGTTCGGATCGGGCATCGCGGGTCTGTGGCGGTTTGGAGGAAGGAATGAGGAATGCGTTCGGTATCGACCCGAGATGTGGTATACTGAACCACCCCTGCGAACGGTGTCGCAGGACGAACAAGGACGAAAGTCAAGAGGGGACCCTGAGAAGCACGCAACTCCGACCACCCACGCTCGAGCACAGAGATACGGCCTGAGGACATCTTGCTCGTCAACTGGACCGCTTGTTCGATCGTTGCTCGTCTGCCGACCACCGCCGACGCGCAGCCACCGCGATGGCGCGCTCCATGGCCGGCCGACTCGCCGCCCTCGCCGGTTTCATGGGACTCATGGTTTTAGTTACGAGCTCGCTCTTGGCCCTTCAAATTCCCTTCCTCCTCATCTACCCGTTGACGGCCAAGCCCGACTACGGCCGCCGGCAGCACCTCCCGACCTTTGTGCAGCGCCTGCGCGAGCAGGTCCCCCCAGAATGGCGCGCGCGCTTCAGATGGGTCTACCGCTCCGGGATCCGCTTCACCGAGGGCCTCTGGGCGTCGTTCGTCCTCGTGTTCATGAACCTGTTCGCGGCGACGCCCGCCGGCGCGCCAAAGGTCGTGGTGCAGGCGCCGCCCGGGGTGCTCGAGGCGCTGTACAAGGAGAAGGATCCGGTGCTCACTGGAAATCACCAGAGTTTGCTAGACTGGATCTACGCGTGGATCGTGGCCGCCAAGGGCGGCCGCGGGCCGGACCTGAAGATTTTCCTCAAGGCCGACATCGGAAACATCCCACTGATCGGCAACGGCATCCGCAACTTCGAGCTCGTGCTGCTGCGGCGCGACTGGCAGAGCGACAGGCGCAGTTTCGACCGCTACATGTGGGTTGGCGGCGGAACACACCCCTCGGACGGCCAATTGACCCCCTTTCCTTCCAGGGACCTCATCCGCACCGACGCTTGCGGCTACTGGACCCTCATCTACGCCGAAGGCACCACCATCGTCGCCGAAACCCTCGAGAAATCCCGCGCCTACGCCGAGAAGCAGGGCGTGCCGCACCCCTTCCAGGCCTCGCTCATGCCCCGCGCCATGGGGCTCTACTCGGTGCTCCGCCACCTGGCCAAGGACCCGCCGGCGACGCGGGCGCTGTACCTCGTCGCGCAAGCGTACAGCCCGCTGGCCAAGGGAAAGTACGCGTGGGACGAGTACACGCCTGCAAAGGTCTTTTTCGGGGGGGAGGGACCGGCGTCGGTCGAGTGGAGGGTGTGGAGGTTCCCGGTGGAGGAGATCCCCGGGATCGCGGGCCTTGCCTCGGCGCCGGCGGAGGAACCCAAGCTCATCAGGCCCAACCCCGAACGCCCGGGGCTCCGCAGCCGCCCCGCCGCCGCCGCCGTTTCCCCCGCGCCCACGCCGACGCTCACCGTCATTCCCCCCTCCGAAAATCCGTCGGACGTCGACGACGAGCCCCCACGCGGTCGCAGCGCCGACGTCGCCACACCCCCCGCTCGCGGGCGCTCCCCCTCCCCCTCGGCATCGCACGACCTCCCCCCGGAGGAAGCCGCGCGCCTGGACGCCTTCGCCGCGTGGCTCACGGACCGCTGGCTCGAGATCGACCTCGCGCTGCGGTCCTTCTCCGAGACGGGCAAATGGGGCGACGAGAAGACGGTGCGCGATTTGGAGGTCGTCGGCTCGCGGGCGGCGGAGCTCGTTTCCAAGGAGATCGTCGCGGAGCCGGGGGCGTACGACCTCGCGACGATCGCGGCGGCGGTGCTGGCGACCTACGTGCCGCTGATGAGGTTCGTGGCGTGGGTGGGGGTGCCGCTGCTCTGGCAGCTGGGGTTCTTTGGGGTGCTGGTGGGCGGGGTGACGGTCGGGGCGTGGGCGGTGGGCGTGCTGTCGTGATCTGCTGGACTTCGGTGGAGCGGGAGAGTGTAATGTAGGCCAGGCGGCCACCCATGTAGTCTACCATCAGAGAGCTTCACTACCTTGGATCATCCCAGGTCGGTAGAGCTTCTAGCCGTCTTGCGCTGTTAGGCCTCACGCGCTGCGGGTAGCGAATTGCACCGCCACGCGGATCGATCGAGATTGCGCGCCGAAGATAGACGGCGAACACCTTCAAATCGGGTCATCGGCCGCGTCCAACCCCTGCAGGACGCTTTATTGCCTCTCTTCCTTCACCTCGGACCGACGCGGTGCCGCGAAACCGTCTCGCCAGCGCCCTGCCAACGTTGTCGCCTCCGCGCGCCGGAATGTCCGCCCTCTCGCCCCTCCCGCTTGTCCACGCCCTGGAAACCAAGCTGCCGCTGGAGCAGGTCTCCCGCCTCGCCACTCCGCCCCTCTCGGTCAGGAATGCGCACTCGTCGGACGTACTATTGGAGACCGAGTCGGAAGCTTCGCTGGTCGACAAGCTCGAAACAATGGGCGTCAAATGGATCCGGATCGCGATGCTGAACCTCAAGTACGCATTCTGCTCATTCTCCGTACGCATCCCTCATCTGACAATGCCCTTGAAAGCAACATCATGCTGTCGGTCTCGGTGCCGCTCTTCCGGCTCCCAAAGCTGGCGACCACGGGCCTCGGCAAGCCCAATGTGGTTTACCAGCAGCCCCTTTGCGCGGACCTTATCCTCCCCGGAACCGGCGTCGGCGCCACGGGCGAGATGAACTTCCTGCCCGACCTGGAGACGCTCCGCGTGCTCCCGTATGAGGACGGTGTCGCGTGTGTCATCGGCGAGGTCTGGGACTACACGCCGGACGGGGGCAAGGTGCCTGCCTCCTTCTGCCCCCGCAACACGCTGAAGAAGCAGCTGGAGCTGCTCAAGTCCAAGTACGGGCTGGAGCCCATCGTGGGCATGGAGATTGAGTTCACTCTGGTGGGCCGGCCGCTCCATTGAACCCCCATGCCGTCGCTGACGATCCTCCAGTTTGACGGCTTCGATGCAGACGGTCTGCCCAAGCCCGTGGACGAGTACGTGTACTGCCAGGACGCCGCCTACCGCAGCCTCGGCGGCAAGTGCGTTCGCGAGATTGTCGACACCCTCGCGTCTGTCGGCATCACTCCCTACACCTTCCACCCCGAGTCCGCTCCCGGTGCCTATGAAGTCAGCCTGGCCCCGGTGCCCATGCTCCGCGCGGCGGACGATCTGCTGTTCCTGCGCCAGACCGTCGATGCGATCGCGGGCAAGCACGGGCTCGGATGCACGCTGCTCCCCAAGCCCTTCAAGGGAGAGCAGGGCAATGGGCTCCATATCCACATGTCGCTCGTGGATGCCTCGGGGATCAACATCTTCCCGGATCCGTCGTCGGCCGCGGGGATGTCCAAGACTGCCGAATGCTTCATGGCCGGGATCATGGAGCACCTCCCAGCGATTGCGGGCGTCACCATGCCGACCATCAACAGTTATGCGAGGGCGACCGCGGTGAGCGCTAGCTCTTTTAGCCATCCGGGGCAATGAATCCCTGATCGCAGGCAATGCAGACTGGAGCGTGGAGCGGATGCACGGCCGTCACCTGGGGCCGGGAGAACCGAGAATGCACCCTTCGGGTGTCCTCTCCGCCGTACGGCACGCGTTGTGACAATGTAGAGATCCGGGCCTACGATTCCACTGCGAATCCGTATGTCGGGCTCGCCGCTTTCCTTGCCTCAGGGATGGACGGACTGGCACGTGGACTGGAGCTCCCCCCCGAGACCACGGACGAGCCCAAGAATGCGGTACCAATGCCAAAGACGCTGGAAGAGGCGCTCGCCAACCTCGCCGAGGACACCGTTCTGCGGGAGACTCTCGGAGAGACGGGAATGCTCTACCACCAGGTGCTGCGCAAGGTTGGTGGTTGACTGCACTTCTATGACCCGTCATTGACAAAGAAGCAGTACGACCTTGAGTATTACTCCAAGATGTCCTACTCGCAGCAGGTGGCAGCGATGATGCGCAAGCTCTAGCCACATCGGGATGTCACATCTTCGCGGGCGACCCTTCTTTCGCCATCCCGTTGTTAATCCAGGAGCAAATCTCATCCACGATCCGGGTGCTGAGCTCCTTCGGTCTGGAGTAGTTGTGGTCGCCGCCGTCAAGGAGAATGAGGTCCGAGTGCGGGATGGCGCGATGGAAGCCCTCGACAGAGTGCCACGGGGGGGTGAGGGTGTCACCTTTGCAGTGGGTGATGAGCGTGGCGACGCTCGGAGGGATCGACCGCGCTGGAAAAGTAAGTGTCAGAATCAGTGAAACTCCGAAGAAACGTTTCTCTACCAACCAAGACCGCCCATGGGGATCTTCATGAACTCGACGAGATCGACCATGTAAACCAGCTCCTTCTCCCGCCCTTTCTCCATGATCCCTTTGCCGGGAATGTAATGGAACGGCGGCACTTCAACGGTGAACACCCCTTCCTTCTCCGCCTCGGCCCAACGCGAATCGTAGCGTTCCCGCAGCGTTTCCATGTCATATCTCGTCGAGAGATCCACGAGATACTTTACGTTCGTCGTGCGGGGAGTGTCGTGCAGGCGGGCAGAAACTTTGCCGTCCCGCGACGGCGGCGCGGCGGGCAGGTTCGCCAAGATGGACGTGTTGAAGATGGAACCGAGATGCATGAAGATAATGTGGGCACCCTTGCTGTGGCCAATCATGCCGGTGACCTCGAAACCGAGCGACAGAAGGTCGTCGGCAGGAGAAAGGTGTCCGTCGTGTTCCACGACGCGGACGGGGAACCCAGACGATGTCCGATGGGCCTCCGGTCGCTCAAAAAGGTCGACGATGAAGCGAATGTCCACCAGATCGTCGTCTGCAGACGGCATTTACGTCAACGACGGCGATGTCCGCGTTCCGCGGAGAAGACCCACAGTATCCGCCATAGTTCCGGTCCACCCCGTCGCTCTCCCCGCAGCCCTGACAATCGTATCGAAGAGCAGAAACAGGCAGCTTCGCCGCCATTTGAGGTAGCATCAGGTAGTCCTTGTGGCCGAAAATTCCGTGCAGAACAAGGAAAAGGTCACGCTTCCGTCGGCCCGGCCTTGGCGGCCGCAGAGAGAGGACGCCGACGAGCGCTCGCCCTTCTGGCGTCGTGATTCTGATCTTTCGTTCGCCATCGGGACCCATTTCGCTCAGCAAGGCGAGATCGGCACCGTTTCGGCCCGGCGCTACTACGTCGCGTCTCAAAACAGACCGGTCGATCGCCGGACTTCAATGACAACGCGTCTTCGGCATTTGGCGGCGTCGTTCGCGTCTGTCTCATCTGCAGGAGTTGCCATGTCTCCCTCGCCGTCCTCGCCTTCGCCGCCGCCACCGCTCGCCGCGCTCTTGCACCCTGCGTTCCCTGCCAAGCTCCATCCCTCGGAGCCGGATTCCGGAGCTATACGGACAATCGTGGAGCACGCGGTGTTTTCTTTCCCTTTGCTGAACGAGGACGGCTGCGATTGGTTCGTTCGCGAGTTCCGCGGGGACCTTCCTGAGCGCGACGACGCGGACGACTTGCCCAAGCCGGCCGGTTCGAGGAAACCGAACGCACTGCACCACTAGTACGGTCAAGCGGCTGTTAAAGTGCACTGGCCCCGGCGTGACCCCGTGTTGAATAGCGGCCACGTGTTGACGGAGCGAGAGTCTCTTCCAAGTTTCCGAGGATTCGTTGCGGAGCTGCTAGAGACAATGGGACCTCTTCTCCGCCGGCTGTGGGTTTGGCCATTCTGTGCGAACGCCGCAACGGGATGCTGACGGGCCCTGTTCCCGCATCACAACGGCATGGCGATGTTCAGCTACCCTGAATCAAATCCTGCCGCATCGTGGCTCTACCCTGATCTGGAGGACCTTCTTTCCTGGCGAGATGACCCAGCAGTTGTCCCTGCCGCCCGCTATCCCCACCATGTCTTTGTGATTCGCTACCTTCCTCGGGAGCAATCGCCTTTGCCGGCGCATATTGACAGCGCCCGCGTGACGCTGAACCTCTGCCTTTTCGACTCTTCGGAGACGACGCTCGTATTTGAGGACCCTCTCGACCGGGAACCGGACAAGAAGAAGAGGAGGAAGGTGCAGGTGAAGCACGAACGAGGATGGGCAGTCTGTCACCTCGGCGATGTTTGGCACGAGGTGCTTGTGCCGCCCGGAGGACACGGAGAACGGTGGAATTTGGTCTTTTGGTTAAGATGATGAGGTTGTGGGGCGCATTGCGGATCTAGTGGCAAACGGCGGGACCGGGTGACCGCTTTCGTGGCAATGAACTCGACGATGCGAGCTTAAGGGCCCGAGTAAATGGCTTTATCGGTGTCGAATACAACAATGTTTGCCATGCTTGCCTTCTTCGTGCCGTAGTTTGGTGGTAAGCGCGAAGTGATTCGGGGCTGTTTGTCCGGGCGGTCGGTTGTTGAGGCCGCCTCCCCGACAACCACACAGCTCGTCGAATCACCGGCGCATCTGCCCAACTGGGGCGATTCTCGGTCGGCATTTGGCTCCTCGGACTGCCAAGTTGCGCCATCGCCGCAGCAGGAAGGAAACGGCTGCTGAGCGGCGCCGCGGAGGAGCACGCTCTCGGTCGCAAACAAGCGCTGTTTACGACACGAGTACACCTCCCGGACCTTCGTGCACGACGACAGCCAGGGATACTAGGAGCCGGCAGACTCGGTTTTGTCCTGCATCTTGGGATTGAGCTTTGTTTGGCGGGGCTGCCGGGATTCGGGGACTGCGGCGTCGACTCGCTGCATGCCGACTCCCCGCGCGTCGCTCCCCCTCATCCCGCTCTCCCGTGAGCGCGCGGACATCCTTCGAGGTGAGCATTGTCCCATTCCGGACGATGATGGACTGCACGGGGAGTTATCTCGGGGTGGATGGGGAGAAGGCCCTGTGCTTGCTCCGCCAACTCGCACGGGGGGTGGACAACAGCACTCTCGAAAGCAGCAGGCATGGCACCGTGCACGGCGCTCTTTTGCTGCTCTTTGTTCCAGAGCGAAGGCTGATTCTGCTCCGCCAGGTCACTTTCCGACACCGTCTTCGCGGTAGTATCCTTGCAACAGCTGGCTGCTGCGGCGTGCGCCTGTGAGTTCGAGTTTGCCGTATTGTGCCCCTCTGCTCACTTGGGTATCTTTTGCGCGATTGTGTTCGCACCTCGGCGTCTTTCTGGACAATCGGATGTTGACGAGCCAGTTCTGGCCCATGGAAGGTCTCCGACATTTCTCCTCCCTTTCCCGGGAAGACACGTTCGTTGATCTCAATGGCGGACCAAGCCGGAAGGTGTCTCATTCCCTTCAGTTTCATGTGCCTTTGCCGGAGCTTGTCATCGACAGCAAAACGCCGACGCCAGGATCCGCCCCCACGGGCCTCCTGTCGGCGACAACTCTTGTCGAGGGCGACCACTTGACCCTGCCCGCAATGCCCCTCTCGCGCTCGGACTCGCTCATAGCATTCTCGGACTTCAGCTTCCCCCAGACTCTGGAACGGACGGACACTCTGGTGGCCCGTGCGTCGGGCCCGGATGGCTGGCCGGTCGACGGCTCGAGTCGGCCTTCGGCGTCGCCGCTCATGGACTCGCACGGCGTTGTCCCTCCGCTGGAGATTGAGGAGGTCATCATGACGGACGCCGGAGACGCTTCTGCAGCAGAAATCGGCTTGGACCAGCCTGCCACGGCCCAAGCCATCCAGCTTGAACCTCCTTCGGTGGCATCGCTTCCGAAAGTGACACTCACTGCACCGGAAACTGCCCCTGATCTTGTGCAGCTCACGCATTCCGATCCCCGACAACAGCAGACACCTGCTGTGCCGTCCTCTGCCGCCGTCTTTGCTCGCCCGCCTCTGCATCCTGTTTCGGACCAACAACCGGCTGCGACCGCCTTTCCTCACCCGACTGCGGACAGACTTTCGGTCCCGCCCGCTACCCTCGGATCCCACGGCGCAGCTCTAGAGGCTCTTGCTCAGCACCAGCAGCGTCAGCGCGCACATCAGGTGCTGGCGGAGATTCTCAACCGGTGGCACGTGTTCCGCATCAATTGCATGGCCGCGCTCCATTCCCTCGTGGTTTCCAACCCGCGGCTGGCTTACCAGGTGTTCCTTGCGGAAGAGGCCCGCAACGTCGTAAAGCCTTTCGAGTGGGACCTCGACGTCAACATCCAGCAGGCCGTTGCCTCCATCTACAGCCGGGTCTCAGCCTTCATGACCTCGGAACTGAACACCGGCTCCGCGTCCGGCGACGCGACGCCTTTTGCGACCGTGCTCACGCAGTGCTTGCAGGAGAAGCTGGGCTTCGTCCGCCAGCTCGTCACCTACGCCATGGCGGACAACCCGAACCACCTCATGGCCCTCAAGGAGAGCCCCGTCGGGTACTACCTCCTCCCCATGCTCTTCGACGCCACCAAGGGCATCCCCGAGGTCGCATGCAGGATCCTCCTCCAGGCCGGCAGGTTCGGCGACCTCGGGACGGTTACGGACGAGGTGCAGCAGCATTGGCTGGAGCGCCTGCGCGGAGAGATGCGCGAGGAGAAGGCGCGGCTCGCGGCGGCGGCGGCGGCCGCGAACCCAGCGATCGGACTCGGGCTGGGCATGATGCACGCCTCGCACCACGAGCCCCAGTACGCGGAGCTGCACAGCGAGCCCGTGGCGGACGGCGACACGCCGATGGAGACCTCGAGCAGTTTCCTCAGCTCGCCGTCGCTGCTCGGCATCGGATCTCCCGTCAACATCTTCGTGGACCCGCGGGCGCTCTTCCCGGACGGCTCCGAGATGGCGGAAACGGGGCGCCCTTTCCGTGTTTTCCGCACTCCGAACGCGACCCTGCCCAACACCCCGCTCCTCGGCCTCCCCTTCCCCTCGGTCGCCGACGGAGCACCCACCTTCAACGGCTACCTCCACCCCGGCCCCATGGCCTCGCTGGATCCCCCCTCGACCCCCTCTCTGCACTACGAGTGCGATCACGAGGGCCATCCGGGCTCCTCCAAGGCCGGCGAGATGCAGTGGGAGCTCTACGAGGCGCCGTCCCGGTGCCTCACCCCGCCGCCGGAGCACAACCTGGAGCCGATCGCGGACACGCAGCGCCGGACCATGAATTCGCTGTCGAGCGCGACCATCCTCAAGTTCTCTATTGCGCCAGGGCCCGAAGCAGTGCCGCCCGCTCCGTCGCCCAAGAAGGAGAACAAGGAGCGGGAGAAGGAGAAGCCGGCCAAGAAGAAGAGCAAGCCGCCTCCGCTCCGCCCAGTCGGGCCGGGCCCCGAGGGCGACGACGAAGAGAGGCAGCCCACGCCGACGTCGCCCGAGCGCAAGCGGCCCAACGGGGTCGTCGTCCAGCCCCTGGCGGACCCGGGATACACGATCGAGGAGTTTTCGGAGGCCGAATCCTGGTCCACGGGCGCGGACCGCTACTCGGACACGGACTCGGACCGCGAGACGGACGGCGGGCTGGTCGGCGCGGACGGCGAGTACGGCGGGGCGCGGGCGCGGGCGCGCAAGCGGCAGAAGAAGGACAGGCCCCGCGCGCCGCGGGCGCCGAGGCCGCCGGGCACATCGCATGCCAAGGCGCCCAAGAAGTGCGAGTGGTGCAACACCAACCACAGCCCCGAGTGGAGGAAGGGCCCGACGGGGGAGAAGACGTGGGTTTCTCGGGATCCGGTCTATGCCAGTTTCATGCCTGACTCTCCTTATCCCTCGCAGGCTCTGCAACGCGTGCGGCCTCAAGTTTGCCAGGAGCAAGAAGTCGGTCGCGCACTACCGCGAGTTCTACGCCGCCAGCAACCCCCCGCCGTTCGCCGGCGGCGGCCCCGAGACCCCCGAGCCGACGCCGGACGAATGAGCCGGCGACGCCGATCTGTAGATTGCCTCTATACCCCAGCGCCGGCTTTTGAGCACCGCGGCGGGTGGGCGTTGATCGCCCCCTGCACCCCCGGCATCCGACACTTTCGTCGCTAGACAGAACTTTCTCGAGCTTGTAGCTTAGCTATTCGTCCAATTCGATGTTTTCCTCGGCTTTTGGCGGTTGAAATGAGTCCAGATTCGTGGGAAGTTTCGAAGCTCCACCGAAGGCGGCCAAGCAGCCCGTCACTCGTCTCCACTCGTCCGTGTCACCCGACTCCGGCACGATGGCGACGAACAGCTCCGGGGGCTCGTCCACATCGATGGCGATGCTCCTCCTGTGCCTCATGATTTCGCTCGTCTCGCTCTCGTCGCCGCCGCCGGCCGCCAAGCCCGCGGCGTCGACCGGCTCTCCAAAGGACGCGGCCGCCGACCTCGGGCTGCGCCGCGCGGGGCCGGCGCCGGTTCCCGTGACGGCGTACGTCATGTCGCGGTGCCCGGACGCCGCGCGTTGCGAGCCCATCCTGGCGGAGGCGGTGGCAAAGGTGAACGGACCGGCCACGCGCACGCGTGCTGCGGTGCTCACGGCGGGTCCAATATCAGGTCGGGGCAATCGCCGAGATTAGGACCGACTACATCGTGAGGATGAACGACGGGGTTCTTTCCTGCCCGCACGTGGGTGGCCGTCCGAGACGGGTTCGCTGCATCGCGTGACCCCGTTTCCATCGACCAGGGGGACACCGAGTGCGCCGGCAACAGGCAGCAGCTCTGCGCCTACCACTTGTTCAAGCAGTCCCCGCCCGCCGGCTCCTCGCCCAACGACTGGTTCAAGTTCGTCACTTGCCAATCTGCAAAGTACTACGAAATCCCCTCAGCCGACCTCCTGGCGACCTGCGCGGCGCGGATCGGGCTCGACCCCGCCGAAATCACCAAATGCGCCGACTCGGACCTCGGAAAGGAGCTCCTCTTCGCGTCGGGCGAGGCCACGCGGGCCGCGGGGGCGAAAAAGAGCTGCACCGTGCACGTGGCGGGCAAGATGCGGTGCCTGGTGGACGGCGGGCAGTGGCAGGATTGCGAGGGGGGGCACGAGCCGGCGGATTTCGTGAGGACGATCTGCGAGGAGTACGAGCGGGGCGGTGGGGATCCGGGGAAGGTGGAGGGGTGCCCTAGCAGGCTGGCGAGCCACAAGGGCGGAGCCGGGTCGGCTTGAGACGTTTCTTGGAATATCTGGTGCTCGATCATGGGGTGGAATGGAAGGAAGCTACTGTTGAGCTCGACCGTACCGTTCTGCTTGGATTCTTCCCTTCCTTCGACGCAGATGGAAGATGCCCGGCAGCTGTTCGAGAATCCTCAACCGGCAATGGAGAGCGTGAATCCATAACCGGAATCGGTCGCTGTTGTTGTGGCCTTCAACTGATGCCGGACCCTACTTCGAGGACAGCTCGGTTTCATCCCTCGGTGGATGCCATCCCGGCTAGAAACCCACGGGGAGGCCGAAGCAGTACTTCAGCTGCGTTTTCGCACATCCATGACCCGTCGATGCGCGATTCGGCTCGGCCCTTTTCGGGAAATACGAGGTCCCTTGTTGCCACCGACGCCGCATATTGCTGCGGCGCATCACGGAGTTTATTTGTCCCACAACTCGTCCCCTAAGTGCCGTCAGCAGCACCGGAGGGCCTGCCAGTGCCATGGCAGGCCCGCGGCCGCTGCGGCACCTCGCCTCGACGTGCCCGGGCTTGAACGATGCTGGAAGCCGTACAGACGTTCGGCCAATGACGCTCGCCGCGTTGCTCGCCTCCTCGCCGCGCTTCGAGATCCCCATCATGCAGCGGCGCTACCGGTGGGACGCCGCCGTCGCGGCCAAGTGGTGGCGCGACGCCGCCGCGGCGGGGCCGTCGGGGCACCGCACCGGCAAAGCCTTCTTCAGGCGGCGGTCCGACGGCAGGACGCTGCTCTGCATCGACGGCCAGCAGCGCATCACAACGACCATGCTGCTCTGCGCCGCCCTGCGCGACGCCCTGAGGGCCAAGGCGCTCGGGATCGGGGCCGGCGGGGCGAACGGCCCCGTGGCTGCGGACCTGATCGCGGCGGCCGACGCTCTGCACGCCACCGTCTTTTCCCTGCCCGTCGAGGACGCCGAGCTGGCACGCGCCGTCGAGGCGCTGGACGAGGGCGACTCGCTGCCATGGTCGCGGCTGCTGCCGAGCTTTCCCGACCGCCGGCCGTTTTTCAGGCTGATCTGTCCCGCGGCGCTGCTTCCCGACGGCGCGGGGAACCTGGGCTCCGCCGGAGCGTACCTCGGCACTGTCAAGGAGCTTTTCGACGCCAAGGCCGCTGTGCTTTCGTCGACCGATCTGCTCGCGATGGCCGAGGCCGCGACCAAGCGCATGACCATCATGTACATGGAGCTCCTATCCCCGGAACTCGACCTCTGTCAAGTCTTCCAGTACCTCCAGGAAAAGACCCTCCTCTCCGCCGGCGCCCTGCTCTACAACCCAACCCCTGGCATCAAATTTGACGCATGCGACCTAGTCCGAAACCTCGTTCTCGCCTCCTTCGCCGACCTCTCCATGCCCGAGCAGGAGCGCGTTTACCGCGCGTACTGGCTTCCCCTCGAGCGTGCTTGCCCCGGCCCCGTGGCCTTCGACGGCATGCTGGAGCGGTACGTCTCGCGGCACCGCGCACCCGCGGCTCCCAAGGGCGAGCTCGAGGCGCACATCGGGAGCGCCGACGCGTTCATGCGCTCCAAGGGCGTCGATCTGAAGCTCGAGGGGGCGCTGGTCTACGCGCGGTTCGTGGCCGCGTACGACCACGCGCTCGGGCCCGGGGTGGAAGGGGAGCCGGCAGAGTCGTGGCGGGCGAGGGTGGTCGCGGTGCTCGAGGAGCTGCTGGCGTTCGCTCTCGAGATCGCGGGGGAGGACGGGGTGGTGCAGGTGAGGGAGGCGGTCAGGGAGGGCAGGGCGTCGGTGGCGGGGGCCGCAGAGGCGGAGCCCGAGGCGGCCATCGCGGCCGCCGTGGAACCCCTGGCCGCGCAGGAGGTGGTGAAGTGCTGATGGCCGCAGAGGGCCTGCGACTCGATACCCGGTCCCTTTCTGCTGTCGATCACTCTTATGGTCTTGCATGCTTGACTGAGCGCACGTAGCTAGCTTTGCAGCTGTGTCTGGCATATTACATTATGCGAAATGTACAGTGTACAGTTGACATCTAGATAAATTGTCGTCTGTCTGATGATCAGGTCGGAGCAGGTCGCCGTCATCTCCGACTCGCCTTTGGCGGGGCGATGGGCGAGCGGCCCGTGCACCACGAATCTCCCACCAAAAATCCCCCGCAAACGGCCTAAATCCCGTCCATTTCAAGGTCTGATCCCCATCTTTGCTCTCACAGGAATGCAGAGCTGACGAGCGATGTGGCAGCGCGCTCGATTCACTCGGCGGTGCCACCCTCGCGACGCCCGGTTCCCCGCTCCTCGAGCAACTCCGCGCACCGCCCCGCGACCGGATCCGAGCAGCCATGCCCGGAAACAGGATGACCGCCATGGTCGCCATCTCGTCCTTCCTCTTCCTCGACTCCTTGGCCGCGATGGGCTACGGCACCTAGTAGGTCTCCTCCTTCATTTTCGAACGCGGCTTGCTAATAATCCTCACGCCCCGCTTTTCCGTCCTCTCCCTATATGCGTAGCCTGTTGATCCTCTACGCGCCGTTCTACGACCCCTACAGCGACGCCGGCGTCCTCGTCATCGCCGGATCTTCCATCATGGTGCTTCTCGGGGCATCTCTCTTTGCTGGGAGCGTGTCGGTCTTTGTCGCTTCCTCCCGCGGCAGCGCCCGCGCCCTAATCGCTCACAAAGCGATCATCGGCGCGAGCACCATCCTTGCCGCGGGCCTTGTTACAGTCTGGGCCCTGGTTTACGTCTGGTTCGGCGCCATCGCTATTGAGCTGATCGCCATCGGCGGGTTCGCCCTGCTGTTGTGTCTTTTGGACATCGCTTTCGCTGTCATCTATCACCGCGGCAAGGGGGCCGAAAACGCCGTGTCGCCCGTCTCGGCGGCCTTCACGCCCGGGCCGGCGTACATCGCAAACAACCAGGCCGCGACGATGCCTTACGGGAGGACTTCGACGGCCGTGGACCCCTACGCGCAGCCGTACAAGCAGGTGGAGCCGAAGGAGGGGCAGCAGATGACGAGGTCCAAGAGCAAGGCGTCGTTGAACGGATCAGTGCTGTCGGTGGAGGCGATCGCCTAGCAAGTGGGCGAATAAATGAGATGTACAATAGCTTGAGACATTATGGAGAGAACCAAAAGCGCAGCTTTGCGTGATGCTCAAGAAAATCGGACGCCAGTCAGTGCGGACGGAAGCGGGACTCGTTCGTGATGAATAAGTGATGACTCATTGGCGCGCCGTTTCGACTCGCCCCCAGACGTCCCGCGAAGGACGCGTTGCGAACACTCTGGAAGACATGTCGGCCTCTGCAGACGCCGATGCCAAGCAGCGCGAGCGCGCCGCGACCCACCGCGACGAGGTCTTTGCGGCCGTCCGGCGCAACGCCGCCGCCCTCCCCCTCGCCTCGAAGTTCGTCCTGGGGGCAACCGCATTCTCCAGCGCCGTTCTCAAGATGCTCCCGCGCGCTGTTCTGTCGGCGCTGGGCATGGGTCAGGCCGAAGCCCGCCCGGTGCGCGTCGCTGAAAGCCTTTTCGTCGTGGCGTACCACATGCCGCACGGGACCTCCAACTGCGTGGTGCACGTCGGCAAAGACGGCAGTCTGATACTGCAAAGCCCTCCGCCCGTCGATCGGAAGCAGACCGTCGAGGTCATTACCAAGCTGGGAACGCCTTCGGTCCTCGTTGCAACGATGGCCCACGACACTTTCGTCGACAAGTGGCTCGAGCTCTTCCCCGATGCCAAGGTTACCGGACCTGCGAGGGACGCGGAAGTGCTGGCCAACCGCGCCGCACTGGCCTACTCGATCGAGGAGATGCCAGCCGAGACGAGGAGCAATTTCTCGATCGAGAGCGTGGGCGTGACTGATTGGGCCAGCTTCGCCGACCTCTGCTTCATCGTGAAGCTCCGAGATCCCGGAACTCCCCTCGACGGCTCTCTGGCCTGCATCACGACATGCGGCTTCCATTCGTATCAGCTCTCTGTCCTCTCCCCCTCTTCGTGGATCGATGGGGCTCTCGGGGCTGTGTCGTGGAACCCGATTGGTTTCACAAGGATGGCTGGGCTGCTGTTTGTCAAGGATCTGGCCGGCGCCGAGAAGGACACCGAGGCCGTCGCACGCAAGCCGAGGTTGAAGGCGGTCGTCACGCTGCACGGGGATCCGACAACGTGGGGGAGATTCTGCGCGCATCCAAGCCATCCTAGGCCACTTCTGTGCTGCCGACTTGGATGGGAAGACTGTTCTTCAGCGCGGCCGACACTGCGACCAGGGGTTGAGGTGATCACCGTCGATCGATCAACGAACATTCATGATGCAGAGAACACATCAGTCTTAGTGGCTCCTGCCCGCCCAAATCTGTCCATCACTTGACCGGGGGAGCAGCGTACATCACGGGCGCTCCCGTGGGCGGAGCCACGTACGTGACGGACGCCCCGGTGGGAGGCGCCGCGTACATGGCCCCAGCCGGTGGCGCCGCATACATGGGTTGCTGGACGGCCACAGAGTAAGCTGGCACGGCTTGGGCGTAGACAGTAGGCGGCATCCCGACGAGGGCATCCTGCTGCTTGGCGGCAGCCATGTCATCGGGAGAAAGCTCCAGCGCAACCTCCTTGGCGTCGGACCCCCCGTGCATGCTGGCGAAGCACTTGAGAATCATCGATACCCAGAGCAGAGCAAAGGCAATGATTCCACCTGTTGCAAGCATTTAGATCATGAGGATTGGTTCGCATGGCAGAACAACTCACAGGTGAAAGCTGGTCCGTTGCTGTAGCTCTCGTAGGGAGCCAGGTAGATCGAGACATTGTAGTTCAGCCACGTCATGCACGAGAAGCACGGCACGAAGAGGAAGGCCGCGACAACGCCGGCGATCATGAGTCCGCGGGGGTTACGCGCGAGGAGAGTCAGCGCCCCAACGCTCAGAGTGACGCAGCAGATGATCTGAAGGCTGACGATCGAGTAGTAGAAGTAGAGCGAGTACCTGAGAAGCGCAAGTCAATCAACGAGCTCCGGGCCTCGCTCGTATAGGAGATGCACACCAGTAATAAAACGGTGCCGTGCCATTCCACCATGTCGCACAGGTGTCAAAAGGGTTGAGTGTCGCCGTCGAGTTTGTCCGGCAGTAGCCCCACATCCCCGTCGTCACGTCCTGGGTCGTCGTAGCTCCCGCGTACTGGGCAGGGACGAGCGGGAGACAGAACAAAGGGCCGGAAGATGAGAGAAGAAAGAAGGATCATTCAAGGGCGAGAGATGGAGAGAGGAAGTGAGGATCAGACAACTCCAGAAGCAGCGAAACTCCGTCGGCCGTTTACAAACCCGCGCTCCCACGTACTTGCCCCAGTACAGCGACGAATTGGTAAGAGGACCGGCTCCAGCCATGGCGATGAACACCAGAGCGGCTGCGTGGCATGGTAGTCAACACTCCGAACGCTTCGGGTGGGCGCGCATGTCGCACCGATGTCCAGGAGCACACACAACCCCACGGCGGCCATGGTGACCTTGCCATCGAGGGACTTCCGGAGACGAGGCATCTCGAGCGGAAAGGAGCTGTCTGGAGGACGTTTGATTCCGAGATCCGAGGTGTCCGGTCGGGGCAATGCGCCCAGCCCTGTCGGGGCTTGACCGGCGGCTAAAGTGTCGGCAACGCCCAAACGGCCCATGACAATTCCAGGAAGATTACAGCTTGACCTTCACGACTTCCCGGCCGCTTTCTTGAAAGCGTCGATCGCCTTGATTCTGGCCTCTTCGTGCTTCACCATCTCCTTCGGATAGCCTGCCTTCCTCCTCGCCTCTGAGTCGGGCTCGTGGATCGCCTTGCCCTTCATCGCGGCCAGCTCGGGGACGTAGGCGCGGATGAAGACGCCCGAGGGGTCGCACTTTTGCGATTGGAGGAGGGGGTTGAAAACTGCGGGCGGATTGGAGGTCAGCTCGAAACGAACCCGTAACAGCTCAACACCAACCGCGGAAGTAGGGCTGGGCGTCGGTTCCGGTGCTTGCGGCCCACTGCCATCCCCCGTTGTTGGAAGCAAAGTCGCCGTCAATGAGGTTCTTCATGAAGTAGCGTTCTCCGAGGCGCCAGTCGATCAGGAGGTCCTTGGTCAGAAACATTGCCTGAATCTTCAGATGAGGAACAACGAAAGTCATCGAACAGCTTTCGTGACCCACCACAATCATGCGAAGCCGGTTGTGCATCCAGCCATCCTTCTTCAACTGCCTCATCCCGGCGTCGACGATTGGAAAGCCGGTCCGCCCCTCGCACCACATCTTGAACTTCTCCTCGTCGTAGCTCCATGCTACCTTCTCCGTCTCTTCCTTGAACGCTTTGTTCTTGCAGACGCGGGGGAAGGCGACGAGGATGTTGCGGTAGAAGTCCCTCCAGACAATCTCCGAGATCCAGACAGCGATCCCCTCGCTCCCGCCTTCGAGCTTTCCATTGTTGGCCGTCCGGGCGGCCGCCACGCACTGCCGGGCCGAAAGCGATCCGCACGACAGGTAAGGCGAGAGCCTGGACGATCCCGCAAACAGATCGGGCGTCGCCGAGTGTTCGGGGAGGTTGCGCTCGACGTGGTACTGCTTGATGTGCTTGGCGAGGAACTTGGCGTGCAGGCGATCCTGCGCCGCGGGTTCGCCGGCAGGAAACAGGGAGCGGATCCGGGAAAGGCGCAGCTTGGCTTCGTCCGACCCGGCGAGCTCGGCATGCAGCTCGGGGGTGATATCGGAAGCCTCGGGAACGGAAAAATGGGAATCGAAGATGGTGGTGTGGGATTTGGAGAAGGGGAAGCGGTTCGCTTCGGGGTTCGGGGAAAGAGCGAGGGTTTTTGCCGTGTCGGCAGCAACGTGCCTGATCCAGGAGTTCTTGAACGGGGTGAAGACGGTGTAGATCTTCGATTCCTGGAAGGAGAATGTTAAGCAACATCGATATGGTCCAGATCACCAGATTAACCAACCTTTGTGCGAACGAGACCGGGCTGGACGACGCACTGGTCGTGCTTCTCGGTCACCTTGACACCCTTTGCCTCGAGAAGCTTCTTCGTCGCGGCATCGCGAGCCAGCTCGTTGACTTCATACTCGATGTTCCACGTGACCTCGGCCGCGTTCAGATCATTGGCGAGCTTGGCGACCAGCTCCGGGACGTCGCGGCGCTTCTCGGCTCGGGCCACCACAAGAGGCACGCCGAACTTGGACTGCAGGTCCTCCTTGAGCAGCTCCAGCGTCCGCATCCAGAGGTCGATCCGCACGGGAGCTATGTCGTGCTTGGCCCACTCGGCCGGGGAGACGACGTAGAGGCCGACGAGGTTCGCGTCCCCGAGAGCCCGCGCCCTCTCGCTCGCGGCATGCAGCGCCGAGTTGTCCGCCGTCCTGAGGTCGACACGAAACCAATGCAGCACCGTGCGGGAGGCAGGCGGCCCGGTCGGCGCCGGACGGGCCTCGGAGGTGGTGCGCGGCTTCTTGGCCGGAACCTCGGCCCCATCGTCCGCAGGGCGCTTCGAGGGTGCCGACATGGCGCGGTTCGTGCGAAGGAGGATCCAATGAATCGGAATAAGCGGAGAAAGTGGCCTGTTTCGGGGTCGGAGGGCGATGCCGACGAGCCCGAAGTTCATTCGTCGAGGACCACATCGGATCGCCGCTCCGATCGATCCCTGGCCGTTTCCCGCCGGCCACATCATCGCCAAGTTCTGCACCGATCATCACAAATTCCGTAGCAATTCATCTGTTTCTATGTACATATCTCGCTCTAGATTGGAGAGAACCGCGCAAACTTGCCCGGCAGGTCCACCGACTCCCAATCCGCCTCGTCCCCCTCCGCGGAGACGACCCTGGCGATCCGCACGAGGCTCTTGACCCTTTCCTGCTCCGGCTCCTGATCCAAGGCCTCCTCTAGTTTGGTTCCCCAGTAGGCGTCCGCCGCCTTGACGGCGAGCTTCATGATCCCCCGGCCGAACCTGGCGGCGAAGGAGGGCTGCGGCTGCGCAGGGACCGTTTCGGGCTCGAGGACGGTCGCGATCATCCGCGCCTGTGCCGTCGAAAGAACGTTGGCGAACAGGTTCCCGCTGGTCGAAATGTTTGCGGGATCTAGATGAGCTGTCGAGACGGGAGGCCCGGTCAGAACCACGGAAGGCTCGGACAGCAGCGCAGCGACCAACCGATCCCGCCGGCGTCCGCCAGGGGCATGACTCCGTCCGGCATGACGAGCTGCGGAAGATGCAGCCTTCTCGACGTGCCGACTTGCTCAACAGCGAGCGTCGTCCGCGGCGAAATCCTGTTCGCCGCGCCCGGTTCGGGCGCTGCGGTCTCCCAAGCCCTCGGCGGCCTGTCGTGTTCCTTCCTGGTGACCTGCAACAGGTGCCAGGTCGAAAGCAGGTCCTCCCTGGAGAACTTGCGGGAGCCGGCCGCCGGTTCGTCCCACGCCGTCGCCTCGTTCAGCGTCCGCCCGCCGACGTTGGAGCCCGCGGTCGGCAGGGTCCCCGCCGGCCTGACGGGCCGGTCGCCGGTGACCACCACGAACCGCGCGCCCGAGATCCAGGTGAAGCTCCTCACGGGCCGGTCGAAAACGTACGTCGCCAGCGTCGTGCCCCAGAGCTGCTCCACCGTCTCGATCCTCTCGTTCCTCTCTCGCCCAAACTCGTCCTCCTCCGCGCCCTCCTCATAATCCGCCACCCCGAACGGATCCCACACGCTCCCCCGCCGCCCTTCGTACCTCCTCCCGAGGTCCACGATCCACACCGTCCTCGCCGAATCGGCCCCGCCCCGCCGCGTGAGCGCCGCAAGCCCGCTGCCCGACGGATCGAGGTAGAACACGGCGTTGCGGAGCAGGTGCTGCATCTCGGCCGGGTTGCCGCGCTGCGGCGGCTGCTGCTGGGCAGGGTTGGCGGCGGCGGTGGCCAGCGTGGCCACGTTGGCCGCGCCGCCGAAGCCGGCCTGCGCCTGGCCCGGCCGCGGAGGCGGCGGCACCGGCATACCCAGATCCTCCACGCGCCAGCCATCGTCGTCCCCGTCCGGCTCGTCGCGCATCCAGGTCAGCAGCGCCGACGGCAGCGGCAGCCTGCAGAGCACCCTGGCCGGCTTCCTCCCCTCGTACAGGTCCCCCGCCGCCTCCTTCAGCATGTCCAGGTACCCCGTCTCCTCGTCCGCCGACGCCGCCGCCTGCAGCGTTACGTACCCGTCCTTCTGCACGGAGCTCCCCTCGGCGGGATCCGTGGGCGCGATCAGCATGGTCTGGTTCCCGTTGTCCCGCATCATCTCGGGATCGTCCTCGGGCTCGCGCCCCCAGAGCTCCTTCATCCCGTGGATGTGCTCGTCCGCGCTCCACAACGGCCTGTCCACCTCGAGCTGCTCCGTGTCGGGTGCGTAGTCCCCGATCGTGCGCACGTTCCCCGCGGGCTTCCCCTTCCCTTTGCCCGCCCGCGCGTGCAGCGCATCCCAGTGCATCTGCTGCCTGATGTCCTCCACCAGCGCCTCGAGCTTCCTGCGGCGCTCCCTGTCGCGCTGCGAATGCCGGAGGTCGACGGCGATCACGTCCAGCGTCCAGGCGGGAAGCTGCGGCGGCGCGGCGGGGTCGCCGCCCGCGGCCCAGATCTGGTTCATCGCGGCAGCGTCGAGGGGGCCCGGGTCGGGGACGCGCCGGAGCCGCGCGACGATGGCGGTGTCGGGGAGGGTGGAGACGAAGAGGGTCGGCTGCCGCGTCGAGGTCGAGTACGGGTGGGAGTGGAAGGGGGTGAGTTCGCGCGGCGGGGGGCGGACCTTGTCGGGAGCAGGCTTCGGGTCCTCCAACCAGGCGTCGTGGGACGAAGTGGTGCTCGCCGTGTCCGAATCCGAGTCGGAATCCGACTCGGAGTCCGTTGCCGCGGTCGCCTCCTCGTTGTAGAACCCGTCGCCCTTGACCCAGCCGACCACGACGACCTCGCCGCCCTTGACGAGCACCCTGCCGTCGTTCCCGAACGGGTCGTGCACCGACGTGATGGTGGACGACGATCCGGGGAGCATCGCCTCGCGCAGCATCGCCCTGAAGAACGCCGGCGTCCCCGGCTGCGGCGCGAACCGGTCCCGTTCCCTCGGCGGCGCGCCGTCGACCAGCGACTCCAGCGGCGATCGCGCGTCCGCGAGCGCGGGGAAGTACTCGTGCCCCGAGACCCAGAACCCCCCTTCGCCCTTGGACTTGGGATCGGGAAGCGCGACGCCGACGCCGCCGCGGATCTCGCGCATGCCTTCCATCCGCGAGGGAAGGTCGACGCCGCCCTCGGGGAAGGCGGAGAGCGGGTACGAGGTGAGGATGAGGTAGCCGTAGGATGAGTCGCGCGTGAGGATGATGTAGGGTTCGGGGCGGTCTGCTTCGTGGCCGGGAGGCGGGGCGAGGGTGAAGGAGAAGTGGATTGATCCCTCCTGTCGACAGGCAACGAGGTGTTGGAGAGCTCTCACGTTTCTCAAGCGGAAGCAACTCACCCATGTCAGATCCATCTCGCGCCAATCGGTGCCGTCCACCCAGCAGCTGACCAAGCAGCGCTTGTTGAAGTCGGGCCCGAAGTTTGGCCACTCGGGCACGTTCTTTTTCTTCCTCTCCTCCTTGGCCCGACCGCCCGGGAACGGCATCACCGAATCGGGCGACACGTCCTTGGCGCAGACGAACACGATCCGCGTCCCCGCGGGGGAAAAGAGCGCGATGGGATCCGACGAGGCGTCCACGCGCGGGAGGAACGGCAACAGGGTCGGCGGCGGGCCCGCTATGGGCCCCGAAGGCTGCTTGACGAGGCGGATCCGGTCTTCCCCGTCGACAAAGAGCATCGAGTTCTTGCTCAGGCGCAGCAGCGACCGCAGCCGGAGGTGTGCCAGCCTGAACAGTAGGGCCGAGATGCCGGCAGCTTCGGCAGACGAGGTCGGGTCCGCGTCGAGGGCGGCAAGCTGGACAGAACGTGCGGCCTCGTAGTCCTCGCGGGAGACGGGCCCGTGCAGCACTCCGCGGAAGTGGGCCCGCACGGCGGCGCGGTAGATTTCGTGGGCGGCCAGGGCGCCCTCAGCGTCCACAGCTTCCCTCCTCGGCATTCCCGGGGAGGCCTCCGAACCGGCCCCATCGCCGCCATTGTGGTCCACTTGCTCGCCAGGTTGCGCCTCCCGCTGGGCCTCCTCTGCCCAGATTTGGCACTTGAGCCTCTCGCGCGCCTCCCTCTCGCCGGCCACGCCGAGGTCCTTTGCCCACGCGCCCCGCAAGTAGGAGCGCACCTCGTCGACCACCGTCGCCCGCAGCCGGCCGCCGCACGCCGCGCCGGGATGCGCCGCCGACAGCCGCGCAAACAGCTTGCGGTGGAACCGCGCAGAGGCCACGCGGCCCCACCGCCGGCACACCAGGCTGAGCGTGCCGAGCGGCGCGCCGCCGTCGATGGCGCGGTCAAACACCGCCGCAAGCAGCTCCGCAGGCAGCCGCGCCGTGCTGTCGGACATGGCGGCGACGGGCGGGGGACAGTTCGGTGGTTCAACGACGAGTGGCAAAGTGTCATTCACCCGCCTTCACTCGCTCACCCACGATGGCAGCAAGTATCAGATGGTAGATTGTCTGTTTCGTTAAGATCGCCTGAAGCACGGGCGCTTCCATGGTTAACAGTCCGGGATGCTCCAATCCGTCTCATGTTCGTGCCAAAGTGTCAACACATGCAGTCAATATCTACGAGTCAATCCAGCTGTTCTATGCGCATCCGCGCTCTGTGTGTTACATATGCCAAATAGAGGATATAGAACGACGGCAGCCCCGAGCGTCAGCCGGATCACACGACCGTGACCGCCCCCGCCATCTTGTACAGGCAGTGCTCCCCCACCGAGCACGCGTAGGTCCACCTCCCCCTGTTCACGAACTGGTAGCTGAACTGGAACGGCGCGTACCGCCCCGTGCTCCCGCTCCCGTCCGAGAACAGCCTCTGCGCGGCCTCGAAGTCCCTGAACCTGCGGCAGATGGAGGCGTCGGCGTAGTGCTCCACCGAGTGCGCCTGGCCCGGATCCGCGGACCACACCCAGCGCACCGTGTCGCCCAGGTTGACGGTGAGGTTGGAGGGGCGGTAGGCCATCAGGTACTTGCCCGTGGCGTCGTCCAGCGGCGCCACCTCGACCACGTGCGTTGCAAAGGGGCCCGGGCCGAGGGGCTCGGGGGTGCGGGTGAAGGCTGTCGTCGTGGTCAGCGACGTCGAAGTTCGCGTGGGCGCCGCCGTCGTGGTGGTGCTCGGCGCAACGGTCGCAAACACCTGCTGGCTGCCCGCGGGAAGCACCCGCAGGGGCCGCATCATGTCCCCGTCCTCGTGCTCGAGCGAGTGGCAGTGCCACCCAAACTCCCCCGCGAACCCCTCCACCGCCACCGTCACGTTAACGCACTCCCCCGGCAGCGCGACGACCATGTCCTTCCACCCCCTGTCCTCGCGCGGGATGTCGGCGGCCCTGCCCGTGTACACGACCGTCTGCCTTGCGCCCGACGCCGCGTACACCGCCACGTCGAACGGCCGGCGGTACGTGACCGCCATGGTCACGGCGTGCAGGTGCACGGGGTGCGCGATGTTCATGGGGTTGCAGATGCGCCAGTTCTCGTAGGTACCCTGCACGGGCATCTCCGTCGCGGGGTCCATGAACCGCAGCCCGTTGAGCAGGTGGAGCGGCACCCCGAGCTCGGCGTCGAAGGCCACGGAGAAGGAGTGGGTGCGGTACCGCGAGACGGGGACCTGCGACGGGTCCGCGGGGTGGCCCTGCGGCGCGCGGGCGTAGCCGAAGCGGGAGACGCGGCGGTCGCCCGACTGCTGGGCAGCCAGCTCGGCCATCTGCGATGCGGGGGTGGCGGCGTAGGGGTCCGCGGGGAACTTGGAGGGCAGGGTCGTGCGGCTCTGCGAGGTGTTGGCGCGCGGCCGGGCGACGCGGAACTGCATGACGCTGTAGACGGACGACGAGCTGGGCAGCGGGGTTCCCGGCCAGTAGTCTGGAAGCAAAGCGCGGAGTCCGTCAGCGACAGGGCAGAAAACAGCACCCGAGGAGGAGGAACCCACAGGACGCCGAGTTGACGAGCTTCACCTCCCGCCAACCCCTCTTGTCCGTCGTCGAGTTCCCTCCCCTCCACACCCCCGAAAAGTCCACCACGAGGTCCACCCGCCCGCTCCCCTCGACGAGCACCCTCCGGTCGCTGTTCCCCACGGGCGCCCTGGTCAGGTTGCGCACCTCCACGGGGGCATCCAGCAGGCCTCCGTCGTTCCCCACGATCCACGCGCGCACGCCCGGGAACGCCGTCTCGAGCCACAGGTTCAGGAAGCGCCCGTTGCTCGCGTTGAGGATGCGGAAGCGGTACGTGGTCGCTTGGACGGCCGTGTACGGGTACAGCTTGCCGTTGACCGACATGACGTTGCCCACCAGCACGCCGCCCGAAAGCGCGTACACGAGGCCACCGGAGGACGAAACGAGCTTGTCGGCGATCACCAGGGGGATCTCGCGGTCGCGCGGGGGGAGGCGCTTTTTGGAGATGAGCCAGTCCTCGACGCCGTCGCGGATCATGTAGTTGCCGTAGAGGCCCGAGTAAAAGTTGGGCCCGGTGGCGCCCATCATGTGGTCGTGGTAGAACAGGTGGGTCGCCCGCTGGAGGTTGGGGTACCACGAGGCCTGAGAGCGCCCGGGCTTGTAGGCCGTGAGCGGGTGGCCATCGTTGGCCCCGCCGAGGGACTGCGCGCCGTGCAGGTGCACGGTGGCGTTGGTGGTGATGTTGACGTAGGGGTTGGGCGCGCTGGCGCGGAGCTGCGCGCGGAGCATGTGGGTCGCGGGGAGGGCGTTGGTCCACGTGATCTGGGTCGAGCGGAAGCGGCGGGCGACCACCGTGGGGCCGGGGTACACGCCGTTGTAGCAGAAGAGCGTCGTCGGCTGCAGCGACGAGTGGAAGCGGTGCCGGCACGGGGCCATCTTGACGGCGAGCGAGCGCGCGCGGTTGGCCACCGCGCGGGGCACCTTGCCCCCGGCCGCGGCCTGCCATGCGCGGCCGGCCGCCCAGTCCTCGTCGGGGCCCAATACATCCGGGAAGCTCGCCGGCTCCGGGTCCGAGTCCGCGTCCTGCCGCGGCGCCCGGCGGCGCGCGAGCGGCTTGGCGTTCGACCACGTCAGCGCGACCACCGGCGGCACCGGCAGCACGTCGACGAATTTGGCTATCTTCGCCGGGTCGGCGGGCGTGAAGTCCGCGGGCGCGTTGGGCGTCGCCTGCGCCGCAACGAGCGGGAGCAGCGCCGCCAGCGCGAGCCCGGCCAGGAGGCCCCGGCGGCGCCGCCCCGCCCGGTCGCCGGGCTCATGCGGTTGTCCCGGCATCGTGCGGCCCACGTTCCACTCCTTGACCGGGGAACAGACCGGGGAGTGGGAATGCCTGGGGTGTTTGTGACTGACTGACTTTTCGGACGCTGCTCCGCCACACATCAACAAGCCGGCCTGCGGCATTCGCCGATCCTGGAGGGTGACTCACTCGCAAAACGGAGGACGATTGCGAATGCGAATAAGGCATCTCTTTGCCAGCAGATCTCGCTCCTGCCTGCTCGGCCCTATGCTGACGCCCGGGCCTCGCCGTCGCCGGAAACGACGAGTGATCGGCGGCATCGAGCCTGTCGGGGTCGAAGCAGACGTGAGCGGTCCATCATCCACGGATCCCTGGCATTATGGCGGACAAGCTATCACAGGGAGGTCACGGGATGGGTCCGCGTTGCGCTGGGTCGGAAAGTGAAACGTTGACTCACGAGTTTGACGAGCGCGATTCTACTGCGAAGGCGCACGACAAGACGACACAGTAGCCAGAGGCCTGATCCGATGGATTTAGGGGTAATCCAGCGGGCTTTGCCGTCGAAGACGGGTGGTTCGGGCGCTTTTGGACATGCCGAGAGGTCCCTGATCCCTACAGGTTCTCCTGTCGCCCGCGTCGCAATGTCCGACGCCGGATCCGACTTTAGCACGGACGCGACCACGGTCTCCGACGACTCGTCGTTCCTCTCGAACCCGTCGTCGGCGGCGGTGCCAGTAGTGCCCGCGGGGGACGAGGCCCGCGGCCCACCCGGCCGGCCGCTCTCCCATCCCCCGCCGTGGACGCCCGCGCAGCTGCAGGCCGCCGCCGGGCTGCCGCTGCAGACCTTCGACTTTGGCGGGCGCGCGCTGCACTTTGTCGACACCGGCGGCGGGCGGCCGGGCGCGCCGCCGCTGCTCCTCGTCCACGACTTCCCGACCGGCCCCCACGCGTACGCCCGCCTGATCCCCGCGCTCGCGGCCCGCGGCCTGCGCGCAATCTGCCCCACGCTGCGCGGCTACGGCCCCGGGGGTCAGGCGCCGTACTCGGTGCGCGGGCTGGCCGACGACTTTGCGGCCCTGCTGGCCTACCTGTGCGTGCCGCGCGCCGTCGTCGTGGGCCAGAACTGGGGCACGATCCCCGCCTCGCACTTTGCCCTGCTCCGCCCGGACCTCGCCGCGGGTCTGGTGCTCCTCTCGGTGCCGTACCAGCCGCCCGCGGCCATCTACATCCCCGTCGCCCTGCTGGCCGCCAAAGCCGACCCCCTGCTGGGCTTCAAATCCTACTACCAATCGCGCTTCGCCGTCGCCGACTCGGACGCGCACCCCGAATTCGTCCTGCGGTGCTTCCTCCGCGGCGGCGGCGAGGCCGAGTTCGCCGTTGTGCGCCGCCTCTCGGCCGTGGACATCCGCGACCGCACCGCGGCCCTCAGGATTCTCGAAGCGGGCGTGGCACCCAGCCCGCTGCTGTCCCCGCAGGACGAGGCGTTCCTCGTCGCGTGGCTGCGGTCCATCGGCGGCACG
Source organism: Hyaloraphidium curvatum (assembly GCA_025558095.1). NCBI lineage: Eukaryota > Fungi > Monoblepharomycota > Hyaloraphidiomycetes > Hyaloraphidiales > Hyaloraphidiaceae > Hyaloraphidium > Hyaloraphidium curvatum. The sequence goes on along the minus strand of JAIVFI010000032.1, from coordinate 453,963 downwards.
GCGGGCCCGATCGGGTGGTGGAACGCCGAGGCCAACACCGTCCAGGAAATGAGGGGCGTGCCGCACGGGATCGCGTGCCCGGTGATGTTCGCCGCGGGCACGTGGCAGAGGTTCGCGAGCGAGGCAAACAGGGCGGACATGAGGCGGCTGTGCGCCGATCTGGAGGAGAGGGAGCTCGAGGGGGCCGGGGTGTGCCCCGCGTTGGAGCGGCCGGACGAGGTGGCGAATCTGATTTCGGAGTGGTTGGAGAGGAAGGGATTGCGATGACGGGATGGTTGCTGTGATTGGAGGGGGACTGGAAGGGGACTGGTTGGAGGCTCTGCCCTGGTTGCTCGCGTCACGGTCGTTTGCTGATTGCTGAAACACCTCTGGCCCCCATTGGTCTCGCTGCGCCGCTTCTGCGCTACTTCTTCTTGATCCACTCCTCCCCACATCCGTGCCGCAGCTCGAGCTCCTTGTACGTCGTCAGCTGCCTCGAATAGTACCCGCACTTGGAGCAGTAGTAGCTCCTGTCCCCGTCCGCCGGCTTCGGCGGGGCAACGGGGTACTCCCGCACGAGCTCGGCAAAGGGCGCGAGCGCGGGCACGGCGGAGGCGCACTCCCCCGGCCCGAACTCCCCCCTCCCCTCCGCCGCCTCCCACGCCGCGCGGGCATCCTCGAACCGTCCCCGCAGCGCGCGGGCCAGCGCGCCCCTCCACAGCCCCGCGAGCACCGCCGCGCCGATCCCCAGCTTCCCGGGCGCGTCGGCGGGGACCTCGAGCCCCGGGAGCGCGGCCGGGTCCCGCGACGCGGCCTCGCGGTCCGCGAGCTCCTGCGCGGTGCGGCGGATCTCGGCGTCGATTGCCGCGCGGTGCAACGGGGGGAGGTGGGGCAGCTCGTCGTCGCGGAGCGGGGAAAAGTCGGGGTCGGGAGGCGAGGTGCGGCGGGCGGCGATCTGCTTCTCGGCGCGCGCGAGGCGCTCGTTGTCGGTCAGCCCGGTGCCGGCATCGGCGGGGATCCCGGCGTCCTTCTCGATGCGAAGCAGCATCATCTGCTCCTCCAGCTTCTGATCATCCCAGAGATAGCCGACCCGCAGCGAAGGGAGCACGCGGCCGAGGACGTCGAACTCGATGCCGAGATCGGCGGCGCGCGCCTGAAGGCGGGCAACCTGCGCGGCCGCCGCACCGTCAAGCTCCTCGTGCGCCGCCTTGCGGGCCGTTTGCTTGGCGTACCAGGCTTCGAGGGCGTCCAGCGCGGGCGGGCGCTCAGGCACGAACGCGACGCCGGGAAAGTGCAGGGCCGCCGGAACCAGAGCCCGCGCCGCGGCCTCGTGCGCGAGATCCAGCACGGCCTTTTCGGCCGCCTTCTTGGGGTTCGAGGAGCTGTCCATGGCCTCCAAGACGGGGTGATTGCCGGTCCAACCGATGTCGATCCCCAGCTTGCCGCTCGCCGCGGCGAGCATCTCCGGCACCAGCGCCGCGGCCTTCTTGCGCAGATCCCGCGCTTCCTGGGCCTTCCTGGCATCCACGCCCCCTTGGCCGCCGTAGAGCCGGTACTGCTTCAGGAGGACGTCGGTGGGCTTGTACTGTCCGCGCAACGCCGAGTCAGCAACATGAACGTCCACCTATGGCCGCCGTGGAACCCACGAGGTGCTCCCTGTACTCGACGGTGCCGCCCAGGTAGCCTCCCGAAGTCCGGCGGTACTCTACCGTGTGCGGGATCGTCCTCACGACCGCGTCCTTGAGGCCCAGCTCGAGCACCCGGCCCTTGTTCAGCCGGCTGCCCGAGTTCGTCAAGGCCTTTGCGTCCTTCCACTCTTTGGAGGCGCCCGACTGCTTCCGTATCCAGGGATTAAATGCCCACAGGCCCGCGAGACATGCCGGGCAGAACCGCCCTTCCCGGCCCGGTCCCGTGGGGACAAAGTACTGGAGCTTGGTGAGCCCGAGGCAGGCGAGGTTGTGGCACAGGTGCTGCTCCTTCTTCTGCAGTTTCTCCACCACCAGCCGCTCGTCGAGCGGGAGCTTCTTGGACCTCTGGGGGAGGGCCGCCGGGGGTGAGCTGGCGCCGGCCGCGCCGGGGGGGACGCCGCACCTGCTTGAACTTGTGCCTTTCCGCCACGCGCCGCCACAGCGGGAGCCCGCGGAACGCGACGAGGAGGTCCCTGCAGGTCCGGGCGAGCGCGAAGGCCGCGCCGAGGCCGCCGTCGGCAAGGACGAGCTCGAAGATTTGGTGCTGGACCTCGACCGGGATGCCCGTCAGGGACCCGGAGATGGGTGCAACGGGGACGTATGCTCCTGAATCATCGGTGTCGAGCGCGGCGATGCGCTGGGACTTGCGGCGGGGTGGCATGGTGTGGTTGTTGTCGGCGGCGGGCAGGCGCCACCCGGATTCACCGGTGCAAGCCGCGATGGATTCATCTTCACGGTCAATATCAGCGTTAGACCTATCATGGCACCAGATACGGTCATCTCCTCTTCCCTCCGCCCTCTTCGTTGAACTTGAGCACCCTGGCCAGCAAGTCCGCGTCCAGATCCTCCTCCCTCACGGAGGCGTCAAACTCGACGGGCAGAACCTTGTCCATGAACGCCTTGCCCCCCTCCCACCGCACGGCCACCGCAATCAGCGTCACCCCCTTGTTCTTTGCCCGCAGCAGGCACTGTGCGAACAGCATGTCCGCCTCGTGGCACGGCCTGAACGCCTCGCAGTCCGACCTGTTGACCACGAAGAGAACGGCGCACCGGACCTCCTTCTCTTCGACTTTGGTCCCGTGCAGCTCCCCGAGCTCGTGTACGTGCTTGATTGCCCTGTCGCTCACCACCCCGATCCCCGGTTTCTTGCTCCCGTGAGGAAAGATCGAGCTCCGCCGGAAGCCCTCCGCCGGCCTCACGTACACCCCCACGGGGCTCCGCGTCGCCGGAACCAGGCCCGCAGGGTAGTCCGCGCCCACGGCATTCTTCACCTCCAGCAGCGTCCTCGACCCGTCCTTGTGCAGCAGCACGTAGTCCACCCTGGACTTGCCGAACGTCTTCTGCGACCCCACTTCCGTGTGCTCCCCCAGGTACGGCGCCAGCGATCCCCTCGCCAGCATCTCCTCGCACATCTTCTCCGCGAGCGAGGGGTGGTACCCGACGGTGCTCCACGACCCGTCCTCCCGCGCCTCCTCGCAGAGCTGCACCGCCAGGTCCGTCTGCGAGCTCTCCGAGCTCGGAGTGCACCACACCCGCGAGCCGGGGACGACGATGCCGGCGCAGTCCAGGGCGGGGGCGTGGGCGAGCTTCGTTCCGTGCTTGGAGCGGAGGGCGTCCAGCGCGGCCTGCATGGCGGCCTGCTTGGCCTTGGCGGTGCCCTCGACTTGCGGCACGGGGAAGGGGAAAGGGACGGTGCCGTCCAGGACAACGACGTCGGCGACGTAGGGAGTCTTGATGGCAGTCGACGGGCGGCGGAGGATCATCGCGGGCGTCAGGGGCCCGAGGTCCAGGAGCGGAACATCGGCTGCCCCAGAACCCGACGGTTCGACGCGTTCCACGGGGTCTGCCGAAGGCGTCGGGGCATTTGAGGGGCTGTTGTCGAGAGGTGGAGTTTCCGGCGCGGATTGGAGCTTCGCGCGTTTCCCGCGGGCAGGGGCGGGAGCCGGCGCGGCAACGGCTGCGCCGTGGAGGCTACGCTTCGCGGAAGAAGAGCGGAGCAGCATAGATTGGAGCGAACGCGTCGGCCGTGAGATTTCGAATCGGGCGGAGATTTCGGCCGGCGGCCCCGCGCCCTAAACAGCCGAGTCCGCACAAGCATCTCGTTCGCTGGTCGAGGGACAATGGAGGATCGTCGATCTAGGTTCAATCCACTCGGTTCTTCTCTCGCTGAGGTAGCATTCGACCATTCGACGCTCAGCCCCCCCGTATGCATTACTCAACCAGGATATCCATAGTCCAAACTAGCTCCACTTCCGAAGCAAGTTACTCTTCTGTCCGTCACTCCTTCGGCTTCACTTCGTCGGCGGAAGCCGTGCCCGCCACAGGAGCCGACGAACCTCCCGCTGGCGCCGACGAGGATCCCTCGTTCGGCAGGGCCGCCACGAGCGCATCCACGTCGCTAACTGCCGGATCCGCCATCGCGTCCGTGTACGCCGGCGGGGCGTCGTACGGGTCCGAATAGGGTGCAACGGGCTGGGCGGCCGGGACGGCCTGGGCCGCAGCCGTGTCCACGAAGCCGGGCTGCGCGGCAGCGTACCCGGGCTGCACGCCGTAGCCCTGCGCCGGGTACACGCTGGCCGCCGGGTAGTACGTCTGCTGCACCGTGACGACCACAGGATCCACGGGCTTGGGGTAGGCGTCGACCATCTGCGCGGCCGCGCGCCGGCGGCGGCGGCAGCAGAGCCAGGTGATAATGATGGAGCCGAAGATGAGCACGGGGATCAGGACCGAGGCAACGATGACCCCAGTGCTGGTGCCGGAGGACGTGGAGCTGACCGTCACGGAGCCGGGGGGCGGCGTCGAGGAGACGGAGGTCGTCGTGGAAGTCGAGATGGTGCTCAGGGTCGTGCGCGTCGTCGTGGTCCTCGACGTCGTCGACCGCGTCGTCGTCGTGCGCGATGTCGTCGTGGTGATGATGTCCGGGGGCGGGTTGAACGGCTGCAGCTCGGCCGCGGTGCAGTTCCGCAGGGGCGTGGTGGTGGAGCCCTGGTTGATCGAGTAGCAGGTGTCCGGCACATGCGGCCCCAGGCACATGCCGTCGTTCCCCGTCGTTCCGCGCAGCATGCACTGGAATATAGGCTTGCTGATCACTTGGGGCCCGTATGTGAGGTTCGGCAGGACGATCTGGACCTCGCCCGAGAAGTTGTTGTTCTCGAGGTTCAGATTCTCGATCCTAGGGGGCAGATTGACGGTGGGGTAGGCCCGGATGGGTCCGGAGAGGGAGTTGTTCGCCAGGATCAGGTAGTTGAGGTTGATCAAGGCGACGGGGAAGGTCGGGAGGGGTCCCGTGAGGCCCTTGAAGTTGGAGATGTCCCTGCGGAGGCAGAGTCAGCACTAGAAGTCTTCCCCTGCTGCGGCCTTGGTCTCACAAGTTTATGAGCTCCGTCATACCCTGAATTGGGACGCCGACCCGCGACAGGTCGCCGGTGAGGTCCATGTCCTCGCCCGTGAGCTGCAGCGAAATGATCCTGGGTTCCGTGAACTTCTCGACGGGCACGCCGTTGATGAAGCCTCCCGAGCCCGATATGAAGCCGTTGGGCCGCACGCACTGGATGGCCGACTCGGATCCGATGGGCACGGTGTAGCGCGCCTGCAGCCGACGGTCGCCGCCGGGCTGCTCGCAGCAGGAGCGCGAGAAGTTCGAGTACCACGCCGGTTGCTCGGCGGGGTTGCGCCAGCGGGCCTGGGCGGCATTCAAGAACTGGCTAAGGAGCAGGCAATCGGTCGGGATCTGCGCCATGGTGGCGGCGGCGGGCGCGGAAGGAGTCGGCGACCGCGGCAAAGAAGATGGAGCGGAGCGCGCTGAACGGAGGCGGCGACGGCAAAGAAAACAAGAGGTTGGGAGCCTTCCGGGGCCTGTGCGGCCCGCAACCCTTTTGTGGCCGCAGATGGTGTTCTCCCGCAAGTGAGGCGCAGCGCGGGCAAGGATCTTCCACCCGGACCCAGGCCCCAGCATCACGTGCACCCAAGCTGTGTTTCTTCAGCTACAATTGATATCTACACGCTCCTCTGCTGCTCGATGATCACTGCGTTCTCTTCTTCCCGTTCCCGGGATTCGGTGTCGCCGGGGCCTTCGCCCGACCCAAGCAAGCTCTGGCCGTCCTGATCGCGCAGCGGAAGCCGCACACGGCCCCTCCTCAGCTCCCTCAGAGCCAGCATCGCGAACGCAATCGCCGCGAACAGGCCGAAAACAGCGAATACGCTCGGCCAGAGCAGTCGGTGGGCCGCCGGCGGTCTCGCCGGGGCTGCAGAGCACCTGGCCTCCCGATCGGCCTCCCTAGTCCAACCTTCGGGCAGTTTCGCCGGGATCGGCCCGTCTCCGCCACCTGTACCGTCGCAGTAGACGCCCTGCGTGCCTTCGAAGGGGTCTTGGAGCGGCTCCGCGGCGTAACACTGCCCAAAGTCGGCCGCCTCGGTGCCGCGCTTCTTCACCACGTGCAGGAAGTTGATCGCCATCTCCTCCTGCGTGCTGAGGCCGCCCGGGGTGACCTCACGACGGGAGCGCGAGTCCCAGGTGAAGGTGCTGACGGCGGTGTCGCCGGGAAGGAGCTCCGGCGCCGAATCGGGGAAGAGCAGTTGCTGACTCTGGTAGGAGTTGTCGAAATCGGTCACGGAGCCGAGGTCGATGCGCGAAGTCGTGCCGTTGGCACGGCGGCGGAGCAGGTACGTGGATGCGGCCGACCCGATGGCATGCATATGAAACCTGTGTATGAATTAGCTCATTGCCCGCCCCGCCGTGCTTCAAAGCAACTCACCAGTTAGCGGCGACCTTCACCCCGCTGTTCAAGCCGGCAGTGCAGATCCCGGGACAGACAGCAACCAGCGAATAGGATTCACGGCCTGCGGGCACGAAAATTGCCGAGTTGAGCACGCCCAGCTCAATGACCGACATCTCCTTGGGCCGAAGCTCCGGCGTGTACTCGATCCTCATGCCGCTGTTGTCCGCGGCTTCCCCGCCGGCGCCGTGCGAGCCGTGACCGTCGTAGTGCGTCTCGAGCACCACTGCGGACGGCAGCGGCATGCCCACGTCCGGCGGCATCTTCAGAGGCCCGCCGCCCGTTGCCCAGCCGGCCCAGACCCGCTCACACGGAGTGTAGAGCTGTGGGCCGTGGCCAGGGGTAAAGCACTTGGTGGAGGCGAATTGCTCGGCGGCGCTGCGGCGTGCGTCCTCGCGGCGGCAGTTGTACTGCGGGATGGAAGCTCAGAACATCTTCCGCTGGCGGGCATGATCCAAAACGAGACTCACGATGATGAAGTGATGGGGCCGCATCGCAATTGCGGCGTCGCGGGCCGGTAGGATCGGGATCAGGGAGACCGCGTCGTACGGCTCCCCGCTGGGCAGTTCGAGGTAAGTGTAGCCTAAAAGCAGGGACTGTTTAGGACTGGTTGGTCTGCATCTTGAAGAAGGGCTCACAGTAGACCGTGGACTCGTTGCTTGGGAGATTGATTGGCTCGGAAGGCCGCAGCTCGATGACCTTTTTTTCCGTCGAGTCGTCGTCGCCTTGGAGTGGTCCGGGACCATCGAAAAAGACGGCGATCTGGCCGCGGTCGGCAGGGCCATGGTACATGGGCGCCAAGCGATCCGGAGACATGGAACCCGAGGCGAAGATGATCCATTGCTGAAGGCGGAGGTCGGGGTTGATCCACTGGCGAAGCTCAGAGTCCGAGTCGGAGCACGACGGTGGCAGCCCGATCGCGAGGGGTCGTGAGAAAACAAAGGCGGTCACGTTGCCCTCCTGCGTTCCGAACGCGAGCTCGACAAACTGCAGCGCGCTAAGTTGAGGCTGGTAGAACCCGCCCGCGTGCCGGTTCTGGATGGCGAACTCCCCCGAGTGCTTGGTGAAGCCAACGACGATGTCGCTACCCTGCAAGACAAAGATGAACAACGGCGGCCGGCGGTAAGATTTCTGCGCCAAGAGAGACATGTCCCCGACTCGCCTTCATCCCTCCAGTGGGGGACAACCCGACACCCAACCAGGTTCCCTTCGCCTCGTGGTCGAACGAGGCCGCGACGCCCACAAGGAGACGGTCGGCTTCCTTCTCGAGATGCCAGTAAAGATGGACGTTCTGCGCCATCGAAGCGTGGCGCGAAAAACGGGCGAGGGGGAAACGCGATGGGAGCCATGTTGGTCTCGGCAGGCCGAGGTCGAGAGGGGCGGCCGCGGCGCAGGAGAGCACGGCGAGGGCGTAGAGGACGGCGCCAAGGAATTGCGCGGTCATGGTCACGGCGGCAGCAGGGCGAGGAAGGCCTCGGGATTCCAGGTTGCGCGAGACCGACTCCGACGCGTGACACGAAGGGGGTAATCGCGCCCATGTTTCCGCTCGGAAGCCGCGCTACACGATGTCGAACACTTTATGCTTGTCCGCCACGGCCACAGGGCACGTTGAAGACGCGGATTCGCGCCCGGTTGGCCGGTTCTGTAGAGTGCGCGGCGTTGACGCGCTCTCGCGGGCGTCAGGCAGAGTTCCTCGATCCCGCCATCCCCTTCCACCATTCCAGCCAGCGAGATGCCGCAGCGGCAACTTGCGGCCATATACCGCATCGATCGGATTGCCGCAGGCGTGGGATCCGGCATTTTGTTGCAGCTGATGCCTGCGCTCGCTGGATTTGGCTCATGTCCACCATCCCGCCATCCCCGCATCAATCCACGCTCCAGTCAAGTCGGAAATGCCGCTGCGGTAGCTGCGGACAGATGGCGCATTGTGGGATTGCCGCAAGCATGTGACCCGGCATAATTGCTGTCGCTGATGCTGCCGACCCGACTAGGGTCCACTTGCTGAGCCCCAAGAAGCACCGCGCGCCCTTGATAAGCGGGCCTCCAAACGGGCGCATCGGCACCACCGCGACATTCTCCGAGCTACCTTGCGCCAAGAAACCTCCCGAGCCGCCGCCCTCCCGCCCCACCGAAGCCATGAACCCCGTTCGCCTCCTCCTCCTCGTCGCCGCCCTGGCCATGCTCCTCTTCGCCTCGGTCGAGGCCGCCCCCGGCATGCCCGCCGCCCTCGAGCGCCGCGGCCGCAAGGGCGGCAACAACTCGCTGAAGAGCGCACGGTCGTTCAGCGGCACCAAAAGCGCGAAGACCCACTCGGGCACCAAGTCGGCCAAGAGCAAGCGGCCGAAGTCGACCGCGACCGCTTAGGTTGCGCTCGCCGAGCATGTGTGTGTGCGCTTCGAGGGAGCCCTTGTATTGGATTGACGCCTCGCTCTTCCCAGAACGAAGGCCGCAGTCACTCAAGTGGGACTGGTTTCATGCGGATGTTCGACATAGAGCGGTGCCTTCGAACGCAGCAGGCCTGCAGCGGCGCGCGGCTTGCATACAAATTCCTCTTCTATGTATGGCGCGCGGTCAAGAAGTTCGGTTGTGCCTTTTGAAACATCCTGTGGCAACTCGAGGCCCCCTCCGTTCTCCGCTTTCCCGTAGCATGTTTCCTGCGGATTTTCCATCGCCAGACTAATCCCAGCACAGCGACGGCGTCTCCTGCAGATTCTTGTGCGGCGAGCGTCTTGGTGTTTTTGGCTTCGGGATGAGAAATCCGGATGACGTTGTGGGGCGCAGGATACTAGGCGCAGGAGCCTTGGTCCCTCATCGAGTCACTCACACCCCTTGACGCTGCGATGCCCCGGCTCCACCACTTTTGGGCTGCTGCCCTTCTTATCCTCGCCGTCGCGAGCTCGGCACCCTGCGAGGTGCGCTCCCGGGCCGCCGGCCGCTACAGGTCGTCTGTGCTGACGGGTCCTGCCGCAGAGCTTCTTCGCCGTCGCGCCCGCGCACGCGGCCGCCGTTCCTGCGCCCGCCGCCTCCGAGCTGGTGCCCGCCGAGGGCACCGTCGCCGCGTCGGCCGCGCCCGCCGCGCCCGCCGTCCCCCGCCTGGCTGCCCGCCAGCTCAAGAAGACAACCACGCGCAGGAAGAAGACAACAACGCGCAAGCGGACAACGACCAGGAAGCGGACGACGACGCGGAAGCGCACGACCTCCGTCCGCAAGACCACGACGAAGCGCCGCCTTACCACCACAAAGGCCGCGGGTGGCGGTGGCGGCGGGAACGTTGCGGACGACTACTATTCCCTGTTCCCCTCTCAAGGTGCGTGCTCTGACAGAGCAGCGCTGCAGCCTCTGACTCTTCCGCTCCAGTATGGCCCTTCTACTCGGGTACCCCGAGGTACCTCCTGGAACTCAGCCGCAACGGGACCGCCTGCGTTGCGGACCTGGTGTTTAAACAAGACGCGTCGACTGTAGCCAGCCTGGGCAACGGCAAGGTCCGCGCATGTCTGTCCGTGACCAGGGACAGTGCGCTCCAGTACGCGCCCATCGCGGACCGTGCCGCGGAGAACTGGGACCCCGACGCCCCGTTCGTTCCCGGATACAGGGTGGGCTATATCTGGACGCCCTCCCTCTGTGGTACACGTCTGATCGTCTCTCATGCAGTGTGTCGACACCGAGAACGGAGATCCGTACTGGATAAAGCCCGATGACGGCTGGGCGGGAAATTCTTGCCGCAACGGCGCCCTCTGGGTTGTGGAAAAGTCCGGCATCTATGTAAAGGCGGGCATGCGCTGCCGTTACCGATACCGGTGCCCATAGAGTGAAGATGTAGGCTTACGATCTTCATGCGCTGTCCGAATGCGATTGAGTCATCTTGCTTCCTTGGCGGAGCCCGCGCCGGCCCGGACAAACACCAGCAACCGAACTCCGTGCTCCTGCCCTGAAACATGGCATCGTACGCCACGATAGCCGACCTCGAGCCATATGGCCCTTCCGGAACCCTCTCCCTGGCGCACGAGCGGGCCAACGCCTCTTTCGGCGTCGCCGCGCTCGAAAAGGTCGTCATGCCACTCGACGAGCGGAACCTCCGAAACGAGGTGCTCTCCCTGTTCCAAACCGACCCGGTGTTCGCGCGGACCAGGGGCGGGGCGTCCCACGAGCAGTGCGTGCGCGATGCTGCTGCCAAGGCGACGCGGTTGGTGCAGGTGTGCCGGGAACGGAAGTGGGACATGCGGCATTGGAACGTTGGCCTCGGGCTGCTGGAAGCGGCGAATCCCCTGGGCTTGAACACGTCCATGTTCCGTAGGTGTCGTCTGGGCGCGGAGGGAGGCTTGGTCTGACGCGTACCGGCGTCTGGGGGACAGTGTCGATCATCGAAACAGAGGCATCCGAGGAACAGCGTCGGGAGCTCCTGCCCAAGATCGCAAACTTCAACATCATCGGCTGCTATGCTCAGACGGAGCTCGGCCACGGGTCCAACGTGCAAGGGCTCGAAACGGTGGTCAACTACGTGCCCGAGGAGGACTGCCTCGAGGTCGACTCGCCGAACCTGACGGCCTCCAAGTGGTGGATCGGATCCCTGGGCAAATCCTCCACCCACGTCGCGCTCATGGCGCGGCTCGTCATCCGCGGGAAGAACTACGGCCCCCACAACTTCGTCTTTCGGATCCGCTCGGAGGAGGACCACTCGCCGCTGCCGGGCGTATTTGTCGGCGACATCGGGCCCAAGTACGGACAAAACGAAATCGACAACGGATTCTGCATCTTCCGGAAGTTCCGGGTTCCCAAGACCGCCCTCCTCTCGCGCTTCTCCTCCATCTCGTCGGACGGGACGTACAAGCGCGAGGTGTCGTCTCGGATCGTCTACAACGCCATGTGAGTTGCTGCTTGCCGGAACCAGCTGTCTGGAGGGATGGATCTTACTCATTCTGGACGGCGTTCAGGATGATGGTTCGGGCGGGCTTCGTCCGCGGTTCCGCCTTTTCCCTGGCCAAGGCTGTCGTGATTGCCGCCCGCTACTCGGTCGTGCGGCGGCAGACGGCGTCGGCGGATCCCAAGGCCATCGGCGACGCCGTCGGCGCCGAGTGGTCGGCCCGCAGCGGCAAGCCGGCCGAGACGCAGATCATCAACTATTCCCAGCAGTCGCACCGTATCTGCACGAAGCTCGCACAGGCCTACGCGTTGCTCTTTGTCGGAAAAGATATGATGCGACAGTACCTGGAGTTCACGGCGCTGCTCAACAAGGATCCGGCGGCAGCCCAGGCACAGCAGCCGGAAACCCACGCGACCAGCTCCTCCCTCAAGGCGGTGGGTAGAGAGGATCAAAACCCCTGTTTCGGTGGTTCTTATCTGTGGCGAAGCTGACGACGGATATGGCCTATTCCGGCATCGACGACATGCGGCGAGCGTGCGGCGGCCACGGCTACTCCTCATTCTCCGGCATTTCCAACGCTGGATATGGCATGATGGTAAAGCGTAGGCCATGGGGTTGCTCGATAGTGATCCTAACAGGTGATAACAGGTGACAGGAGAAGGAGACAACTACATGATCGCTCTCCAGTGCACTCGCTACCTGCTTAAGACTCTGTCCAAGATGCGCGCGGCCAAGCAGACGGACGAGTCGCTCGCGACCCCGACCACGCGCTACCTGCTCGACACGCTGAAGCCCGGCTACGGTCAGCTCGTGTTCCCGGCCTCGTCTCCTGAGGAGCTTCTGGACGTTGAAAAGCTGGTCAAGGCGTTTGCCGTGCGGGCGGGGCGACTCGTGTCGTTGTTTGCGGACGAGGTGCGCGACGGGGAGTCAGTGATGGACATGCAGTGGGAGGTAAGCTTTGCTCGCGGACGGGCTGTTGCGCACCGTCGTTGAGTCCCGCGACGCATCCAGGGCAACATGGTCTCCAAGGCTCACGGGCAGTTTGTCATCGTCACCTGCTACGCCGAGCAGCTGCGGGTGCTGGAGCAGAGCCTGGACAAGGACGCGCACGCAGCCCTGCGCCGCATGTTCTTCCTCTACTGCCTGTCTACCATGGAGTCGGAGCCGGACTTCGCGCACAACGGGTACCTGGACCGGAAGCAGTTTGGATGGCTGCGGAAGGTCGTCCGGAAGCTCGTCGTCGACGTCCGAAAGGACGTGGTGGCGCTGACTGATGCTTGGGGTGGGAACCATCGATTGCGGGTCAACTGCATCTTCATTGACTTTTCAAACAGGATTCTCCGACTACGAGCTCAACTCGGCACTGGGCCGTTACGACGGCAAGGTCTACGAAACCATGTTCCAGTGGGCGATCGAGGAGCCGCTGAATCAGGGCAAGAACTGGCCAGTGGCGGACTTCTATCGGACTCTCTACAAGCCCATGTTGGAGGACGATGGGAGCAGGGGTATTGCCCTGAGCGGCATGGTGCCCGTGAAGCCCAGATTGTGAACGTAGCTTGTGTCATGCCCGTGATAGATTATGCACGCGGCTATAGCCGGCCCCGGGCCCGATCGAGAATAAGGAATGTGTAGCGGTAGTTTGCGTCGCTGGACTCGCGGCGGTAGCTCTCCTGCCAATCGAAATGCCGCCATTCAGGGAACCAGGTATCTCCCGGCACTTCGGCATGGACCAACGTCAGAATCAGGCGGTCCGCGATAGGCAACGTTTCCTCGTAGATCCGCTGGCCGCCGCAGACCATTATCTCCCCGGGCAGTGTCCGAGCGATGTCCAATGCTTCCGACACGCTTCGCGCGGCCAAAGCTCCGGGGCGGGACTTCACAACCGACGGAACGGACGTGACGACAACCGGAACGCGTCCATCGCTCGTGGCTGCCGACCAATCCTGGAAACCGGCGCGACCCAGTACGCAGGTTGCCCCGACGGTCTTCTCGTGAAACCACCGCTGGTCCTCCGGTATCTGAAACGCGAGACGCCCTCCGAGCCCGATCGCCCGATTCTCTGCGGAGGCCACGATGAGGGTCACGAGCTTCGCCATTGGCGTTTGGACGGGTCGTGTTTACCCGACGCGCGCGTTGTCAAGACCTCCCTTGTTGACCAGTCCAAACTCACTCCACGATGGCGAGCAACCCGAAGTTCACCGAGAATGACATTCCCGACCTCTCGGGAAAGTACGCTATCGTCACCGTGAGCACCCGGGCGTCTTCCCGTAGCCTGCTCTTGCCTTACCGTCGAACAGGGTGCCAACATCGGCATCGGCTACATCTCTGCCCGCGAGCTGGCCAAGCGCGGTGCCAACGTGGTCATTATCGCTCGGAACCTCGAGAAAGGCACCAAGGCCGTTGCCGAGATTCTTGAGTATGCCGGGCGGAAGGACGGCGTTGAGCTCGCCCACGTGGACCTGGCGGACCTCAAAGCCGTGAAGCGGTTCGCGGACCAGTACAAGCAGAGCGGGAAGCCGCTCCACGTCCTCATGAACAACGCAGTTATGTGGCACTTGCGTCGCGGACGGAACGAAACTGAACTTCATGGTCCCACAGGCGTCGCGATGACCAAGTTTGAGCTTACCCCGGACGGCTACGAGTCCCAATTCGCCATCAACCATCTGTCCCACTTCCTCCTCACCCTGGAGCTCCTTCCCCTCCTCCGCGCCTCCGCCCCGTCGACCGTCGTCAACGTGTCGTCGGAATCACACGCGATGCCCTACCCTTCGGGGCTGCCCAGCGAGGAGGAGCAGGCGGACAAGGCGAAGTACTCGGAGACGGGCGCCTACGGGACGAGCAAGTTGGCTCAGGTCGGGTCTGCTACATGGACACGGAGGTCGTTTTCTCACGAAAGTGCAAACAGGTCTGGTTCACTCAGCTGCTTTCGGAGAAGCTTGGACCTTCCTCTGGCATCACCGTGACCGCGCTGCACCCCGGGACAATGATCCGCACCGAGATCACCAACAAGGTTCGGGTCTTTCAGTTCTCCGCAGCGCAATCCCTGACTCTTTCGTTTGCAGGTCAACCAGGAGAGCTTCCTGCTTCGCAACCTTGCGCCAGCAATCAGCTGGCTCATTGGCCCCACCCCGGAGAAGGGCGCGCTGACGCAGCTCTTCCTTGCTGTGGAACCGCTCAAGGAGGGGCACCAGGTGCCTTCGGGCAGCTACTACATGCCCACGGCCAAGCTGGCGGTACGTCTTTCTGCTCGACGACCTTTTGCAGAACGGGAAGGATTGACCTGCCCTGCAGAAAGCGCACGGCAAGTACGGCAACGACAGGGCGATGGCGGAGAAGTGCTGGACCATGAGCGAGGCCATGGTGCAGAAGGCAGTTGGAGACTTCAAGGCGTCCCTCTAGATGCCTAGAATACTAGAATGGAGCTTTTTGCGCCACCTCTCTCTTGGTGTGGACGATCGTAACGCGGCCCCGTCGGCTTCAGGTCCTCTTCGACTCCAGCACAAAACACAAGGCGTGTACAGGCAGATTGGGCATCAATTCAACGAAAACATGAGGTAACAATCAAGATGTACAGGCATATGTGCTCAAATCCAGTTCAGACTATGTCACAGAGTTCAGCAGATGCGGACTGCAGAGCTCGACTAGCAGTGCAGCACGAAGCAAGTTGTCACGTCCACGCAGCCCGATCATGCGGTCACCGCGTCCCCTCCCGCGACCGGAAGCCGCGAAAGCCCGGCATCCCACGCATTTCCACGTCCCCAGTCTGCTCCCGCCCCGTTCCAGACGACGAGGAACACCCTGGACCCCGGCTGCGCGCCGCTGATAAGCGGCACCGGGACCGGCTCCTCCTCCACGAGTCCCTCCTCCTCGAGACCCCCGGGAGCGCGGTCGTACTCGGCCGCGGAGTAGGTTTCGAAGACCTGTGCGCGGGGGTAGAACCGCACGCGCTTGCCGGCGGTGGGCATCCTGGTTTTGCGCGTCGCAAGCGGCCGCGGCGGGTGCCCCTGTGCCGGTCGCGGCGACGCTCCACGTTTCGACGGCGGGCTAGGCGTAGGAGTCGGTTGAGATGCGTACGGCGCCGGGAGAGGATGCTGCGGCGCGGTGCCGCTGTGGGTCTTGCGGTGGTGCCGTTGCTGGGCTCGCGATCGGACGCACAGCCAAGCGAGATTAGGCGAAGCCCTTCGCGCCAGAACTACCGCAGCAAATGATGAAAGATCATTCGGAATTGCATCAGATCGCGTCGAATTCGTCTTCCCGCTGGAGGATTTGGGAGATCGGCGGCACTTGCGCGCGTCCGAAAGGCCAAAGCACGCCGCAGCCCCGGAAGCCCATTGACAGGACAGCGATCGGGACCAGAACGGACCACTTCTGACTCCGTTTTGCTTAGACCCCAGTAATCTAAATCGAAAGAAGTAGAAGTAGATGTCCCGCGCTAATCCATCCTGCTGAATCTCCGCTTCAATTCTGCGAACCCCAAATGATCCATGGCCGTCCATCCGCCTGCACCAAGAAAGGAGTCCGTTCCGCGGCGCCACTGTCCTCCTAGAACATGGGAACGGGAATGCCGCGCTTGTTCGCCTCCTTGTACCCGACGGCCGTGGCCTGATTGATGGACCTGATGAACGACGCCGCTCTTGGCCAGGTCGACGTAGACCTTGACGATGTGCCTGGCGGCCTGCCTGGCATCGACGCCGGCGGCGAGCTCCTCCTTGGCGATCAACTCGGCAGCGTCCAGCTCCTTGAAAACGCGCTCCCGCATGGCCTGGCGGGCGAGCTCCGCTGGCGAGTTCGGGTCCTTGGCGGGCTTCTTCTTGGAGGCCTTCTTTTTCGGGGTGGCCTTCTCCTCCTCGGGCGGGGCGTCCCCACCTTCCTCGGGGTCGGCCACCTTCTTCTTGGCGGCAGCCTTCTTCTTCTTGGGGGCAGGGGCGACCTCGGCGGCAGCGGACGCCTCCTGGCCAGCCCCGCCCGCTCCGTCGTCAGCGGCCGCAAGCTCCTCGGGCTCCGGCTCCGCCTTCTTCGCCTTCCGCGTCCTCTTCTTCGGGGGCTCGCCACCCTTCGGAGACGGCGCATCGGCCTTGTTGGCGGGCTTGCGCGAGCGCTTGGGCCGGCCGGCCTCGGGCTCCTCCGCCGCGGCGGCTCGCCCGGTCTCCTCGGCGGGCTCCATCTGGTCGGTTTCGCGAGATGCGGCGGGTTTTGTTGTCGAGGAGGTGCTAGTTCTGTCGAGCCTGGGAGACGGTGTTCGCGTCGCACGATTTTTGCCTCTTGCACGACCGCGGAGTTCGACCCAGATCACACCCGCTTCGTTCGCAATCAGGATCGCTGATATCAGCGGACTTGCACTCGAAGAGCTCGATTTACGGAGCAGATGTTCGATTTCGGGAATTGGCTTCGCTGCGGGCCCGAGCGGACGGCATGAACCCCGAGAAGCTACGCGGACGGCGGAGGCGGAAAGGCAAGATGGTCGCAAATGCTACCAATACGAAGCGTCTAGTTCGCCAGTGAAGAGATTACAACGATGCGCCCCTTGCCGACATAGACATAGAATAACGTTACCCGGAAAGCTGGGTATACCTCCCTGTTCAGGTTCAAAGGGCCGCAAACAGCCCCGCGACGAGGGCCAGCAGCACCGCCGCCGCCGACGCCGCGAGCCCCGCCGCTCCCGAGGGCCGGGAGGTGTTCGCCGGGGGCTCCGCGGGCGCCGAGGTCGCCGCCGCCGCGCCCGAGGTCGCCGCCGCCGCGGGCCGGGTGGTCGGCACGGCGGTCGGCGTGCGGGTGGCGGCCTCGATCGACGCCACGCGGTCGTTCCAGGAGGACCCGACGCACCCGTCGAAGGGGCAGGTGGCGCCCGCGGGGTTGATGCCCTGCGGGTGGGACGAGCCGCGGACGATGTCCGGGCCGGGCTGGAAGAAGGAGTAGTTGTGCTTGCCGGTTTCCTGGTAGAGGCGGACCCAGTCGATCTGCGGGGGAGGAAAGGTCAGGGGAGGTTCGCGATCGATCAGAAGGGGCAGCGCACCTGGGTGGGCGAGAAGATGTCCTTGTCCGCGCAGAGCTCGTCGTACGGCGGCCTGCGGTTCCCGTACCCGATGCCGAACATGCGGCCGCCGACGGCGACGTCGAGGAGGATGTAGTACAGCCCGTCGTCGAACACGTTGATGTTGTTGGGGTCCGAGAAGAGGCGGCCGTAGTTGAGGCGCCACATGACGGTCTCGTCGATGCTCCAGACGAGGAAGCCGTCGGTCCAGTCGAGGCCGTAGACGTGGAACGAGTCGTTGAGGTTGGAGGACCAGTCGGCGTTCTCGTTGCGCACGCGGTCGCGGACCTCGCCGGTGGCGGGGTCCCTCACGAGGTCTGCGAGGAGAAAGGGGGTGAGGGGTGGGGACAGGCAGGACGCGAGGGGGGAAACCAACAGTGGATGACGGCCGTCCACCACTGGGGCCTCTTGCCGACGCCCTCCATGATGTCAATCTGCGGACGGGGGAGAGGGATCAGATCACGCCCGTGATGCGGCACCGCGGAAGGCCCACCTCGCCGGAGATGGGCATGACCTCGCCCTTGGTGTGGTCCCAGTTCTACGGGCGGCGGGGATCACGTCAGCCGCGATCACGGCGGGCAACACCGGGCCGGTCCGGATGAACCCACCTTGTACAGCCAGAACGCGGGCCAGGTGTAGAACCCCGTGCTCATCTTTGCCCTCACGCGGAACTTGCCCTTGTTGAACGCGAACTTGTGCCTCGAGGTGATCTGCGCAGACGTCGCGTCCATGTTGTTGACGTTGGTCGGCTCGCACGCGCACTCGGGATACCCGGTGAAGGGCTGGCAGATGGACTTGTTGGGCTGCAGCCGGCCGCAGATCGGGTTGAGGTGCAGCATGCTGTCGTTGATGTAGAGGTTGCTGGGGTGCGAGGTGTAGGCGGCGCGCATGCCGTTGCCCCATCTGGAAGAGGGCCGATCGGATCAGGGGCAGGCCGGAGGGGGGGCGGACGGGGCAGCGCACCCCGAGCAGTCCCAGTCGGGCGTCCAGATGGACGAGTTGAGGGCCGGGCCGGTGAACTCCTCGTTGATGATGAGGTCGTAGCCGGGGAAGGCCCCGGGCACGTTGGGGTAGGCGTAGTCGGCGGCCGCCGTGGCGAGCAGCGCCGAGGCGAGGGCGGCGGCGAGGCCGGCGCGGGCGAACATCGTTGCTGCGGTTCGGGCGGGTTAGCGTGTGCTCGAACGGGAGCGATGGCTGCGGGGCGTGGCGGAAGAGAGCGTCGCCGGCGGGTCGCGCGGCGCATCGCCCGCGCTTCCGGCCATCGCTGCTCTCCGCCGCCCCGAGCGGCCGCCGGGCGCGATGCCCACCTTCGGGTGTGTGTTTGCCGGCGGTCCTGTCGGGGTGCTG
Organism: Hyaloraphidium curvatum; assembly: GCA_025558095.1. Taxonomy (NCBI): domain Eukaryota; kingdom Fungi; phylum Monoblepharomycota; class Hyaloraphidiomycetes; order Hyaloraphidiales; family Hyaloraphidiaceae; genus Hyaloraphidium; species Hyaloraphidium curvatum. The sequence goes on along the minus strand of JAIVFI010000032.1, from coordinate 435,282 downwards.
CTTTTGTAGCGGCTCGCCCGAAAAGGGTAGCGCGGCGCAAGGGCGCCGCGGCGGTGCGCCGGAGACCCCAAGCGACGGAGCGCAACACCACGAAGACCCCCGCGAGACGGCCCGGGCCCGGGGGCAGGCCGGTTGCGCGGGTGTTTGCGGACGTGTTCCGGGGCTGGCGGGGGGAAGGAGGCCCGGAGGACCGGGGGAACGGCCGGCGCAGGGTTACGGGTCCACGGGCTGGGGAGGCCGGCGGTTGCTCCGCACCATCCCAGCATCGGGAGAGCACACCGCTGAACCGGCAACATGGCATGGCAAATACCGATCGTGATGCTGGCTTGCCGATCCAGACGCTGGTTGGTCCGATCGGGCTCGCCGGGGGAGAGGACCGTGGCACATGTGACTCCACACAACCCGCCCGACCAGGTGCAATAGACATCACACACGATCCACCCAACCACCGGCCCGCCCGCCCATCCCCCCGCGCTCACGGCCAGGGTATCGCCGACGCGTTCAGCTCCGCAAACAGGTTCCTCCCCTGCCCCCACCCCTCCACCTCGCCCTCCCCCAGCGGCCTGTACCGCGGCCCGTCCTCCCCGTGGTCCTTGGTCCGCATCAGTACGTACCCCATCGCCTTGAGCCTGCCGGCGAGGGAACCGGCGGAGCAGCACTCCCCGTTCTGGCGGGAAGCGAACCGCGACGCGCGCGCGAGCAGGTCCGGGTCGGCCTCGGCGACCACCAGCCGCGGCCGCTGGGCGGGGTCGCGCTGCCAAGGGGAGCCCATCAGCGCGAGTTCCTCGAACCCCTCGACGTCGAACTTGGCGGCGCGGATGCGGACCCCGCGCGGGTACACCGACGAGGGGGGCGGGAGGATGGTGGAGAGGGTGGTCACGGGGACGGCCTGGAACACGGGGGGCGCGAGCGCGGGGAACAGCACGTTCGCGAGCGGGGGCAGCTCCCGGCTGGGGGTCCCGCCGCCCGCCGAGGGGCCGCAGACGAGCTTTCCGTCCCCGACGTTGGCCAGGTCCGCCTCGATGGCGCAGCTCGCCCCCCCGACGTCCGAGACGGCGGCCACGATGACGTGCACGCGACCCTGCAGGCCGTTCTCGCACACCGAGGCCGTGGCGAGCGCGGCGTTGGCGGGCATCGGCTCGACGCAGATGGCGCGGACGCCGCGCGAGGCGAGCAGCAGGGAGAACCAGCCGAGGTTGCAGCCCACGTCGAGCAGCGCGCGCGGGGTGCCGTCGGGGTCCTCGATGTCGGGGTGCTGGAACGGGTCGATGTTGCGGCCGAGGGCGAGCGGCGGGGAGACGCCGAATGCCGCAACGACGGCGTCCGAGGCGTCCTTCTCCCACACGCCGTCGCGCTGCGCGGCAACCGACACGTGGTCGTGGTGGCCATGTCGCGCGGCGTATGTCCACATGCGGAACTCGCCGGTGAATGCCTGCGCGGCGAACGGGAAGTCGGCCGGCGGCCCGGGAGCCGGGCGCAGGGAACGCACCGACGGCGCGGTCGTCGAGAAAGCCGACACGTTTGCGAGCTCGAAGCGCGGGTCGGCGAGCAGGCGGGCGCGCAGCCGCGGGTACTCGGCGGAGCACGCCCGCTCCATGCGGCGCGCCGCCCGCGCCCACAGCGCGCGGCCGGCCTTCGTGCCGCGGTTCGCGGGAAAGAGCCAGCCGGCGAGCGGTCTCAGAAGGAACAGCGCGGCGACCGCGGCGAGCGCGAGCAGCGGGAGAGCCCGGCGCGGCCGCGGCAGGCCCGGCAGCGCGGCCGCCGCCCCGAAGCAGCCCGCGCGCGCGCCGCGCTTCTCCTTGTCGGCCATTGTTCGTGCGTTGTCCGTGCGGAGAGGGCGCCGAATGCCGCTATCGCCGCGTGCGGCTTGGAGGGGCCGCGCAACGGTTCGGCATCTCGGCTGCAAAGAGGGCCAAATGGGCTCCGAATCCGGCCTGAGTGGGGTGCCGGGGATAGACACGGGATGAATTAAATGGGAGCCGCGCCCGGTCGGCGGGCGGAGGGGGAGAATACGAGCGGGGCGGTGGAATCGGTGTACGTGTCTGCTTCGCTGCTTCGCGGCACTCATTCGCGACCGGACGTACCAGTCCCCGTCTCTAGGCTCGCTGACGCCCCAGCGGGAACGAAATCGAGCAAGGTATCATATTGGGCATCGCTTCCAGCTTAAGACCAACCCCACGTCACCTGCAACCCCCCGATCCGGCCCCGGCCCAGCCCCGCTCCTCAGTTCCCGCCCTGGCTCTCCGCCGCGCTCTCCATCTCCTCCTCCAGCCCCTCCGCCTCGTTCTCCACCCCCGCCCCGATCGCACTGCCGCGCACGACCTCCACCGCGTCCTCCATCTCCATCTCCTCCTCCAGCCCGTCGTCGGACCTCGGCCCGCTCGCGATCGGCGCCTCGGGATACTCGGCGTGCTCCGCCAGCTTCGGTCCGCCGTCCGGCCCGGCGGGGCGGTTGCGCCTCACGTGCGGTCCCGCCACGGGAAACAGCCTCCCGAACGCGGCGGGATCGAACCCCCGCATGGCGTCGGCGAAATCGCGCGGGGCGGGCGGGGTGATGTCGGGGGTGGGGAGGAAGCCGAGCAGGGGCTTGGGTGTGGCCTGGAGCGGTGCATCGGAGAGCGGGTGAGCTGCCGTGGCCAGATTGCCAATCGAATGACGCACCGCGGACGCGGATCTCTCCTCGACCTTGATCCGCAGCCGCACCGAGTGCCTGCTCCGCCCCTCCCTGCGGTCCCCCTCCCCGTCCGATCCCTCGTCCACGGACTTGGCCGCGAGCCTGGCCTTCCTCCGCTCCGCCGATCGCTTGGCATAGCACCTGTCGCTGATGAAGGCGGAACCGGTTCGGCCCGGGAGGAATGCGGGCGGCATCGGGGGCAGCATACCAGCACTTGAGCCCGTCCCACCGCCTCCTCGTCGCGTTTTTGGACGTGCAGAACGCGCACGGCCTCCCCAGCCGCGCCGTCGCCGGGGGCGGCGACGGCAGCGCCCTCCGAACGCGTACGTGCGGCGCCCCGCTTCCGACCGGCGTCTTCGCGGGCGTCGGGGGCGCCCTGCCGCGCGCGGCGGGCACTGCAGGCAGCTCCAGCACCGGTTCCTCCCTCTTTGCCGCCCTCCTCAGCTCCCTGACCGCCCTCCTCGCGTCCCCATCTTCCTCATCGCCCGCGTCCCTTTTCCTCCCCGCAGCACCCCTTCCCCCGTCCTTCCCCTTCCATATCCCCCGCGCATACTCCCTCGCCTCCCTCTCGTCCTCCTCGCTCACCCGCTGCCCGGCATCGAGGCGCCGCTGGATGCGGAGGAAGTGCAGCGCCAGCACCTCCTCCCGGAGCGTGGCGACGCGGTCGGCAGGGGCGGGGGAGGACATGGCGCGCCGGAACGGGGCCGGGAAAGGGGCGCGGGGATTGAATGGATCCGGATGCGGGGAAAAGGAGGGGATTGGAGGCCCGGGGAGGGGGGAAGGGGGGGGTTGTGCTCGGGTCCTTTCGAGCGCCCGGCCGGCATCCGTGCAGCGCCGCCAACGGATGGAACAACCCCCGGCGTGGGCTTCGACCGGGGGCAAAACGAACGCGGCGACACGTGCTTTGTGGCGGACACACCGTCTGCGGTGGTAATGCGTACCGCCCTCCCGGATTCCCGCGGCGTCGGACGGAGACGCAATGCATACTGGCGATCCTGTCCGGGAATTGCATTCCACGAGGACATGCGCACACCGGCACCGGCTAGGACGAAGGCGAGCGGCAGAACTGCCCCGGGACGAACGCCACCCCCGCCGACCGCAGCAGCGTGAACATGCCCAGGACGAGGGTGAGGAAGGTCACGGCAAAGGAGCGCAGGACGCCCCAGGTGATCGGGTACCCGACCAGGCCGGCCCTGTCGGGATCGGCCCGTCAGCTCGGCTCCAGGCGGCCGTCCCCCCCGCGAGCGGCAACGCACCTCGTCGTCCGCGCGACCTCGGCGTAGCTCTGCGCGATCCAGTGGAAGTCCTTGAGCTCCTCGGCCAGCTGCCCCATCTCCCTGCACCCGGCCCTGCTCGCCATCTCCCGCGCCCTCAGGCCGGCCTCGACGTACCTCCGCGCGATCCTCTCGGGCCCCTCGTTGGAGGTCGCGATCGTCACGAGGTCCAGGAAGATCCAGGCCATCACGGCCAGGATGGAAAAGAGGATCCAGAGGGGGATGCAGCTCCCCCCCGCGGCCGAGACCACGGCGCCCGAGACGAACGAGACGACCATCATGGCCGCGTAGACCCTGGAAGACTGCAGGTCGGCCGAGGCCCGGCGCCACCGCCTGACCAGGCGCGAATGGAGCACGGCGTGGAACACCACGTCGGCCTCCCTGTCCTCGGGCGGCACGCGGAAGGCCGGGTCCTCGAGCCGCGAGGAGAACCGCGCGAGGGAGCGGCCCAGGGCGACCGCCACGGCGCGCTCCTGCACGCGGTTCGAGAGCTCCATCAGCGGGGCGTGGGTGGGGTTGATCATCATGGTGATGCTGAACCCCGGCCCGAACCAGACGACCAGCGCGCAGGTGGCGAGGGCGGCCCAGGGGGAGGTCCACAGGCGGGCGCCGAACTCGACGAGCGGGGTCCAGCACGCGAGGATGTAGGTCACGAAGAAGAGTCCGCACATGATGCAGGCGACCATGGGGATGCGGATGGCGCCGGCCCATGCGGGAGCCGGCCCGAGCACGCGGGGCGGGGGCACGGGCACCGTCCGCCCTCCTGGTGCGCGACGAGCGGCGAGGTGCCCTCGTCGGCCAGCTCTTTCCACGCCGCGACGCCGGTCAGCGCGTTGGCGTAGACCGCTGGGGCGGCGGGGTGGTAGAGCACGGTGCCGCTCCAGAAGATCATTGTGAACATCCAGGCGCCGGCGGTGGCGGCGTAGCCGATTGCCAGCTGCGCGGCGGTGTAGGTGCCGTCGTTGAGGGCGAACGACGAGGCCAGGAGGGGCAGGAACAGGGCATCGTAGAGGGCGGCGAGGAAGATGCCGAGCGGCATGGCCGGCAGCCCGGGCACCTTGGCGCGCGCGTACACCCTGCGGTGCAGCGCGCGGTCGAACGCGGTCGCGCGCTGCAGCGACGGGAAGGCGGCCAGCGCCTCGAGCGGGAGCTCCGCGGGCCCGTCGGCGTCCCCGTGGAAGCTGTCGGAGCGGTGCATCGCGGCGGCCTCGACGGCCTCGAACGCCAGCCCGCCCTCGCCGCGGATGCCGCGCTCCTCCTCGGCAGCGGTGAACCCCGGCAGCACCGCCGCGAACTCCAGCGCCGTGAACTGCCTCGGCGACATCGCGGCCGCGCGCAGGTTGGCGGCCCGATGGCGATGGCCGTGGGGGATTCGATGGAACGTCGGCCCGGAAGGGCGGGCTGTGCACCGATCGGGCCGTGCAACACCACCGACTCCTTTGAATACGTCCGAGGCCTCAAGATAGTGTCCACGGGCAGATCCAAGCCCTCTTGCTCCTCTGCCGGATCCCGCTCCGGCTCGGGCCGTATGCCGCCGGCCGCGATCGGTCGCGACGACCGCGTGCTGTTTGTCGTGGCAATCCAGTATCGCCGAAGGAATTCCCCGCGGAAGCGTCGGGCATGGGCGATGCAGTGGACGGCCGTCCGTCGCTTTCGAGCGCGAATGAGAGCCGCTCGTCGGAAGGACAGCCGGATCGCCTCGCGATTCCGGGATCCGCTGACTGCGGTGCGAACTACCTTTGACTCTGGTGGCGGACAGTCAGCGCGGGGCAGGTTGCGGGGACCGTGAACTGCGCTGAGCAAGCGTGGTGCGAGCTTCGAATCTCATATTGTCAGCGAGTCTGTCAGTCAGTCAATCAAGCCCAGGCTACCAGAAGTCTGTCAGATGTGGCTGAGCGGCACGCCGTTGCTGCGGTCACTCCTGACAACCCCCCGGCCTTCTCCCGGCTCCATCCCCGGCTATACCCGCGATGCCTCGGCGAAACCGCGGCATGCTATTCAGGGTCGCGGCGCTGGTCTCCGCGGCGTGCCTCCTGCTCGCCCTGGCCGGGCCCGCGGCGAGCGATGGGTCACCGGCGCCGCTCGGCCGCGCGGGCCTGGAACGGCGGGACGGCCGCGCTGCCGTCCCTTCTGCGGGCCGCGCGATCGATGAGGACTTTGTGCCGGCGGCGGCGGGCGCGGACGGGCCGAACGGGGCGGCACTGCCCCTCGAGCCGCGGCAGCTGAAAAAGACCACCACCCGGCGGAAGACGACCTCCCGGAAACGGACGACGACACGCCGCCGCTCGTCTTCCAAGCGCCGCACCTCCACCAAGCGCCGCACCACGACCAAGCGCCGGGCGACCACCAAGCGCCCGCCCAGCACCACCAGAAGCTCGGGCCCTGCGGTGCCCACCGTCTCCATCGCCCTGCTCGGCTACGGCTCCTTCATCCCCAAGACGCTCACCGTGACGGCCGGCGCCACCGTGGCGTGGGAGTTCCCCCCCGGCGCGTACGTCCAGCACAACGTGGTGGAGATGAATCCCGGGTTCTGCAACGTCTCGGCGGCGCCGAGGTTCAGGAGCGTATACCACCAGCCGGCGGCCGCGCCGGAGTACTTCAGGTTCACGTTCGGGGAGGAGTACAAGGGGGCCACGGTGCTCTAGTGGGTTCTTGGCGGGTGCAGGCATGTGCCGGCGCGGTTCTGACCCTTCTCGGCAGCGGGTGCGACTCGGACGGACTGGCGCATTGCTACTCGGGCATGTCGGGGGCGATCGTCGTCACCTAGGGGGACATGCCCGCCATCCTTCGGGGCTTCGGCCCTCCGACTGCTCTGCACGCGGGTCCATGCCGGACCCCATTATCCATATGACCAATAGACTATAGAGTGCCCTGCGAGATGTGTGAGGAATCCTGTGGCGGGGGCTGCCTCTCCTTTGTCCTGCAGCTATGCGTGCCCGTCGGCATCTCCCGCAAAGGTTCCGCCGGATGCGCCTCGCGCCAGGCTCGGATGCGGGTCCCCTCGGAAACGCCTTCCACGCCAGCAAACGCGGTATCTCCGCAGCGCCCTCCGCCTCTCGGCCGAATCGGGCATGCGGGCGCCGCAGGAACAGAGTCCAGGCCCGGTCAGGTGCGGAGTGCGGACCTGCGCAACACCACCTCCCCGAGCGGGCATGCGACACGCCTGGGAGGCATCCAGTATAGGGCATGGCAGAAGCTGGTCGCACATCCTTTGCTTGGCACCTGGAGGCCGCCAATCCCATCCTAGTAGGTGAAAAATACACGGACGCGCGTGGCCGTACGTTTGCACCAGCCCTCCCGGCGGTCCCTGTCGAAATGGACCGCCCAGGACGAGCGACGCATCGTTGCGCGGCGGAGTTGCCTCCGGGACGGTCCGAAGGTCCTTCCGCCGGCGGCTCCGGGGCCAAGGGTGCACTGCCGATGCGGACCGCGACCGCAGGTTGTCCCGCCCATTGCCGATAGGTCCGCGCCACGGGGCCACCACAAACACACCGCCGAGCAAACAGCCCCTTTCTGCCACCGCCGACCGCGAGCAGAATGGCCACCGCGCGTCTGATCATTCTCCTCGTCGCCACGCTCGCGTTTACTCGGGCCCAAGCGAGGTTCGGCGCCGCCGTCTGCGACCTCTGTCCGCATGTTGACGCCCGGTCTGCACCGCAGCCCCATCGCCCCCGCGGCGACCAGCGTCCTGTTCCGGCGCTCGTGCGGCGACTGTCCCGACACTCACGATCTTTGTGGGTGGCGCGCCGGGGGCAGGGCGCCCGGGCTTTGGCTGACAGTTGCACCGCCCGCAGGCGAGTTCGGCTTCCCCGGCGCCCCCGACGGGTCTGTCGCCTGCGTGGCGTACGATGTCGAGAACCCGGATCTGGTGTCGCTGTACAAGCGCTACGCCGCCGCCGACGACGGGTTCTGCAATGCCCTCACCACCTGCGCGCCGGGCACGACGTGGGACGCCGACCGCGGCGTCTGCCAGTGTCCGGACGGGATCCCCGTCGGCACGGTGGGGCAGACCTACTACGCACCGCTCGACGCCGACAGCCGCTGTCCCTCCATCTACAGCGGCGTGAACGCCGTGGGCACGTACGTCTACTCGATCACGAGCGGCAACTTCGACTACGGCCTGGGTACCACGGACGCGAGGCCCATGCGGTACGTCATCCGCAGCGGGAGCATGTGCGGCACCGTGCTCGTGGACACCGGGATGAGGGGCAGGGTCGACCAGGGGTGCGCGCTGAGCGCGCCGTGCTGCCCGTCGTCGCAGGGGGGCTCGTGCACGGGCACCGCGGGGGCGAGCTGTCCCGACGGGCCCGTGCCCGACGCCAACGGATGGATCGAGGGTACCATCAACCTGGCGGCCGCCACGGATCTCTACGTGCACGCGTTCGGGTGCGCCCATCCCAACAGCTTCGACACCGTCAACAGGAGCCCATTCTACAACCACATAGTGGCGCGCAGGAGGACCAGCACGGCCACCTGCACCAACGTCGTGGGCAAGCCGATGGAGTTCTACTTCCAACCCGCCGACGCCGGCCTGTCCACGATCACCAGGACCGTCGCGGGCGCCACGCTCACCGTCAAGGACTTCTTGCCCCAGCCGCCCGGGACGCCGATCGGCGGCATACTGCTGGGCCAGAGCTGCTTTAGCGGCTCGCAGCACCGCTCCGCCAGGAGCTTCAACATGACCATCACCGGTCCCGCCGGCTCCTACACGCTCCGGCAGTACCGCATTTCACCCGGCGACTTCCAGCTCACCTTCCCGACCATCGACTTTGTAGGCGGCCCTGACTGCCAGAGCTTCGGCAACGCGCTGGGCTGGAGCATCGACAAGACCCCCGAGCCTGACGTTTTCTACACCAACGCCACGGCGCCCTACTACGTGGTCGACGAATACTGGAACCACATGGGCTGCTCCTGCACCATCAACTCGGGGGACGTGGTGCAGGTGTTCGTGCATGCGCCGCCGCAGTCGGACTGCCCGTCGACCACGGGGCCGCCGGGCCAGCGTGTCGGGCTCTTTTCGCTCGTGTTCACCCCGGATTCTTCGTGATGCGGCCGGTGGGTGGGAAGCGGCTCCGCGGATGCCCTCGATCTCGTTGACATGCAGGATCCCCCAGCAGGCAGCAGGTGAAAGAAGTGAAAGAGCGGGGACTCTGGAGCCCTTCGACGCATAAGTTTCTTCTATTGATTTGGACAGGCGCATCTGTTGGCACTTTTGGAAGTCTCAAATGCATGTCGGGAGTTGAGCAGTGGATGGAACATCGGTCGTCTGCGGTCTGCAACAACGCATCCCACGCCCGCGTCGGCTCCAACCCACGTCCCCAATCCGCCCCGCGGCCTCACCCCGCCGCCCCCGCCCCGTCCCCGCCCGCCCTGGGGTAGGACTCCCTCGAGTGCGCGCGGAACACGTACACGTCCGGATGGAACCTCACCCTCCTCGCGTCGGACCCCCTCCTCCCCAGCAGCCCCACCGAGCCGGCCCTGCCCGATCCCCCGACCGAGCCGGAACTTTCCGAACCCGCGCGCGTGACGCCCGCCGAGACGTCGGATCCGCGGCGGGGGAGGGAGGCCATCGGGTCGCCCTGGTCGGGCAGGTGCGCGGCGGGATCGGGCGGGGCGCCCGAGAGGCACGCCCAGCATGCGCCGGCGGCGGTGCGCTGCGAGGGGAGCAGGTGCACGCATCCCCACGAGTTGACCGCGAGAGCGGCGAGATCCGATCGGGCTGGGGGAGGGGAGCACGGGTCGGCGAGGCGGGAGAGGAGGAGGTGCGCGGGCTGGGCGGGGGGCAGGGCGGAGGACTCGATTGCGCGGAGGCAAGCCGCGAGGCTCGCGGAGGGGGAGTAGCCCTCGGGGAGCGGGTCGGCGGGGGCGAGGCGGAGGCAGAGGAGGTGCAGCCACCCCGCCGCCGCGGACGCGCGGCACGTCGGGGCGGCGAAGAGAGAGGCGGCGAGGTGCGCGGGGCGCTCGGCGAGGAGGTTGGCGACGAGGGACATGGAGCGCGCGTGGGAGAGGGCGAGGGCGAAGGAGCGCGTGCGGAACCATGCGGGGGGCTCGGCCGAGGCGAGGGAGGGGGCGTCGTCGGATGCGTCGGGGACGAGGAGGGAGAGCGCGAGGTGGCGCAGGCCTATGACGTGTCTGCGGCGGGTGGAGGACGGCAGTCAGCTTTGGAGCCCTCGGGATGGCCAACCGTCGCTGTGAGACTCACCCGAGCAGCCCGAGCCTCTGCGCGTCGTCGAACCCCGGCAGCGCGGCCTCGACCCCCGCAAAGGTGCCCGCTTCGGCCGCGGCGGCGAGCCCCTCGGGCATGGCCCCGAGCAGCGCCCCGATCGCGCCCAGCAGGTGGTCCCTCCGCCGTGCCGCCTCGAACCTGAGGTCCCCCGGCTTCCTGGGTGCGCCCAAGGTGCCGACAAAGGCGACGTCCGCGACGCCGAGCCCGCAGTCGGCGAGCCACCGCCTGTACGCGGCCACCTTGGCCGCCGCGTAGAGGGTCATGTGCGCCGCGAACGCCGGGCCGACCTGGCCGACGGGCCGCACGTGCGTAAGGAGGATCCGGTCGCGCACGTCTGCGGGCACGGGGGGCGAGAGTTCGGGGCAGATCCAGCCCAAGTAGGAGCGCGCGGTGATGCCGGAAAACGAGGGCAGCAAGAAGTGCGCCGGGATGGGCCCGTTAGGCGGCCGCTCCGAGGGCGGCGGGATCGCGCCGAGCCACACCGCGGGTACATTTGCCGGCACGTCCGGGGCCTCGCGGGGCGTGTCGACGACCGGCGGGCGGCCGGTGGCGACCGAGGCCGAGTAGTCGAGCACGGCGACGGCCCAGTGCGCGGCGATCGAGTAGCCGACAAAGGTCAGGTCGTCGAGGCCCCAGCCGGGCTCGCCGGGCGGGCGGTGGCGCGGCACGCCGGCGGCGCGCAGCACGTCGAGCGCCTGCGCGGCGAGCGAGCGCACGGCGTCCTTGCGCGAGAGCTGGAAGTCTGCGACGGCGGCGGCGACGGCCAGGGCCCACACGATAGCGAGGTTCTCGATCGTCTGGAGCGGTGCGGCGCCGGGGAACGCGGGGGCGCCTTCTGCGCCCAGCGGGCCCCAGAACCGCTCCAGCTCGGCGTCGAGCACGGCGTACAGCCGCGCCTCGAGCCGCGCCGCGGTCTCGCCGAGGCCCATCGCCCTGCCGAAGCCGGCGCGGTGCGGGTCGCCGCACTCGGCCAGCACCCGCGCGGCGCCGCCCCAGTTCGCCGCCGCGACCATCGCGCGGTGCCCGAAGAAGAGCGCGTAGCGCGGGTCGGCGTGCGGCGCGGGGCCGAAGCGCGACTCAGCGACTGTGCGCGGGGGGAACGGGACCGTGCCGCCGTGCACCGACGAGAAGAGCGCAGCGAGGAACGCCGCGGGCGCGGTCGGCAGCAGCGGCACGTCCTCCATGCCGGCGGGGCGGGGCAGCGGTGGCCGCTCAAAGGGACGGTGCCTGATGACGAATGACGTCGTTTGAGGGGACATCGGCCCAGCCCCGATCGCCACCCTGAAAATTGCCACCCGTCGAGCATAACAGGAGCATGTCACGCAGCATGGAGTGGGAAGCACCCGCGACAGGATCCCGTGCACGTGTTCGCTCGGGGGAGTGCGGGGCGGCGCGGGCACCTCGGGGGGAAGGCTCGTCAGTGGAAAGCCGCGGTGGTGGCAAGCAGGCACAGGATAGGGATCAATTGGATCATCAGCGATGTTCGGGGACCTCGCACGCGCGAACTTCGCGAACGAAAGCTGGATCGAGCTGGCGTAGCTGCTGTAAACAAACAATCGAACCCCGATCGTCAGGTGGCGAACACCCCATGCTCCAAGTGTTTCGCGAATTAAACTGGCCATGGCACCTGCCGGGCATCTCTGAATGGTTTTTGGGCAGAAGTCGGGCTCCGGGGATCGGGATCGGCTGATTCCCCCCGCCGGGGATGCCGGGGATCGGAAGCCCGCGAGGGACCGACCGCAGCCATCCGAATCCCGATCTGCAGCAAACCATTTCTCGAATGCCGGTTTCCGATTCCGTTCTCTTGCTGGCCGCCTTTGCTCGGGGGCGAACGGTTCCTGGCGCGCCGATGTTGGCCAACCGCGCGCAACAAAACGGGCACAACCGCGTCAGGAGGGCAATGGCTCCCCGCCGCCGCAGAGCGCTGCTCTTCCTCGCGATATGCGCGTTTTTCGCCGTGTCGCGCCCTGCGGAACGGGCACCCGCCCTCGAGCGGGTCCGCGTGGTGACGATGGGGTCGGCGGCCGTCGCGCCGGGATTGGCGGCCGTGCTGTCGGCCGTGCGGCGGCATTCGGCGCACCGCAACCCGCGGTTCTTCGTGGGGTACGACGGCAACGCGACGCTGCTGCGGGATTACCTGGGCTGCGCCGGGGAGGCGGGCAGCGGCAGCTTTTCGGGGAGGCCAACCCCGCCCGACGACGTGCAAATCGCCGACGTGCGGCGGCTGCCCGACTCCGTGGAGCCCGCCGTGCGCGCGTCCTCGCACAGCTACCTGAAGGCCAAGGCCAACTTTGCCCGCTTCTCGCTCCCCGCGCCCTTCCGCCTGCGCGGCCCCTTCGTTTATTTGGACCCCGACGCCGTGCCCGTCGCAGACATCGGCCCGCTGCAGGACGCCGTGCGCGGCTCGGGCCGCGCCGTGGTTGCCTCGACCCGCGCCCGCACGCTGGCATCGCAGTTCCGCCCGCCCACCGCAGCGCTGTACCGCGCCCGCTACGGCCGCGAATTCAACCTGTCCGGCATCGCCTACAACGCCGGCGTGTTCGCCGCCGACGCCGCCAAGTGGGCCGCGCGCGACCTGAACGCCGAGGCCCGCGCGCTGCTCGAGTGGAACGGCGGCAGCGAGCCGCTGTGGAAGCTGGGCACGCAGCCGCTGATGCACCTGCTGTTCCACCACGACACGCACATGGTCGGCGAGGGGTGGAACGTGGAGTGGATGGCCTTGCGGCCGATGGGCAGCCCGCCGAGCAAGGCGGCCGACGCCGAACCGACCGAGGCCGAACGCCGGTCCTGGCGCATCCTGCACTGGAACGGCCAGCCCGGGTTCAAGCCGTGGGTGGATGGCGCGCCGCGGCGGCGGTTTTGGCTGGAGGCGTTCCCCGAGTGGGATGCCGTGCGCGCCCGCTGCGCGGAACAGCTGCGCCTGCTCGGGGCCGAGGCGGCGGCAGCCCAGGCGGCCGAGGCCGCGCCGTCCCCACCGCCCGCGCCCCCGCCCGCCCCCTCTCCTCCCGCCCCTCCTTCGCCCCCGACCATCCCCGCCCTCGACGCCCTCCTCCGCGAGCCCCTGCCCCCCGGCCACGGCTGGGCCTCCCTCCCCCCCGGCACCCGCGGCGGCGCCGACGCCCCCCCCTCCCGCGTCTTTCTCGCGCGCACCCGCGCCGAGCTGCTCGCAGCGCTGGCTCCCGGTGGCGGCCCGCGGATCGTGCGGGTGGCGGGGATGCTGGACCTCGCGGCGGACGAGAGGGGGCGCACGCTGGGTGAGGGGCACTTTGGCGACGGGGGATTCTCTTGGAACGCGTATGCCGCGGCGTACGATCCCGCCGTTTGGGGCAAGAAGCCGCCCGAGGGCCCGCTGGAAGAGGCCAGGCGGAGGTCAGCGGCGCGGCAGCGCGCGCACGTCACGGTGCAGGTGCCCTCGTCCACCACCATCGTGGGCGTCACAGCCGACGCCGGCTTCCGCAACGGCGGGCTTCTCCTCCGCGGTGTTGGGGACGTGGTCCTGCGGCACCTGCGGCTCGAGGGCGCGAGGGACCATTTCCCGGGGTGGGACCCTCTCGACGGACCCGACGGGAACTGGAACGGGGAGATCGACAACCTCGCGCTCAAGAACGCGAGCAGGGTGTGGATCGATCACTGCACCTTTTCCGACGGCACACCCGCGCCCGACGATCCGCGGGAGGAACGGTTCGGCCGCCCCGTCCAGCACCGCGACGGCCTGCTGGACATCACCGAGGGCTCCGACCTCGTCACGGTCTCGTGGTGCCGCTTCTCGGACCACGACAAGGGGGTGCTCGTCGGGGACGGCGACGGGACCGTCGGCGACGCCGGGAAGCTGAGGGTGACGTTCCACCACAACCTCTGGGACGGCATCCGCCAGCGCGCCCCGCGGGTGAGGTACGGGCGGGTGCACCTGCTCAACGAGCTGCACCTCGTGAAGTGGGCGGCGATGCCGGCGCCGCGGTACCGCTTCTCGGTCGGGATCGGGGCCGGGGCGGCGGTGCTCGCCGAGGCGTGTGCGTGGGAGTTGCCGCCGCGGGCCAACGCGTCCAGGATCGTGGCGGCATACGGGCGGGCGGGGTTCGTGGACAGGAGTTGCGAAGTGCGGGGCAGGCCGGCGGACTTGTTTGCGGTGTTGGCGGAAAAGTCGGGTGCCGACGTGACGAGGGAGCTGGGGTGGGAGCCGGAGCTGCGGCCGCCTGCGGACAAGGTTGGAGATGTGGCTGCCAGGGTTCGTGCAGGGGCGGGGGCGGGCGGTGGGCTGGGCCTGCAGACGTAGGGCGATGCATGTTCCGGACGCGGTACAATCGGCTGCCCCTCATGCTACATCGAAATGCCTCCCACGTGTCCCTGCGGTTTGGGCACGTCCAAGCAATGCGTCAGGTGGAGGCCCCCCGGCATCATGTCCAGCTGCGCCCCCAGGGTGAAGTCCCTGTCGATTTCCGGGCTCGACGGGTCGATGGAATAGCCCAGGTCGCGCAGGGACCAGGCGGTGAGGTAGCTCAGCGGGTTCGTCTGCCTAGGGGGAGATATGTACCCCGTCATGAGCTCCCTCCCGAACGACGCTTCCTTCCAATGCGAGCACGAGGTCGAGTTCTCGTTTGGAGAGTCGTGCACGGGGACGTAGGGCAGCATCAGCGACCCTGTCGGATCGACCAGCGATAGGCTGGCGTTGGCGTACGGGCCGAGGTACCGAGCGCCGAAGGCCGTGCCGCCGGAGCTGATGATGTCCCAGCAGTTGGACGGCCACAGCTGGCTCTTGAGGTCCCACACGGTGCCGATACCCAAGACATGGCCCATCTCGTGCAGGACCACGGCCTCGAACTGGCCGGTGGAGACGAGCGCGGCAACGTCCTCGGAATCGAAGATCATGAACCCCGTGCATGGGAGCCTGTCGTTGGCCCCCCCGTCTCGATAGTACCACCAGTTCGCGGCCCCAAGAATTTTTCCGGGCCCGTCGATCGGGGCGACGGAGAAGCCGATGATGAGGTCGTCGATCCTGCCGCAGCTCATGGCGTTGGTCCACCTGTTCGCCGCCCAATCGTACGTGGCCACGCAGTCGTCCAGCCGCACCATGTTTGCGGAAACGTCCTGCACGTCCTCGGTAATGATGGACATCCACCTCTGCGCAGCGCGGATGAAGGTCGCGTCATACTCCGTGGAGGGGGAGCACCGCAGGAGCTCGATGTTGAACACGGTAGCCTTGGTAGAGTCCTCGCGCGGCAGGACGTAGGGCACTGGCACATAGGTGCATGCAGGGTTTACGATGGTGTTGGCGGGGTCCAGCGTTGGTGTCGCGGTGCGGGGGGAGTAGGCCGACGTTGTCGTGCGCGGCGTCTGGGCGGGGGTGGTGCAGGCGGCCCCGGGCGAAGTCACGGTGGTCGTCAGCACGGAGGTCGTCGTTACGGGGAAGAAGGAGGTCGTGGTCGAATAGGAGGTGGTCGTCAAATAGGCCGTTTCCGTGACGTACCACGTCTGGGTCACAAAGTAGGGCACCGATACGGGCGGGAGCGTCCGGGTCACGGTCGTGGGCACGGTGGACACTGACGTGTGCACAGAGGTGACCGTCGACATTTGCGTCCGGATCTGCGAGGGGAGGGGTTGAGAAGCGTCGGGATGAGGGTCGCGGGGAGGCCCACCTCGGTGGTCGTCGACGGCACCAGGCGCGTCACGGTGGCCGACCGCGTCAGCGTGCGCGGGTACAGCGTGACCGTCTTGGTTGCGCGGAACGACGTGAGCGTCGTTTTCTTGGTTATCGTCGTGCGCCGGGTGGTGGTCGTTGTTTTGGACCAGCGGGTGACCGTGCGGGTCACCGTCTGCCCCCCGCCCTCCAGCGGGAGCAGGAGCAGAAACAGGGTGAGCAGGAGAAGGCGCCTCATGGCGGCGGGGCCGGGGGCGCGGAGCTGGCAGCCTGCAGTGAATCGTGTTGCAGTGAATCCGAAGTGACGTCGTTCGGGACGCTCCAGAACTTGCCACAATGCCGGGCCAGCCGCCGGTCGACTCACAACCAGTCATCCGCGCTTTTGACAATCGAAACTCACATCGCTCAACAAAACTGAGAAGCCTGCCGTGGCAGGAGAGCCGCATGCCTGAACTGCCGTGTGCGGTGCGCCGACTAATGACGGAATCACAGAAAAAGGGGGTTGAAGGTCGATACGCATGAAGTGTATTCCCCTCCCGTTGACTCCGTTGCGCTCCAACGCCGGCCCCTCTACCCGTTGCAACCACTCTCCCAATCACCGGGCCCCCTTGGCCGCCCCGGCCTGCTTTGCGGCCTCTGCGTCCGCCTTGATCCTCGCCTCGATCGTGGCCCACAGTTCCGTCCTCTGCGCCACCAGCGGCGGCAACACGTTCTCCCTCAGCTTGTCGGTCCGCGCGTGCACGTCCGCGATCCTGGCCAGCGCCGCCGCGTCCGCCTTGGCTGCGCCGATCAGCGCCGCGCGGAGCTCGACCTCGTCGTACTCCCCCTCGGCGATCGCATCCAGGGTCTCCCCGATCCGCCGCTCGACGTCGTCAGCGGCGCGCTGCACCTCCGTGTCGGGGCCGAGGTCCTCCTGCTGCTGCTGCTGCACGAGGTCGATCCCCGGGTCGGCCAGCGGCGGCGAGACGGCGAGCGCCTGCGCGGGGGAGACCGAAGACGGGGGGGAGGAGCCGCCGAGGGGGCAGGTTCCGTCGGGGCTCCGGTACACGAGAATCGCGTAGCCGCCGTTGCCGCCGTACCCGGGCCTGAACCCGTTGTACTCGTCGTAGTTCTTGGGCACGTAGGCACCCTTGCCTGCCCCGGCGGGGGGGTTGATGGTCCAGGTGGGCTGCATCGCCGCGGCGCCCCAGCTGGGGATCCCCATAGGGACTTGCACGTTGGAATTGGGCGGATAGGTCCACACGACGGAGCCGTTGGCGCCCGAGGAACCGCCCGCTGCGCCCTCGTACTCGTAGAAGTGCACGTCACCGATGCACCAGAGGTCCGACTGGCAGGCATCGACGCCGCCGCCCTCGCCGCCGCCGGCTCCGTATCCGGCCCCGGAGCCTGCGCCGTGCCCCCGGTTGTCGCCGCCCTGCGAGTAGCTCCCCCCGACGCCGCCGCTGTTGTAGCTCAGCGGATGGTCGCCGTGTGTGCCGCCGTTGCCGCC
The DNA here is from genome assembly GCA_025558095.1 of Hyaloraphidium curvatum. Lineage (NCBI taxonomy): Eukaryota > Fungi > Monoblepharomycota > Hyaloraphidiomycetes > Hyaloraphidiales > Hyaloraphidiaceae > Hyaloraphidium > Hyaloraphidium curvatum. The sequence continues at coordinate 417,984 of JAIVFI010000032.1, read as the reverse complement.
GTGGTCCGCGTAGCCCTCGGTCCCGCCGCCCTGCCCGGCCCCGTTGGTCAGGGGGCCTGAGGACTCGCCGCCTCCCCCGCCCGGGCCGCCGTGCGACCCGCCGCCGCCGCCGATCCATCCCGACCCACCGCCGCCCCCGCCCACGCCGTACTGCGAGTTGTGGTGCGAGCCGAAGGAGCGCCAGGTTTTGGACGCGCTGATACCGCCACCGCCGCCTCCGCCGACCTTGATCGCCACGGCGTCGCCGGGCATCGCCGTCCACGAGAACGTGACGCGCTGCCCGTCGCCGGCCTTGGAGGAGGTCGCCGCCTTGCCACCGTCGCCGCCGAACGCGTAGAACCGCGGGCCGCTGCCGAACTGGATGGCCGTCGAGCCGCCGCCGCCGCCCGCCCCGCGCCCGCCACCTCCACCGCCACCGCCGCCAACGAGCGTGACGTTGACGGCGAGCGGCGGCAGCGAGGCCGGGTACACGACGGTGAGGTTGGAAACGACGTTGCTGACGCAGAGCTGCTGGGCGGACGCCGGGGATACCGCGGCCGCGGCGAGGAGCGCCAGCACGGCGAGCGCCGCCCGGCCGGACGATGCGGGGAGCGGCATTGTTGCTGGCCGGCTACGCGCGGCGCCTTCGCCCCTGGATGGCCTGGAAGGGGCGAAGCGAAAACAGGTTCTCGCGGGTGGTCAGCCATCAGACATCAGCCCCGTTCGGTCCTTCCCATCCGCGGATTCTGGCGACGACTCGACTCCTGCGCCCGGCGGTCGCGTAAATCTCGTCTCCAGCTAATTTTCCCGCAGTCTGCCGTGGCGGAACGGGCGCCTTGCCGGCCTCTACAGCCGTCTTCCGCACGACCCTTTTTTCACGCGCTTTTCAAGGGTTTCTTTCCCTCAAACAAATCGGGCTCCACTGCAACTTCCCACGGCGCCGGCGATTGATCCGGGCGCCGCGCACCCGCACCCCATCCCGGAAGCGCACCGCGCCCCTTCCCGCCGCGCGCCGCCGCGATGCGCCGACCCTTCCTCCACACCGCCACGCCGGCGCTCCTCCTCGCGCTCCTCCTCCCCGCGGCGTGCCCCGCGGCCGCCGACCTGCTCCCGCGCCAGGCAAAGACGTGCACCGTCGACATCCGCACCGCGCTGACCGTGCCGAACCCGTATAACGCCGACGTCCCCATCAAGTTCGCCATCGTCGGTGGGGGTGGGGGTGGGGGCGGATCGCACGGCGCGGGCGGCGGTGGCGGCTCCACGGCCCTCACCATCTCCATGGCGCCCGACCCGTTTTTCGCAACCATCGCGCGGTACTACTCCGCCGGCGGCAACGGCGGGCGCGCCGCGTCGGGCGACCACCCCGGCGACAACGCGGCGCCGCTGACCGGCTCCGCAGTGCTCCCGCTGGCGCAGTACTTCCACGTCCGGGTCGGCGGCGGCGGGGGCGCAGGGGGCGGATGGAGCAAGGACAACGCGGGGGGAGGAGGTGGCGCGGGTTCTTTCGGCGGCGGCGGGGGTTCATCCAGCGGCGACGGGGGGTACGGCGGGGAATGGGCCGCCGCAATGACCGGGGGCAACGGGGGGAACAAGGACGCCGCAGTGGGAGGCCAGGACTACGGCGGATGCGGGGCGCCCGGCTGCGGAACGGGCGGGAGCGGGGGCACGGGCAACTCGACCTCGTACCGCCCCGCGTACGGGGGCGGCGGGGGCGCGTACGGCTCGGGCGGCGGATGTGGAACTCCCACGGGAACCGGCGGGGCGAGGCAGGGGATGCCCGGCGGGGCGCTGGGCTTGGACGCGGGGTCGTACTACTACCCCGCGGTGCTGCTCGGGGGCAAGGGCGCCGCGGGGTTCGCATCCACCGGGTCGCTGGCGTTGCCCGCGGAGGCCGGCAAGGGTGGGATCAAGGGGGGTTACGGGGGGAATGCGGGCTACGCGGTGGTGCAGTACACGCCGCCCAACGGGGCGGACTGCCTCTTGTAGGCGTGATCGGGCGGCCTGGGCATCTTCGCAGGCCGAAAAGGAGAGCAAGCGAAACTAAGCGTGTCGCAGTGCGTGCATGCACATCCGGAGTGTCGATTAAGGATCGAACACAATCACCTCGTGCGCGAACGTCCACGTCGAACCCGCCCCGGTCCCCCCGTCTCACACCGTCACCCTGTATCGAGGATTTTTCGCGCAAGCGCATTCAAGATTGAGATTCGAAATCCTGGCTTCATCAGCTGACACACTGTGCAATAAGGACTTGAAATAGTACACCGCGGTGCAAGTTACGGTCACCCGGCTGTGGCCCGTGCCTCACAGGGCCAGTCCCCAGTCCTCCTTGATCAGGTCCGAAGCCCTCTCCCCGATCATGATGGACGGCGCGTTCGTGTTGCCGCACACGATGTCCGGCATCGAGCTCGCGTCCACCACTCTCAGCCCCTTCACCCCGCGCACGCGGCAGCGCTCGTCCAGCACGGCGTTGGGGTCGTCCGCACGTCCCATGCGGCAGGTCGAAGTTGGATGATAGTTCGTAATGCCGGAGAGGCGGACGTACTCGGCAAAGTACTCGTCCGGCTGCGCAAGGGGGTCGATGTCCTTGATCTTGGCATGGTAGAGCTCGGACTGGAGAAAACCAAGAGTTGGACGCAGTCGTCGACGGGAACACCAATAACCCACGTCAATCATGCTTTTGAGAGGCTCCTGCTTCGCCACCAGGCGGAGGTTCTTGAGGCCCCTGACGAGGACCTCGAGGTCGTCGGGATGCTCCAGGTAGTTCGCGTGGATCTCGGGCGGCACGGTCGGATATTTGCTGACCACCTTGACGTGCCCCCTGCTCTTGGGGCTCAGCTGCGTGACCATGACCGACATGCCGTGCCGCGGCGTGCCGTCCCCGATCAGCTCCGCCTCGGCGTCGAGGCCGACCCAGCCGAGCGAGACGGGGAACTGCTCGTACTCGATGTCGCAGCGCGGGTGCGAGGGGTACTCCTCGGGGAGGCCGCTGTTGTAGAACGCGAGCGTCTCGACGAGCGTTGTCTGCGGGGTGACGGAGGCGGGGTCAGATACAAACAAAGAGCTTCGCAGAGACGCCTACGGAAAACCATCCTGAGCGGAAGAGATCGTACTGGGCGAACGCGGCCTTGAACGGCGGGTACTCGGGATCGGTGACGTCGTACGCAACGGTGTCCCCGGGTGGCGTATTCCAGACAAGAGGCGCCCACAGGTGGTCTGCGGGGCGGTAAGACGCTGGCCTAGCTGGAATGGCGTTGCGAAACGCCCACCCTTCATGTTCTTGCCCACCGCCGGCAGATCAACCTTGCACTCGATCCCAGCGTCCTCGAGCCACTTCCGGTCGCCGATGCCAGAGTTCTGCAGGATCCACGGGCTGCCGATCGCGCCCGCCGACAGAATGACGTCCTTCTGCGCCTTCACCAGCACCTCCTCTCCTCCCCCGATCCTGACGTACACGCCCGTGCATTTGTCCCCCTCGAGCGCAACGCGCGTGACCTGCGCATGGGTAACCACATGGAGACGGGCCGCCCGGCTGGTGATCACGGGCAGCCCCGTCGCCTTGTCCGGCTTCCTGAGGTAGCCCGTGAACGCGTCGCACCTCCGCCCGTTCTCGATCGACGCCTGCGCCAGCGCCACGCCGTCCTGTTTCGGTCCGTTGTAGTTGTCCGTCTCGGGGCAGCCCGCGCCCGCCAGCGCGGCGGCGCACGAGGCGCGGAAGGCTTCCGAGAGGGGGTTGACCTGGGTCGGGGTGAACTCGGTCACGCCCAACGGCCCCGCCAGGCCGACGTAGGGCGACACAGGGTCGATCTTGTAGGGGTGGAGCCTCTCGGCCTTGTTGAAGTACTTCAGGCAGTGCTCGTACGACCAGAGCGGGCAGCCGTGGTGCGCGGCCCAGATGTTGTAGTCGTTGGGGCTCCCCCGGACGTACAGCGTCGCGTTGATGGAGCTGGACCCGCCGACCAGCTTGCCGCGCGGCCAGATCATGCCGCGGCCGCCCGGGTTCGCGGTGTTGGCGAGGCGCGTGTGGGTGCTGGTGGGGAAGCTCCAGTCAAACTCGGGGCGGCCGAGGACGTTCAGGAGTTTCCACGGCGTCATGATTTCGGGGGCGGAGTTGTCCCCGCCGGCCTCGAGGAGGAGCACCGAAACCGACTGGGGAGAGATGTGTGAGCAGAGCGGTCCGGGAAAGCGAATCGCCTCCCTCCGGCCCGGGGAATGAATCACCTTGTCTTCGGAAAGTCGGGACGCGACGACGGCGCCTGCCGAGCCGCTGCCGACGACAATGACTGGGTGGGAGACACACTGAGTGCCCGCGCGTTCCCTGAAGCGAATCGCGCTCCGCACAGTCGTAGCCGTCCTTCCTCATATCTTTCGCGTCCGTGAAGTCGCTGTGGACACCGGTGCCGTTGACGGCCGCCATTGTGCCCGGGGATTCGCGGGGGAAGTGGAGGGCAGAACTTTCGATCGTCGTCCCCCGGCCGAGCTAGACCCGTCTTGTGGCGGCTCCAGGATTCCGCCCGCACTTGAAGGATTCAAGGCCTCCAAAATGTCGAATGAATATCCACGAACGACGAAGCTTGCTAACGGTTCCCATGCCATCGGGGAACAGGGAGCCAGCTGCGGCCTGCCCCGCCGAAGACGACTGCCATCCACTCGCACCCTTCACCGCCGCGACCTCGGGCCTCCCATTTGCGCATCCGCCCTAAAGGTGGCCCTTAGCTCGCTTGCGCTAGCTTTTCAGTCACTTGTTCCATCATCCCACGGATGACGGAGACTGCGTCGGCGGTTACTCCCGGCCATTGCAACGAGCAAAGCACCACTCACCGGACAAACCAGATCTATCGTCACCCCCACCCCAGCCCCGCGCAGAACACTCCAAAGCCCGACACCGAGGGTGAACAGCGTGGCCACCATCGTCCGGATCAGGTCGAACGTGACGGGGATCCCGAATGCGCGGGCGCGGTACGGATCCACGTCCGCGAAACCGGTGAGGATGCGATCGTGCCATTGTGCGGCGGCGGCGACCTCCGGGCGCCCGTCTGCGACGGCGGACATGCCGATGGTGCGGAGGGATTGTGCGGCGGTGCAGTACAGGGCTGCGATGCGGTCGGGGGAGGTGTTGGCCGCGGCGAGGATGACCAAATCATTGACAAAGACGACGGTGATGGTAAGAAGGAGCCCTCCAAGGTTGTAGGCGGGGATGCACGAGGATCCAATCTGCGACGAAAAGGGGCAAGTTACAAGAGGAATAAAGCGGCCGTCTGTCGCACCTACGAGGACAATCAGGAGCCCAACTGCTTCGGCGAGCATGCCTGTAACGGCAACGGCGCGGGTGACTTCTGCGACCGCCTTGGTGGCCTGCCAGGTGGCGACAAGAGCGGCGTGCAAGGCAAAGTAGGGCTCGCATTCCGCCTTGCGTGGCCTCCAAGCACCCTCTAGGCGAGTGGAAGTTTCCCGCAGCTCCACAAGTAGGGCCTCGAGACATCGGCTTGCAGCTCGGCGTCGCATGCGAGTGTCCAGCGCAAAGAGGGGCACATTCCGCGCGTTGGCCAGAGTGCCCACCACAACCACGATGAGAAAAAAAGCAATCACGGCAATTCCCACAGCCGAGAGCGTGGCGGCCCACGCCGTCGACCAGGTGGCGGACCCGAAGGTAACAGCGGGAGTCCAGACATAGAGGACCACAAAAGCTGCCCAGTACAACAAGGTGTTTACGATGGGCGCGGCCACGTACAAGGCGAGCGCCGATCGGATGATGTCGCCGCAGCACGTAGCCCTGGGACAGGTGCAGAGAGAGTCTCCCAGAACGTGCTCTGTAAGCTTGCTTCCTCCGTTCTGCACAAGCTCGCGGTACCGGACTATGCTGGCGAGGGCATGTCGACCTGCAGACGGGCCCGAAACGGCCGCTGCTTCCTCTCGCAGCCAGACATGTTTATCGGATGGCGCGAAATGGCCGCCAAGCACTCGAAAATCCCAGATGGCCAGCCTGACATGGGCGACGGTGGCCACCACGAGCTGGCGCGTGCCAAAGCGACCGTCGTTCTCGATCCATATGAGAGCCACAAAAAACAACGTGAAGGCCTGCTGGGCGATCCGCAGGATGCCGTAGCGCGGGAGGACAACGCGTCCCAGGAACGCGCCCAGCCGTACGAGCAGGCGCACGGCAGGGGCTCCCGCGAGGCCGGCCAGCAGCTCCTCGGGGCCGAGCGGCGGGGCGCCGGTGCCGTCGGCTGCCGCGTTTGCCGCGATCTCGCGCAACTCCGAGGCGACGTCCGCGGCGTCGGCGGGCTCTGGCAGCGGCGCCGGGAAAAGGGCCGCCCATTCCGCCGCGGAAAACAGCGACGGCGTCGCGGGCTGCTCACAGGCGACGGAGCTCTCCATCCGGGGCCGAGCGGATCGCAGCCGTTTTGCGTGGGAGGGGGGGAGCTCGTCTTTGGGCGTTGGTCCCCTCCGTCTCTCCCGTACTTCTGCTATCCCTACAGGTTCAGCTTCCCATCTCCACATCCACCCTACAGGTGCCCCTGCACGCGCTTGGGCTGGTACTGCGATGCACCACCGAACGATAAGCCCGCATCGCGCGCGGAATCCGTCGCGCAGGCCACCCACGGGCTCCTCCAGGTACGCCACCTCCTCGGGCGTCAGCTTGAGCTTCACCGCGCCGACGAGGTCGTCCAGATGGTGCTTCTTGGACACTCCCACTGGTGCCCCGGCCGCGACGTCAGCTTCCTCGCTCCGCGGCGCACCCCTCCCGCCGGCCGGAAACCCACCGATCGGGCTCGTGATGTACGGCTTGGTGAACTGCCACGCCAGGGCAACCTGCGCCCCCGTCGCCCCCCTCTTCTCCGCCACCTCGAACGCCCTCGCGACGATCTCGTCCTCGGCGCCGACGGCCTTGGCGAGGGTCTTGTAGAACGGGTCGCTCCGCGTGCGCACGGTCTCGCGGTTGCCCTTGCCCGTGAGCGCGCCGCGCGCGAGGGGGGACCAGGGGATGCAGGCCATGCCTTGGTCCTGCAGGAGGGGAATCATCTCGCGTTCCTCTTCCCTGTAGAGCTGGGGGCGATCGCGGTGAGATCGCGGCATCGGAGGGGGCACCGAAAACACCGACGAGATTGTAGAAATCCTGCATGGAAACAAAGGGCGTCCAGCCGTTCATCTTGGCGGTGTACTGCCGGGCCATTCAGCGCGGCCCCCCCGGGGCCCCCGCGGAGCCACCCACGTTCATCTTGCTCAGCTGCCACGCCCACATGCTGCTCGCCCCGATGTAGCGCACCTTGCCCGACCGCACGAGGTCGTGCAGCGCAAGCATGGTTTCCTCGACGGGGGTGTTGGGATCGAACCGGTGGATTTGGCTTCGGGGGGGTGCGGGAGGGCACGGTGAGCAGCGGGCGGAGAATGCCCCGTCAGTTCCCGCACGCGCCCGCAAAGAAGCGCGCGACGACGCACTAGAGGTCGATGTAGTCCGTCCCCAGCCTCTTGAGGGATTGGTCGACCTCGAACATGATGGACTTGCGGCTCAGCCCGAGGCGGAACTGGTCGTCCCGCGCCGTGAGCTTCTCGCCCATTGCGCGGCGCGAGATGGTCTCGGCAAAGGTGGCGGAGTACACCTGTACCACGGAACGGCAACAACGGTCAGAAGATGGTGGTCGACCGGGGACCGGCAGGGCGGACCTTGGTCGCGATCACGACGCGCTCCCGGGGGATGTTGAGCTTCCGCAGGGCAAGGCCGGTGACGCGCTCGCTTTCGCCATTCGAGTAAACGTTGGCCGTGTCCCTGCGGGCCGGGTGACGAGTGGGTGACAGTCCCAAGAACGGTCGGAGGGACAATTTGGGGGCGGCTGGACCTACCAGAAGTTGATCCCTGGCGTCCAACGGGTCCAACGGGCAAAACAGCGTCAGCAAATTGTGGAACCGAGGGCGGCAAGCGTCCGCCCACCCTTGGACCACGCGTGCTCGATCATCTCCAGGCTCTGCTCCTCGGGGAGCACCCACTCGGCCCACCGCGGGTCGCCGTAGGACATCATCTGACAAAATGGTGGATCTGCGGTTAGAACGTGCCATTTGAGCGGCGGGGAGGTGCGATGCGAGGGGGGAGACGCGAGAGGGGGGGACGCGTTGGGGTGGGGTGGGGGCGGGGACAGGGAGAGCCTCACCCCGAGGCACAGACGCGAGACCGTGAGGCCGGTGTTGCCGAAGCGGACGTACTCCATCTCCTGCTTGGCCGCGAGGAATCCCGAGGTTGACTTGCCAGTCCCTTGCCGCGGCCCATTTCTGCCGTCGAGTCAAGCTGTCCCCCAACGCCCAGCGCCCCCGCGGCGGAGCAGGATGGCCGAAGCGCCGCGGATGACCGTGAGCGGCGAGGGCGCGGCGGCGGTGCCGCGGCCGCAGGGTGTGCCGACGCCGACGTTCTCGTCGACGATGTCGTCGACGGCGCCGTCGATCGCGATCCAGCGGCCGACGATGGACCGCGGCGCTCTGGCGCCCGACGAGCCGCCGCCCGATCTGCACCGCGCGATCGGCGACCCGGCGGCCGAGACGGCGGCGACGCGGCGGCTGTCGGTGGCGAAGGCGTCGCCGCGCCTGTCGCCGCGCGTGCCGCTGCCCGGCGAGGAGGACCACTTCGCCGCCGACCCGGACTTCGACCTCGACGCCATGCACGGCCAGCCGTCGTTCGCGCCCTCCCTCGCCGACCGCGAGGCCACGCCCGCCGGCCACCGCCCCGGCACGCCCATGGGCGACGCGCCGCTCGCCGTGCGCGCGCAGACGCCCGCCGGCAACCGCCCCGCCTCGCCCTTCGAGGAGCCGCACATCGCCCGCGCCGCCACGCCCATCTCGTCGTGGCTCGAGCCGCACCCGTCGCCGCTGGGGGCCGCGCCGATCGCCGCTCCCGCCGGCGCGCGGCTGCCGACCCCCGGCGACGACTACGTGCCGTACGACCTCGACAGGCATGTCGAGGGCGACAACGCGACGTGGCACGAGGGCGCGCCGGCCCCCGTGCCCGTGTCGGCGCAGGGGCCCGCGCTGGGCGGCGAGCCCGTGTCGCTCAACGACGTGGGCCACGACCTGACCTCCAAGGGCAAGCGCGCGGGCGACGCCGGCGTCGGTGCCGAGCGCACGCGGCGGTACCTGGTCAAGAAGAAGCCGATGGGTGGGTTGCACCTTGCTGCAATGGCAGCCGCACCGCTGACGCTCCGGGCACGCCAGGCAAGGACGCCGTGGGCACCATCTACCACACGCACCACCCGCCCACCAACCAGGACTTTTGCATGCGCATCATCCCCAAGGCCGGCCTCCAGGGCAACCGCACGGGCGCGTCGGCCGACACGGTGCGCAGGACCTCGGAGCTGTGGGGCGGCCTCGACCACCCGCAGGTCATGAAGATGGTGGGCAGGCCGCTTGCCTGCCTTCCTCACCGCGACCGCTGACGATCCCCCCTGCGCCTTTTTCAGTTCGACTGGTGGGAAACCGACACCGAGTTCGTCCAAATCTTCACCCTCGTCTCGGGCGGCCGCCTCTCGGACCGCATACGCAAGCACGGCCGCTTCCCCGAGCGCGACGCGGCCGTGGTCATGGCCACCATCTGCAACGCCGCGGCGTACCTGCACTCGGTCGGCGTGGTGCACCGCGACATGCGCGCCGAGAGCGTGCTGTACAGGGACGCGGACCCGGAGAGCATCATGTACCTCGGGTACCTGGACCTGGCGGTCGAGGTGCCCGAGGGGGGGAGCGTGACGGGGGCGGTGGGGACGGTCGCCAACGCCGGTAAGCGGGCCGCAGGCCCCTGCCGTCTCGCCATTGACCCGGCCTCCCTCGCCCCTTTTTCCAGCCCCCGAAATCCTCCGCCGCCGCCCCTACTCCTTCCCCGCGGACTGCTGGTCGCTCGGCATCCTCGCGTACCAGCTCCTCAGCGGCGCGCACCCCTTCGTCAGCGGCCGCGGCACCGTCGGCGACGCCATCGACTGCATCCTGGGGACCGAGCCCGACACCGACGGTACGGACTGGGCGATGGTCAGCCCCGAGGGCAAGGAGTTCGTGCGGAGGCTGCTGGACAAGGAGCCGGGGACGAGGATGACGGCCGCCGAGGCGCTCGGCAACGAGGTGCGTCGTTGATGCTCGCTCCCCGCAGGCGATGATGTCGGCTGACCATACCGTTCCGGGAAACAGTGGCTGCAGCTATACACCCCCCGCACGTACCTCGAGTGGCTGCGGAGCATCACCGAGCGCGCCGCGCACGGGCACGAGGAGGAGGCCGGGCTGCACGAGAGGGTGGGGACAAACGGGATCTAGGGGATGGAAAGTAAACCGGGAGTATTACGACGTCGTCGCTTGCCAGTACCGCCCGAACCGTCCGGAAGGCCCGTATAAACGATTAGGCTGAAGGCGGAGTTTCGAAGGGCGTCCCGCTCAACCGGCGAGGCTAAACAGCGGAAGAAACGCCAACGAGCGTCAACGCCCTCAGAAACCGCTTGCCCGGGCTTCAACGCCCCGAAATGAAGCTCCTCAACAAGCTGGTCGTTATCACGGGCGCCGGTTCCGGGATCGGGCGGCAGCTCGCGCTCGGTGCGCTTGCGAGGGGCGCGGCGGTGGCGGCGCTGGACCGCAACCCGGCGCTGCTCTCGAAAACCGCGGAGCTGGCCGACGCGGGGGACCGCTTGCAGACGTTCGAGCTGGACGTCGCGGACCGCGCAGGTGCCGCCGCCGCCCCCGCCCGCATCGCGGAGAGGTTCGGCCGCGAAGCCGACGGGCTCGTGAACAACGCTGGCGTCATACAACCTTTCGTCCGCATAGCGGACCTGCCTATGGAGACGATCGACAGGGTCATGGAAGTCAACCTGTTCGGGACGATAAGGCTGACAAAGGCCTTCCTCCCCGTGCTCCTCGCCCGCCCCGAGGCACACATCGCCTGCGTGAGCAGTATGGGCGGATTCCTACCTGTTCCGGGTCAGTCAGCCTACGGGAGTGCAAAAGCCGGCGTGAAGCTGTTCACCGAGGCGCTGGCATGCGAGCTCAAGGGCACCAACGTCGGCGTCAGCGTTGTGTTCCCGGGGGCCATCGCCACCGACATCACCGCCAACTCGGGCGTTGATGCGCCCAAAGTCGAGCCCGAGGCGGGGAAGAAGCAGCGGGAGTACAAGCTGACGTCGGCGGCCGACGCCGCCAAGATCATCCTGGACGGCATCGAGGCCAACAGGCTGAGGATTTTGGTGGGGCAGGACGCAAAGTTCATGGACGCGATATACAGGATCAGCCCGGAGAGGGCCGCGGCATTCATCACGAAGCAGATGGCCAACCTGCTGCCTGGGGACGCGCGACAGCCCACCAGAACTCCTGCGGACCGCAGTCTCCGCACGAGCGCTTGAAGACGGCGCGGGCGCTGCCGGGGGCGGCCAGGGTAGGCGCTGCGACGGCGAGCAGCGCCAGCACGAGGCAGAGAGCGAGCATAGCGCGGGCCATGTCTCGGCGAGCGTGATAAGGGGGCGGTGTGTCGGAGGGAGTTAGTAGTGTTTTGAAGAACAGGGGACGAGGTTCGGATGGCCGTCCCCTGTTTGGAGTCATCCGGGAAGGACACTTCAAGCAACCCAGATGCGACCGCAGCGCATCCTCGGCGGTCGGTCGAAGCAATCGAACCGCTTCCGAGAATAATACGCCCACGGACCCTGGGTGATGGGATCCGATCGGCGGGTAAGTGCGAGTGGCCGGTCCCGGAGATCCCGCCGTGCATTTGCCACAGAAACACAGCCCAACGAGGGACAGTGAAGGACAGGTTCAAAAGAAGGTCGGGCGACTTCAAGGTTCCAAAGGTACAGGAGGCACTGAATCCGAGTACTCGCTCCCGTCCCGGCACCCCGGCCTTTCGGAAGAGCGAGAGGGAACTACGGAGTCACTGCATGACGTACGCCGCTTCGCATTATAGTAACAGGATCTATTGGACCACATCCCCAATAATGCAGCACAATGTCCTATCGTCTTCAGACAGCATCCCGACTCCCCTTTCTTTCCCTGATGGTCTCGTAGAACTCAGAAATTGCCTTGATGAAGGCTTCCGGCTGTTCCTCCTGTGGCAGGTGCCCGCACTCGTCCACAATCACCTCGGTCCCCTGCGGCACGCTCTTTGCGAGCTCTGCGCTGTCTCCGGGCGGCACGATCTTGTCGTTCGCCCCCGTGATGACGAGCAGGGGGACCTTGAGCTCTCCGACCCGCTCGGGAAGCTCGTTTGGCTCTCCCGCCGCAGCATACTCCCACAGCGCCCGCCCAAGGTTCCGGACCTTGTAGTACCTCCCCGACGCCTCCATCTCCTCTTCTGTGAACCGCTTCCGATCGTGCCACCCGAGCTCGAGAAGCGCCTCTGCGTTCCCGGGCCCAAGTAGCTTCCCGAAACCCCAGCCCCCAAGCCTCCGCATCCACGGCGTGCGCCACAGCCACGCCAGCTCGGGGGCGGGCATCGACCCGCGCGTGATCCAGTCCGAATTCGCTGAGACGGCTCCGAGGATGCGGTCCGACGCGAGGGCCGTGCGAGGGCGACGGATCCGCCAGCCGAGTTGCCGACGACGATGGCGGTGCGGATGCCTAGGGCGTCGAGGAGGGATATGACCAGTTTGGGCTGGAAAGAGGGCGCGTAGGGCGATGAAGAGGTGAACGGGGGAAGCGGACGGGAGGAAAGACCGTGGCCCGGGCGGTCGAAGGCACGGTGCGGGCGAGCTTGGAGAGCGGGGCGAGCACCTTGCGGAAGGAAAAATGTGGCCTGCGCTTCGGGCGCGTCGGTCGAAGGGAGGAAGAACGGGGCCGCGAGGAGCGCGAGCGGGAGCAGCAGGATGACCGCGAGCCGAAGCCGCAATACACGGGCGGGGGCCGGAGCGGCCGGGGTAGCCGGTGGCGCGTCCGCGGCGGGGGCCTTCGCGGAATTCGCAGCCCGGCGCTGGCGAACTTCGCGATTCGCGTCCATTTGGGCGGCGGGTGTTTGCGACGCGATTGACAGTCGGACCCGATGATCGAGAGGGTTCATCCGCCCTGCCGAATCAAATCATGTCCATTGACGAGGGCTAATACGATGAAAGAAGACGTCAAGATGTACCAGTCCTACCCCGGCACGAGGTCCTTCTCGCCCATCCCCATGTTGTCCTCCATCCACTTCCGTACCGCCGCATTCAGTGGCCCAGCAGACCGGTACTCCACCACTCCCGGTTCTTCGTGCATCCTGCACGTCGCCGAGTACAGCCTTCTCGCGAACGGCGGCGGATCATCCTCTCCGGCCTGCTTCCCCTTCTCGATCTCCGCCGTCTTTTCCAGGAGCCAGGGGAGGTGGTAGATGTGCGTGCGCACGGCAAACACGATGGCACCCGTGCGCGGCAGTCGGATGAAGCTCTGCTTCTCGATGCGGAAGTGGATCCTTTCGAAATCCACCGAGTCAGATGTGCCGTCCGTAAACCGCAAGGCGTTGAGGTCCGCAAGGTCCGCGGGCGGAGGGCCAGCGGGATGAGCCAGCTCGTTGCTGATGACGGCGTGCGGGCGGGTGTAGTCCCCGGAGTCAGTGAGGTTCCAGTTGGCACGGAAGGCCGGCCGGGCGAACACAGAGAACCACTTGTCCACGGGGGCCAGCACACGACGCTTGAACCCCGGCACCGGACCGTGTACGCCATCCATCGACATGCCGGCCCGCTCGCGCACCATTTGCGGGGGGATTGCGTACGTCACGCTCGCGGCGTCAAAGTGGTAGCGGCCCGTGTCTTCGTGCCTGATCAAGACGAAGAAATCGTCGGGCACTGTCACCAACATTGCTGCCAGGGGATCGTCGACCTTGTCAATGTCCTCCCACGAGTCGCCCGTGGCCTTGTTGAGCATGCCCCTGCCGCCATTGATGCGCTCGAATAGCGCGGGATATCTGAGGACGAGGAACCTGCACAACAGCGCCCACAGCTCGCGCACGGCTTCGTCAGAACCCTTCTGCTTCATGACGACGTTGGCGTAGGCGAGCTGGAGCAGCTCCTTTCGCTCCTGGATGCGGGCGGCGTATGCGCCGTCGATACGGACCCAGTCCCCCAAGTCCAACGGGATGAGGCCCATCGACGCCCTTTGCGGACGGCCGCTGATCTGGTGTACGACAACCTCCTGCTCGCGCGAGCGCGGGTCGCCCTCGTACGAGCGGACCTCCGCAAAGAGGTCCGCGGGGGACGAGCGGCGTCCCCCGAGCAGGCGCCACGCAGCGTACGCGGATAGCGCTGCTACGGCAGCGGAAATTGCAATGGTGACAGGCGTACGGGACATGGCGTCGAGCAGTCGCTGCAAATGGGGTGCGGAGATGCGCGCGTCAAATCTTCCGCCGCGCCACGGCGCGTGATGGGCGACCGGCGATCAAACCCCGATCGCAGCCGAGGTGATTCCACCTCGGATCTTCGCACAGACAAAGCATTTCATTCCAGATGACATGACGCAGGTTGAGCTGTTTTCCTGCACACGTATACCCAGTTCCGAGGGCTTTCCCCCGGCTCCCAGCCCGGTCCGCATCGGCACGCTATCCCCATTTCGGCGCACCACAGCCATCGATCGATGAGCACGATGCCCTCGATCGCGCCCGCCATCATCGTGCGGAGCGTCCACGCGGCAGCCAGCTCGCCCCTCCGGCCTTGGAAGCGGGCGAGGGCGGAGGCGATCGAGTCCGCAGATAGGGTGCCCGCATGGCCCAGCCGTTTGAGGGCCGTTTCAACGTAGGCGTTGAAGGAGGAGAAGCTCGACTGCGAGCGGAAGCGGCCGAGGGCCATCGTGCGGGAGGGGTGAGCGACACAGTTGCGGGAAGGTATGGGCGAGAGGGTATCCGCTCCGTCCGCTGCCCCGGGTGAAGCGAAATCGCAGCGGGGGTTGAACGCGCTGCAAATCAAATCGTTTTCCACCAGGAGAACCTGGAGGACCGCCCTGAAGAAAAGCCTGTTAAACACCATGTCGAGCTCGGCTTCCTGCCCTTCCTGCCAGCCGTCCGCGTTCTGGCACGCGACCTGCATGGCGTTGTAGGTCACACCGGCGAGCTTGCGGTCCAGCTCGCGCACAAAGTCCGACATCGGAAAGCCGTGCCGGGTGAGGAGGTTGTAGCAGCAGCCGACAAAAACGCACGATTCCGCCGACGAGGACTTGAAAAGCTTGAGCACCGTCGGCGCCAGGTCGCCGCATGTGTGCAGCCCGACGATGCAGCATTTCCGTCCGTCCACACCGTCCTCGCCGCACTCTTCCAGCAGGCTCTCGAGCTCGTCGGCGCTCGACACCGTCCTCCTGAAGAATCTGGCTCGCCCATTGCCGTCTTTCGACAGCCTGCCAGCCCTCCTGTCGGCGCCCTCCTTCTGCACCGCCTGTCCGTCGATCCCGATGGCCTCCATCCCGTACCCGAATGCCAGGACGGAGGTCAGGTAACCCTGTCCGCAACCGAGGTCCACGACAACCTTGCCCGCCGCTTCCGAGGCGACGAGTGGCGCTAGCAACTCGCATTCCCGGCGCTTCTTTGCCGACATGCCGCGGAAAAGCTCTCTGTTCGCTTCCCACGGAGGTAGCTCGGTCCGGCCGAAGAGCTTCCTATCCGGCAAGCGCTTCGGCAGGGAAAGTTCGCGACAGTCCTCGATGAAGCTTTTGAGCGAGGCCGGCCACTCAGAGCGTGTCCCTTCATTGCCTTGCCCCGAAGCAAGTGCCGCGAGTCCAGCGGTCGTCTCGCCTCCCAGGACCGCCCACTCCGCGGGCGGCCCTCCTTCGCTCCCAAAGTGCGGCTGACGCAGGAAAAAGTCTACCGTGGGGAAATCAAAGATTCCTGAACGAGTGGTGGCGAACTGCAGCGCTGCCTCAACATAGAAACGGGCAGCGGACACGAGGCCGTCCGTTGCGCGTACTCCCTCGAGAGCGAACCGCGCAGGCAGGCGGACGAAAGACTCTGAAGGAGCCGCTGGGCGGGGAGCCTCCATCGACGCTCGTCCGCTATCCAAGGGAGCCTCCGTCCGCGGCCGGCCGCGAACACTGTTTGGTTGTTCACTGTCCCCCGTGCCGTCCTGCAATTCGGAGCCCTGCCCCCGCCATGGAGGAACCCGCCCACCCATTGGAAGAAAGCTCCAACGTGCTCGACGTTGTGGGAGCTCCACTGGGCGATTCTTCTGCGGGAGAGGGACCGAGCCGGGGTCCGCCAGAAGTGGAGGTCCCGCCAGCATCCGAAGCTCCACGAGACGACCCCGTCGAGGATGGCCCCAAAGATGCTTCTCTCACGCTGGATAATCTTTCTATTGATGTCGCACATGACCTCGATGGCGGCCCAGATCCGCCGCAAGAGCCAGATCCTCTGCCGTCTATACGGCTCGAAATGGCCGACGCGCCGAGCGAACCAGGAGAAGAGGTAGCGGACGACCCGGACGCGGAAGCGAAAGCTGCCATTCAGAACTTGGAGCTCTGGGTCATGCGATCCTACCTGCTTCGCGAAGGCCTCTTTCCCGACAGCTTCTCGGCTGCGGATCCCATTCCCGAGCCCACCATACCGTTTCCCTCTACGACTTCTTCCCTCCTCGAATTTCTCTCGTCAACGCCCTCGGCTGCTCACCTGACCCTCGCGCAAAGGTACCAGCTCGTGGTCCGCGAGACGGAGGAGCTCCGTGACCTCGTGGAGTCCGAACGGGCCGCCCGGGAAGCCGAGGAGGACGAGCTTCGCGCTCGCGGTGACTCGCTACGGGCATACATTACGGACCTGGAACGGGAGATACGGGAGGTGGTCAAGGCGGACGCAGAAAAGGATCCCCGCACCGGCAGGGTGAGGAACGAGGCAATCGCCAAGCAATGGGAACAGAGTTTGCGCGCCAAGGTGGGCCGGATTGGAACCTTTCCGGTCGTCTATGAACGAAATGCGACCTTTTGCAGGACGCCACGCTGTCCTTGCTGCAGCTGCAGAACGCATCGTTGCAATCTCACGCCCGCAAGCTGGCTGCCAGGCTTTCGTTCCGCGAGAGCACGGGTGAATCGGTTCGGGCGGTGGACTTCGACCAGCTTCGCATTGAAAACCATCTTTTTTCCACGCGGCTGGCCGAGATGACCCGCGAGCTGCTTGAGCTGAAGCAGCGTTCGGCTCAGCCCCGCAGGCCCTCGGTAAAGGCGGCCGCAAAAGAGGCGGCGAAGAGGAAAGTGGAGATCGAGTATCCTCCACTGCCGCAGAAGGCGATGAACGCTGCGGAGCCAAGACATGATCTCCCGTCGACGAAGGACTTCGTGGAGATTTTGGTGGGACAAGCGGACTAGTGCGGTGACTCCCAATCATTGACAAACTCCTCTACAGAAACGGGCAAAGCAACTACAGCTCAAAGCCATCGCCGTTTCCACCAAGCCTCGGATGTAAGGGAGCAAATCGAGCAAAAGAGGTGGGTATCGTGGTCCATTCCCCGGGTCACCTCGGATACAGCTGTCCACCCTGCTGCGCCTGCATCATTTGCTGATACTGCAGCAGCGCTGCCACCTGCGCCGGGTCCGCTCCCGAAGCCAGCAGCGCCTGCACTTGCTGCGGCGTGAGGTTCTGTAGCTCCGGAGGAATGGCGGGCAGAGGCTGCGAGGGGTAGGCCTGGGCACCGCCGTACGCCTGCGGTGCACCTGCGCTGGGATACGCCTGCGGGGCTCCGCCGGGGTATGCCTGCGGGGCGCCACCGCTCGGGTAGGCCTGGGGCTGCGCGGAAGGGTACGCGGTGACGGAACCGCCTCCCGACGGGGGAGGCGGTCGACGATCGCGGCTTCGGCTGCGACTGCGGTCCCGCCGTGCGAACCGACGCGGAGGGGAGCGCGACCGGGAGCGGCTTCGACTCCTGTCCCTTCGCAGAAGCCGCCTGGGCGGCGAGCGCGAACGCGATCTGTCGGAATCGGAGCCAGGGTCAACGTTGCGTCCGCTTCCCCGTCCGCCGCGGTTCGGGTTCGGCCGATTCGTTGGCGGCCGTCGCCCCGGGGATGGAGAGCGTCGGTCCCTGTCCCGACCGCGGCCCACGTCTCGACCCGTCTCGCGGCCAGGACCCAAATCCCGATCGCGGTTCGGCGGGGGACCGCCTTGGAGACCAGGAAGAGGAAGAGGAGATGGGTTTGACGGGGCACCGCCGCCAAACCCGGGGAGAGCGGTAGCCGCCGCAGAGGCACTGGCAAAGGGGTTCGCGTTGCGGTTGTCGAGACTCGGAGGTCGGTGCTCATGGTCGTCTGCGGAACCAATCGTTTAGAACGAGACTGGAGGCGGATCAAAATCAGAAACCTACCCTCGTAGCCCTCTTCGTGGGCGAGAACCATGGTCTTCTTTCCACGCTCGTAGCCCTTCAAGAAGATCTCGGGCATCCCGTCCCCGGGCCGGTTGCGGCCCCAAAACCGCGTCGTGACGTCGTTGCTCGCCGTCGCCATCAGATGCCCCATGGGATGGAAGTCCAACTCCCAGATCTGGCTCTCGTGCGCCCCTTCCACGCTGGCGATGGGCGCCTCCCCGCCCTCGACCTCCCAGAACATCAGCGACCCGTCCGAGCCACCCGATGCAACCTGCCGCTCGTGAAAAGGGTGCCATTTGAGCGTGGTCACTTCCTTTTTGTGCCCGCGGAAGTTCTGGAAGTCCTTCAGGGTGCGGATGTCGAACACGCGCACGAGAGAGTCCCTGGAGGCGGTAGCCAGCCAGTTCCCGTTCTGGTTGAAGGCAAGCGCGAGGATGGTATTTTTGTGCCCGTGCAGCGTCGCCAAGGCCTTGCCGCTCTTAGGGTCCCACAGCTTGACAAGGTTGTCCTTGCTGCCGGAAGCCAGCAGCGCCTTGGACGGGTTCCAATCTACGCACTTGACGTCCCATCCGTGCCCCGAAAGAGCGCGCTCCTCCGTGGCGCGCACAAAGTCCCACACCTTGAGCAGGCCGTCGTCGGAGCATGTGGCAAACTTCGCGTCGCTGGGACTGAAGCTCAGCCCGCGGATCGCCTCCTTATGGCCCTGGTAAACCTTGACGTTGGTCAAAGATGGCTGCCAGTATTTGATCCAGCCCTTATCGTCCGCCGAAACGAGGAAGTTGTCTGAGGGAGTCCAGGTCAAGGCACGGACCGCCGAGTCGTGAGCCTGCTGGATGTTCTCGAAGTTGAAGGTGAAGCCGTTCCACAGCGTGAACTCGCCCGAGTGGGCCCCCGTAATCAGGCGGCGACCGTCGGGGAACCAGCGACACGCGTTGATCGGGCAGCGGTTCTTGTTGATGCTGGTATGAATGAACTTGGCGGTGACGGAGGTAATGGGTTGCGACTTGTAGACAAAAGGAGGCAGGAGCTGACAAAGAGAAGACATTGAGTCCACGCGTAGCAATTGAAGAGAGCGAGCACTCACGTCGGAGACGAAGTTCGGGTCCGGCTGCATGGTGACCAGGTCCGCCCTTTCTCCCTCGCGCAGCACGTGCTTCTTCTCGTTCCACCGCATCATCGGGGCGTAGTAGTCGACCGTCCTCCGCTGGATCGCCTTGCGCTGCTTTTTGCCCGACTGGCGGTACTCTGGACGCGCCCGTGAGACGCGTTCGCTGGGATGGTCCGTGCCGCCCACCATCGTAGATCGCGAGCGCCGTCGACGCGTTGTACTGTCCCGGCTCACGCTGAAAGCCGCCACCACCACCACCACTGACGTTTGCGAGGCCGCGCTGCCACGGCGGCACCGTCGCGCCGCTCGCCGTCTGGACGTACGACGGCCCCGCACGCTGGAAGTGCTGTTGCGGCCCGCCGCCCCCGCCGCCTCCTCCGCCCCGCCCCGAATCCGACTGCGCGAGCCACGGCGGGTTCCCGACCGCCGCCATGGCGTGCGCAGGCTCCGCGGGAGGTGAGGGCGTTTTTTGCGTAGTGCGCGCCAAGGCTAGGGGACTCCTACGCGAAAATGCTGTTGGGCCCTCGCGCGTCAAAGCGGCAAACCAATTCCCGGCTCTCGGACAATCTTCACCGGGCCATCGCGGACGGGAAACGTCTCTCCCTGGTCTCATCGGAGCACCTCGGACCGGGCGCACCCGGTCTCGACCCCGCACGAGGGCGCACCGGGCCCCTAAACCGGTCAACAACCCTCCCCGCGTCGCCCGCTTCCTGCCCCACCATGCATTTCCGGAACCCCGCCTCTTCCTCTACCACTCCGGCCCCGATGCTCTCGTACACGTCTGCCTCGCTGCTTTACCAGCAGCAGCATTCGGAGCACGGCAGCTCGACAGCCATCTTCGACGGCCGATCCTCGCCTCCTGCCGCCCCTTCCCTGTCCGGCTTCTCCTTCACGATGTCACCCCAACCTTCCCAAGCCGGCGATGCGCTGGTGGACACCTCCCTGACCATCGGCTCGGTTCCCTTCTCTTCGCCGTCGTCGACAGGCGGCACCTTCCCGGCCCCGGTCCCGCTCTCGGCCCGGGTGGCGGCGAACCGGAATCGCGGCTCGCACGGAGGGAGGCCGATGAATGGAGCGGCGCCGGCGAGCCACCCGAGCTTCATGAACAAGACGGTGTGCACGCTGCGGTGCAGGTGCTGCTCGAGGACAATGACCAAGAGGGGAATGCGGGCCATTCTCCTTGCGGACACGAGGGTGGAGCTGTTTTCCACTGATGCCGTGCCGAGAGGGTGGGTCGATTGTCGTGAACGCTCGAAGGGCCGATCTGATTCTCGCGAACGCAGCGTTCAGCTGGTTGCGGACGACTACAGGACGCAAAACTGCCAATGCCGGATACGGGACATTGCCTGCGAAGGGTGGGTAATGAATTCGAGGCCGCGTTGTACTACTCTCCTGATTAACCTGTTCTGAAGGTGCGGGAACGTGTGCGGCTACCACGTCGTCGCTCCCTGCGAAGCATGCCTCAACGCCTGCAACAACGGGCATTTCTGGTTCGTCGAGCTGCTCGGATGCACCTGCGTTTTTCACTGACCCCCCATCATTCACAGGATGCTCAATGAGGACGCCGTTTCGTGCTCCGACAGGCTGACGAAGGAAGACGGTCAGAAGATCCGGTGGAGCGAGCTGCCGCCCCCAGAGCTGGACTTGGAGGCGGTGCGGGACGGCGAGATTGCGGTGTGCCGGTGAAAACGGAGTCTGTATGGTGAATTTTGATATCTGAAATCGCGATCAGCGTGCCTTCTGCCTCCACATCACCGGCGGCCCTGTCTGTGCTGTGCTGCAATCATCTTTGATTCTTGATCGTTTGCCTTCCTGGCCGACTTTTTGAGGGACTCGCTGATAGGGTCGGGCGGCATGGTGGTTGAGGGGGAGGGAGGTATCCGTCAGCGTCTCCCCCGGTGTCTGCCCAATCGCGGAAGAAATCCGCGGCGCCGAACCGAGATCCCCAACATTCCATTCAGCATGATTCGTGCGTCCCGCAGCCCGCTCCAGCGGCGCCGCTGACCGTGTTCCCCAGGCCTTCCCGCCCTTTTCGTTGCCGCCCTCCTCGCCTTCCTCGCCCTGGCCGGTCCACCCGCCGCGGCGCAGAGCTTCTCCGATCTGTCGGCGATCAACGTCACGCTCCGCGTGCAGAGCCAGGGGCCCATGGCCGGCGCGGACGGCGCGAGGGCCGCGGCCAACTCCCAGCTGGAGACCGCTCCCTCCGGCATCGCGGGACTGACTGTCCCCGGGATGGAGCTGGTCAATTCAGCAGGTGGACAATTCTCGGCAGCGCTGGCGATGGAGAGGAGGGCACGGGATGTGCTCTACAGCCAGCTTTACGCGATGTTGACCTTCGACGAGAGAATGCTGCGGAGGATGAACCAGCTCGAGCGCGCGGTGGCGTCGCTGACGAGCCGGATCGAGGATCTCGAGGCAAAGATGGAAACGCTGCTGACGGACCCTGCGCGCTAGGTCGAGCATCCGGGGCGGTGGAGCCGCCAGTCTATGCCAATTGATCGCCATGCTACAGCTTCTCCTTTCCCCGGGGCGGATCACCACCTATGGTCCGGCCCGACGCACTCGTGGCACTTCTCCCCCTCCTTCCACTTCAACCTGTCCCTCCAGGGTATGCTCGAAAAGAAGGCCGTCGACACGGTGCCGTCGCCGAGGGGGGGCAGCGTTCGGCCCAGGCACCCGATGGCCCAGTACCGGTCCGGCGGCCGGGTCTTGCGGTCCACCGAGGCCGGGAGCCGGTCGAAGGAGACGCCGGCGGCTTCGAACGCGGCCTGCTGCGTGCTCCTGTCGTCGGGGTCCTCCGCCGGCGCGGGCGCCGAAAAGTCCGGGCAGTGCTCCGCCATGTGGTGCCGCATGAGCGCCGCCGACCCGCCAAAGGTCGAGAACCA
This sequence comes from Hyaloraphidium curvatum, assembly GCA_025558095.1. Classification (NCBI taxonomy): domain Eukaryota; kingdom Fungi; phylum Monoblepharomycota; class Hyaloraphidiomycetes; order Hyaloraphidiales; family Hyaloraphidiaceae; genus Hyaloraphidium; species Hyaloraphidium curvatum. Next base: position 395,785 of record JAIVFI010000032.1, on the reverse strand, counting down.
GGTCTGCAGGAAGGGCTGCCCGCACGAGAGCACGAGCTGGTCCACGATCTGGCCCGCCATGTCGCCCAGCATCTTCCGCGCGCGCTCGTCGCTCCCCGCGGCGCGGACCAGCTCCGCCGAGGGGCGGAGGCGCTGGTCCCGCAGCGCGGCGGCGAGGTCCGAGGCCACGCGGACGCCAACCCGCACGCGCAGCTGGGGATCGGCGCCGGTGTCCTTCACCGAGACCATGTGCCAGTTCCCTCCCGTAGCCGAAACCACGATCTGGATCCCCTGGGAGGCGTCGAAATTGTCCTTTGGCGGCATGTCGCCGAGCTGCCGCGACACCCCCGCGCCGAGCCGGTCCCACCCGTCCGCGACCCCGGCGACGAACGCGGACCGCACACCCGCGTCCGCCATCCACCTCGCCATCTCGGGCAGCACGCTCTCCCACGTGGATCCGCAGAGCGGGAACCGCAGCCGCTCCTTGCAGTAGGCCAGCATGTCCCCCAAGCGCACGTGCGCGGTCAGGAACGGGTCGCCGCCAAAGACCTGCTTGACAAAGTTGCCCGCGGCCGCGACGATCTCCTTCCGTGGGGGCAGCATGGAGGCGGCTTCGAGCTCCATGCCGCAGCTCAGGTTGAGGGAGAAGGGCATGGTCAGGCCCCATAGCTTGCCCGCAAACGGACCCGATATCGATTCAGGCACCTCCGAGGCCGACGCGTACCGCGCGAGTTCGGGTTCGGGAAAGACGTTGAAGGTGGTGCAGAAGAAGGGCTGCGTCCAGTTGCGGCGCGCGTCCTTGGCGCCCAGCGTCGGGACCAGGCAGGGGAGCCGCCACGGCACCTTGTTCTCGTGGCCCGAGAGCGGGAGCGCGCGGACGTTGAAGCGCTTCTGGTCCCCCGAGGCGCTGGCGAGCCTGAGGAGGAGCTCGAGGTCGTCGGGCCGCTTGGCAATGTCGAGGAAGAGCGGCCCCGAGCCGTCCTTTGTCCTGGCCACCTCCAGGTCGAAGAGGTCCGACATGGGAACGATGGGTATGATGACGGCGGAAGAGCGGGCCATCTGCGGTGGCAGGAGGCGGCATCCCACGGCACGGGCCGCGGCAATGAGCTGGTGCAGGATCTTGATCTGGTTGCCGTGCCCGTGCCGGCCCTTTATCGAGCTGTAAATGACGCAGGGGAGGGTTCCCGCTGGGGACCAGCGGGCAGGCGGAGCCGAGTCGCCCGCGGGGCCGTCGTCGTTTCCCGCGACCGGGTCGGGCGGCTGAACAACAGGGGCCGCGGGCGGCACGCCTTGCTCCGCAGGCGCAGGATCGGCGCCGTCTTCCGCTCTGTCCCGGTCCTCTGCCAAATCCCGTGCGGGAGATTCCTCGCGTCCCTCCTGGGCTCCGGTTGCCGAGGAGAAGGTGTGCCGGCCCTTTGGTCGGGGCACCCCGGCCTCCTCCAAATCCGCTGGACTCTCGTCCGAATTTCCCGCGTCTTCCCGGTCGTTCGGAGCGCCATGCGGCTCTCTGCCGGTGCCTCCATCAGCCCCCGCCTCGTCCTCGGCAGGATCCTTATCCGGGTCCGAGCGTGTCCCACCGGCAGCCCCACCTGCACCCGGGGCCCCGCCCGCAGCATTCAGATCAGTCTGCTGCTGGTCCGTCGGCGGAGGCCCGCCGGCCTGCCAGCGGAGGCTGTCGGGCGGCGGCGGCGGGGCGACCCGCGGCGGAGTTGGCCCGCCCGCGACGGCCCCGCGGAACGCGCCCGGCGGGGGCGCGGGCGGCCGCGATGCCCCGCGCGGACTCGGTGTTCCGAACACCACGAGCGCGACGGCCAGCGCCGCGAGCACCGCGACGGCCGTGCGGCCGAGCGGGACCTTCATGGCGCGGAGGACCGCCCGGCAGCCGCGCGCATACGCGCGGCGAAGCGGGTGCCGCACCAATGCGCCGCAGCGCGCCGCCGAGATCCGCGATTGGACCCCGGGTGGTTCTGGACGCCGTGTCCCACTTTCCCCCCTCGGCCAGTGTCGGGGTTGCACGAGCCCGCGGCGGCGGCACATCTCTACTAACTCCTCGCCCCTGATTGATGGAGGAGAGACGAATTCAATTCCTTACTTCGAATCCATACAGCCGAATCGCCAATTCGCACGTTCCATCGATCGATCCATCGCCCCCCACAAAGCTCAAAGCTTGGGATCCCTCCCAGCCACGTTCGCGAACCGCCTCCTCACCCCCTCCGTCGCCTCCATCTGGTGCGGCCCCAGCCTCCTCCCGGTGTCGGTGTGCCGCCACGTATAGTCCCTCTCCAGCTCCTCCTCGCCCGCCCCGTCGCGGAGCTCCCTCACGGGCACGTACCGCCCCTCGGCGATGGCCAGCCTGTGCTCCACCTGCCACCCCCTGAAAGTGCCCTCGGCGCCGCCCATCCCAACGGGGTGGAACCCCAGCCGGGCGAGCGTGCGCGGCTTGAGCTTGGCGATCACGTCGGGGGCGAGGGAGAGCAGCCAGAGCTCCTGCTGCCGGAGGAAGTGCATCCTGTTGTCGAGGATCAGGCCCGCTCTCGGTTTCCGAGTGCGGTTGACGCCGGTGCCGTGGACCAGGCGGCCCTCGAAGAAGAGCACGGTGCCGGCGGGGCCCGAGGCGGCGACGGGGGGAGGGAGCGGGGGCATCTTGCCGGGCTCGCTCGACGAGACGAGGCGGTGCGAGGTCGGAACCACAAGCGTTCCGCCGTTTTCCGCCGAAAAGTCGTCCAGGAAGACCATGGTGTTGACAGAAACCGGTCCGAGGGGTGTCTGAAAGGGGGCCATGACCTGGTCTTGGTGCATGTACTGCGGCAGGTTGAATTGCGACTGATCCATGTCGAGGGAGGTGAGCACACCTTGCGCGCAAAACCCGAGTAGGCGGCGCTCACGGCAATGAGGCACACGAAAGTGCTGTGCAGGAACCCGTCTCCGAGGCACTCCTTGAGGATCTGCTCCACCACCGGCCCGCCCTGGAACGCCTCGGGGTCGAACTCCATCACACGCCGGAAGACGTCGCCCTTGTTGAGCAGCGAGTGCACGAGCTGCCCGAACTACCGTTAGTGGCACAGAATGCTCCATTTCGGCGATCACTTTCACCTGAACGGGCGGCACCGTCTGTCCCGGCGGGGGCGGCCCCGCATCCAGCGACGCCAACCCGGCCTTGCGCTCGTTCCTCGCCTGCTCGTACACCCGCTCCCTCACCGCCGCCACCTGCTCCTTGCTCATCCCATCGGCCAGCAGCGCGTACCCGAACTCCACCAAATCGGCGCGGAGACGACGCAGGTCCCGAGTGGGCTGCGGGAGCCTGGTGCCGGCCCAGTACTTCTCCGCCGCGCCGCGGGTGTTGTAGAACAGATTCTCATCCTCCAGGTTCAGCCCGGGAGCCGGGTTCGACGCGAAGGCGGTCTTCTCGCGGGAGCGGACGCCCAGGCCGCCCGAGGAACCCAGGTGGTAGTTCGACTTCTGCAGCGACTTGTAGGGCTCGCCGGAGCGCACGACGGCCGCGTAGGGCAGCACGTCCGAAGGCTGCGAGGCGGCGGCGATCGCCGCGGGGAGGAACTCCGGCGGAATCATCGTGACTTCCCTGGGAGACGAGGATGAGAGTGTCGCCCCTTCGCCACAATCACCCGGTATCTCCGGTGGCGCCGGGGCCCAAACATCCATCCTCTCGAATCTCATCGCGTTCCAATTACATAGGTACATCAACGACGGCATGCCAATTATCTGTCTATGTCCCGCCCCTTCCAAGCGCCCGATCCAAGTCAAAGCTCCCGCCGACTCCTCTTCTCGATTCCTTGCTGCAAGCTAGACCTTCAAGTAGTTCTCCATACTGTCGTCCAGCGCGTCCTTCCACGACGTGTGGTGTGGCGGCGACACGGTCCCGGTCATGACGGATTGGTAGCACTACGCACGGGGAAGTCAGAAAAAGCCTGCCCAAAAGCCGAACGGACGTACCTTGTTCCGGAACTCCATGATGTTCTCCTCCTTGTGATGATGCCACTTGAAAAGCTGCTGAATCATGACCTCGAGGTCGGGGATCTTGTAGTCCGTCTCGTCGCACAGCTCGCGGACGTAGTCGCCCTGCAGCCGGCACGTGGCCTCGAAGTCGCCGTGGCAGTCGTCCTCGGCCTGCTGCCGCGCCACGGCGTCCTGCTGGCGGGCCTCGGTGGACTTGGGGACCTTGATCAGGCCCATGATGACGTCGCGGGCCCACCATGCCTGAGCGTCGAACATCTGGGGAGCGATACCGTTGATAGGCGCGCGGAGAACGAAAGCCCAGGGCCGCCCACGTTGAAGGTGAAGGTCTGGTCCTGCATGCCGATGTAGAACAGCTTGGGGTTCCGGTACCACAAGACCCCCTTGTACAGGTCCTGCGGCACCATCCTGTTGGGCGTCTTGAGCCGCAGGTCGTCCGGCAGGAAGGGGAAGTGGTGCCTGTAACCCGTGCACATGACGATGGCGTCGACATCCTTGCTGGTGCCGTCGGCAAAGTGCACGGTCTTGCCCTCGACGTGCGTGAGGATGGGCACCTCGGCCCAGTTGGAGGGCCACTTGAAGCCCATGGGTTTAGGGCTGCGGTGGGAAATGGTGATGGTCTTGGCTCCGTACTTCCAGCATTGGCTGCCGATGTCCTCGGCGGAGTACGAAGCGCCGACAAGCAGGATGTCCTTGTCCTTGAACTCGAGCGCGTCGCGGAAGTCGTGCGCGTGCAGGAGCCGGCCCGGGTAGGTGTCGAAGCCGGGGTACTCGGGCACGTTGGGGATGCTGTAGTGGCCCGTGGCCACGATGACGTAGTCGAACACCTCGTCGTACATGCGGTCCTCCTTGAGGTCGTGCACCGTCACCGTGAACTTGCCCGTGCCCTCGTCGAAGCGGACGAAGCGCACGGCAGTGGTGAAGCGGATCCAGGGGCGCACGCCGGCGCGCTTGACGCGGCCCTCGATGTAGTCGAAGAGCACCGCACGGGGCGGGTAGCTGGCGATGGGCTTGCCAAAGTGCTCCTCGAAGGAGTAGTCTGCGGCTCCACGTGAGCGACAAAACAACATGAGAATGAGCAGCAGACGCACCGGCAAACTCGAGAGCCTCCTTGGGTCCGTTCGACCAAAGATAGCGGTACATGCTGCAGTGTACGGGCTCGCCAAACTCGTCGAGCCCGGTCCGCCAGGTGTAGCGCTGGCGAGAAGGTCAGGTATGGGTGCGAAAGCATGCCGCCGAACCCACCCAGAGGCCGCCCCAGTCCTCCTGTTTCTCGAAGCACACGACCTCCGGAATCTCGAGGCCCTTGTTCCTCGCGCTCTGGAACGCCCGGAGCTGGGCCAGGCCAGACGCACCGGCGCCCAGGACAGCGACTCGCAGCTTGGAGACGTCGCTGGCGGTGCCGTTAATGGCCGGAACGGGGAGGTCGGTCGCGACAGGCGGCATCTGGCGGAAGTCAAATGTGAGCAACTTCGGGTCGCCAATGGCAAGAAGGCCATGGCAACACACCGTCGGGCTGTCGAACGGTTCGGCAAGTGCAGTTTCCCTGGTCGAAGGCCGCGGTCTCGGGCGTACGCTAATCGTTCGGGGGGAGCGGTGGGTCAATCGGGGTCGTCCGCCCGATTACACAGCCACTGATCGTCATGAGTCAACGCCACTCGGACCGACCGATCTTATCTTACATGGTCGGTCCTCGTCCGTCTGTCTTGCGGGCGTGGCGAAGCGGCCACAATGTTGTGCTGTGGATGGACGTTGCGCTACATTGGAAGGGAGGGACGGATTAGTAAGCACCACATAATCTCCACGTAGCCACTGTAGGCCGCAGGCAAGACGGGGAGCAGACTTAATCCAGTAAGTCAGTGAACGGCGGTCGTTCATTTGCTGTGCGCATTTGTTCCTGGTACGCCCTTCCACGGTTCCCACGGTGATGACGATCTCTTCCATAAAGAGCGGCAACGATCAAAGATGATCGCTAACGACATTCTTCAGTTAGCTGTAAGAGAAATGCAGAACCATCGCTTTCCAGCGATGTTGCGTGGCTTGCTTGCGTCTAGGTCCGACGATAGTTGCCGTCGCGTGGACCGGTGCTCTAGCTCAAAAAGTCGGTCGATGCTAGCTCTGTCTGGATGAGATCGTACAAGACGAATGCGATCGGCCGTCGTGCGAAATATGGTCAACCGCTTGGCGGCCGCTCTCCGGCCGATGCGCTGCGTCGGACTCTGCTGATCGGAGCTGCTTTTCTCCGCACCTTTCACAAGGGACCTCAACGCGCGTTCCACGGCCCACATGGGCAGCTAGACCTCCTTTCTAATCGGACATCGCGATCCTATTGCCATGGACCTTGAGAAGGGAGGAGGCCTGGTCGGCGCACCGCGCCCGGCCGAGCCCGAACCCCCGCATGTCGTTCCGTCGCCTTCGACGCCCGCGTTGGAGACGCTGGGCAGCGGGGACCCGCCCGAGGCGCCGAATCGTGTTCCTAGCCCTATTCTGGTCCATCACGTCGCGGCAGCAATGGACAGTGTTGAGCACGCGGGCGGGACGGGAACCACGAACGGAAATCTGGCGACCCCGGACGCGAAACCCGGCGCTTCTAGCGCCTCGCTCGACGCGTCTGCCAGGGCGGCGCGGAGCATGGCGATGGCCGGCCAACGGCCTCCGCCGGGGCCTGTGAAGCTCTACCTCTCCACGGCGGAGGAGGCCGTGCTCGACGGGGACGGGTACCCAATCATGGGCGGCATCACAGAGGACGTTTTCTCCCAGGATCCTCGCGGTCAAGAACTTCTGAACCTTCTGCGCGCGCAATCGGAGCTTGAAGGGGAGAGGCTGGTCCGCGACGGTCGGCTGACATTCCGCACGAAGCGGCGGAGGATGTCGGTCCGCAGCAAGATCGAGGGCGTCAACCTGATCGACACTTTTCGGTACATGCAGTACCGCAAAATGGAACGGCAGAGGACGGGCCGCTACAAGTCGTCGAACTCTTCCCGGATTATGTGGATTTCCTTCACGGTCATCCTCTTTCTCGGCTTCCTGGGCCTCTTGGGCGGGACTACCTATGCCGGGATTGGCAGCAGCGTCGTAAATTTGCTCCTGACCCTTTTCGTCTTCCCATTGCTGTTCTATATCGTCGTCAAGGTGTGTGGTGCGCCCACAGTCTCTGACCCGTGTCTCACTGTGTTGGTTCCGAGGTTACACTGCTGGCCCGCGTCGTCTTCTACTTCTTTCTTCTTGGCCTCCTTGCGTACGTCGCCGCCAACGTCGCGTTCGTCTACAACCCCAAGCCCGAATACGTGAACTGCCCTCTCTGCGATCCCGAGTATGGCGTCGCGATCCGGGCCATCATCATCACCACGGTGTGCCTGATGGCTGTAGCCCTTTTGGCTCACCTAGCCTTGAGGTACCTTTATCCGTGGCTGGTCAGGCAGGGGACAGTCGGCTCGGAACAGGACGCCGTCAAGTGGTGGAGGATCAAGCCGATGAAGAACGCGTTCGTCAGTTCGGCAGGGCACTGGGCTTGGGCTAGCTATGTGAGCTCTGTCGCGGTTTCCCCAACGTCCACCATTCTGATTGCAGCTCGAAGTCGTACGAGGCCTGGGAGCCTCGAAAGTGGAAGATGGCCACCAACACCTTCAGCTACCGCGGCAGCATTGGCACGGACGGAAAGCCTCACGGCTTTGGCGAATGGAAAGATGACGGTACGCGGCACTCCTGCCGGTAGGAACCATCTTTTCTCATTCCACGCGTTCTCGCAGCCTTTTCTGGGGAGTGCTTGGCTGGCTGGTGGGAGGATGGGTTCCCCGTCGGTCCTTTCAGGTCGCGCGAGACGGGCACCGGCAATGCCTTCAAGTGCATCCGCATCGGGTTCGTCTCGAATTCAAGCAAGCCGTGGGACAACCCCACGTTCATCCCCGAGCGGAACGCCAACGGCCTGTCGTGGGGCTTTGCGACCGTGGAGTGTTCGGTCGCCGGCAGCTTCTTCACCAACCTCCCGGAGGCCAAGATGATCATCGCGCCGACTTTCATGAAGGACCAAGAGGACATTGTGGACGACGTGATCGACGGCATGAATGCAGGAACGCTTCCCCTGCAGTCGGAATCGGGCACCGCTGCGGTGATTGACACAAGTCGCGTGGCTGCCCTAGAACGGCAACCTACGAGTTCGGAAGAGACGGAACCGATGTTTCGGGCCAGCCAGAAGCCGTCGGCGGTCCTGTCTTCGCCAGCGCCGATTGAGGCGCAAGAGGCCCTCGTGTTTGTGCCGGGATTCAACTCCAATTCGAAGTGGGCCATGAGGGTGCTGGGTCAACTTCTTAGTGAGCGGATTCGGACTCCTTTCTTGCGTTCTGCTAACGAGATACGTGGCAGCCTACGCCGAGTTCCCCGACCGCATCAAGCCGTTCGTGTTCAGCTGGCCGGGAGGCCGCGAGCTTTCGTTCTTCCAGGCGAAGGCCATGGCCATGAATCCCTTGTGCCACGACGACTTTGTCGAAGCCCTCAAGCAGCTGGGCAAGCGGTTCCGAGCCGTTCACCTCTTTGCTCATTCCATGGGGCCGCGAATACCGCTGGGAATTTCGGACCGGCTCGGCGAGGTGTTCTTGGACCTGGAGGAGGTGCGAAGGATGGACGCCGGTGAAGATCTGGGCGACGGCGGCCTGAAGCCCAGGCTGCTGTCCTTCACGATGCTCAACGCCGAAGCGCCGCTCAAGCCTTTCGTGAACCATCAGTTCCAGGAGCTGCGCCGCTACACGGAGCTCATAACTCTGTATGCCGACCAGGAGGACGGCGCGCTCAGCTACGCCGAGATCTTCACCAAGCTCAACTGGTTTGAGCCCAAAGAGCCCGACTACCGCGCGCTCGGCTACAAGATCGGCGGGCTGTACCACAAATTCAAGGACGGGGTGCTGCAATCCCCCACGGTCGACCTTGAAGCCGGAATGGGGACGACCGAGGCGCGCCGCAGCTACGAGCTCGAGGTCATAGGCGGCGGGATCAGCGGCCAATCCAGGGCGTCGTGGGAAGCTCCGGGGACGGTCGAGAGGCCCGGTGGCAAGTTTTGGAAGCGATACTTGGACATGGACGTGGTGGACACGACGCTGCTGAAGGTCAACGTGCAGGCCCTGCGGCATGCCTACTTTAGTGGGTTTATCTCGACCCCCGACCCCCGGGGAGCCCGTGGCTGACTGATTTTGCTGCAGGCCTTCAGCGATCGCTGGTCGACGATCTCTACGACATCATCGTAAAGGGCCTTCGGGCTCGGGACCGCGAGCGGCTCCTGCATATCGACAACAACCTCTTCACCTACCTCGTGGCCCCTCCGTTCGTGGACAGCGTGCGTGCTTGAATTGAAGAACTCTGATGTAGTCGTGATCATTCATCTCGTTGCTTCTCCACTTTTGCGCGGGGTGGAGTGGATTCAGCAGGCGCGAATCGCAACGTGGCTGTGGGCGGGAAATCCCCCACGGCCAGTTCGCCCCGACACTCAGGTGCGCAGCCTCGAGCTTCTCCACCAAGTATTCAAAAACGCGCGTTGCCAGACGGTCGTGGTCCAGTTCTTCCACGTCCTTTCCGCCGATTGAATCCATGGCGAGCGCCAACATCATCGCCGAGCTCCTCCTCGCGGGCCCCGGCACCTTCGCCGGGCATGCGCAGGCATTCGCCGGGCCGCAGGCTGCGAACGCGTCCGCCGACGGCGCCTTCTCCCTCCCCGGCTTGCAGGGCACGCTAGTCACCTTCCTGGCCACGTACTTCTTCGGCCCCGCGGCGTCGCTCTTCCTCTCGAACCAGATCTTCTCGGGCGGCCTCGCGCTCATGGTCATGGGTTTCCTGCTGGACTCTCTTCGCCAGCGCGCGCTGAGCCTGTACCGCCACCTCCTGGACATGTGCTACGTCTCGCTGACCATCACGGAGAAGGAGGAGGTGTACAGCCATGTCTCGGAGTATCTGTACCAGCGCCTGTCGGGGGAGATCACGGGCGAGCGCATCGAGGCGGACCAGCTGGCCGTACACACCGCGGGCAAGGTCCGCCGGCTCGTGGCCAAGTCGTTCTTCGTCGACAAGTACCAGACGGATCCGTACTACGATCAGCGGATGGACCCCGAGGCCCGGCGGCCCAAGCTGGTCTTCGTTCCCGACCAGGGAGACTATGATCTTTGGGTTCACGGCCGGCGCGTCCGGGTCTCGTGCGGATCGCAGGCATCGGCGGCTTCCGAGGACGCGGGGCGTGGATCCTCGCGCAAGAGGCCCGAGTCCGTGATCACTTTCTCCACCTGGGCGCCTCGCGGGGACACGAAGCTGCTGCGCGACATGATCAAGGAGGCGGTCGACCTGGGCTACGCCGAAGCGTCTGACAAGACCATGGTGTTCTCGCCGACCTACGACCGCTGGAGGCGGACCGCGACCAGGAAGCCCCGCAGCTTCGAGTCGGTCATCCTGAAGGACGGCGTGAAGGAGGACCTGGTCAACGACATCCGCACCTTCCAAACCTCTCGGGACTGGTACGCCGGCTGCGGTGTCCCTTACAGGCGCGGTTACCTTCTTTTTGGCCCCCCTGGTTGCGGCAAGAGCTCGATTATCGTGGCGCTTGCTGGCCACCTCGGCCTCTCGGTCTGCGTTGTCTCGCTCTCCTCGCCCGTCATGAGCGACCAGACCCTGAATGAGCTCATGATCGCGGCTCCTCCGGACTCGATTCTCCTCCTCGAGGATGTCGACGCAGCCTTCCCTCCCGAGGACACTTCGAAGCCCACCGGCCCCGTCGAAGGAGGCAACAACATGCGCGCCGGCAACGGCAGCTCGGTCACCCTCTCCGGCCTTCTCAACGCCCTGGACGGCATCGCGGCGCAGGAGGGTTCGCTCGTCTTCCTCACCACGAACCACCCCGAGCGCCTCCCCCCAGCCCTCCTCCGCCCCGGCCGTGTCGACAAGCGCATCTTCTTCGGCAAGGCCGACCGCAGCCAGGTCCGCAGGATGGCGCTCAAGTTCTTCCCCGTCGGCGCGTACCCCGGCCAGGATGTCGAGGCGCTGGCGGACGAGATCGCGGAGCGGATCGGCGAGGGCACGCAGACCACGGCCGCGCTTCAGGGGCTGTTCATGGCGTTCCGCGTTGATGGTCCCCGTGGTGTGCTGGACGGGTTGGACAACTGGCTGAAGGAGCAGGCCGAGGAGGAGGCGAGGCTGGCGAACAAGGTGGAGGAGGCCAAGAAGGCGGCGGAGGCGAAGACGGCGGAGGAGTGTGCTGGTACGGACAAGGCCGCGGTGAAGAGGGCCAAGAAGAAGGCGGACGCCGAGATCAAGGCCGACTCGGACTTGTCGGACAGCTCTTCAGATGCCGGCACTGACGTTGCCTGATGCTCCTGGAGGTGGCGAAGTTCGTGTATAGCATGAAACAACACGTTGAGCACTGTCTTCGTCAAATTCCAGCTCGTTGATATCATGAATGCTGAAATTTGCTGATGGCTGCGGCAGTCCGGCAGTTCGTTGATTTCGGTGCGACCGCTTGACTAGTTCGTCTGACTCCGCTCTTACCTTCGAGTCACCCATCACAACGCAACACGAACAACCATCCCCCCCGCCTCGCCTGCAGTGATGCGCCGTCCTGCGATGAGCACGCTCGCTCCGCGGCTCTGGGTGGTCCTCGCGGCGGCCGCCTGGTGCGCCGTGGGCCTCGCTCCGCCGCACCTCGGCGCTCCGACCCTCGCGGCGGCCAGCCCGCTTCCCGTGGCCACTATGAGCATCGAGGAGCTCGATGTCGAGTTCTTCAACACTTGGAAGGGCCGTGAGTGGTTTTTTGGGGTCCGATATGGCCTGAAACTGACGTGCGCCTCTTGGGCTTCTCTGGCTTGACCTTCGGTCCACGCAGTCGAGGTTCGCCTGACCGACTCGGAGCACCACCGGCGCGTTCTTTCCGTTCTTTCTTCCGCATCGTCGACGGAGGCGACGGTCGACGACCTGCCGGGCGCCGCAGAGGCGAACTCCTGGATCCGGGTCCGCGTCACTCGTGGAAAGCAGGTCTATGTCGTTCGAATTCCGTACAAGGCCAGGGCCAAGGAGGGACTGCGGCCCTTTTCCGCATATTTCACGCCCTCTGCGCCCTCCCGTCTCGACGTTTTGCGGAGCCGCATCGATGATGTGGGGGAAGCCGTGCCCCAGCACTTCGAAACCGCGAGGACTTTCATCTCGGAGCGGGCCCAGTTGGCTGCAGAAAGGCTCAGGGTGTTGTATCAGCGATCGCTGAAGGCAGGGGAAGAAGTGGGGCGGCAGATCTCTGGCGGTAGCGGGCGGATGTGGAGGTTCTTGAGGGTGGATGCTTGATCTTTGCAGACCGCGGGGAACGCATTGAAGGTAATGCTCTTGAAATCATCTTCTGATCTCCGGTGGAGTGCCAGAACATCCAGTGCGCCTCGGAAGTTCGCCTCTATCGGAGTTCGCTCCGCTTTCCGCGCCATGGCGCGGCCCGCAACAAACAAGGAGGTCGGACTTCGCGTTACCGCGGGCGCCGACCATTATGGCGTCGAGCAACCCGTTCGACCGCTTCAGATACTCGAAGCCTGGGTCGGACGCCGCTGGCCGCGCCAAACCCGAGCCTCGGTCCGGACCAACGTCCGGGGGACAGCCGTCGCGGAAGCGACCCCGCGATGAAGACGACGAGGCCGCTTCCTACGATGAGCCAGCGGATGAGCTGCCTGTGTTTGCGCTGGACGAGGACAATGTGTCGGAGTCCGAGGGTCAGGCGGACGATGGGGAGGCCATGGACCTCGACCTGGTCGAGGAACCCGATGCGCGACCGGGGCAGCCTCCCGCCGCCGGCTGGGCGACACCGGACATCTGGGCGGACGTCGTGCGGCCCACGGGCTGGAAACCAACAGGCGACCTCTCCTTCCAGGTCCTGGAGGTCGAGGACGCATCTCGCGACCGCGCGGGGAACGCAAACCCAAACACGGACGGCTCGCCCCTGGTTCGGCTGTTTGGCATCACTGCCGACGGGTACTCGGTGACCGCGTACGTGTCTGGGTTTTACCCTTTCCTCCTGTTCCCCGTCACGAGGAAGTTCGACGTCGACAAGGGTTGGTCTTGTTGCTCGGCTTCTCGAACGAAACTCACACCCAGCCTAGACGGGGGTGCCTTCCGGAAAGCCGTCGAGAAGGCGGACAACAAGATTACTGTCCACTCAGTCACGAAGATTGAGCGCGATCCCTTGATGTGAGTTCTCTGGCTCCTGGACGTCTGCGGCAAGCTAAAACTCTTCAACAGGTACTACCGGCCGAATGCGGGCGACACCTACCGCCACTTCATCCAGATCCGGCTCTCCAATCCCTACATGATAAACAGGACTACCAAGCTCCTGGAATCCGCCGACAACGTCCCCGGCCTGGCCGAGATGTTTGCCGCCGGCAAGCTCTACGACACCCAGGTCTACGAGGCAAACATCTCGCACGACCTTCGCTTCATGGTCGAGTCGGGACTCGTCGGAGGAGGGTGGTGCACCCTGCGGGCGGGGCGCTACCGCGTGCTGGAGACCAAGAACCAGCGGACCAACTTCATGTGGACGCGGTGTTCGGTCGGAGTGACGTGCCAGTTTGAGGACATTCTCGCGAGGAACCACTCGGAGCTGGAATGGTCTTCCGTGGCGGAGCACAGGATCGCGGCCGTTTCGGTGACCCAGCTCCTGCAGGAGCGCCCGGAAGAGCCAGCAGCCAAACCTGCGGCCAGCGCGTTTACGACTCTGAAGAAGGGACAGGGCTCCCGCGTGGCGTCGAAGACGACAACTCCGGCAAAGACTCCGAGCAAAGCGGCGACGGACACGGGTTCGGAGCCCGAATCTCCGGACCGTTTCGTCGGCGTCATCACGGTGCTCTTGACCCGGAACCACACCGAATCCACCCCCGAATCCTGCAAGAACGACGTCGTGCTCGTCTTTTGCCACACCTACTCGGACTATGAGCCCTCGCACCCCTACCTCGACGGACGCACCCGGATTCTTCGATATCCCGACGAAAAGTCGATGCTTGCCGGCTTCCAGAGCATGCTCATGGCGTACGACCCCGATATTGTAACCGGATTCGACGTGACGGAGCAGTTTGCGGTCCTCATGGCCCGGGCGTTGGAGCTCAAGCTCGTGTTCAACCGCCTGGGAAGGATCCCGCATCTCGACACCAAGACCGGCAAGAAGCAGATCTACCGCTCGGACTGGGTCAGGGGACAGAGGAGGATGGCCAGCACGAGCAACCGCGAGTTTGTGACGCTGAGCATGACGGGTCGGATCGGTGGGTAAAAGGGCGGCCAGGGCCAGCGCGCGCTGACTTCCATCCATTCAGTCTTGGACTCGAGGCAGATCATCGAGCGCGACGAGAGGCTGCGCAGCTACACCCTCGCTGACTGCGTTTCGGCCGTGCTGGGCGTGACCAAGGAGACGCTGGACGAATCCGTGCTCACCTCGCTCTTCCGCTCCGAGGGCCGGGCGGGCCGCAAGCGGCTCGTGGACTACTGCGAGCGCGAGGTCCACGCGGCCATGAACCTCGTCCGCCGCGGCGCGACCTACATCACGTACCTGGAGCTAGCCCGCGTGACGGGGCTCAACATCAGCAACACCTTCCAGAGGGGACAGATGATCAGGTTCTGGTGCCAGCTGTTCCGGTACTGCAAGCAGGTCGGCGTCGCTATCCCAACGCAGAAGCAGCGCAACGAGTCCCAGATGCAGGAGGGATCGCTGGTCATGATGCCCGAGGCCGGCTTCGACACCACCAACTCGGTCGCCGTGCTCGACTTCCGGTCGCTCTATCCGTCCATCATCATCGCGCACAACCTTTGCTTCTCGACGCTGCTCAAGCCGAGCGATCGCGGCGAGCTGCAGGATGACCAGTACGAGGCCGGGATGGCGCCCGAGGAATCGTACTTTGTCACGGCGCAGGTCAAGAAGGGGATCGTGCCGTCGATCCTCGAGATCTTTCTGGAGGAGCGCCGCAAAGTCCGCAAGCAGATGGCCGAGACGTCGGACCCGGTCATGAAGACGATCCTCAACGGGAGGCAGGTTGCGCTCAAGGTGTCTGCGAATGCCATCTACGGGGCCGTAGGGAGCCGGGAGTCGCCCTTGCAGTGCTTGCCGATGTGAGTCGACATCTGCTTCCTTCTGCGAGGGTCATTGTTGACGTGGTTGTCTTGTTCAGCGCCGAGACCACGATCAAGCGCGGTGCGACCATGCTCCAGGCTTCCAAGGACGAAATCGAGCGCACCTGCATCCGCGCCGAGGGCTTCGAGGTGGACGCGGCGGTCGTGTACGGCGACACCGACAGCCTGTTCGTGCGCCTGCCCGAGACCTCTGTCAAGGACGCCTTCCGGCTGGGCAAGGACATAGCGGCGCGGGTCTCCAAGACCTTCCCGGATCCGATCCAGCTCGAGTTCCAGAGCGTCTTCTTCCCCTCCCTCCTGATCAACCGCAAGCGGTACTGCGCCATGGAGTGGACGAACCCGGACGCCCCGAACGGCGTGACGGCCAAGGGCATCGAGTCGCAGCGCCGCGACAGCTCGCCCATCCTCATCACCATGATGACGAACGTCGTCGACATCCTCATGGCCCGGGACAAGGACAACGGTCCCGCGGGCAAGGTGTCGCCGGCGGAGCGCGCGGGATACATCGCGAGGGCGGTGGACTACACGAAGTGGGCCATCAGGAGGATGCTCGAGGGGAGGAACCACGCGGGCGAGTTCGTGCTCACCAAGGGGCTCTGGCTGGGCAACGAGAGCGGGGACTACAAGGCGAAGCAGCCTCACGTGGAGTTGGTCGAGCGCATGCGGAAGAGGGAGCCGTGGCGGGAGTTCAAGGACGGCGAGCGGTGGGTTGATTGCCTCGATTCCGGAATCACGGCTGAGGAGTTGATTCCCTGCGTCGTCCAGCATCTCGTTTGTCTACGTTGCCGGCGCCGCCACGGCCAAGGGCTTCGAAAAGTCCGAGGACCCGGCTTACGCGCTCCGCAACGAGCTTCCGCTCGACTATCCCTACTACCTGACGCACCAGATCGAGAACCAGCTCACGCGCCTCTTCGAACTCATTCTGCCGCCGACTGAAGTGCAGAGTCTTTTCAAGGGCGACCACACCAAGGTGGTCGCGCGGAGCGCAGGGACGCCGAGGAAGGGGTCGATCGCGACCTTTTTCTCCAAGTCGGCCGAGACCAGCAACTGCACTTGGTGCCGGAAGCTGACCAAGGGCGGCGAGGCGCTCTGCGAAGAATGCATGCCCTCGGTGAGTGCTTTCGATTGCCATGCGGACCTGCTCTCTCCTGACTTGCCGCTGCAGCGCTCCATCATCTACTCCACCCTCGGTTCGGAGCTCGCCGGCCTCGCCAAGGAATCCGCGTACCTGCACAGCATCTGCAGGCAGTGCCAGCATTCGCGTGTGGACGAGGTGCTCTGCACCAACGAGGACTGCGACATCTTCTTCCGGCGGCTCAAGAACGGGGCGGACCTGGACAGGTCCAACGCGGACGTGGCGAAGCTGGAGGAATTGCTGAGCTGGTGAAGCGAATAATCTGTACTCTTGCAAGGTGGAAGAGATTTTGAAGAACGGGGATCAGATTCGCGCGCTGCCGATCATGTGAGATTGCCCAAGTATCCCTCGCGGCGTGCGGATCGGCGAAGACTCGCTCGCGGCCGCCTTCGCGAGTCGGTCACGAGCGGACGGTTCGTCGGGGTGGCGAGGTGGCGAAAATCAGCCACGCGGACGTTCAGTGGACTCTGTCCCCCGCTCGCCACCCTCCACGAACTCCGAGCGATGGCGTCCGTGTTCGCGCCCGAGGCGCCGCCGCAGCTGCCGCCGCCGGTGCCGCTCTCCGCGCTGCCCCCGCAGAACTGGGCCGAGGCCGCGCGCGTGCTCGAGCGCGACGGCGTGGTGTGCCTCCGCGGCGCGCTGACCAAGGACGGCCTCGCGCGGATCGAGGCCGCGTGCGAGCACGCCTTCGCCAACCCGAGCCCCACCGCAAACAACCTCTTCGGCAAGGAGGGCAGCCCCGAGGTCTTCTTCGAGGACAAGACAAACAAGATGGCTCCAATCGCCCGGGCTGCCGGCATCGACACCATCGTGCGCGCGCTGTGGGGCATGGGCCAGCACGACGAGGTGCGCTACATGTACGAGCAGCTTTTCAAGAAGGAGGGCGGCGCCGTGCGCAGGACACCGTGGCACCAGGTGGGTCTTCTGGAGCACGTGCCATGACCATCCGTCTAACCCCGCTCTCTACGCAGGATTCGCCTTAGTGGGTACCGGCGGACGTCGGAGCAACGTCCTAGCGCTGACAATTTGCTTTTACCCAGCCTCCGCACCCGCGGCTCGCAGCAAGTGGCGATCTGGATCTCGCTCGACCCCCTGTCCGCCAAGCACTCGCTTGAGTTCGTGCGCGGCTCCCACAAAGGCATCCTCTTCAACGGCTCCGCCTTCTCTCCCGACGACGACACGGAACCTCTGTACAAGGACTCTGAGCTGCCGCGGCTGCCGGACATCGAGGCCAACCGTGCCGCCTACGACATCGTGGCCTGGGACCTGCAGCCCGGGGACCTGCTCATCTTCCACCTGTCCATCCTGCACGGCGGCGCGGGCGTCGACAAGGGCATGCGGTCACGGAGGGTGTCGCTGAGGTTCATGGGGCCCGACGTGGTGTACGACGGGAGGGCGTCGCAGGAGGACCAGGGCGTGGTCATGGACGGGTACGCGGGGGTCAAGGACGGGGATCCGTTCCCGGGCAGGGACATGATGGCGAGGCTTTGAAGCAACGCATTGGGCTGATGGTGAAGGAAGTTCGTGCGGGGACATTAGCACGACGTGCATGCCCCGACCGACCAACCTGACTGCTGGATGAAGGCGGATGTTGCGCAGAAATGGTGCTTTCTCTGAGTTCAGTACAAACCGTGCTTTTTGCTGTCATCCGAGTCAAGCGAAGTGTGGTGCGGCCGAGTTACAGTAAAGCTGCGGGCTTTCCGCTCCGATGAGTAGTCGCACTCCACGTTTGCGCCCCTCGTCCTCCTCCGGCGGCCGCCTCCCCGTTTCGGTGTGCCCGCAGAGGACGAAGCTCTCCTGCGCTTAAAGAGCGCAGGGAAGGCGGCCGCGCGGCGCCGGCCAAGTTCGCTGTCGCGGGTCCCGTGGCGACCGGACGAACAGCGACCGGAGAAACGCGGGCCGGACGGAGACCCCAGCGGACGGAACGATCTTGGACTCGCTGCCGTTTCGGACTCGAGTCAGCTGGCGCGGATGGGCATGCCTTGGAGTGCGACTCCCGGATGGGCATCATGATCGGGCGGACCGAGTCAGCATACATGCAACAACGCCTCCGTTCTTCTGTTCTCCAGCGTCACCCTGGCCCGACTGTGCACACGAGGGGCTGCGGACCGCGCCCCGGACTGCCCGGAGGGCTCGACTGCTACCCGCGCAGTGTGGGGAGGTCGTTTCGGCAGCTTCACTCGCCGTGGGACGAGCCGACGGTGCCGGAGCGCCGTTGCCCTTGGGGTGATGGTTCTTCAGTACCACTTTGGCACTGTTGGTCCCCGTAGTAGTGGGTATAGCGGCCCGAGGACGCGAGCTGGTCGTTATAGTTGTTGAGCCGCACGGTCTCCTGGACGCAGAGTTTGTCAAACAAACAGAGGTCGGGCGGGGCGGGGGTCAGGCGATGTAGTGAGCGAACGTGGCGAAGAGATCGATAGCCGAGTCGTCGTCCAGCAGGGGCCCGGAAGTGCACCTCGGGTTTCTTGGCGCCTCTAGCTAAGATCTGTCACCCACGGGTCCTTCCACAATCTCCCGCCGAAGAGCCAGGGCCCGAAAAAGGACCACGCTGTGCACAAGGACGTACCCATGGAGAAGGAGAGCGACGAGGCGGCGGTCCCGCTCCGTCCCGTCCGCGATCCCGACCCCGCCGGGCCGCTCCGCCTCTCGCCCGCCGACGAGCTTGCGCTCTTCCCGGCCGGCACGGCTGGCACGGGCGGCGCGGCGGAGGTTCTCCAGCAGTTTTCAGACAGCAACTTGGAGGACGGCGGCGCTTCGGGCCCGGCGCCCGAGCAGCTGGACGCTGCGTCGCTGGTGGCCGGCCTGGACAACGACAGGTTCCTCCAGGCCGGCACCCGGCTGCACCTCGCGACGATCGGCTTGACCAAGTGGACGGGAATCCGCCTCTTGGCCGTGGCTGTGGGCCACATCTTGCTGGTTCCGCCCACTTGGATCCTGAACGACGTCGCGGGCACCTTCAGTCATCTTCATGTCGCAGTCTACACGGCCGCCATCGCGCTCTTGGCTGGAGGAGTCATCGTCTACGGCATCCGTGGGTTACTTGCCGGTGGGGACGTGCTTTGGCAGCCCTTCGTAAACGGGCACCCAATGGCAGTCCTCGTGCGGTGGAGGCAGCTCCTGGCCGACCCTTCGCCCCTGGTCGCCCACCGGGACGGCGACCCGGCTTGCACGTGTCCGCGCAGCCCATGCAGCGGGTCACTGCCCGGTCAGGCAGCTGTCCTGCGCGTCTTGGCCATCATCCCTCCTTTGGTCTCCGAGCTCTCCGCCGAGATCTTCGTCGTCTGGACGCTTGTCTTCACCTTTGGCCCGCTCCTCCGGGCCACCCCCTGGGCCATAGCGTGTGTCACGGTGTCCTGGCTGATCAACTGGTTCGTGTATGTGCTCCACTCAAGGTTTAGCAGGCTCTGGAGCGCGCCTGGCGTCGCTCTGCTCCGTTTGCAGGGCCGCCTCCGCCGCCGCGCCGCGGATATCTTGCTCGGCGACACCCTCGCGCGGCTCGCCTCCTGCGCGCGGACGGGCGAGCTGCCGGCCCCGGCGGCCAGGGAACCCTACGTGCGGCTGCACTTTTCCCTCGCGCGGGTGTGGCCCGCGGAGCTGGAGCACCTCTCCACCGGCCGAGCTACGACCATTGGACTCCTTCCCCTTGTGCTCGCGTGCGGCGTCGTCACCGCCGCCGGCGCGGGCTGCGTCAACGCCTGGATCCTCTCCTTCGTGGTCCTCATCCCCGTGCTCTTGGTGCAGGATATGCTTAACATCGCCGCAGCCAACGGGCAGATCGACCAGGTGGCAGAGCTGTACCGCAAAAACCGCACCCGGATCCTCGTGGCGGCGGCGGACCGGCCCCCCGCGGCAGTGGAGCGCGTGCTGCGGGACCACGCGGAGCTGCTGGATGCCTTTGGGAGGACAGACGGGCTACAGGGGACCTTTGTGGGCTTCAAAGTGACCTACTCGGTCGTCAGAGGGTTCGCCGTTACCTTCGTCACGGTGATGGTCGCGATGTGGACGCTACTCCGGGGTGCAGGGGTGAGCTTCACCCTCCAGACGGTCTGTCCGGGATGAAGGCGTCGGCGAGCCGGTCGCGAGCCTCAGCGGGGTCGCGAGCCTCAGCGGGATCGTGAACCTCAGAGTAGACTCCTTTCGAACGCACTGATCTGCCAATCGATGACCGCGGCCGCCTCGGGCGGGTAACCCCCTTCCTCGTTTGGTGTGCATGCGGAAGAACTGCTTGATCATGTCCCTCCCCAGTACTCCGTGTAGGGCAGAGGCTCGCCGCTAACCTTTTGGCGGCTGCTTCACCAGAGAGACGGGAAGCGGACGTTCGACGGCACCGTCGCCAACCTCGAGTATGCGGCGTGGCCCGCCGCGCTCGGAGGACGGCCCTGGAAGCCTGTGCCTTCGGGACGCGGAGGGGCCGATCGGACCTTCCAAGGATCTTCTCGCGATTGCCGGCTTCTCTGCACCTCGCCCTTCCATCCGCGCACAAGATCGGACCGCGGATGGACGGGACGGACTGCAAGCAGTGGCCACCGCACGGACTGGACGTCGACCGGGGGTGCGATGCGTTTGACCATCACTCACGTTTGCCGCTGGTCACAGACGGTCCAATTGTGCACACAATTGTAGCGGCAGCCTCTGCTGTGCACGCATCCGGCCTAGGACAGGACCGCATCAGAGGCCGGATTCTCCTCATCTCTGAATGGCGCACCCAGCATCCGCGGACGAGGAGCTTGGTCATCCATCGGAGTGCCGGGACCGGGACGAGGGCAATGACGGCAGGAGGACTTCTCTGATGGCTCGCGCGACGAGTGCGAGCCTCTCCAGAAAGAGCTGTTTGACCATGCCGCCGGACGCACCGCGCATGCGCCGTGCGCCCCATGTCAGGAATGCCCTGAGCACCGGATACGGGACGGGACGGGACAGCACGCGTTTCCCTCATCATCCCCGTGCCTCTATTGCCGCGCAGGACGGTTAGGGGTTTTCCTATTGCAAGGGACCGAGCACTGCGGCGGAGATCCCCCACCCCTTCCCGATGTCTGCCACGCTGCGGTCGATGTCGTCGACGCTGTCGTCCGACGACGGCGACGACTCCGAGCTGTGGCGGTCCGCGTGGGGCGGCGCGCCGGCCACGCCCGCGCCGGCGGCCCCGCTGAGTTCGGCGCCGCCGCCGCCCGCCGCGGCGCCCGCGGTCGCAGCCGCAGCTCAGCCGGCGGCCCCCGCGCCGGCCGTGCCGTTTGCCGCGGGCGATGCGCCGTTCGGCCCGCGGCCGGCGCCCGCCCCCCCGGTGCCCGTCACTTCGCGGCCGGTCTCGCCGGCCGACTCTGCGCGCACCGCCGCGTCGAACAACGTGCCGCCGCCCGCGCCGATCGAGCCGCCGCTCGTCGCGCCGATCTTCCCGACGTTCGGCGCTCAGCCGTCGGCGGCCGCGCAGGGGGGGCTGCCGCTGGCCGGCCCCCGCCCGCTCCCGCCGCAGCAGCAGCCCGCGCAGCCGCCGCCGCAGATGCCCGTCGTCGAGCTGCCGCAGGTCGACGATTACCCCACTCCGGACTCGTACACGTCGTACGGCTCGCCGGCCTCGCACCCCACCCCGCCCACGGCTCGCAGCCAGGCCACCCGTCCCATGATCGAGCTGCCGCTGCTCCCCGCCCTGCCGTCGCTGCCCTCGCTGCCCTCCATGCCCGCCCTCAATTTGAAGGGCATCAAGGAGCTGATCCCCGCCGGCCCCGCCGCCGCCAAGCTGGGCCTGCCGGACCCGCTGCCCTGGTCAAAGATGCCGCTGCCGCCCGTGATCCCGACCATCCTCTCCGTGGCCCTGGGCGCTCTCCCGGCGATCCTGGCGCTCTACGCGGGGCTGGCCTTCGACCTGCTCGCAAAGTACTCCCTGGGCAGGCTGCCCGTGCTGCCCTTCAACCAGCAGATCAACTACATCGCGTGGGCTTTGGCGGCGATCGGCGCCGGCGCGGCCATAGCGGCGGGCGTGGGGAAATGGATGTGGGAGCAGTGGGCGATGGACAAGGAGCGCGAGCTGCGGAGGCGCGTGGTGGCGCACCTGCTCGCCATCGGGTCGCTGGGGGGATGGCGCGACGGGAGTGAGCGTGCGTGGCGGACCGTTCTCTCGAGGTGGGCTTCAACCGCCGCCGGTCCCCAATTTCCGCTCACTTCGATTCCGCATCGCAGGGACCCACCGCTCTACCGCAAGGCGCTCCTGCAGTACCCCTCCATCATCGCCCTCGCGTCCACCTGCATCGCCACCCTCGCCGTCGCCCTCCTCCGCTCGTGGCGCCTCGCCCTCGTCATCTTTGCCCTGGTCCCCCTCCAATTCGCCGTCACCTTCCTCCTCGCCCGCTCCGCCGCTGGCGCAGCGCGCACCTCCGTCGCCGCCCTGCGCGCCGCCGCCTCGCACGCGCTGAGGACCTTCACCTCGCTGCTCCCCGTGTTCTCCGCCGACGCGCAGCCCGCCGCCTCGGCGCGTTTCGACACCCTTGTCCGCGGCGCGAGCCTGCTTTCCGAACGCGCGGCGCACAGGCACGCCCTCTCCCGCGCCGTCTTCGGCTTCCTCCTCATCGGCTCGTTCGCCCTCGCCGCATGGTACGCCGGCACCCTCGCCTCCTCGGCACAGCTGTCCGCCGGCACCGCGCTGTGCGTGTTTGCCTGCGCCGCGGCCGGGCTTTCGGCCGCGCAAGGGTTCCGCGGGCGGCTGGCGGAGATCAAGACCGGGAGGAGGGCGGCGGCGGGGCTGGTGGCGCTCGCCGAGGAGCGCATAGTGGGGGCGACGGGGAGCGATATGGGCGGGTTCGTGCCCGAGCCGGTGCCCGGCGGGGGTGGGAGGGAGGTTGCGTTCGAGGGGATCGCGCTGCGGCCGGGGCTCGACGCGTGCGATCTGTTGGTGGCGCGGGGGGAGGTTTTGGGGATCGTCGGGGGCGAGGAGATGCGCGCCCTGTCGGATATCTTGGTGAGGCTGGCGGATCCCGAGGCGGGAAGGGCGTGGGTCGACCGCGTCGAGCTGGCGTCGTACGACGTGCCCCATCTCCGCCGGAGGACCGTGTCGCTGGCGGCTGGCGGGATGCCGCTGCTGACGGGGAGCGTGGCCGAGGCGGTGGCCGACGGATTGGGAGGGGGGACCGAGGCGCCGGACCAGGCGAGGGTGCAGGAGTGTTTGGCGGCGGTGGGGATGGGGGAGGTGGTGGGGAGCCTGCCGAGGGGGGCGGGGACGAGCGTGTGGGTGCTCGGGGAGGGTGAGAGGGAGAGGTGGGTTCGAGCGCGGCGCGCAGTCAGGTGAACGTCTTCTGACTGGAAACGTGCTGTGGTGACCCTCAGAATCGCGGTGGCCCGCGCGCTCTACAAGGACCCCGAGATCCTGATCCTCGACGACCCCGTACCGCACCTCACAGCCGAGGAGGAGCTCGAGCTGCTGCGCTACGTCGTCCGGCGGCCTGGCCGCCGCCCAACGGTGCTCCTCCGCAGCCACCGCACGGATGCGCTCCGGCTGTGCGACGCCGTCGCCGTGTTTGCCGGCGGCCGCGTGGCCGAACGCGGCTCGTACGACGCTCTTCTCGCCGATCCCTCGTCGCACCTCTCGCTGCTCGCCTCGCGGCCCCCGGAGACGCCGCAGCTCCGCCGCACCGGCCGCCTCGGCGGGGATAAGCCGCCCACTCCGACTTCGGACTGGGACGACGAGGAATCGACCCCCCAGGACGGCGAGTCTGCCACGCCGCAGGGCTCCGAGGCGGGCAAGGGCGAGGAGCAGATGCTGCTCGCGCCCGGCGCCGGCGCCGCCCCCGCGCAGGTGCAGGTGCGCGCGGACGAGGAGGTCGCCGGCGGCCCGGCGCCGAGCTTCTCCCTCCTGGACGTGTTCAAGCTCTCCCGGCCCGAGGCGGGGGTGCTCGCCGGCGGCACCGCGGCGTCGCTGTTCGGCGGCATGGTGGTGGTGCTCTTTGCCGTCGTGCTCGGACAGCTCCTGTTCGTCTACACGGACCCCGATCCGGAGGACGTGACCGCGGGGGCCAACTTCTGGTCCCTGATCGTGTTCAACGTCGCCGCACTCGAGGGGGTTGCTTTCTACGCCAAGGTGCTCTGCTTCGAGCTGGCCGGGGAGCGTCTGACGATGCGGGTGCGCAAGCGCGCGTTCGACGCCGCGCTGGCCCACGAGCTCGCGTGGTTCTCGATGCAGGAGCACTCACCCGCCCAGGTGATGCGCGCGCTGTCGGCCGAGGCGCCCAAGATCCGGGGCGCGGCGACGGGAGCGTGGGGGAACCTCGTCGGGTTCCTTTCGACCGCGATCGGGGGTTTTGTGTGGGCCATGCTGTGCGGCTGGAAGCTCGCGCTGGTGGCGTGGGCGCTGGTGCCCGCCGTGGCCATCCTCGGCGCGGTGGAGCGGTACTTCTCCGGCGGCGCGGGCAAGGTGCTCTCCTCGGGCGTGGCGGCGGCGGACGGGCTGGTCGCCGAGGCCGTAGATGCGTGGAGGACGGTGGCGGCGTACGGGCTCGAGGACAAGGTGCTCGCGAGGTACAAGGCCTCGCTCAAGGACGTCTCCGAGTCGACCGAGCTCGGCCGGGGGATCGCCGCCGCGGCCCACGGGCTCGCCCAGGGCGTGCTCTACTTCTTCCAGGCGCTCTTCTGGTGGTACGCGGCCTCGCTGCTCCGGCCCTTCGAGTACTCCCTCCTCAACATCGCCATCATCTGGGCGCTCGCGGCCTTTTGTGGCACTGCGTCGGGGCAGCTGCCTGCCGTCGGCGACGTGCTCGAGGCCTCGCGGCGCGCGCTGGCCACCGTCGCGCTCATCATGGCCCCCAGCCCGCCGCAACCCGAGGGCCGGCGGTACATGGGCGAGGCTGCCGCTCCCTCCGGCAGCCTCGAGATCGCGGACCTCGCGTACACGGACCCCGACACGGGCGCCGACGTCCTCCGCGGCTTCGCGCTCTCGCTGCACCCGGGCGAGCACGTGGCCGTCGTTGGCGCCACCCACGCCGAGCGCCGCGCGCTGCACGCCCTCGTGCTTGGCCTGTACGAGCCCTCGTACGGCCGCATCGTGCTGGACGGCGTCGACGTGCGCGACTGGGATGGGCGGTTCATGCGTGCGCGCGTGACGGCGCTCTGGGACCGGGATGCGCCCGTGTTTTCGGGCACGGCTGCGGACAACGTGGCGTACGGGATGCCGGATGCGACGCCCGAGAGCATCATGGCCGCGGCCGGGGCCGCGGGGGTGCACGACGCGATACAGGCGGTCGGTGGATACGAGACCGTGCTCGGACCGGGCGGGAAGGAGTTGGATGGCGAGTCGGCGGAGCGGATGGCTCTGGGTGGGTGTTTGGTGCCGCTGCCGTCCGCATCCGCCATTGACAACCCGATTGCTCAGCTCGCGCCCTCATCCGCGACCCGGAGCTTCTCCTCGTCGACGATCCCGCCGAGCCGTCCTCCGATCCCGCGCTCGCGCGGCTACTCCTGGCGGCGGCGGACCGGCGCACCGTGCTCCGCACAACGGACGACCTGCCCTCGGTCGTCGGCTGCAACCGCATCTTTGTGGTGCGCCAGGGCGCCGTCGTCGAGGAGGGGACGCACGCGGAGCTGTTGGAGCATCACGGGGACTACTTCAGGATGTGGAACGCGGCGACCCATTGAGGGGTGTGGCGGGTGGGGTAGGAGGATCTGGTGCAAGGTGGACCGAGGAAGCGGATCTGAACGTCTGACTGTGTCGCTATTCCCATATATATCGTCTCCCGCAACTTGAGTTTGATCCAACTGCTCCTCCTTTCACTTCTGTCCGTCATGACTTAGAACAGGGTGATCATTCCGACGACAGCTGCCGCCAGGGCCCCCATGGCCCCCACTCCCACGCGGCCGGCGGATGCGGGCCTCGTCGTGGTGGTCGTGATGACGGTGCTGTTGATTTTCAGGCATCCTTGCGATCGCAGCGGAAGGAGTCAGCTGATTCGCTGTGCCGCCAGGGATTCGATCCCACCTCCGGTGATTGAGAACAGTCCCAAGACGTTCGTGCACCCGGATCCGACACTGATCGGCGGGACTACAGGAAGCGGGGTGGAACAGTTGCTGTCCGAAAACACGGTGATGAGGCCGTCAGTGCCGTTGCAGTTCGAGAGGGTGAACGCTCCGGGTGCCAGGTCGGTGGGAGTGCAGAGGCCCGAACGAACTGCCTGCTGGCTGCCCCAGGCGCTTCTGTTGCAGCTGGAGCCTTCGTCTGTGGCAGATCACATGTTTCAGAGGCTGTTATGCCTAGTTGTCCAAGTCCGCTTACAGAGTGTCCCCAGAACGTAGTCTCCCGACGCTCCCGAAGGAACGGTGCTATAGAGCAACGGCAGGACGGAATGAGGCAGAGCAGAAAAGTAGGGCCCAGCAAACGCACATGTTGGAGGGAGCAGTGTTCGAGCACGTCGTAGTATTGCTCGTTCCCGGAAGGGACCCAGTTTGGCACCGTCCCCCGGTAATGAACGGAAGAACATTGGGGTCGGAGCAGTTGGTGGCGTTGGGGAACAATCCCGTGCCGAATCCTGGAGGAGAGAGAGAGAGAGAGAGAGAGAGAGAGAAGAGTAGCAGTAGTGATTAGCGTCCCCCCGGTGGGGGCCCAACGTCCCAGGCAATGGTGGACGCACCAATGACAGTTCCTGGGTAGCAGCGAGCGTAGGAGACCGGCCACGGTGTCGTCAGAAGTTAGATCTCGGAAAAGCGGCCCAAATGCCCGCCCCACCGGTGCAGTTGGGAGTACCGTAGCCGATGATGGTGACAAAGGCCTGCCCCGCGACGGGCGCGGCGAGGCAGCCGAGGAGAGCGGCAATGGCCACAAAGAGCAAAGAGAGGCGGGCCATGGTCAGGATGGGGAAGAGCAGGGTGAGGACCGAGTGGCGCCAGCAAAGCCGCGGGCGGTGTTGGGCGGAGGGCAGCTGGGTCCAAAGGGACCAGACACAGAGGGAAAACGGATTCTGGAGCCCCGCACCGAAAGCTTTGGCACGTCCGTTCATGAAAACGACATGATTCTATGGAGAACTAAGACGCGTTCTTCGTTCATGTATCTATTCCGAAGCTCCCAGGCGTGATGATGGCTGACACCGGCTTTGGATAAGCTCCAATACGAGATTTGACGTGGATCACGGTTCGTTTCAATCTTCACGGATCTTGTTTTATCTTCCTTCCATAGCTTCCATGCTAATCAGCCGGGCTGAAGACATCGTGCTGGCCTCCCCACCGTCCCCCCTCCGCCCTCCACTGCGGCCAATCCGGCGCGGCAGGGCACCTCCTCCCCCCTTCGAGCCACCTCGCGACCGCCCCGTCCACCATGCCGGTCCACCCGCCCTCCCACTCTTCCTTCGACGCCTCGGTACCCGGATCGGAGGGCGGATCCGCGTTCGGATCCGGGATCCCGTTGGCGCCCACCGGCCGCCCGAGGGCGGCCATCAGCACGCAGGTCTGGTCGGGCGAGAGGTTCCATGTGGAACATCGGGTGTTCGCAACGCACGCGGCGTGGCACGCCAGCGCGGAGGAGGCGTCGATCCCGCGGGCCGCGAGCCCGGCCAAATCCTCGGCCCCGAGGGGCAGGGTGCCGTTGCTCAGCAGCACCCTGAGCTTGCCAGCGCCGAGGTTCTTGGATGCTGCGGATGGCGGCCCGCTGGAGATCGCGAAGCCCCTCCGCATCGCATGGCGCCGCACCGTGCCCTCCTCCACCGCCATGGCCTCCCTGTCCGAGTCCCTCTGCACCGCCGGATAAGCGGCGGCCATGGTGAACATCCTATCCAGCGGCACCGCCCTCCCCAGGTCGCCGAGCCGCTCCAGCTGCGATCTGTCGACGACGTGGTGGATCGTGATGAGCGGGTCGCAGGGCGAGCCCTGCGGCCACCGTGCCACGTTCTCGCTCCAGTCCGCCCAGAACCCGCCCTCCCCAGCGTTGTCCATCGCCGAGAGGTCGACCCCCGCGCGGCGCAGGCAGATGCTCGTGCGCACGTCGCCGGCCCAGCACCCGGCGAGGTCCTCGATGCAGCCCCTGACGATCACGAGCATTTTGCGCAGGGCGGCGCGCGAGAGGAGGATGCCGCCGCCGCCGACGCTGAAGCCACCGCTGTCGTTCTCCTCTCCCTCGCGTTTCGGGCGCTTCGAGTCGGGGCAGCCGCTGTACCAGTGCTGCGAGCCGAGGTAGGTGGGCTTGTCCGGGTCGGCGAACGACGACATGGGGAGGAGGTGGACCAGGGTCGGCATGTGGAGGTACGTGTCGTCATCGATCATCAAAACTGGCGAAGGAGTGTGAGCAGCGACATCCTCAGGCAGCGCCGGACCACTTACACCAGTGGACGCCGGGGAAGCGTCTCCAGAGCTCCGCGAATCCGGGCAGGAACTTGTCCTGGTCGTCGGCCCAGCCTTGCTCCGTGCCCCCTGCCTTGCGGAGCACAGGAGCTGCGTCGTCCGCGGCGTCAGCAGGAGGATCGGCGACTGCTGTGTCGCCGTCGTGCCCCTTTGAGGCACCGTCCACGGCAACGCCCCCTTTTGCGGAGTCGTCCATTCCGCGCCTTCGGATTCGGGGTCTCCGACGAGGGATGGTGTTCACCCCTTTCACTGCGTCCCCATCCGCGGGCCCGGCGCCTCCCGCGGCGGTAGATTTGCCACCGGCGTCCCCGGCGGTCTCTCCAGCCGTTGTCCGCTTGGTGACGACGTCGATGACCGTCATCCAGCCCAGCGTTCTGACGTACTTTTCGTCCTCCCCCGGCGCAATCCCGAGCAAGGAATCGTTGGCCGGGAAGCGTTCCGTGAGCGCGACGACGTTGCACCAGGGCCCTGGCCAGAGCCAGACGTCCTGCATCATCTGGAGGCGCGAGTTCATGGTCTCCGCGCCGGTCTTCACGGCCAGAACAAAGTTGTGGTATACACAGGGCTGATTCGGGTTCGGCTGAGGCACCGGGGGCGGAGCAACCGGCTCGGGGAGGAGAGGCGCAAAGGCCGGCGTTGGAGACGCGGCAGGCGCCTTTGTCCGCAGTATCCCGGGATGGGGCACGCCGGCAACGAAGGCCGTCGGAAATGGCGCTGCCCGGGACGGTCCTAGTGGCCGTTCCTCGGGGTTCCCTCGCGCTTCCAACGCGACGGTGGGCGTTGGCGGTCCGGGGTGCCCCGCCGGCCGGAGCCAGAAATCGGGCACGAGGCCGGCAAACCACGCGTACGTCGCCCCGGCAATGAGCAGGAAGAGCGCGCCGAGCCGCAGCGCCCGCCCGGCCCTCATGGCGTCCCGCTCGCTGCCCCGCCGCGGCTGGCTGAGACACCAAACCGCGTACGTCCCTGAACGGCGTCGGCCCCGGTCGGACCGGCTTAATCTCGCCTTAGGAGGGTGCCCAGAGCTCCTTGGATTCCGATCTCGCTCGATTGGAGCGCAGCGGAATCGCCTGGGCACCCGGAAGTGCGACCTGACTCGACCGACCCTCGCGAACCCCCGCGAACCCCCGGACGATCAGACGGCCGTTGTCGCGACGCTGGTCGGGAATCCTTGGCACCATGGCGCACGTGTCGCCCGCGGAGGAGGGGGCCATAAGGCGAGCATCGGGCCGCGTTCCCCGCGACTTGGCGGCCCTGTCACTGGGCCAGCGCGACGCGCTGGAGCCGCTCGCGGCCCTGGAGCTGATTGCGCCGAGCACGGCCGACACCGGCGGGCCGCGGACGACGGTCATCGCCCTCCCCCCGAGAAACGCCGCGGAGCAGTCGCGCACGGACAACCTCCTTGCCGCCTCGGCGGCTGTTGCCATGTGCCGCAACCCGTCGTGCCCGACCCAGGCCACGCGCCACGACAACCTGCATCTACGCGCCGCGGGTGCTGCAGGACAGGCTTGGTTGGGTGCCGAGGCGCCCGAGGCGTCGCAGAAGCTCAAAGCTTGCTCGCGGTGTCATGGCGCATTCTACTGCGGACCCGAATGCCAGAAAGCCGACTGGGACGCCCACAAGGCCCAATGCAAAGCGGCTTCAAAGGCCAGGGAGGAGTCGGGCACCGCGATGGGGAAGATGAAGGTCGATGCCCAGATCAAGGCCTTTTCCACGGCTGCGACGGCGATCGTGCAGATGGGAGCCGGAGCGCTCATCTCGCTCGCCTGGGCCTGGCGGGCGCCCAACGCCAAGCTCCCGTCGTGCCTGGTCGTCGAGATCGATTCCGACGACGACGATTTCAAGGCCCCCCTCGCGTGGCGCGCCAACCCCTGGCATCCCGTGCTGGAAGACGCCGCCGGCGACGATCCCGCCCGCGGACCGGACCTCGACAAGCTCCTCGGCCGATGTCTCGCCGTGCACGCATGGCTGCACTCGCAGCGGGTCTCACTGCCCTACCTCGCCGAGCTCGCCGGCCCCGGCGAGCGGCGCTTCCGCGACCAGCTGCACGCCGGGACGACCGTGTACGTCGCCGCCGTGGCTGCCGGGCGGCGGGACCCGTCCTTCCTCAAGCCAATGTTCCTGCAGAACGGGCACACAGCCGAGCGGCTGGCCTCGGCATTCGGGCCCACGGCGCGGCTGACGGCGCACGAGAAGGAGGCGCTCGCGATCCTCCGGGGCTCGATCGGACTCTGCGTCGAACCGGCGCGCGGCAAGGCCGAGAAGGAGATCCGGCCGCGGGTCCCCGGGCCGGGGCCGGGCGCGATGGCGCACGCGAGGACGGCGCACGCGGTCGGGGCGGCGATGCTCACGGGGCGGTTCGAAGCCCAGGCCGAGGCCGCTTTGGCGGCGCAGCAGGCACTGAGCGGGTTGGGGAAGCCGCCGGAGAGGCCGGTGTGGGCGTTCCTGGTGGTTCCAAGGCCATGATTCGGACTCTGTTTCGTACCTTTATGCGAAAACACTATATCTGAAGCATCCGCGGACCGTCGTTCGGCTAAGGATCAGCTTCATCAACGCTCCAAGTGTCCGGCTCTTGCTCGGCTCCGTTCTCATCATTCCCATGGTCCGACGTGGATTCAGTTGCGTCCTCCTTCTCGGAGGGTTCACGACCCGCCAAAGCGCACCACCTCTTGCAGCGGTGCAGCTCCTCCAACTCCTCCGCCGATGGCACGCGCTGCAGTGCGGTTGCAACCTTCTGCAACCTTTCCAATGTTGCCGCGTCGTACATGCCTCTCTTCTTCAGTTCAGTGATCGCCAACTCGTGTGCCTCGGTTGCCCGTTCGTGGAGATCCGCATGATTCGCTACCGCGAATCTTCCCAGCTCGCCGTGATCAAAATCGGGCGTTCTCAATACCAGAACAATCATGAGCGTGGTGACATGCCAGCTGTGATCCAGCCCGTTGTGGAGGTCCGGGCCACGCAGCTAGCCGGAAATCCTAGGCTGCGGCCCGAGACCTAGCCAGTCTCCTCTAGCACTTCCTGAGCTGGGCCGGTGAGCTTCGGACAAGCTCCCGAAGCTTCGCGTCCCTCTGAGATAAGCGTAAACAACCCTTCGCTACCCCCGGATTCAGCGTCATTCAAAGGTCGAGTTCATCTCTAATCACCCCAGGGCCCACGACAGAAGCTCGGAGAACCATCACCCTGTGCGGCCGGGCCCTAGTCCAGCCCTCTAGCCGGCCCAGTCCTTCACACCGTCTGATACAGCATCTTTGGGTGATTCGGGCACGTGTGCACAGGCCACATCTCCTTCCGGATCATGGTCGCGATCAAAAGACCGAAAGTGTTGGGATCCCTGGAGAGACCCGAAAAGAACTGCAACGAGCGCTGAGGGGAAGCTTATCACGACCGCCAGGAAGTTCCCCGGAAGCTTGTGGGCGAGAAAGCAAGAAAGCAGGTATTCGGGCGGGAACCGGAGCTGTTTCACGGCAACGTAGGCAGCCACGCCAGGTGTTAGCTGCTCGCAGCGCGCAAGCACAGCGGCAATACATGGCCAATCGAGGAAAGAAAGGGCATCTGCCACACAGTCGACAAACTCTTTCGTCCATATGGGAGCTCCAGGAGGCGAGTCCAACTCGCTGTAGAGCCGTTTCACGAGGGTTGGGAAGATCTTTTGAGTGAATGTAACGAGCAATATCATTGGCATTGGCCCTCGGTGCAAGCGCCAACCCATGACCTCGGAAAGCAACGCCCAGCGAATCTCTAGCGGAGCTTCCAGGGCCATTCCGGTCAATGCCTCGCCCTCGAAGCCCAAGCATTTGAGGAACCAACTCAGTGGCAGAAGCAAGGTGAGCAGCTCTTGACGTGAATGTCGACCAAGCACGGTTTGGGTCAAAAGAGGGTCCCAATGAGCAGCGAAAGCGACGCCATCTGCTCCCATGCCCCGCAACAAGTCAGCGGCGTTCGCAACTATGTAATCCTCCTTTGCGGTAAACTCCTTCGCAAGGTGGTAGACCATAACCGACTCGGCAGGCATGCCACATTTCGCCAGGATCAGACCTAGCGTGAATGGTCCCACCCGGTCGCCGCCATCGATCGCCGCGTCGGGGAGAATGTTGGGGCCAACGACGACTGAGGTTGTGGCACGATTTTCTCGGATGAACTCCTTAAGGATCGCCAAGTTCCGCTCCGCAACGGTCGCGGAGGCACGGCGGTAGAACTCGGCCGTCGCTGCGCCCCCGACGCTCCTGCAAAGGAACCGCAGGCCGTACGTGTCGTGAAGAGAGAGTTCCTTTCGCGCGAGGATCATGGCCAGCAGTTCGGCAGGCAGCGTGTCCAGCGACGGGGCGGCGCGGCAGGGTCCGTGAGCTCCCTCCGTGGCGGGTCCGGATCCCGCCGCGGCCGAGCCGCTGGGTCCGTCGGCGGAGCTCTGAGGATCATGTGAGAGCAAAGGCACCCCCGTTGACTCGATTTCGTGGCCCAGCATGGCGTTGAATTCGAGCGGTGTTTGGAGGGTTTCTCCGCCTTCGCCCTCCGATCTCTTGGTCTCCTCGCAAGGCGTCTGACACTTCCATTCACCTCGACACGAGTCCAACAAGCTTCAAAGTACGCGCAATTATTCTGTTCGCACGTTTCCTACTCAGCTGTGCCCCGTTGATCTACACTCTTCAGAGTCATTCTCTCGCTCCTGATTACTTCCATTCCGGAATCAGATCTTTGCCTTGGGCCCGGGCTCCTCCAGCACCGGCACGATCCGCCTCGAGCCCGCCGCCTCATACGCGTACGCCAGCGCCAGCAGCTTTGCCTCGTCCCACATCCTCCCCACGAACACGAGCGCGAACGGCGACCCGTTGGGGTACCGGCCCGCGGGGACGACGACCAGCGGCACGCCGGCGATGTTGATCTCCGAGACCGTGGTGGATGGGAAGCGGGCGTCGCCTTCGACGAAGGGGAGGCGGGAGGAGGTCTGCGGGAAGACGAAGGCGTCGAGGTCGTGCGCGTCCATGGCCGCGTACAGGGTGCGGAGGAAGGCGTTGCGCGCGGCGAGGAAGCCGGAGAGGTCGGGCGGGGTGGCGCGG
Source organism: Hyaloraphidium curvatum (assembly GCA_025558095.1). Taxonomy (NCBI): domain Eukaryota; kingdom Fungi; phylum Monoblepharomycota; class Hyaloraphidiomycetes; order Hyaloraphidiales; family Hyaloraphidiaceae; genus Hyaloraphidium; species Hyaloraphidium curvatum. The sequence goes on along the minus strand of JAIVFI010000032.1, from coordinate 362,227 downwards.
TCGGCGAGGGAGGCCTTGACGACACCGCCGATCTCGGCGTCCGGTGCAAGGTTCGAGAAGATCTGGCCCTCGGCGAACGGATCCACGCCGGTGTAGGCTGCCAGCTCGGCAAGGTTCTTGACGGGGCACGAGGAGCCCAAGCGGCGCAGGTATGCTTCAAAGTCGTAGACGATGGATTCGAAGCCGCGGCGGTCGAACCCGTTGATCTTCTTGGTCAGCGAAGCGAAATCGGTGCCCGCGAGCGGATCCTTGACGAGCAAAGCCCCCAGCTTGGCGAGCTCGTCCAGCGCTGTCTGGTACAGCTTGGTCGTCTCGCCGGACAGGGGCTCGGCGCGCCAGCCGGGTCCGTAGGTTCCCAGCTTCGCTCCCTTGAGGGCATCGGGCGACAGCTTGCTCGTGTATCCGCCGGTGGGGATGTTGCCGATGCTCGCGACCGTCTTGGGGTCTTCGGACGTGAAACCGGCGAGGACGTCAAGGAGAATGGCGGCGTCCCTGACGGTCCGCGCGTGCGGTCCGACCACGTCGCGCGTTGATCCTGCAATCGGAACCACGCCAGCGTTCGGCACGAGGCCGAAAGTGGGCTTGATTCCGACCAGAGACTGTGCGGCGGCCGGGTTCTGGATGGAGCCCCCAGTCTCTTCCGCGAGGCCGACGACCGCGAAGCCCCCGGCTACGGCGGTCGCAGTCCCGGCCGAACTGGCACCGGGAACGATCCGCCGGTCGACGGCATTGTACGTCGTCCCGGCCCACGAGCCGGTGGTGCGGGCACCGTCGTAGCTGAACGCCGGGATGTTGGTGTGCCCGATGACGATGCCTCCCGCGGCGCGGACGCGCGCCACGACGGGCGCATCACGCTCGGGAACCAGTGGAGGGCCGTTTGCGGGCTTGGCATAGGCCGGATAGCCGCCCGTCGTCGGGAAACCGGCGACGTCCATCGCGTGCTTGACGGCAACGGGCACCCCCGCGAGCGGCCCCGGATCCTCGCCCTTCGCGATGCGCGCGTCGATCTTGCGCGCATCGTCCAGCGCCGACGGGTTCAGCAGCGTGAACGCGTTGTACGCCTTGTCGAACTTCTTGATCCGCTGGAGGTGCGCTTCGCACAGCGATTCGGCCGTGAACCGGCGCGACAGCAGCCCGGCCCGCACATCGGCGAGCGTGAGGGTTGCGAGATCGATGTCGGAGGGGGGTGGAGGCGCCATTGCGGACGATGCGACGCGTGCAGCGGCGGGAAACAGATTGCGGATCGGCAGTGGGTCCGCCGATCGGCGCGCCACAGTGCAGGCGGTAGCGAAGGCGTCACTTTCGTCGAGGCGAGACCAGCCGCAATCAAGTCTTCATCATCGTATGTATTGCGGCAATACCTGATAAGGCCGCTCAATATGGAATGTGCCCCTCCTCGAAGGCCGCTCAATATGGAATGTGCCCCTCCTCGCCCCTCACCCTTCACAGCTCGCTCCTGAGCACCCTCTTCTGGACCTTGGGCGGAGCCTTGGAGACCCTCCCGTCGCATTCCCACTGCAGCACGTCGCTGGCCCACGTCACGGGGTTGGTCTGCAGGTCCTTGAGGAAGGCATCGCGGATCTGCGGCTCCATGGTGATCAGGTAAGTGACCTGCGGTACGGAGCGGGTCAGCGTGATCTTCCGAAGGAGGCACCCGGGATGCCCACGTTGCCGCGCTCCTCCAATTTGGCCTCCTCAAAATGCGTGACCCCCTTGAGCAGCGGGAACTCCTTGAAGAAGGTCGCGTTGTATGTCTGCCTCCACCAGGCCTGCTTGATGGCCAGCTCGCCCTCGTTTGCCGGCACGGGCCCGCTCTTGTTGCTGGAGTAGAACGACACGCCCGACTCGGGGATCATCATGGGCTTGTTGTAGCGACGGGCGAACATCTCGTGGAAGTCCCACGCCGGCTGGCCGTAGTTTTCGCTCTCGGTCGAGTTGCCGTGGATGGTGGTGGAGAGATACCCCGCCGGGGGCGGGCTGTTGAACACCTCGGGCCAGCGCCCGCCGAACCAGTAGATCGAGGCGGCCACCCAGTCGACGAACTCGGCGCCGGGCCAGTACGGGGAGTAGGGGTCGTCGAGCTGGTCCACCTTGCCGTCCTGGTTGGTGTCCAGGGCGACAAAGTCGGGGGTGCCGGGGTTGGCCGAGAACTGGGACGAGCCGTAGGGGTAGCCGACGGCGACGTTCTGCAAGGCGGTGAGAGCAGTCCGAAAAGACGCATGGAGTGACGCTCACAGGGGCCCAGACCATGGCGGTCAAGTTGGTGTGAGCGCGCACGATGCCCGTGAACTCGCGCCACTTGCGGATGAACTGCTCCGGCTTCTGAGCATACTCGTTCCTGTGCAGCGTAGTAGGCGACCCGTCAATGACGAGCGCCGAGACCGAAAAAAGGCCACTGACCAGTTGCCGTTAAATTCGTGCGCAAAGCGAAGCATGATCGGCACGCCGAGCTGGTCTGCGGACCAAGCCATCAGAATGAGGAAGGCCGCCGCGCATGACGATCCACCAACAGTTAACCCTCGCAAACTGCTTTGCCCAGCCCGTCATGGTCTCGGCGGAGAGCTTGTCCAGCTCATACGCGGGCATGAGGGCCAGGTTGAGGATGGGGTTCACCAGTCCGGCGTCGCCCTCCTTCGTCATGTTGATCGCGGCCCCGACGTAGAGGTCGAACGCGTCCTGGTCCCAGGTCGTCGGGCTGTATGACTGCAGGAAGGCGCCGATGATGGCCGGGGCGCCGTCCAGCCTCCTGATCAGCCGCACGGGCCGGTCCCAGCCCCATTCGAGCGAGAAGCCGATGTACGGCGCCGAGGCGGACGGCGGCTCCAGGCGGTTAGTGCCGGGCGGCGTGACCCGGTCCGTGAGCGGCGAGAGCGAGCAGTTCTTCGGTGCCGCGCGGCCCGTGCGGTAGGCGGGGGCGGGCGGCGCCGGCGGCTGTGCGGGTGTCGCGGCCGGCGGGGTCGAGCCGGAGCCCGCGGCGGGGGAGGCCGAGCCGGACGCGGGGGAGCCGACGATATCCGGCTGCGCCGGGGAAGCGGCCTGCTTGGGCGCGAGGAGGATTCCGAGCGCGGCACCGACGCCGGCCAGCACAAGCGCGCCTGCGGTGGACGCAACTGAGGACGGTTCGCGCCCCGCGCCCCGCGGTCCCCACCGACAACACCGGCGACGATTGCTCGCCGTTTTGTCCAGAATCCCGTCTTCGCCTTGTTGGCCTCGGCGGCCGCGGGCGTCAGCGGGCTCTTGAGAATCTCCTCGTAGTCGAAGCCGTCCTTCCCGTCCTTGGCCGCGTCGGGCGGCGACACGACCGGCGTCGCTGCCATGTCCGGGGCCGTCGCAACCATTGGCGGTGCGGGAACGGCGGGAGCACGGCGCGGGAGGGCACAAGCGCTCCGGGATTCGTGGGCAAACAATGGGCGACAGGTCGCGCGCGGGCGGCTTTTGACCCAACCAAGAGCCTCCGAATCTCGAGGCGAAAACAGCTCTTCAGACGGAGCAGAGAGGACGACGATGGGCATGCTGTCTTTCGTAACATAGCAAACGATGAATTGAGCTCCACCTCCATGTCGTACAGTGTTTCACAGCCTGGCTTCGACCTTGGCACCGCTCGGGCCTTGGCCGCGAGTCAACGTCACGCCACGCTCCCGGGCCATCTCGCGCAGGCGGTGCTTTTGAATCTTGACACCGTTAGCTGCTACGGTGACCGGGTACTCGGTGACATAGAACACTTCGGCTGCACAGGTTCAGAGAGGGACTCGCAGCCGATAAGGGGAGCGACTCACCAGGAACCTTGTAGTTCGCCAGCTTCTCCCTGCAGAGCGCGATGACCTCCTTCTTGACCCGCTCCTCCTCCGCCGCCTTCCTCAGCTCCTCACGCAAGATCACGAAGGCGACGGGGACGTCGCCTGTGCCCGCGGCGTCCTGGACGATGCCGCCGACGGTCACGGTCGGCTGGCAGCCGACGACCTGGGCCTCGACGATCGCGGGGTGGGTCTTGATTAGGTCTTCGATTTCACCTGGGCCAAAGAGATCAGTCAGGGAAACCGATCATCGTTCCGAGCGCAGACGTACCCGGATTCGTCAAGAAACCCCTGAGCCTCAAGCTGTCCCCGAGCCTGTTCAGGAACGCGAACCCGTCGGCCTTGCCGCCCCCCGCAATGTAGCCAAAGTCCCCCGTCTTGAACCACGGCCGCCGGTCTGGATCGCCCTGCTCCGCTGGCACGATGCTCTTGGCCGTCGCCTCGGGGTTGTTGAGGTAGCCCGCGTGCACCTGCGGTCCGCGTAGGTGGATCTCCCCGGGAGTGTCCCGTCCGGGGGGTTGGGCTGCCATTGGGCTTCCATCAGCCGCGCTGAAACGGGCCATGATTCGCTGGCAGCTACCTTTGCCCGAATCCGGATCCACGACCCGGATGTCCATCTCCAGCACGTTGTTGAGGAACCCGCCCGCCCGGCCCGTCTCCTCCGCGTCGGGCACCCTCGTCTGGGTCCACACCCCGCCGACCCGCTCCATGTACGGCCTGCGGGGCCATGTGCCGAGGCTGGCCATGGACTCGCTCATCCCTGCCCCGGACATCAGCACGGCAACCCGAACCCACGGCGATCCGACCCACCGTACGACTGGGTCATGAACATGTGCGGCACCACGGCCTGCGCCTTCCTGATCACCTCCCTGCAGATGTTCGCAAAGTTGCTCGAGAGCGCGTAGCGCCACCTCTTGTACGGCCGCTCCGGATACGGGACGACCTCACCCGGGGACGAGGGCACGCGACCATACAGGTGCGCGCGGGCGAGCAGGTCCGCGTGTACGGCGTCGGGCAGGCCGACGTGGGTCGCGCCGCGGAGGTGCGCGGGGGGGTCGGGGATGGGGAGGGGGCAGTAGTTGTGGAGGTAGTAGGCGGCGATGTCGGGGTTGTACTTGCGGAAAACACGTCAGGGGATGAGAACTTGCAGCTCCAAAAACTCACGCCATCTAGGATGAGGACCGTGCCGCCGGCGCCGATCAGCATGGAAAAGACGGAGTGGAAGCCAAAAGCTTTGGAAACAAAATGAGCCTTCTTCCTTGCAGATCGTCATCTGGCTCACCTCCGCAGTAAGGAACGCAGACAAGGGAGACGTCGCGGATCCGGTTCTCAAATGTGGGCTCTCCCGTGTCCAGCTCCATCACTTCCTTCCTGCCACCCCAATCCAGGACCTTCCCATACCGCTGCTTCCCTTCCATCATGGTCCCCTTTGCCGGCCGCATGTCCCAGTTGAAGCTGATGTCGACCGCCATCCGCACCACCGACCGGTGCGTGTGCATGGCGAGCTTGCTGGGACCGGTGGTGCCCGAAGTCGAGAAGCAGACCAGCGGCGAATCGACCTGACCCCGACATTCCGGAGGCAGCTCGGGCACCGGATCGGGGCAGTCGAAAGAGAAGCCGGGGGGCAGGGAGGCCACCTTCTTCACCCTCCCCCGAACCTCGGGAACAGCCCCTTTCGAGCTCCCGAGGTTAAGGACGGCCATCTTGCCGCCCGTGGGCGCGCATTCGATCGCCATCCGGAGGTAGTCCACGCCGAGGAGGCCGTCCTCCAGGATGATCAGGTCGGGATCGGCGGTCCGGAGGAAGTGCTCCATTTCGGCCTCACGGAACCGCGGGTTCAAGTTGACGACGAGGGCGCCGATCCGGGAACACGCGAGGAAGGAAGCCATCCAGGTATCGGCGCGATTCGAGGCCCAGAGCGCGACCGTCGAGCTTTATGGCCGTTGGTGGAACGCGAGAACGACATCCGGCAAGGTTCGACGCGTCCCGAGACACGAGTGGCATCGGCAAAGACGATTGGGCGAGGTTCGTCGCGTCCATCGGCGGAGATGGCGTGCGAAAAGAGGATTCCGTGAGATGTCTCCCAGCTGCGGAGGGACTCCTCTTACCCCCGCTTGAGCCCGATCCCGTACTCCGGCGCTGTCAGATAGTAGGCAGCCCGCTTTGAAATGGCAACCAGGTCGCCCCATGTCGTCGTCTCGAGGTACGACGCTTCCAGAGACACCGTGTTGCGGACCGTCGCCAGAGCGGGGTAGCTCGGATTGGCTAGAGCAACACGGTCGACAAGCTCGTGAACCGTCGGCAGCTCCGACGTCGGAGGAAGAGCCTCGGACGTCAGGCCGACGTCCATGTCTGTTTCTCGGTCGTGCAGCGTTCGACAAGGAAGTGCCTGGGATGGCCCACCCGGTGGCCAAGCCTTGCCCCGCCATCATTCGCCCCCTCTTCCCGCTTCGACCTAGCTGCTATACTGATTCTCTCCCTACCGCACAGCATACACAGAACCTGCCTCCCCGGCTTTCAATGCACGGCGTTGGGAAGATCAATGTCAACAGGGAGGTAGGTGCGTCACTTACCTCCTGTGTTTCCTGACCGCCGTTCCTTGCGAGCTCACTTTCGGAACCATTGCCCTGATTTTGACTGTCGCCGTCTTATCTCACTTCTTTAAGCGCAAGGGCACCCGCAGGGGGAAATGGCGTAACAAGCGGGCGGCAAAATGGCGCAACATCCCCAGCTGACTTCGCGCGCCGATCCCACCGCACACCAACCTTTGCTCCCGATTCGAGTTGCGTCGTCGTGCTCAGGCCCGCTCATAATGCCCGCGCTGCTCGACATTATCGACTGGACCGTGGGACCTCCTCCGCAGCGCCCTCTCGCGGAGCAGATCAGGGAGAATGCGGCGGTGCTCGACGAGCTCCGGTCGAAGATCAGCGGGCCGCCGGACGATGCCTCGCTCCTCGCCCTCCTCCGCGCGGCCAACGGCGACGTTCCCGCCGCCAGCAAGGCAGCGGAAGGCCTTGCCCAGCTCACCACGAAGCTCGACCTCGGAAAGCTGTCGCTGGCGAGCGTCAAGAGGCAGCTCGAAACCGACACTCTTATCTACACGGGCGGCCGCACCGCATCGGGCCTGAGGAATCTGTACATGCGCCCTGCGCGGTTCCGCCCCGGCAAGGACTCTCTGGACGAGCTCCTGAGGTCACTCGTCTACCTCCTAAAGGCGATCAATGAGGAGGAGGCGGCCGCCACCGACGGCATCAGCTTCACCGCGGACCTGACGGATTGGGGCTGGTCGAACTTTGGTGTCGCCTATGCCTCTCAGGTAGGCCGCTCGGGGGAGAGATTGGCGCAAAAGCTGACCAACCTGCAGTTCTTCGCCATCATCCAAGGCAAGTATCCAACCCGGGTGCGCCAGTTCATCATGTACAATGCGCCGTCGTGGTTTGGTAGGCATTATTTTCAGCAGTCTTCGATCTGGCCAAGCTAATCTCGGTTATCGATCATCAGGCGCGGTATGGAAGCTGATTAGACCAATGATGTCCGAAGATTTCGCGTCACGGGTCTCGTTCGTGGCCAAGGGCGAAGTTGCTTCGCTGTATCCGGACGCAAAGCACCTGCCAAAAGCCCTGGGAGGGGAGCTGAACGAGATCGAGGCTAACCGCTCCTTCATCAAGTACCGGGAGAGCGTAGAGGCCAGTGAAGGGAACCTAACAGTTTAATGGACCCAGAGTTAGGACTATGTTTGATTTGGGCCTCTCGAGCACTACTTGTCTATCGTGATTTTGCCAGACCGGTTCAGAGATCAGACGATCGACCGTCCACAGTCAGCTGTGCGTCCACGTCATCGCCCTTTCCGTACAAAGATGCCCGCCGAACCCCCTCAGCCCCACTCCTCGACCTCCCTCCATACCTTCCTCAATGCAATCAACATGCTCATCGGGATGGGCCTACTCGCGCTTCCCCGGGCGCTTTCCCTCGTCGGCTGGGTCCCAGGAGCGGTCCTCGTCTGCTCGGCGTGCGGTGCGGCATATTGGACCGCCTGCCTGCTGGCTCGGTGCCTGGAACACGAGGATGTTGAGGGGAAGAAGCCTGAGTCGTACGCCGGGATCGGAAGGGCTGCCTTTGGCGAGGCCGGCCAGAGGATCGTCGGGGGCGTGGTGCTCTCTAACCTCTTCCTCGTGGCCGTCACCTACGTGATTCTCTGCGTCGACTCGCTGAGGGAGCTGTCGCCCATTTGGGAGGGAGGCAGGGCTCATTTGGCGGTTGCAGCGGTGGCGGTTCCTCTAGGTTGCTTCGGCAAGCTGCGATGGCTGAGCTTTGTGAGCATCACCGGTGAGAAAAGTCGAAAGCTGGCCATTTCCTAGCTTACGACTAATGTCTTGAAGGAATCGTGTCCATCGCAATTCTCGTTGGGGCGCTCTTCGGATGTGGTTTCCTCCCCCTGGACGCCCCACCATCTCCAGACGGCCCGACCGGCTCCATTCTCCACCCGTCGCCCACGCAACTCTTTGCAGACAAGTGGATTACGCACCTCCCATCATCCTTCGGCATTTTCGTCATGTCGGCCGCTTCGCACATCGTATTTCCCTCTCTCGCGCGGGACATGCGTCGTCCTTCCCTCCTCCCCAACGCCGTCAGCGCCGCCTACCTCTCCGTGCTCTTGTTCTACCTCTCGTTCTCGGGCGCGGGGTACCTGATGTTCGGCAGGTGGGCGATGCCCGAGATCACGGCGAACCTGGCCGCGCTGCCGCGATACCCAAAGTGGATCGTGAAGCTCTGCGTGGGGTTGTTCGTGGCGAATCCGCTAAGCAAGATTGGGATCGTGGCGGAGCCGGTGGCGAGGGCGCTGGAAGGAAGGGTGGTGCGGGTGTTCGAGGCGTCGCCCCGCCTCCCAGCTGAGGGCAGCCCGAGCGGGCGGCCGGCGGCGCCGAGAGGTGGAACGGACACGGACAGCTACGTGCCTCTCCTGACGGACGTCGAAGACGAAGAAGAGGCAGCCCAGCCTGCTTCCGACGGCGATCGGCCAGAAGCCTCTCCCGATCCCCGCCCCGCTCCGCCCCTCCCAATCCCGGACACCCGCATCTTCCTCCGCACATCCCTCATGCTCCTCGTGATCACCGTCGCCTTGCTTTTCCCGGGCTTCCAGCGCGCCTCGGTGCTCCTCGGATCGGCCTTCGGCTCCGCCACCGCAGTCGTCTTTCTTGCACATGCTACCTGACGCTGTTTGGCGGCCGGATTGGGATGGTGGAGAAGGTTCTGGTTGGAACTTGCGGCTTGCTGGCGGCGCTGGGCGGCATCGCGGGGACGTGGAGGGCACTGGTGGGATGATCTGACCGTTCGAGTTCGAACATGTTGGAGAGAGCAAGTAGCAACATCACGTCGTTGCCGCAGCGAGCATGTTCGAGGCATCCTCATGACCCTGGTCCGCCGCTTTCTTGAACCATGCAAATGCCAAACTGTCGTCTTTTGCAGCGCCACGACCCGTCTTGTGAGCCCAACCAAGAGCGTACTGCGCCCTCGGCTCGCCACGCTCAGCCGCGATCCGGTACCACCTCACAGCCTCGTCCACGTCCGCAGCAGTGCCCTTTGCAAACTCGTAGCACCAACCCAGGTGGACACACGCGTCTATGTGGCCCTTCTCCGCGGCCTTGCGGTACCACGAAAAAGCCTCGGCGAGATCCTTTTCTGCGCCTCTGCCGCTCTCGCACGCCCACCCGACGGCAAACTGGCCCCGCGGGTCGCTAAGATCAGCGGCTTGGCGAAAGAGGCTGACTGCTGCTTCGAGGTTCCTGGGGACCCCATCGCCGTTCTCAAGCGCGAGGCCGCGACGGAGCAAATCGTCCACGTCCGGGGTAACCGCGCTATCGAGGTGCCGTCCGGCCCCATCCGGCCTAGGTTCGCTCGGTGAAGAGTTTAAGTCCAGGGAGCTGGGAAGATCTACAAAGCTGCGCGACAAAGTGGCCTCGAAATCAGTGCTCCCTGCTGGCGCTCTTGCGCTGCCGTCGATGGCCGTGCACTGGAGCGGCCTGCCATCCACTCTCCATTCGTTGTTGAGAGTGAGGATGTCCACGATCTTCCAGAAGTGGTTCCGCTCGTGGTACAGGGGGTTGGTACAGCTGCTGATCAAGTTCCATGAACGATCGTCGACTCTGTAGGGGCGCGGGCGCCTGTCCCTGTCCCAGTTCGCGGCGGAGTGGGTCTCGGAGAATACCTCGAATGCGATAACACCGTAGCTCCAGACATCGCTCAGCTTATTCCGAATCGGCGGGTTGGCGAACACTTCCGGGGCAATGTATCCGAGTGTCCCCCCAAGCGGGATGCCCCCTTCGGTCCCCATGGCATCGCGCACAGCCGCCAGCCCAAAATCAGAAACTCTGCACACGTCCCCGGAGATCACGACATTCTCTGGCTTCAGATCGCAGTGCAGGACGTCCCGCGAGTGGAGGTAGGACATGCCCTTCGCAATCTGCAGCAAGATGCGGGGTCCGTCCCTGTCCAGCAGTCCCGGCTGTTGAATCGCCCGGTTCAGCAGCTGACGCAGGTCTCCTCCATCGGCGATTTCGGCAACCATGGCCAGCGGTTCCGTGATGTAGCCATGGAACTGGAGAACTGCGCGAGACGCGTCCTGTTAAATTCGGTCGGAACGCGGAGTCGAAACACGCACTATTCCCGTGCGTCAGACCCTGCCACTTCTCGACCTCATGGACCAGCTTCACGCGGAGCCGTTCATACTGGCCCTGCTGGTCTTGGCTCTTGAGCACCTTGATGGCCACGGGCGTGTCCCGGCAATACCTGCCCCGGTACACGACGGCAAACCCTCCGTCGCCCAGGATGACTTTTCGGTAGGTTTGGGGGTCCGTGTCGAAATCCACCACGTCGGAATGGAGGTGGAAACTGTGCGGCCGCGCCATCGCGTCGGCAAGGGCGCATGCGGCAAGAAGCTCCGCGGAATCCCGTCCGTGGGAACAAAATCGGAAATGGGACAACGAAAGATTTCGGGGCCAGACTGTCTTCGGGCGTCAGGAAAGAAGTTGACTTGGACCCCAGCCATCAGAAGTTCAGGGTCCACACGAACAGTCCGCGCGATGCAGACGGACGGATTGATGATCTACAAATACAGCGATATCCGATCTCTGTCTAACCTCACTCTCCATTGTCGCCCATGCTCGTGTGCTTCTGATCTACGCCGGGGGCCAGCTCAGAGGGTGGTGGCCTCTTGGAAGGCGACACCCGGTCCGTCCTTGGCGGGCTCCTGCACGCGCCTGGGGGACTGAGGGAGGAGGACAGGGTCACCAACCAAAACGTGGGAGCGGTGCAGTGCTGGCTCACGCTGACGCCGAAGAAGCTGACGTTCCTGGCCGGATGCTTGCGCTGGTTGGGTTCCTGGGACAGCAAACCAAGATCGGTCAGATCGGTGCCTAGGAACGGGAAACCACCCACACCGACCTGTTGAGGCATGCTGGAGGAGGTCGAGAAGGACTTCGAGTGGGCCTTGGTGGCGTCGTGCAGTAGGAAGTTGGGGTCGGCGGTGCCCGAGGTCCTGAAGGCGCATGTCTGCTCGTGCTGGGGCATGGCATCGAACGAACCCTGTTGGAAGACAATGCAGAGGTTGGCATTTTGTTGAGAATGATCGCAAGCAGACGATGCCCACCATGTAGTCGCACGCAGCGAATCCGCAGGGTACGAGGCGCTTGGTGCACGCGAGGAAGTGCGCCTCGAGCTTGCCGGCGGGCACCTCCGCGCCGCAGCCGTTCTCGCAGATGATGATCCTCTTGGTGCAATGGACCTCAACGTGGTTCTACGCGGTGAGGATAGGCCACCGTCAGGGCCCGCGATCGGAGCAGGTGCGATCGCTGACTCACCGCGAGCTCCTCCGGGTTGGCCTGGGCGAAGCCGCAGTGCTGGCAGCACAGGGCCTCGCACGTCTTGTAGTGCTCCTCGGCGGCGGCCATGGCGAGCGGGGTGCCGCAGACGCAGTCGAACTTGGCGGCGAGCAGCGCGCGGTGGATCTCCGGGAACGCCTCGATGCCGACGACCCCGCGCGGGCCGGCGGGCGCCTTTCCGCAGTCGGGGCACGCGGCGGGGTCGGCGAAGAGGGCTTCGGCGCAGGCACGGCAGCGGACGGTGCGGCACTCGCAGGCGGTCGACGGCTCGGCGGAGGGAAGCAGCGGCGCCGCGCAGCCCGGGCACGCGGGGCAGCCGGCGGTGCTCTCGTCGGCGGCCTCGGCACGCGGGTGGAGCGGCGGCGGCGAGGTGTTCAGGGTCATCGTGGTTGGTGGAGAGGGAAGTGGAGTTGGGACACTCGTCACTACGGCGCCGACTGGTCGCTTTCCGAGGCGTTGAAGATGAGCTTTCCGTTAAACTCTAGAAGCGATACACCGTAAAACCTCAGTTGTACACTAACGTCACGGCTCGACGGTCGTGTTGGGCAGCGACCGCCAAAAGGCCGCCTGCTCCTCGACGCTGGTCCCATACGATGGCTGCAGTCCCCTGACCGTGACTCGGGTGTGCGGACGCCTCTGCTCCTTCACATAACGCACTGCGTGCTCCCTTTGATCTCCTTCGAACAGCAGCCTCGTCGGTTTTGGAGAAACTAAGACGAGCTCCGGCGGAGAGCTGTAGACCACGAGCCTCAACGGGTCCCAATTGTCCAATGCGACAGCAACAACCCGGGGAAATCGAGACAGCTCTTCACAAATCGTGTGAATGTAGGCTAGATCGCCTCGCAGCATCAACGTAAGGGAGTGCACCTCGGCGAGGACCGGGGATCGCCGAATGAGCAGCGACCAGGCGTCCGCGCAATCCACTTCCAAGACCAGTTCCCTAAAGCGGGGTCCCTGCTCCCCCTCGTATGCGAACAGGGTCATCACGGCCGCGTAGTTGCCGTCCGTGACCTCCAGCTTCCGGTGGAGCACGGGCCGCACAAACTCCCAGGCGGCCCGGCTCGCGAGACCCAAGGACAAGAGAGTGCGCCGGCAACGACGGGAGGCGAGCAGCTCCATTATAATGAGCAGGATCTCTGTAGGGAGTTCGGGAACTGTGGGAGCTTCCATCGCGTTGAGGGGTGACTGGACGAGTTCACGACCGATGACTCAAGTGTCGGTTGCTCTCGAGCGCTGCACCACAGAAAGCATATCAACACACTCGAATCCCCGCGCGCGCTGCTTGGTTGTCGTCCGCTTCCATTCCTTTCTCTTCGCAATCTTCGGGAAGACCATCGCGTTCATTCAAGGCGTCGACAACAGCTCCCCTCCCAGCCTCTCGAAAACATCCCCCGCCATGCTCCCCGACCCCACAATCAGCTCCTCCACCCCTCCCCTGCTCGCCTCCCACGCTTCCACCGCCGCCTGCACCTCGCCGCCCGTGATCCCCCCGAGCACGAACAGGATGAGCACCTTGTTCCCGCCGGGCTCGATCGTCTTCATCGCCGCCGTCTGCACCGTCTTGAGCACCCCCGCGAGGCCGCCGGCGACGGAGGAGGCGGCGTAGCTGATGAGCCCGTACGAGTGGTGCTTCAGCTCTTCTCCGCCCGCGGCTTCTCCGGGCTTCTGAAGCCACGAGCCCAGGGCGGAGGCGGCAGATGTCAGCGCGCCCGCGCGCGAGGCGAGTTGCGAGCGCGGGGAAGTGAGCTCCGCCGCCACCCTGCGCACCAGCGGCGCGTAGTCGGCGCCCGGTTCGGAAAAGATGCGGGATTGCTGCCGCCGCAGCGCCTCGAGGCGCTCCATGAACACGTCGGCCTCGAACTCGAGCGTGCGCTTGCGCTCCTTCCACGCGCGGTAGCGGTCCTCGGCGTCGGGCTTGGGCGCCTTTTCCGCGCGGGGAGGGGAGGACCCGCCTTCCTGGCCCCAGCCCCAATCGGCGTCAAACTCCTCGTCCGCCTCGGGCTCCCCGGCTTCGTCGTCCGATGCCGGCGGCTCAGCGAGCAGGCACTTTAGCAGCGCCTCCCTCACCCTCCCCGCCAGCCCCCTGTCGGGCCGCGGCAGCCGCATCCAAACGTTGACCAGCAGCCCCACCGCCGCAGCAAACTTCTGCCTCCCCTCCTCGCTCGACGTTTCCTCGGGCAGAAGCGACCTCCACTGCTCCACCGCCCCCTCGACCGCCTCCTCGTCCCCCTGCGCCAGCCCCAGCAGCAGCACTTTCTCCGTCCCCAGCCTCTCCTCCAGCCCTGCCTGCCGCTGCAGCACCCCCGCCGCGATCGCCGCCGCCTCCACCGCCCCCGCATGCCGCAGCAGGTTCTCCTCATCCCCCCTGAAGGCCGACAGCAGCCTGTTGAGCTGCGCCGCGGTCACGCGGCCGGGGAGCTTGCCGGGGGTGCGGAACTCCTCGGGCCCGTCGCGGTTCACGGCGTCGGCGAGCTTCTTGCGCACCCGGGCGAGGGATTCCCGCGCGGGGTGGGAAAGGATGGTGCCGAGGAGGGGGAGCTTGGAGGGGTCCATGCCGTGGGAGAGGGGGAGGCGCGGGGTGAAGAGGGGGAGGAGGAAGTCCGAGGGGACGGAGGCGTCGTAAGGGGTGTCGCGGGGCAAAACGGCGAGTGCCTGGTCCAAGAGGTTGTCCGGCGCCGAGGCCGGTGGAATTATGTCGAGGGTGCGGTCGAGGATGACGAGGGATGCGGTGCGAGAGGAACGTCGGCGCGGGGTGGTGGCAAACTGCGTGGTGAGGACGCGGGCGAGGAGACCGGCGGAGCGGCCGGCGCTGTAGACGTGGTCCTGCACGTCTAGGGCATCCAGGAGGGAGGAAAGGGCGCCGGCGGCGAGGAGGAAGCGGCGCTGCACCACGGGGGAGAGGTTGCCGAGCCTGGGCTCCTGGTCGGCGATGTGGCGGTCCGGATCCAGCAGCGGGAACATGTCGCTTGCCGGCAGCAGCAAGAAGCGGTCCGAAATGGGCGCGTACAGCGCCAGTGGGAAGTGCAGGACGGAGACCTCGGGCTCGCCGAAAGGCTCCGCGCCCTCGGGCGGCGGGTGCCTCTCCCGGCCCTCGAGCAGCCAGTGTCGCAGCCGCATCTCGGCGGCGGCAAAGTACGCGTCGTCCGCGTCGCGCTCCCAGCTGCCGCCGCCCTTGCGGCACTCGATCCACAGCTGGCGGGCATATTCGGGCTCGTTCCCCGTGTCCTCGTCGCCCCGCTCGCGGCCCTGGGCGGGATAGGGCGCTTCGGCCAGCTGCGCGTGCGCCGCCTCGTCCAGTGCCGAGAACACGGTGCATTTCTCGTAGCCGTGAGAGAGCAGCGCGCGGCGGATCCGCCTCAAATGGTACGGCAGCGGTGCGGCGACCACGAACGCGGCGCGGCGGGATTGGGCGGGCCTCAGGGGTTCAAAGTCCTCGGCGCCCTCCGCTGCGACCTCCGACGCGTCGTCGTCCTCCAGTCTGATGCTGGAAATGTCCTGCACCGACGCCGCCCCGCCCCTTTCGAGCAGCAGCCCGGCCAACCCGCCCGGCGGGGACCACCGCAGCGCGGCCGCCGCGGACGCGTCGACAAACACCGCCGCGCCGCGCAGCCCGCGGAGGCCGGTCGGAGACGCCAACCGCCGCGTTGCTTCGGTGAGCAGCGGCGTCGGCAGCGCGAACGCGCCGCCGGGGAAGGACATCGTAGGGAGGTTGACGTGTCGTTCAATCACGCGGCCCATCGACTCGAACACCGCTTCGCAATGGCCGCCCTCGCCGACGAAAACGAGCTCATCGCGGAGCTCCGTGCCGAGAATGTTTCTCTGAAGGCGGAAGTCGCGCAGCTTCGCGAGCTGCTCGCCCGGGCGGGGCTTGAGGCGCACCCGTCGCCCGAACTCCGGCCGGACCCCGAGGCGGTCGAAGTTCCTACGCTGCCACCAGAGCTGGTTCTGAAGGTTGCCTCGTACTTCCCGCCCCGGTCGCCCACCCTGCTCCGGATGATGTTGGCCTGCAGGGCTTTCCACGACCTCGTCGCACCTCGCTTCCTGTCGGAGCTCGACCTCCGCGGGATGTTCTACCCGGAGAGTGCCTTGATGAACTTCGTGCTCGCACACCGCCGTGATCCAAGCAGGATCGGGTTCGAAGCTGTGCGGACCCTGGATCTCGATCTCGGGCGATGGGAAACCGACATGTTCGGTCGATTCCAGACACTCATTGAAGCGTGCACGAAGCTGCAAAATGCCTCGTTCTCCTTCTCATCCTGGGAGGACGCGCGAGCAGCGCTCCATCATATCCGCGCAGAGAACCTGACGGAGCTGAGGCTTCGAATGGAAGGAGAACCTGATGGTGCGGGTTGGTACGAGCGCACGCGGTCTCTCAAGGTCTTCTCCTACGCCGGTGCACCCAGCCGAGCGTTCTTCCGCGGAGTGGTGGAGCAATGTCCATCTTTGGAGTCCGTGGACTGCGAGCTGTGGCTCCCGTGGGCACTGGATCATGAGACCTTGAACCACCTTCTGCCGGCGAAGTTCGTTCGGAAAATCAGGACTTGGACGTGCCTTCATCCCGCCGCTCTTTCGGTCGCCCTCTCTCTGAATGGCTTCGACCCAACATCGATCATGCCTGGCGAAGACATCGAAGACATCTCTTTCCCTTCGGAAGCATGCTGGAGATCGATCACGGGCCTGTCTCGCTTGCGCACGCTTTGGCTTGAAACTTTCGATCCGGAGCTCCTTCTCCTCGGCCTACCTCCGAATCTCGAGGAGCTCCGAACCGGGACCGTCGACGTCAGCGGACTGCCGCCCGCCGTGCTCGGAGCCATAGCTGCGAAGCTCGCCGGGACGAATCTCCGCCTCTTCGTGGACCTCTACTGCCCACGTTCGGGCGAGAGTGCAGCGGAGCGCCTGACGGTCGGCGAAATGAAGGCGATGAAGCGGGAAGTGCTCTTCTGGGAGTCGCTGGAGAACGCGGGGATCGAATACTGGAGCAACGATGGGAGATCGGCCATCATGGCCGTGTCGGATGCGGACGATTCGGATGGCGACGAGCTCGATGAATAGCGAGGTTCTTCAAATGTAGTGCGCGGTGGAGATCGATGATGCGATGCATGACGAGCGACGGTACACCGAAATCGCGCGTCAATGGCGACTCTCGCTGCAGAAAACGCGCTGCTCCGGGCGGAAAATGCTGGACTCCACTCCGAAGTTGCTGCCCTGCGCGCCGAAGTCGTAGCGCTCCACGAGCGGCTTGCGCAAGCGGGTTGCGGCGCGGACGCGTCTCGTGACACGGAACCGAGCCCCGTTGCCCCTGTGCCGACGCTGCCGCCCGAGCTGGTGCTCAGTATCGCCGCGTACTTTCCTCCGCGCTCTCCCGTCTTGCTTCGGATGATGCTGGCGTGCCGGGAGTTCCGCGACCTTGTGAGGCCGCGCTTCCTGTCGGAGCTCGACATCCGGCAAATGTTCTACCCGGAGCGTGCCGTCAAGAACTTTGTTCCTGAACGCTACTACCCGACGACAGACAAGTTCGAGTCCGTGCGGACCCTGGTACTCGATCTCACGTGTTGGGAAAGCGGCATGGTCGAACGGTTCCGCCGGCTCCTTTACGCCTGCACGGGTCTCCAAAATGGCTCATTCACTTTTGCATCCTGGCGGGACGTGCGAATGGTGTTCAGCGAGCTTCGCAAAGATAATCTTAGGGAGTTGCGGCTTTGCGTGAAAGGAGAAGCGGACGAACCGGGCTGGTTCGACCACATGCCGCGGCTCAGTGTTTTCTCCTACGCTGGTAGACCCAACCGAACTCTCTTCCACGGACTGGTGGACCGCTGCCCGTGTTTGGAGTCCGTCGATTGCGAGCTCTGGGGCCTGCGGCACTTGAGCAATGAGACCCTTAAAGAGTGGCTGCCCGCGCAGTTCCGACAAAAGATCAGAACGTGGACATATCTTAACGTCGGCGATCTTCGGCTTGCCCTGGATATGGAAGGATTCAGTCCAACGGCGATCGTATGGGACGGGGAAAGTGATTCCGAATCTCCATCGGAACCATGCTGGGAATTGATCACGGGCTTGCGTTCCGTGCGCACACTTTCATTTGACAATTTCGACCCCGATCTGTTTCTCTCTGGCCTCCCTCCGAATCTTGAGGAACTTCAAGCCTTTGTCGTCCACGTCACCGGACGTCCGGCCGCCGTTCTTGATGGCATCGCAACCGCGCTGAAGTCGGGCCACGTTCGGCTCGTCTTCACACTTTTTTGCCCCTCGGAAGACGAGAACTTGGAGGACTTGACGGTCGCCCGGATGAGGGCGATGAAGCGCGAAATCCTCTTCTGGGAGTCGTTGGAGAACGCAGAGATTGGACGCTGGGACAACGATGTGAGGGATGAGGTCATGGCCGTGTCGGACTCGGATTCCGATCTCGACGAAATCTGAAAGCTAGCCTGATGACGACCGGGTTCCCGTGCCGTTGGAGGGAGGAAGCAACGGAAAACATGTACCCGAGTAGATCGACGGAAATTCATTGACTCTGCGTTGTGGCAAACAGGTGGGATACAGATGTGCTTCTTCCGCCAGGAGCAGAACGCAGAGGACTCGGAGCGGAACGATCAGCCCCGTCCGAATCCTCCGCCTGCTGCCCACCCACATCGACATGGGGTGGCTCGAGCCCCTCGCGGGGTCCACGAGCTCGTCTCCATATCGATTTGCGCGTTTTGCGCTCTTTCCCGGCCCGGGCTGGCCTGTGTTTCCTTTTTGGCTACGAGACGCGTGGACCGGAGTCGTCGGGCGATCCGTCGCCTCGCTAGCCTCGATTCTGCCCCGCTTTCTCTCCGAGCAATGGCGGAACTGGATCGCTACAGGCGTCGTGCAGTCCTACGCGCTCAAGATCGCGTACAACGTCGGGTTCTGGCCGTCTTTCCTTCTGTACCGCGGGTTCGTGTGTCGGGAGACAGTCCGGGAAACTTGAGGGCCGACTCCTCCCCCGCAGCGCGGACCACTACGGCTACTTTGACCGATGGAAGACATTGCCCCACCGCAAGAACGAGGACACGGGGCTGGAGGACGAGTTTTGGCCGCAGATCCGGCCGGGACTCGACAAGCTTATTCCGTGGGACCAGCTCTCGTTCTGGCTCCTATTCTACAGCCGCGGCGAGATCGCGACGTCGACGGTGCCCTCTGTTCCTGCTTTCGTCGCGCGTTTCTGCTTCAACATCTTCGCCTTTGACACGATGTGTAGGACATCCGAATGTCCCTGGTCTTCTCGCCTGACTGGTCCTTGGGGTAGACTACTGGTTCCACCGCTGGATGCACACGCCCAAAGCCTACACCTCTTGGCCTAAACACAAAAAGCATCACGACATGAAGACGGTCAACGTTTACGGCCACCTAGTGGTTGGTACATGTCTGAATGCGTTCGTGTCGGCGCTCATTGCTCGCAACCAGGACTCGCCGGAGGAGAAACTCTGCCTCGGCCTGATGGGCGTCATCGCAGACCTCATCCTGGCTCACACCGTCGGGCAGGACCTGTTCACCCAGGTTGCCGTGCTGGCCTACACCATCAGCAACGATCTGCACATCCACTGCGGCTACACGGTGCCTTGGATCCCGTACAATTGGTTCTGCCCCCAGTATTTCCACGATTGTGAGTAGATTGCGCGATGCGATCTACCATCTGAGCCTAACCCCTTGTTTCCCCTCCCCAGATCACCACTCTCAGAACGCCGGTAACTTCGGTGCCTTCTTTGGCATCCCCTTGCTCTCCTGGGACTGGTGGCTCGGCACGGACGCAGGATGGCGGCGGTATCGGGCGAACGGGGACGCGGTCAGGCTCCATCGCAACACCTGGCCCGGGGTTGCCGTCGACGGCGATCTGGAAAAGTCAGTGGCTGGAGATGGCGTTGATGTAGCTACGGATTCGAAGTGATTTCTCATGTCCGAGATGCCATTTCGACTTGCCGCCTGCGCGTGATATGCTTCGCCCGTCCCTCCGCTTTTTCGCTTCATGGTTCTCGAACCATATGGCACGAAACGCGCCGCTGTAGGCCCGGTGCCACCACCCTTCTATGTTTCTGCGGCTTCGAACGTTCCCGAAACTGGCGCTCCCGCTGCGATTGGCGGCCCTCGCCGCGGCCGCGCTGCTCTTTCGTTTCGGGGCCGGTTCGCTTCTCCCTCACTCCAAATCGGAGCCGGCCGCCGTCTCGCTTGCCTCTGGGCCTCGAGATGCGTCCTGTGTCGGGGAGGACTTCGATCCGTACGTCCTGGAGAGCGTGAACTCGAACCTCCATGTGCCGGAGAGGCTGACGGACCTGGAGGTGGATCGCCTGAGGACCAAATGGAAGCGCCACGTCGCGACCGGACTGCGGGACGACGCGCCCTTCGACCCGGGAACGGACGGCATCGTCATGTCGGCGGAGAACACGGAGGGGGCGATGTCGCGGGTGGCCACCATCGTGGTCCTCCTCCGCGCCCTGGGATGCACGCTCCCGGTGGAGGTCTGGTTCCTCCACATGTACGGAGTGGCGACGGATTTTGATCACGAGGTGGCCGGGAACGCGCTGAACACGGAGTTGGACAGGCTGCAGGCCCGGCATCCGGGCAACTACAGCCTTCAACCGGTCTTTTTCCGGAGCTTTGGGCACAACGAAAGCGACGTCGTGAATCCCACGCCGCGGGTCGGGAAGAAGAACTTCCTGGTCAAGCCGGCCGCTTTGTTGCTCTCCAAGTTCCAGCGGCCGCTATGGCTCGATTCGGACGTTCTGCCTCTTTCGAATCCGGGACCGGTTTTCGGCTCGCAGGAAGCTGCGGTCGGGGCCTTGTTCTGGCCCGACTTCTGGCGCGTGACGTCCAAGAGCCGCGTGTGGGAGATCTTCGAGGTCCCGTGCCGAAACGAGTGGGAGTTTGAGAGCGGCGCCATGCTGGTCGACAAGGGAAACCGGGACGTCCGCCGCGCGCTGTGGCTGGCGTGGTGGATGAACGAACGCGGCTACAGCGACGAACCGGTCTTTGGCATCAACCTCTTTGCCCGCTCCTCTACGCCGCGAAAGAACAGGCCCTGGTACGACATCTTCCTCGGCGACAAGGATACCTTCCGCTTCGCTTTTCTCGCCCTGGGCGTACCGTACTACCTCGTTCGCGACATGCCCGCCGAAGCTGGCCTGCGAGGGTCGATCCTCGACCTGGAGCTCCCGTTTACAGAGCACCTCCGGGTGATGGCCGGGAAGCCGGGCTTCTGCGGCCACTCGCTCGTGCAGTTCTCGCCGACGGACGGCAAGGCGCTCTTCCTGCATGCAAACTTTGTCAAGTACTCCCCGACGCCGGGGTTCGGTGCCAACTGCTCGTGGGGCGACGGAGAAGCGCCCCGCTTCAAGCACCTGCTTCCATGGGCGTTCGTGCGGCGCCTCGTTCGAAAGCGAGGGTACGAGGTGGCTAGAAACGCCACGGGCCAATGGCCCCCGGGACGCCTGCATCCCTCGAGCCCGCTCATGGCGCGCCCGCAGTTTGCATACCCGGCGCCTGCCATCAACGTCTCTTTGGGCGATCCGGGCTTGAAGCCACCATTCTCGGCCCCGTGCACCAAGGAGCAGGCCACATTCAACCTCTGCTTTTCCATCGAGCACGCCGAGGGCAAGGCGTGGAAGATGGAGGAGGTTCCGTTCTCGGACATGGTGTCGAAAGAGTGGATCGAGATCATGGCCGATCTTTGGGAGGGCACGTGGGCGACCTGACCACCGCCGATAGACGGACGCTTGCTCTTCAACACTCCTCGCCTCGGTATCAAGATGTATCACTCCCCGCGCCCGCCTCGTACAAGCGGTATCTCGTCCGCTCCCACACCTTGCCCCGTCAGCCTCTCCCACCACGACCGCTCCTCGCCTCCGACCGTCCCCGCAATCTCCCTCTCCTCCTCGTCCATCCCCTCCTCGGCTTCCGGTTCCGCATCCATCGAGTCCAGGACCACCAGCAGGTCCTTCTTGGTCAGCACTCCCCTCAGCCTCCCCCTGCGCGTGACCACCACGCACCGCGGACCGACCTTGCGGAACAGGTCCACCGCCACCGCCGCGGGCAGGTGCGGATTCAGCGTGATGGGCGCGGGATCGACGATGCTCGCCAGGTCCGCGGCCCGCACCCTCCCCACCCCCGCATCCCCCACCATCTCGATCGCCTCCCCGTCCCCCGCCTCCTCCTCCACGTAGACCGGCGCCCCGCCGACCCACACCCTCCTCCCGTTCGTCCTGCCCCGCCCGTCGAACCTCACCCACGCCCCGGGGGCGAGCTGCAGCCCGTCCAGCACCCTCCTGACGTCCGCCGCCTGCACCCACCCGGCCATCAGCTCCCCGTCCGCCACGGGGAACCCGTGGTACCCCCTCCCCATCTTCTCCCCGACCCTCTCCGCCGGCTCCCCCCGCGCCGGCAGCGTCACCAGCTCCTCCAGCGGCGTCATGCAGTCCCGCACCTCCCCCTGCGGCGCCCTGTCGTCGTTGGGGTCCAGGTACGGGTACCCCTTTGCGCGGATGCACTCGTCCGCGAAGCCGCGGCGGATGCCCATGAGGTCCGAGGCGATGCGCGCCGAGACGAGGCAGACCATGGAGGGCACGACGAGGGAGAGCTGGCCCGTGAGCTCGAACATGATGACCACGAGCGAGACTGCGGCATGCACGCGGTCAGGTCAGGGAAGGGCGGGACGTCCGCGGCGCGCGCGGTACCCACCCGTCAACCTGGTGATCCCGCCCAGCGCCCCCACCGCGCCCAGCAGGGCGTACCGTCCCAGACCCACGCACTCCTCGTCCGGCTTGAGCCGGCACTCGCCGAACCACGCGCCCCCGCCCGCCGCCGACCCCTGCACCAGCATCCCCACCGCGCGGCCGAGCAGCGCGCCGACGGCCATCCCGGGGATGAACACCGACGAGGGCACGGGGAGGGAGTAGGTGGCGGCGGTCAGGAAGGTCTTGAGGGAGGCGGTGAGCGCGAGCACGACAAAGAGCTTGGTGCGGGCGACGGGGCCGGCGGGGCAGAGCGGGTCCGCGGGGGCGAGGGTGGAGCCGGGCTCGGGGCAGTCCCGGAAGAGCAGCTCGAGCACGCGGAGGTCGTCGAGGCGGGTGAGGGGTGAGGGGTAGAAGAGCACGGCGGTGAGGAGGGCGAGGGCAAAGGCGTCGAGGAGGGGGGTGAGGAAGGGGGAGCGCGGTGGGGGGGCGGGGGCGCGGGGATCGCGCTGCGGCGGTGCGGGGGCGGGGGCGTAGAGCCATTCGCGCCAGGCTTGCACCTTCATGTTGACGCTGATGAAGAAGCCGCCGTAGGCGGCGCCGATGGCGCCGAGCACGATAAAGGCGGGGAGCTCAAACATTTTCCAGTCCGCCTCGCCCTGGCCGAGCACCTCGAAAACGACGCGCTTCCCGCGGTACGGGTCCATGATCTGCATCGTCACGGCGGCGACCATGGCGCAGAGCATGCTCCGCCAGACGGTCTTGAGCGGGAAGAACGTCGATACCTCCTCGAGGGAGAAAAGGACGCCGCCGATGGGGGCGCCGAAAGCCACGGCGATCCCCGCCGCGGCCGCGCTCGAGAGCATCTCGCGGTTGCGGCTCTCGGAGCTCGCGCCGCCCACCAGGCGCAGCGCGAGGCCGCCGAGGCAGGCTGCGACGTGGATCAGCGCGCCCTCCTTGCCGACCGAAAGCCCCGACCCGATGGCCAGCGGCAGGCCGGCGGCCTTGACGAGCAGCGTGGTCGGAGAGAGCAGGCCGGGGATGCGGTTGCCGCCGAGCACCGTCTTGAGTTCCGGGATGCCCTCGCCCCCGGCCCACGGCGCCAAGGTGACGACGCACAGGCAGGAGACCATGGCAAAGAGGACCGAAAAGGCGGTGAAGGCGCCGTAGTCCGCGAGGTACGAGCCCGGCACGCCGAGGAGCTCCGACCACGGCTGCCATTCGGGGCAGTCGCCTGCGTCGGCGTCGACGGCGCCGAGGCAGCACGCGCGCTTGGGGAGGTACCAGCCCTTGCGGCCGTCCGAGATGAGCGCGCGGCACACGCCGGTCTTGACGTCGACCAGGAACGCCGTGAAGACGGCGACCGAGGCGGCGAGCAGGCCGGTCATCAGGCCGGCCAGGGTCGCTGCTGCCCACGGGCGGGCGGCGTCCGCAGCGCCGATTGCCCACGCGGAGAGCGTCGGCGCCACCGACGTGCGCGCGGCGACGAACTCTGCGCGGCGCCTCCTGCGGTCGAGCATGCCGTCGCGCACCCAGTCGATCGTCGGGTAGCGGTTCGGCGCCAGCCCGCGCGGCTGCTCGGCGTACAGCTCGGGCGACACGACGGCGGCCGGCGGCGGCGAGGCGAGCAGCGCGGCGCGCGCGGCGTCCGCGTCGACGCCGAGCGCCATCGCCGGGAGGAACCCCGACTCGTAGCGCGGCAGCGGCTCGTCGGCCGCCGGCAGATCCGCGTCGCCCAGGTCCGCCGAGTCCGCCGAGAACCGGAAATCGACGCGGGAAGACGGGCCCCGCGAGGGGTCGGCATTGCGACGCCGCCGCGCACCGTCGTCCGCCGCCGCGCCGCCGGACGCGCCGCCGTTCGGCACAGCTTCCGACGCGTCGGACCCGTGCGAATGCCGCGGGTCCGGCGCAGGAGGCTTGGCCATCGGGCCGCCTCCTCGGCGGTCAAAAGTGCGGTGGGTCGCCTTCGCAACCACCAATCGAGGCCCCAACAAGGGGCACTACCGCTGTCGGGACGAGAGCCGTCCTTCGTCGACAGTAGGAACTTGACATTCGATAGATTAGCGAGGACGTACATCGAAGCATCGGGCACCCCGCTCGCACTTTCGAGTATCGACCGTCGCACTTTCCGCCCACCTCCACCCCGCGGCTCCCACTTTCCGCCCACGCCCCAAGAACACCGACGCTACCCCGGAAACTTCTTGAACTTGAGGACGTCGTCCATGAAGTCGGAGGCCTTGGCGTTGACGACGAAGGACGGGATCGAGCCCGCCGGGTCGATCTGGACGAACCGGAAGATCTTGGTGCCGCCGTCGACCTTGAGGAACTGGAAACCGAACCCACGGCGGCGCAATTTCAGTCCTCCCCTTCCCCAGGAGAGCGCCGCAGCACCGCCCACCGCGTTGACGTTGATCACGCTCCGCGCCTTGACCGCCCCCTTCTCCGACGGCGCCCCGCTGACGCCCTCGGCATCCAGCACGACGAGGAACTCTCCCTCGTCGTCGCTGAACCGCCTCCGCTCCACCAGGAACTCGCGGCTCGAGAGCGGCCAGGGCAGCGAGTTGCACTGGTAGATGACGTCGCGCTCGGCGTTGGAATCGAGGAGCTTCCAGACCTTGGTGGACGCGTCGAGCTCCTTCCACTCCTTCTCCCTCATCCCGACCTGGCCGGAACGGTCAGCGGCCCCTTCGATCCGGCCAGGAACCGGCGGCCGCCCACCATGTGGTCCACCATCTTCTTGGCATCCTTCCCCTTCTCCAACCCGGTATCGGCGATCCTGTAGCACGCGATGGCCAGCCCGTTCATCGGCTTGCTTTGACCCGGCGCGGGGTGGAGCGCCCGTCAGACCCTTCAACGGAGTAACCCCCCAAGGGGGCCGGCCCCCACCTGTGCATGACAAGCCCATCCCTCTGGTTCTGCAGCGACCAACCTTCTTCCTCCTTTATCCACGTCTTGACGAGCTGCGGCGGGGCACGGTCAGCGGGGGGCGGCCGTTCGCCGGTAGGGACCCCGAAACCTTGTAGAGCTCCTCGTGGGAGTAGACGCGGGCCATCGCGGCGGGGCGGGGGCGGGACGGTCGGGCCGGGGGGGAGGAAGGTGGGCGGCCGGTGCAGGAGGTTTCTCCGAGGGGAGAGCGGGCGTCGAGTGACCGGGGACGAGCGGCTGCTTGTCGGCTCAACTACGATCGGGCGCGCCGCCCAAAGACGATCGGGGATTCGGACAGGACGCCGATCTCCCGATACTTGGAGGCATATTTACTAGACTTTTTCTGGGCCGTCGGGATACCTTACGCAGGCAAATTCCACACTCTACCTCGTCGGACACATGGTCTCCAATGTGACGAAAACGCCCAGACCGCGGACTACGGAGTAGAGCGCCACCGCCAGGGTCACGGCGGTCACCACGATCGTCCTAACCGCGCCGTAGGTCACCACGAAGCCCAGGAACCTCGTCCTGAACCTGTCCACATCCTCGTACGTCGCCAGAACGGCGGCATCGGCGCGCATGGCGACCAGCAGCGCGGGGTCGGCCGCGGTCCGCGCCGGGGAGGTGTCCGCAGCTGCCCCTGCCGCGGCGGCGTCGCGGTGCGTCTCTGCGAGCTCCCGCGCGGCGTCGGCGTAGAGCTCGCCAATGTCCGAGACTTGGGCGTTGGCGGCGGCGACGTTGACGAGGTCAAAGAGGTTGATCACGCCGGCGTAGGCCCAGTAGGCGATGTAGACGGCGGGGATGCACCCGCCGGCGATGGCGTTGGCCGCGGCCGCGATGGCAGCCGCGGCGAGGCCAAAGATGAAAGAGACGGAGGAATTGAAGGTCGAAAGGCGCCGGTTCCACGCCGAAAGAAGCAGCGCGTGCGTGGTGGTATAGGGCTCGGGCGCGCGCGGATGCCACGGTGCCGTGCCGGTTGCGGCGGCGTGGTAGCGGTCAAGCAGGTCGGTCAATGCGAGCTGGACGGCGCGGCGGTCCACGCGGTGTGCAAGCTGTAGGAGCGCAAGGTTCGTCGTGAACCGTCCGAGGGAGATCGGGATGGAGAAGCTGAGCGCCCCTAGCACGGCGAGGCAGCCAAGAACAATGCTCCACGGTGTGGTCCAGGTTGTTGCAGCGTAGACGGGCGATGCTAGCGGCGTCCAGAGGACGAAAGTCTGAAACACCAGAAGTAGGGCGGTTTTGGAGACAATCTCGAGCCAGCGCAGCGCGGCCGCGCGGGCTGGGAGCTTTCCGGAGCAGGATGGCTCTGCGCAGGGACACATGCCTGGCGGGTCCTTCGCGTCATGCTCGAGCAGCACCGAAGGCTGATTGGAGGGGCCAAGTGCCTCAATCCAGCGAGCAAGCCCGGCTACACCGAGGGCGGAGAAGTCCCTGGGAGCAGATGCGGCAGGGGCGCCCGATGCCGCCGCGAAGGCGGCGCGGTACACTGCCAGGGCCGTTATCCCCCACATTGCGAGGGCGAAAAGGTTCAGCGCGACAGTGCCGACCACCATTTGAGGCAGGGCGAACACCGCGCCTCCGCCAAACACGAACGGAACCGCAGACAGGGCACCGGCAAGCACCGTGCCCACCATCGCGCGTAGGACTACGCGACGTGCCCAGGGGCCTATGAGAAGCTGTATCCGGACGGCCAGCGCCAGCGAGGAGCTGAAGCGGCGCAGATCCGCGAGGAGCGTCTCGAGCGTGAGGGGCCGCTCGGCGCGCAGGGCCGCCGCCGGGTCCGCGGGGGACGGCCGCGCGAAGCGCTTCTGCGGGGGCGCCGGCGGCAGAGGGAGGACCGCCATCCAGTCGGCCGCGGTGGGGCCCGCGGGAGGCCCGCCGGGCTCCTCCTTGTGCCCCTCGTCCATCGGAAGAACGCGTCCAGCGGGCCCCGACAGTGCGACGGTTCGAACGCATGGAGTGCGTGGTCGCGATCGAGCGCGCCGCCTGGGACGGCCCACGTGGAATCCTGCAGTCGCCGCTCGTCCAAGTAATCGCCGAGCAATCATTTGGATCCGACATCTCCTGCGGTTGTTATTGCCTTTGCCGCCCTACACGTGACCCAGATGGTTGACGCTGAGGCGTTTACGCGAATGAGCTCCTCGGGGTTCACGACGTTTCTCCCGCGGGGCAGGACCCTCGGTGTTACGGCCAATAGACCGCATCCGCATGTCCCATCAGGAGGCGGATCCTACGACCTTCATCCTAGCGCGACTGAACCTAGCGAACTCTCGTCGACTGAAGTTGCCAGATTGATGTCTGCGCTATCGTCTCTTCCATGTTCCTCGAAATGTGCCCATACAACGGTTCTATAGGCACGGCCTCGATATCTCCTTCTGCTGATCCACTAATTCGAAATGCCGGGTGCCTTCCCGATCCAGCTCGACTTCTCTACGGCCTGCTTGAAGAGCTCGGCCGCAAAATCGCCCCTCGTTAGCTTGACGCCAATGTCCTTTCCGACCGCGCCGAGGCGCACCGAGCCCGTAGGGGCGTCGTCCGTCAGCATGGGCGCCCGCAGGACGGTGTAGTCCAGCCCCGAGCCGCGCAGGATCTCGACGGCCTTGGTGACGTCCGCCAGAAGGTTGCCCTGCAGCCGCTTGAGCATGAACACGACCACCGCGTCCATCCAGCCCGGCTTGTCGCCGGGATCCGGCACGCCGGCCCCCGCAGTGGCCACGATCCGCTTGACGCCTTCCTGCTTCATAGCCGCTACAATGTTGGCCATCCCGGCCGACACGTCGAACGTCGGCTTGTTGTGCGTGGGCCCCAGCGCGGAAATCACGACGTCGGTCCCGCGGACGGTCTCGGCAACGCGCTCCCAGTCCGACAGTTGGCCCGCGACGACAGTGAGCCTGGGGTCCTTCAGCGCGACCTTGTCCGGCGACCGCGCCAGCATGCGGACCTCGTGGCCGGCGGCGAGCGCGCGCTCGACAACGAGGCGGCCGGTCTTGCCGGTGCCGCCGAAAATCGCGAGCCTCATCGTGTGTTTGCGGGGGAGCGGTGAAATCGACGCGGGTCGACACAACACGGAATCCGTGCGCACGCGGATCGGTGGCCCCCGAACCCCCGCAACGATCACAAGAGGGAACAGTCGCGGGCCCTTTTCTTGATCCAGAGCTCCGCAAAATCTCCTGCCGGGATTCGCCTTACGAGAGCGGTTTGGAGAGGTGCCGTTGCGCTGGGCTTCTGGAGACGTCACCTCACTTGAATTCCGCCCAAGCTCTTACATAAGACTACGGAAGCAATTTAAATGCCAAAGATTGGCTGATCTGCACCGTCGTCCTAGCCGCCGTTGGCCTCGTCCAAACTGGCCAGGGTTGGCAAGCCGAAGTCCGAACGCGTATGTCTGCATCCGCAGCACTATTACAGGCGAAGAATCGGCATCGAGGCGTCGTAGTTCTTGACTGGCAGAGAGAAGGTCTTTTCGATCGCAGCCCAAAGCTCCTCCCTCACTGAGCGGTTGCCAAAGAAAGGGTCGTGTCCGCCCGGGAGCGCCAGGCAGGTGCCCCTCGCGAACTTGGCCGCGACCGCATCCATGATGCCGAGGTCCACCGTGGCATCTTCGGCGCACTTGAAGACCAGCACGGGGCAGCGGACCGCTCCCAGGTCCAGGGATCCGAGAGCGGTCATGTACTCCGCGGCAGCGGCGGTCCATCCCCAGGTCGATCCGCCCCTCACGAGCTCCGGATAGGCGGTAGCGAAAGCGGCGAGGGCGACGAGCTGGTCCCTGTCAGTCTTGCCCGAGGTGCGCATCTGCGTGCAGGCCTGCAGCGAGAAAGGGCCTTCCCCGAGCGCGAACTCATCTCCCCAGCCGAACAACAAGGCCACCTTCGCCAACGCAGCGGCCAGCCACGTCGGCACTCCGGCAAACCGCCACATTGGCGACGTGAGCACGGCACCGGCGAACCTGTCGGGGTGCCTCGCGAGAAGGTGCGCGGCAAGAAGCCCTCCCATCGAATGCGCGAGCAGGTACGCCGGACCGTTAATCCCTTCAAGCACGGCCTCCACGGCATCAAGGTGCTGCGAAAAGGAGCCGACGTGCACGGCGCCGGGGTGCCTGCCAAGCGCCCGGGATCCGCCCTGGCCGAGGTGCTCGGCCATGACCACGTCGGCGCCCATTCGCGCTAGCCGGGCGGCAACCCAGGCGCGCAGCTCGAGGGAGTCGCCGCGGCCGGGGATTATGAGCACGGTCGGGGTTGAGGGGCCGCGGAACGCCGTGCGGGCGCGGCCGAGGCGGATGGCGCCGGCAGGCGTTGAAAGCCAGTCGATGGCCCACACGCTCGGGTCTTTGGTGGCCTGCACTTCTGGGGATGCCATCGCCGGGACTCTGTGGCGAACCGCCGATTCGGCGGCGGTGTTTATGCATTGGACGGGACGGCGCCACGGAAGTCCACGGCTCCCGCTCCGGCCGCGCGGCCACCATCGCGCTATCGGAATCACCTACCCTAACTCGCCGGCGCACGACATCTAAAGATTGTAAAGATAACTGCGGCATAAATCACAACGTTTTGAGTCACAACAGTTGACGCGGCCCCTCCCATTCGAGACGTCCTTTGATCCGAACTCGGGCAACTCCAGCCGCGGGGCTACTCGGGCAAGACGGCGGTCTTCCCTTGCGGCATGTCCCCTTCGTCGGCGAGCTCGTTGCGCATCGCGGCCGTCAGCGCGTCCAGGCTGCCGCAGAGCGCGGGGTTGCCCGCCAGCGCCGCGCACTCTCCGCAGAGCAACGCATAATCCGGAGGGCAGGATGTCTCCTGCCGGGAGCGGAGCTTGGATGGTGACGCCTTGGGTGCGCGCCCGGGGCCGAGGCAGCGGCCGAGCGAGCGGCAGCGCCCGTCGACGCAGCAAGCGGTGCGACACTGGCCAAGATCGAACGAAGCGTTGCACGAGCCTAGTGGAGTGTCGACGGGGTCGGGGAAGCAGCTGCGCTTCTTCGAGCACCGGCCGTTGAAGCAGCAACCCGAGTCGCACTGGGTGTACGAGCTGGCAGTGCATTGTAGTTGCGCTATGTTTCCGAAGCAGACCGAGTGCGGCGCGCACGCTCCCTGGAAACAGCACCCGGTCGTGCAGTTCCGATAGTAGCTGGCGGTGCAGGATGTCGGGATAGGGGCGGCCGCACCCGGGCGCGCGGCGAGCGCGACGAGGGCCGCGGCGAGGAGCAGAACGAGAAGCGAAGGCAGTCGCATCTTGCTGGGCGCGGCGATGACTGGCGACAATACATGTGACAATCTAACTATCCTCCTCCTCCCCTCCGATCGCGCCCCTGCGCGCGATCGTGCCTTCATCCTCCTCTCCGGGGCTCCTGGGCAGCAGGCCGGAGCGTGAAAGGGGCCGCTGTCCCTTTCACATGCTATTGGGATGCTTGGGATGGCAAGGAGGCTCCGCCACCGACGGAAGGATGACTCCACACCATCTAACCCCTCCCCTCTTCCCCGAATTCAATGTGTATGGCGTGATGTATCGGGGTTGGGGGGCGCTCAGCGCCTGTGATAGAGATCGTGCAGTCGCCGCTCGTCCGCGTACGCTGGAACAGCGCACCCTAAGAGATCTGACTCCACACGGATGACTACGGACCAAAGACATTCCGCAAACACATTTTCACGAACGAACAATGGACTGCAAGAGAAACCCGAAGGACACCTCTCCGAAGCGATCCCAGCGGCACCGGTCCCGGGCCACCGCCCTGTGCCGCGCAGCGGGCGCCGTGGTCACCGCGGGCACCCTGCTCGCCGCGATGCTCGACCTCCCGGCGCAGGCAGGCGCCACCAGCTCCGGCTATGTTCTGACAAAGGAGGTCGTGGACCCCGCCACGGGATTCCTGGTCTGCCGGACAGAGAGCCCCGGTTTGGCCTCGCAGTGCGTCGGGTGGTGCGACGGCGGCCCGTTCGCCAACTACGGCCGGCGCCGCCTGGCCGCCCGCTCGCAGTGGGGTTTTGCGTGCGGCAAGTACAACGGCGACGGCTCGTGTGTCCGGGCTCCATCGCTGGGTTGCCTGTGGATCCGGGCAGGGTTCAGGAGTGATGCCTCGAAATACAGCAGCGGCGGAGAATACCCGCTTCACGTGCGGTGCACCGGCCCGTCTGATGGGGAATGTAGCTTGTTCTCGGATCCCTTCTGCACCCAGGCTCAGAACGGGGATCCGGTCGCTGGCGGCGGTGCCCTTTGCAACGGCAAGAGTGTCAACGTCAATGAAGCACACTACGGCTACGAGTGGAAAGAAGATTACAGCTTCTGTGGGGAGGCAAGTAGTTCAGTTGTTTCTGACCTGCTCTACCCCAAGAAACCGGACGCGTGCCCGGATGTGACGGAGACATCGAGCAACGATACATTCTTCGGGCCCTGGATCGCGATCCGCTCGTGTGAGGACAAGGGCAACTACCTCCGGGTCAGGCGCGCCGGATTCGGGGTGATGTGCCACGGGCCGGATTGGGAGGGCTCGCGGTGCTCCTGGTACACGGAGATGAGTCTGTCCACCCTCGCCCCTGGCGAGCCTGAGCCAAACACCTACGGCGACCGCGCCGCGGGTTTCACCTGCAAGCAGACGGAATTAGGGTGGTGCAAGCTCGCCGCGGACGCCGTCCTCCGCGGGATCGCGCCGAACTACGAATGCCCCGGGATCGCGAGCCCAATGACGCCAACGCGCACGGCTACCACCACGACCCCCGGCCCGGTGCGCACCGTGTCACCGCGCTCGGACTGGCACTGCCTGCACAATGTGATCTGTGACGGGTACGTTAAGGGGCGGCTCGTGGATGCCGACGGCCGCAACACGCTGCAATGCCGCGGGCCTGATGCTGGAAATTGCTGGTCGTATAAGGACGGGAACTGTACCATTCAGGTGGCATGGCCGTTCGTTTGCCGGAGGGCGGATGCGCGCGGATGCGGGCGGGCGGCCCCCGCTCGAGAGGACGGCTCGGGCGGTGCGGTGTGCAGCCCAACGGAGCTGGCCGGTGGTACCGCCTGCGTCTGCCCATGTACGGAGGCCTGGTGCGCGAGGTTGCTGCGGAGCTTTTCCGAGCATCCAGACTGGGACTATGCCAACGACCAGTCAACCACCACCGAGATGTCGACCAAAGCTAGGTCGCAGGCAGCCGCAGCGACGATCGTGCAGGGGCAAGGCACCTCCACTACGCAAGCGCCCGTCACGCCGACACCGACGACGTCGAGCTGGATCTGCATCCGCTCCTGCGCGGATAAGGGCAACTTCGTCGCGGTTCGCGCAGCCGGCCCTGTGGCGCAGTGTCGCGGCCCCGATACCCAGCGGTGCTCGTGGTACTCGGATCAGGCGTGCGCCATGCTCGCGCCAGGGGAACCCAAGCCATCGGCGGAAGGCGGCGGGATGGTCTGCCCGGAACGAGCGGACGGCTGGTGCGCGAGGGCTTTCGGGGTGCTCAGTGGGGAGCAGTCTGCGGTTCCCCAGTGTCCGACTTCGAGCGGCGCTACCGTGGCCAGCCCGACGAGGACGACGGCGGATACCCAGGGCGAGGGAAGTCTTTCTGGTGCTCGGAGTGCGGGATCGGTCCCTCCATTTGCGCTGCCGGTCATTACCGTCGCGATACTGTTTCTAACGGCTTCGTGATGGAAATCTATAGAACCAATATCTTCTTCTCCGAACTCGCCGCCAATTGGTTCCTCCTGGGCTTGCACTTTCGAATAGGACCGCACCATCATGCCACATACCCCTAACTCGCTGACCGGGCAGAGCTTTGTCACTTGCGTACGACATCTAAAGATAGATGCTAAGGATCCCGCCCGACTCGACGGGGACAGGTGTCGTCGGTTAATCCTCGCCTTGCGGTCGCCAACTTGCATTACTCGCATCCAGAATCAAGCATCTATCCCCCTCTTCTACATCTGCGCCTTGACCACGTGGTCCTTGCGCCTGTTGGTCCTCTTTACCAGCCCCACGAACTGCAGCTCGCTCGCGCTCCGCACGAACCGCGCGTGCACCTCCTTGGCCCTCCACTCGGCCTCCTCGCCCCCATCCTCCTCCTCTTTCCGCTCGACGGACCCGTTGACGACGTCGCGGAACTGCACCGCCCAGTCGGCCAGGTTGACCATGCGCCCGTGCTCGAGGTGCAGGCGGTAGGCGATCTGCGGGTCGCCCATGGTCGCGCGCAGCTGGTCGTCGGGGCAGCACGCGCACGCGAGGTAGGTCGGCGAGGGCTTGCCGAGGGCCGTGTGGAGGCACGCCCTGATCGGGGGCGCAAAGTGCTGTACGCACCGTCAGCCGCGATAATGCACGCACTCCGCGGCAAAGGCAACCAACCTTCTCCACGACGCCCACCGAATCCACCAGCACCACCTCCCCGAAAGGCCACCCCATCGGGCTCGCCAAGCCCTCCCTCAGCTCCCCTTCGAGCCACCTCCCCGCGCCCCAGCGCCACCCCTCGATCCCGCCCTGCGCCGCCTTCCGCGCTTCCTCGTCCTCGCGGGCGCGGAGGGAGCGCGAGGTGGTGCGCGAGGAGGCGGTGCCGACCCACCCCGCCGCGCGGGGGCGCAGGTCCTCTTCTTCGTCGAACGAGGCCAGCTCCCCGCGGAGCTCCCCGGCCTTGGAGGCGAACCCCTCCACCCCCTCCAGATCCGCAAGCATCCCGTCCCAGTTCTTGCGGTCCCACTTGCCCACCTCCCCCCACGCGCGGTTCCACCACGTCGACCCCGCCAGCGTGCCTTCCAGGAGCATCAGCCAGCCCTCGGCGGTCAGTCGCATGCCGCACCGCGACGCGAGCAGCGCGAGGGCGCGCCAGGAGCGGCGCAGGCGCGCGAGGAGGGACGAGAGGTGCAGCACGAGGGGGGAGAAGAGGGGACGGAGGTCGGTCTTGCGGCCGCGGGGCGGGGGGTACGTGGGGAGCGAGGCGGCGAGGCGGAGGAGGCAGGCGAGGTCCGAGTCCTTCGAGGGGGGGCGGGACTCGGCCGCGGCGAGGAAGCGCGACAGGGAGCCGCTGCCGAGCTCGGCCAGCAGGCCGGCGTACTCGTCCACCGCGCCGGCGCGCTCGATCTCGGACACGATCGCGTCGATCTCGGCGTCGGCGTCGCACCCGGGCGGTAGGCAGAGCACCGAGAGCGGGTTCTCGTAGTAGTGCTGCATCGTCGCGAACTGCGAACCGGGGCAATCAGCCTACCGATCGGCGGCACCAATCCGTCCCGAGCGAGGTACCTTGAGGCCCATGGGCAGCCCGTCCCCGCCCTCCCAATCCGCCGCCCTGTGCTGCAGAAACGCCATGACCCTCCTCCCCACCCCCACCTCCAACGATCCCACGTCCATCGGCACGTCGGTCCCGTTGGGCCCCACCAGCGGCACCCCCAGCCATCCCCCCCACACCGCCTCGGTCCCCCCCTGCATACGCGCGCGCTGTACGTCCAGCAGCGCCAGGGAGCGGTGCGGGAGGAGCTCCGCGGGGTCGGCGCCGTGCGGGAACGCGAGCAGCCGGAGGGGGAGGGTGGAAGAGAGGGAGTGCAGGGCGTGGAGCAGCGCGGGGAGTTGCGGGAAGTTGGGAAGGGAGGGGAGGATGACCAGCACTGGCGGGGGGATTTGGTCCTTGCGCGCGAAGGAGGAAGAGACGAGCTTCCACCAGGCCAGGGCCCACGCGGGGTCCCATTCGGGGATGCGGGCTTTGCCGCGGGCCGGCCGAGCGGCGGCGAGGGAGTAGCCCAGGTCGTCCTCGCCGTCGCTGTCCTCCCCCCCGTCCTGCACTGCGCCGAGGAACCCAGCAGCCGCCTCGCGCAGGCCGCGCGACAGCGCCGAGAAGGCGGCCTTGGTGTCCTTGCAGTCCTTGGGGTACAGCACGGCGCACAGCGCGCGGCCCTTGAGCTCGTCGAGCACGGGCGGGACGTAGGTCGACGGGGCGGGCGAGCGCGTGGCGACGAGCAGCGTGGGCAGCGTGGGCGTCGGCGTGGGGGCGGGCGGGTCGAGCGCGAATGCGGCGATGCGGGCCAGCGCGGCGGCGTGCACGCTGTGTTGTGCGGACTGTTCCCGCGTGTGAGAGGGGCGACGCGGGTGGCACGGGGTGAGCAGGTGTGGGCCGGCAAGGAAGTTGGGCTCGTTCACCTTGATCCTGGCCTCAGCGCGGCCCCATGCCGCGCGGTACCTCTCCTCCCTCATCCTCGCCAGCGCCGCGGGCTCTTTGAACCTGCGCTCCGCCCGCGGCGGGAACCCCGGCGAGTCGACGGGGACGGCCGTCCCGGCGTGCCGCGGCGGCGACGACGCCCGCCCCCGCTTGCGCTTTGAGCCCGCGGCGGCGGCCAAGCCGGGCGGCAGCCGCACGGAGACGCCCTGCGGGGGGCGCGGTGAGGGGCGGCGGGGGCCGGCGGGAATTCGGCGCCGACCTCGGTGAGCGTCGCGGCCGACGAGATGAGCCCCGCGGGGGGATCGCGCGCCGGCGGCGGCGACGACGCGCCGGACGAGGAGCCCGACGAGGGGCCGGCGGGCGCCGCGCCGAGCATCGCGGTGTTGGCGGGGATTGCGGGTTCGCGTGGACGGTGTCGCCGCGCGTTTGCCGCCGCGACGCGCTTTGCTCCATTCTTTCGAACAGCCGCAAGCGGAAGCTGCGCGCTCCTTGTCCGAGAGGAAAGCACGCCTAAAGCGGCTTCTACCTATCCGAGACCGGCTCGGAACGCGCCGGACCGCGATGCCGCCCCCCGAACCGCGCACCGGCGCCGAACTCGAATCAACCATCGCCAACGTGCTCGGTCTCCCCGCGCACCGCCTCTTCGCCCTCGAAGCCGTGCACGTCTCCCCCGGTCGCGCGACCCTCAGGTTCCCCGCTACACCCCCGGCGCTGGGCCCGAGCGGCACCACTGTGCACGGCGGCCTTGTCTCCCTCCTCGCGGAACCGGCGGCCATGATCGCGCTTTTGCCGACGATACCGCGGGACGCGTTCGCGGTGACCGCGGACCTGCACGCGCAGTTTTTGAGGCCGATGAGGGCGGGGCAGGACGTGGAGCTGGTGGCCACGGTGAGGAGGGCCGGGAGGGCGCTGGCGTTCGTGGAGGTGGAGGCTCGGCAGGGCGGAGAGGCAGCGGCGCTCGTGAGGGTCACGAAGCAGATCGTTCCGGCATGACGGTCTCTCCGACGAACTGTAACGCCTCCCAGCTTTCTGTACCAATCCGGCCTCCGTCGAGGAGCTACCCGCTTGGGCAAACCGACTCGACCGTCACAAACACACCCGCCCCCCTGAGCACGCTCCAGACGCCGAACGCGACCGTCAACCCCGTCACGCACAGCGTCCTCACGGCCCCGTACGACACCCTGAACCCGAGGAACCGCGTCCCCACGTCCGCGATGCGCGCATACGCCCCGAGCACATCGGCGTGCCGCGCCAGCGCCGCCGCAAGCACTCCCGCACGCGGGCCGGGGCGCGCCGCCGCCGACGCCGAGAGCTCCAGGGCCTCGGTGCGAGCGGCGAGGTACAGCGCCGCGGCCGAGTCGAGGTGCGCGTTGCCGGCCGCGACCACGACGAGGTCGTGCACCAGGGAGAGGAGCGAGTACAGGAAGGCGAGGAGGAAGCCGAGGGTGATGCAGGAGCCGGTGGCGATGTAGACGGAATTGTAGACGACGTAGCTCGCGATGCTGACTGAGTGCCAGACCTGCGAGTGGAACAGGCCGGCCACGCGCTCCGAGGCGGCGGCTACGACCCAGGGGTGGAGTCGGGTGTACGGTTCGTGCCGCGAGAGGTTCTCCGGGAGGTCCGCGTCGTCCGCGGCAGCAAGCTCGGCGCGGTACCGCTGTAGAAGGTCCGTGAGCTGCAACTTGATGGCCCTGTCCGTGATGCGGGAGACGAGCTCGAAGCCCGGGATGGTTTCGGGGAACATGCTGAAGTTGAAGGCCACGTACTGCCCCACCGCAAAGAGAATCACTCGCAGGCAAAGCATTAGCAGGAACACGCCTGAGCGGTTCCCACTTACGCGTGGCGCCAGCCACGGCAGTGGACCACGGAGTGGTCCATGTGCGGGCTCCGAACGTGACGATGGACGACCACAGCATAAAGATGCCGGTGCAGACAAAAGCGAAAGTCGCCGTGGCCAGGTTCTTGAGCAGCCAGCTCCACAAGACCCTGGCTGGGATGGCGCCGCAGCACCCGCCGCCGTCGCACGGGCACGCCCGGTCGTCTGGATCGTGGGCCACCAATGCACTGCGCGCGGGATTCGCGGATCCAGGCCCAGTCTCGCCGGCATCGACAAGCATCCGCCACCTGGCGACGGGCGCCAACCCGTGCGTGTCCAGCGGGTTCTCGGCGGCGGGGCCCTGCCGGCGGGAGGTGACGGCACTTATCGCGAAGTTGCCGCAGAACGCCGCGACCATCGTCGCCGCGTACGTGCCGAATTGCGCGGCGCCGTAGCGCCCGTCGTTGAACACCCACGGGAGCGACGCGACGACGAGCGCAAGCACGAGACCGGTTGCCGCGAGGGGATGAAACGCGCGCGAAAACGTGCCGAATGCACGCTGCACGCGGAGGGATGTGCAGAGGGCCGGGTACGGCGCCAGCGCGCGCAGCATCGCGGCGAGCGAGAGCGGGGAGCCGTCAGCGTCGGCGGAGGCGGGGATCGCGGGCGCGCCGGAGAGGCGCCAAGGCTGCCGCGGCTCGGCGGGGAATATGGCGCGCCATTCCGTCGCCGTGAACAGGGGCTTTCGGTCCTCGGCGCCGGGCTCCCTCGCGTCCATATCTCTCTGAGGAACGCGCACAGGTGGGTTGGAGACATGCAGGGACGCGCGATCGGGCGTCGATCACGGCGGCCAAACACAGAGCATCCCGGACGATGCTGGCGACGACGATGGTTATCCTTCTGAGCTAAATGATACGTCGAAACGGAGGCCCTGATGTCGCTAGCGTCGCGGAAGGTGGATTGGCGGTGACGCTGGCGCGAGGCTGTGTTTCTCTGAGAGTGGCGAGTTGCCGCCGCCGCCACTCTGCTCCACCCCTTCGCCATGTTCCGGCGGCTCTCTACGAAGCTGTACGCGGCCGGCGCGACGACGACAGCTGCGGCCGGGTGGCTCTGGACGTCCCAGCCGGCGCCGGTGGCCGTCGACGGGAAGGAGTATGATTGTGGGTCTAGACGCGGGAGACACCCGACGGACCTGACCGCGGGGCCGCCGTCGCGCAGTCGTGATCGTGGGCGCCGGGTCCGCCGGCTGCGTGCTCGCGTCGCGGCTCTCTGAGGACCCGGGCGTCAGCGTGCTGCTCATCGAGGCCGGCGGCTCCAACACCCACTCGGACGTGCAGAACGTCAGGAACCTCGGCAACCTGTGGTTCTCGCAGTTCGACTGGGCGTTCAGGTCGGTGCCCGACGGCGGGACCCGCGGCCGCGTGCACCACTGGCCGCGGGGGCGGGCGCTCGGGGGCACGAGCTCGATCAATGGATCGATGTACACGCGCTGCGCGCCGGAAGACTACGACGAGTGGGCGTCCAAGTTTGGCTGCGTGGGCTGGGACGTGGGTTCTTTGCCGGCGCGTCGGACCCGGCCTCACCCGCGGTGCAACCAGTACAAGACCCTCCTGCCGTACTTCATGCGCTCCGAGACCCTGCGCTCCCTGGACGGCACCCCGCTCTCCATGCCCCGGCACGGCACCTCGGGTCCGCTGACGGTCACATACGTCACCCCGGAGGAGAACGCGTCCAAGTTCCACCCCTGGAACGCCCACTTCCTCAGCGCCATGGTCGACTCGGGGCTGTTCGGCGGGTTCAACAAGGACTACAACGGCGATACGGAGCGCGGCGTGGTGGTGCCGCAGTGGAACGTGTTCAGGGGGGTGAGGCAGGATTCGTACACGGCGTTCATAAAGGGGACCGGCGCGGACAAGAGGAGCAACCTGACCATCGCCACCGTGGGTCCAGTGTGGATCGCGGGGACGCCGGCCAAGGTCGAGGTAACCTCGCACCCAAACAGTATTCGTACGTCACCGGCATCGACGTTTCGGACAACGTCGCCACGGGCGTGCGGCTCCGCCAGGGCGCCACCGCCGGAGACGCCCGCAACGCGCCGGAGCAGACAGTGCGCGCGCGCAAGGAGGTCGTGCTATCCGCGGGTGCGATAAACAGCCCGTGGCTGCTCATGCTTTCCGGGATCGGGCCCGCGGCGACTCTGAAGAGGTTCGGAATACCGTGCATCAGCGATCTGCCTGCGGTCGGGAAGAACTTGAAGGTCGGGATTGTGTGACGGGTCCGGCAGTGGTGGCTGATTGGGCTGCGCCTTGTGCAGGACCATCCGTACCTGCAGCACTGCTTTGCAACCAAGCCTGGGACTTTCAACTTTGGTCTCAACGCGCAGTTCATCGCCAAGGGTCTCGAGGTGACGCTGTTTGGCACCGGCTTCCTCTCCGTGATCCCCGTGGGTCGATCCACCAACAGCACCCGCGACTCCCTTACCTTTCCCGGGGCGCAGATCCAAGTCATGGCCTTTGGCGACTCGGGCGTCGACGCCGAACAAACCATCCCCGACGTCCAATTCTACGGCTCACCCCTTTTCTTTGCCAAATCCGCGGACCTCCCCACCCTGGACCCGCACAACAAGATCCGCAACGCCATCACCTTCATCCCCATCCTCCTGAAGCCGCGGTCCGCGGGCTCCGTCACCCTGCGCTCCGCGGACCCGTTCGAGCACCCGGAATTGGACGTGGGGTATCTGAGGCACCCTCGAGACTTGGAAGTGATGAAGGCCGGGCTGAGGATGGGGCGGGCGGTTGCGGGGGCGGGCGGGTTGAAGGGGTTGGTGGAAAGCGAGGTGCTGGATGAGGAGATTGCGCATCCGGCAGAGTCGGAGGCGTACTTGGAAGAGTACGTGCGGAGACGGGTGGGTTGCCGGCGCGGTGACCGGGCACCTCGGACTTGACATTTTGAGCCGTTCTTCACCAGCTTATTACTAATTTCCACCCAACTAGTACCTGCCGCATGGGACCGGACGGTGATCCCAACGCCGTCGTCGACCTGAGGCTGCGGGTGCGCGGAGTGAAGAAGCTGAGGGTCGTGGACGCCAGCGTGTTCCCGGAGATTCCGGCGGGCAACACGAATGCGCCCACGTATGCGGTCGCGGAGCGGGTGAGTGGATGGAGTGTTTGCGGTGCGTGAGAAGTAACGGGGATGTTGGCAGGCGGCGGATCTGATCAAGGAGGAGAACGGGATCAAGGTCATCAAGGCCGGTGCGTGAATGTATGAAATGGACATCATGCTCTTGCCGGAGGTTTTCTGGGGCCGGAGCAGGATGCCTTTAGGATCCGCAATTGGCTTCAAGTGTGTCGCTACTAGAATAATGCGGCTAATTGATGGCTCCCCGACATCGTTGCAAACGGCGATGGCACAGCCCCCATTCCGCGCACCGTCACCCCGCACACCGTCACCACCACCTCAAAAGCAACCCCACATACCAGACAGAATCCGACTTGTCCGCCATGGACGAGTCTTCCTTGTCAAACTCCTGGTCGGGAGACACGGCACGAGTCCGGTGCATGTCAGTGCAGGAGCTCAGGGTCCGCCAGGGATGCATCTACGGCATTCGCGCGCTTCGTGCCGAAGTGCACCTGCTCGCAGCACCCGGTGCCGCGGGCAATGCTGGGTTGGGGATGGCGGGGCAGCCCCTGGCGGACGATGCCGTGCTGCGGGCAGGCCAGTCATATCAGCTCCGTGCTCCTCCCCAGCTCCAGGACGACCCCACTGGTGATGCCCTGGCCCGTGCCATGTGCCGGGAGGCGGTGTTGAACAGAGAAAGGGTGGACCGCGTGGAGGAGCTGCAGCGGGAAGACCAGAGGGACCGGGAGAGGCGGAAGAGGTGGGCGCGGAGCCTCCAGCCCTTCCTGCTGTGGACCGCGTACCTGGGGGTGGGGATTGCTTGCGGGAACCTGGTGAAGGAGGTTGCGGGCTCGACTTCATTCGGGTTCGTGGTGGCGATCGGGGTCGCATTGACGGGCCTCGTTCAGGCAGCAATCGCTGCCCAAGCGGTCCACATCAATGCTGAGCACATTGAGATGTAGAAAGATGGCTGATGTGATCTCTTCGGTGGTCTCTATTGGGAACCAAGCCGCTCTCTCAATGTATGACAGATCTAACGCGCGTGGGCCTCTTTCCATTTTTCCGAGTAAATAATGCTCGATCACGTACTACTCACTCCGCCCTCAGAATACGAGAGAGGATGGACGCGGCGGCCGACGCGACCGCCCCGGCGTTTGTCAGCGTGCCCGAGCTGCGCGCGCGGTGGGAGGCGGTGCCGCTGGCGGGCGTGCGCGGCGCGGCGGCGGTTGCGGCGGCAGCGGCCGCGGCTTTTGGCATGCGCGGCGGCGCGGCCGAGCTGGAGCTGCGCAACTGCGGGCCGTTGCGGCCGGGCGACGCGGCGGCCGACTCGGTGTGGGCGGCGGCGGCGCGGCTGCCGCGCGATGTGGACGGTCGAGCGCTCGCGGGATCGTTTCTTGTCGGCCGCACGCCCGAGTGGGCCGTGCTCGGCCCGGCAGGGCGCGGCATCGGCCGTGTCGGGGTCGCCGTCGGTGTCGCCGTCGGTGTCGGCGGCGACGCCCCCGCCGCCCCGGCCACCGCGCCCGGCCCTGGCCCGGCCGTGGTCGTCGCACTGGCCGGCTCGGCACGGGCCGTCCCCGTTCGCCGCTGCCGCTCGGGCTGGGACCTGCGGTGCGCCGTGCGCGAGGCGTGGCGTCTGCCGGCAGCGGACTTTGGCGCGCTGGAGCTGCGGTGCGCCGGCTTCCCGGGCCGCCACGACCCCGGCCCCGGCCCCGACCCCGACCCGGCAAACGCCGCGGCGTGGGCCGCGGCGCTGCCCATCGCGGATGGTGACCCGTTCCCGGACCGCGAGCGCGGCCTCGACTGGGGCTGCGTGCTGCTGGGGCGCGTCGGTGGCGGCCCTGGGCCGCGGTCCAGCGCGGCCGCGTGATACCTTCGCTCCGCTCACTTGCTCACCACTGGTGTCGACCCCCGCGGGCTAGAGCGCGAGGTGGCCACGGATGCATAGCCGTTCGAATAGCCATAACTAGCCCTTCTTCTCTTCCCGCGCCGCGGCCGGCGTGTACGCAAACACCAGCGCGTCCCTCCGCACCGCATCCGGCGGCCGATCGCCAGCGTACGGTACAAGGTACAGCGCCGCGCGCAGCTTCCCGCCCTCCCATGACGGCGCGTACGGATCCAAATTGTCGGCCCCGGCCAACGCCGCCAGCCTCCCCAGCCCCGTCGTCGCCGTCGGATACCTCCACTGCTTGCCATTGTACGAGCCGAACGGGTTGAGCAAAACGCGCTGGCCCCCACGCCCCATCCGCACCCGCATGGGGCAGAACGCAAACAGCACCTCGGCCTCGTCCGACTGCGCCACCAGCAGTCCGCCCGCGGGCCCCGATACGGCGACCCACCCGTCCGTGATCTGGTTGTTGAGCGAGTCCGGCTCGCGGTTGGGCCCAAAGGTGTGGTAGTTGAGCTCGTATGACGACACGCGGCCGGTGAAGTCCTCCTTCCAAACACGGGCGGGGCGGTCGGGGGTGGCGCCGATCGCGGGCTCCATTTCGAACGGCACGACCTCGCTCCAACGGGCGTCCCAGTCCCTCGCGAGCCGCGAGGCGCGCTTCTTGTCGTACCCCAGCCGCTCCGTTTTGGGGTAGTCCACCGAGACGTCCACACGGATGGTCGGGACGCCGTCGGCAAGGCAGTACCGGTGCGTCCACTTGGCCGCGGTGTCGCTCCCTCCGGCGCCGGAACGCGGGAGCACGATCTCGCCCGACAGGACGAGCTCCCTGAACCCGGGCGCCGCCTCGACCTCCACCTTGAGCACGCGGCCGACCCTGGTCCGGTCGGTGTGGGTGATCCACGGCCGCGACAGCGGCGCGGCAAAGATCTCCTTGCCGTCGAGGGTTGCGGTCACGCCCGCGCCTTCCCTATAGACCAGCGAGATCCTCCCGTTGGAGATGGCGGTCGAGCCAGGGGCCGGAGCAACTGGAGGCTCCGCAGGCACCAGTGCCGTACCTTCTGCCACAAAGCATTTGGAACTCGGGGGGTTCAGCAGCCGCAGCTTCCCGGCAGCATCCCTGCCGATGGCACCGGAGCCCAGCCGAAGCCCATCGATGCGGTCGTCAAAGAACCAGACGCTCTCGGGCGGCTCCGCGCCCGCCACCTGCGTCCTGCCCATCTCCAGCGCCCTTTCCGAAGCCTTGAGAGCCGCCTCGGCGCTCCGGAAGGCGTCCACCAGCCTTTCGGCGTTCATCACCGGCGACGCCATGCCGAAATGCGTCGTCGACATCGCCAGCAGCCTGAGACGGAGAGCCTCGTCCAGCACGTGCGCGAGTTCCGGCTGCACCCCGGCCCCCGAATCCTCCGCCAGCCTCCTGGCCAGCCTCGCCGTCTTCCTCGCAGCGTGGATCACCGTCCACAGCCTCGCGTTGTCTTCCTTTTCTGACCAGCTTGAGTACCCGTCGAACGAGCCGTCGGCGATGTCCTGCCCCAGCGACAGCTCACCCTCGTCCGGGTGCGCCTTGAGGTACTCGCCCGGCAGCGCAAATCGCAGCCACGGCAAGCCTTTGAGGCTGCGGACCAGGGGCCCCAGCCCGCGCAGCGAGGCGGGCAGGATGCCAAGGGGCTTGAGGAAGGCGGGGAGCATGCTCTCGTGATATCCCTCCCAGAAATCATCGTCCGCGTCCATATCCAGCAGCAGCAGCAGGTCCTTGGGGGCCTTGGAGCGCATCTGCTCCTTCCGGACGGACTTGAGCCAGCCGCGCAGGGAAGCGTTGTGTTCCACGACGTCCCCCGGGTTATAGCACGGAAGCAGGCGCATCGCCTTCCCCGTATCTGGATCAACGACGCGGATGGGGTTGTACCGCTGTTCCAGGGGCAAGGGGGGGACGAAGGAGCCGAAGCCGTTGAAGGGGATGGCGCTGTAGTAGAGCGAAACGGCCTCGATCCCGAGCTCCGTCAGGGGCACGATCTGCGAGGAGTTCCAGCAGCACTCTTGCGGGCGCAGGATGGGGGCCATGGTACCAAAGACGTCCTTCAGTCCAGACTTGGCCGGGTTGGAGATGGCCGCGCCGATGGCCGCCTTCAATTCCTCAAGATCGTGCGCTGTCGCGAGCCCATTGTTGTAGCTCATGGGCTCCACCTCGTCCTTTCCCGCCGCCACGCGAGCTCTGATGCGTTCGATGATGTCCGGAGCATGCTTGGGCATGTAGAGTTCGAGAGAATAGTAGTTCTCAATGTCCCAGGCGCAGCGGACGGGGAAGCCCTCCGCTTCGAGCTTGTCGAGCGTGTCCAGAATCTTCCTGATAATGCGGATGTCCTTCCCGATGCCCTTGTCGTCCAGCGAATCTCCTCGGTAGGAATGGTAGAAGTTGACATGAAACCTGAGGGCCAGGTAGACGTGCACGCCGCTGTCTCCCATCGTGGTCCGCCGGGACAAGGCCGTCCTTTCTAGTTCAAACACGCGTGACTATCGCTCCACATCGCCGGTGCGGGCGGTGTCTTGTTTGCGTTGTTCTGGCGGAGCGTCGATCGCGCCGCGCGCGCCCGGGGGCGCGCCGGCCAGCCCCCAAATCAAACTCCCGAGGATGGCAACGCCGCGGGGGAAATCCGTGCATTTCAACGTGCAGACACCCTTTCGGTCGCCGACGTTCCGATTCCGGCACGGGCACGGCCCGCAG
Organism: Hyaloraphidium curvatum; assembly: GCA_025558095.1. Taxonomy (NCBI): domain Eukaryota; kingdom Fungi; phylum Monoblepharomycota; class Hyaloraphidiomycetes; order Hyaloraphidiales; family Hyaloraphidiaceae; genus Hyaloraphidium; species Hyaloraphidium curvatum. The sequence continues at coordinate 317,303 of JAIVFI010000032.1, read as the reverse complement.
ACGCCGCGGGCCGCCGCGACGCCGCGCGGGACAGCGGCCACCCCCGGGCGGCGGCAAGCACCCGCTGATCCCGAGGGCGTGAAGGTCTGCGTCAAGCAGAGGCCTCAGAATGAGTGGGAATGCTCCCCGCAGTGGCGCGAAGTAGGACCTCGTCTAACGCGGGATGTCTCCAGCGAAGAGGGCGAACTGCTCCCCCTCTCGGTCGTGGCATTGCCGGACGGCTCGCCGGCGGTGCAGACGGCCGGCGAGGCGGTGTACCCCTTCGACGCTGTGTTCGTCTCGGAACCTGGTCCCGCGGGCAGCCCCGGGCCGGACGTCCAGGACCGCGTGACCGCATGGCTGCTCGCGGAAACCTCCCGCGCCGTCAAGAGTGGCCAGGACATGACGGTCATCAAGTACGGCCAGACCAACTCTGGGAAAACCACGAGCTCCGAGTCGTTCGTTGCCGGCCTATGGACGGCCGTCTTTGGGGACGGTGCGGCGGGTGAGGCGGAGGTGACCGCCCTGGAGCTCTACGGGGAGAAGCTCGCCGACCTCCTCTCCGCCGACCCCTCCGCGCACAAGATGATGGGCACCGAAGCCGCCGACCAGCTCCTTGCCAACCTCACCCGAGAATCGGCCGCGTCGGCCGCGGACTTTGCCGCGCTGCACGCGCGGGTCTCGGCCCTCCGCGTCTCCCGCCCGACCCAGAGATCCCCGCTCTCCTCACGGTCGCACCTCATCTTCCGCGTGCGGATCGGCATTTCCCTGGTCACCCTCGTCGACCTCGCCGGGTCTGAGGCCCCTGCGCTCGCGGCGGACCAGGAAGCCTTCGCCGAAGCCACGCGAATCAATAGTTCTCTGCTCGCCCTGGGCATGTGCGTCGAGGAGCGGCGCAAGGGCGGGTTCGTGCTCTACCGGCGGCACGCCCTGACCAGGCTGTTGGAGGCCGGGCTCACGCGCGGGCAGCTGCGCATCGTCGCGTGCGTGAGCCCGTTCCTGCGCGACCAGAGGGACACGCAGCGCACGCTGGCGTTCGGGACCAAGGCGAGGCAGCTGAAAATGGCGCCGGAGCTGCCGGTCGCAGTAGACGATGAGGAGGATCTGCGGGTAATGGTGGAGTCGCAGAGGAGCCGGATCGAGGAGCTCGACAGGGAGCTCGAGACGCGGAGGAGCCGGACCGAGGAGCTCGAGAAGGAGCTGGCCGAGTTGCGAAGCCTCCTCCCAGCCGCCACACCGTCTGCCAGTCAGGACGCCGGCGTTGCGTCAGGAACCCAGCAGGCGGACAACGACGAGGCTTCGGGCGGACTGTGCACCGATCTGCAGGTGGCCGACCTGGAGTCTGCTTCGACCTCTGCCGAACATTCTGCCGCTGCAATGGTCGACGCCAACGTGCAGGAGCTGGCCTTCGAAGAACCCGCAATGGCCGCCGAGCTCGAGCTGGCGTCTCCTGAAGACTCCTCTACCGAGCCAACGCCAGCCCGTGCTGAACTGCCAATTCCTGTGGATGCCGGCGACGACTGGATGGACGAGCCGACCTTTGATCCCTCGGACGTCTCTCGCTTCGTCTCGCGCCGCGACGTGAACGGTCTCTGCGCCGCCTTTGCCTCCCTCCCCGACCGCACCCGCGCAGACCTTGTCCGTACCCTGGCCTCCGAAGCCGTGCGGTGGAAGGAGCAGGCCGAGAAGTTGCGGTACAACCTCAACGTCGCCGAGACGCGAGGCGTGCTCGGACTCCACGGCGAGGTGCCAAGGCGGAGGACCGAACCGAGGCCACGAGCTCCCGAGGTGCCGGCGCAAACGGGCAAGGAGGACTCGAGGGAGCGGGTGCCGGGAAGGGGCAAGGAGAACGTGGAGCCTATGGCACCGCTGCAGGCCATCGCGCCCGACCTCGGGTTGAGGGCGTTGGTGTCGGGAACGATTGCAGAAGCCAGGAGCAGACGGGCTCGGGTGCGGGATGCGGCGTGATTGCATGGAACGGGTGATTGTGCATGTTCTTTCCACTAGACGGGGCACTGCGAGTCGCGTATCGCTAGTGCTACATGTTTGATGTTCCAAATCTGGCCGAAAACTGCCGGTTCTAGACCCTGGCGAATTCCATCCACGTAAGTAGGCATTCGATAACTGGCTTCTTTCGCGGTTGGGGTTGATGTCGGACGAGGATTCGGGGCCGGCCCAGCCGGAGCTGCCGTGTGGGTGCGACAACAACCCCCGAATCCCCCCGGGGATCCCCCACCGGCGGCGCCGCCATGGACGCCGACGACGACACGTTCGACGACCTCCTCGCGGCGGACGACGTGCTCGACGTGGGGCGGCTGGAGCGGCGGCTGGCGTCGCTGCCGCCGTTGCCCGCCGCGTCGCCGCCGCGCCGCCGCCCGCCGACGCCGCGCCGCCCCGACGACGGCGACTCGGCGTCGCTGAGCTCGTTCGGCTCGCTGCCGCGGACGGACGCCGGCGCGGTGCTGGACCTGAGCTGTGGGTTGGCCGGCTCCTCCCCGTCGAACCCGCTGATACTGTTTCCTGCGATTAAAACACCCCCGAATACCGTTCGCCCCTCCCGCAGACGGCAAAAAGTCGCACGTCCTCGGCCGCACGCTGGTGGACTCGGGCGGCGCGCGCACAGTGCACCTCGAGGCGAACCAGCTGCCCGCGGTGCCGCCCGAACTGCTGCAGCTGGCCGGCCTGCGCCGCCTCAATCTCGCCTTCAATCGCCTTCGCATGCTGCCCGACGACTTGTTTGCGCGCCTCCCGCTGCTCGAATACCTCGACGTGCGCGCGAACGCCCTCGAAACACTGCCCGCGGCACCCGGGCCCACCCGCCTCGCCCACCTGGACGCCTTCAAGAACCTGCTATCGGCACCGCCGACGGCGCTGATCCGCGCGTCCCCGCACCTCGCGCACCTCGTGCTGTCCTCGAACCCGCTCCGGCCGGAACTGCCCGCGCATCCTGCCCTCCGTACCGTCCTCCTGTGCGACATGCCCGCGGCACCCTCCTCCCTTCCGCCCTCCCTGCACCGTCTTGACCTTTCCTACACCCCGCTTACCCGACTCCCACCTCTGCCCCAGACCCTCGTCGAACTCTCGGCCCGCCACTGCGGCCTGGAATCGCTCCCGACGTCGCTGTCGCTGCCTTCGTTGCGCCGTCTGGACCTCGCGCACAACCCCCTCACCTCCGTCCCCCCCGCGCTCGCCTCCCTTCCCAGCCTGGAGTTTCTGGACCTGTGGGCCACCCGCCTCACCGCCCTGCCCGCGGCTTTTGCCCGCGCCGACAAAATGCAGACCGTCGTGCTCCCCTGGCGCGGCTTCCGCGAGCCTCCAGAGGATATCGCGCGGTCGGCAGCCAAGGGCACCGGGGAGCTGAAGAAGTGGCTCGGGGAGCGGTACGGCGTGGAGAAGGAGGTGCGGAGGGCGGAGTCGTTCGACGCCGGGCCTAGGCGGCCGGGAGACCGCGAGGCGCGGAGGGCGGGGTCGTTCGATTTGCGGGAGAGGGAGCATCCGGTGGAGCACAGGCGGGCGGGGTCGTTCGATTTCGATCCTCGTGGTGGGCACGACGAGGATGGCGTCCTCTGGGGACGCGAACGCGAAGCGGGACCGCGGCTGGGGAGGGCCGGTTCGACCGATCTGCGTGAACGGTCGGGCGAGCGGTCCGGCGAACTGCGCAGGGATGAGCCCGCCCCGCGATCGCCCGAGCGAGAATCCCAGCGGAGGGAGCGTGAAGAGCGCCGGCCTTCGCAGGACCACAACCCGGCCTACGATGTTCGTGCGAGCCCGGACCGCGACGCTGATCACCGCACGTCGTTGGCATCCTCCGCCAGCCCCGATCGGGTGTCTTACGACGCGCGTGAGCGGCCTCCACCGAGCCCCGATCGCGCGTCGTACGACCCGCGGGAACGGCCGCATCCGAGCCCCGATCGCGACCTTCGGCGAAACCTGGACAGGCCCATGACCGCTTCTCCCGAACCCTCATCCCCCGTTCGCGACCGCGCGGGGATCCTCCGCGCTGGCTCCTTTGGCCGCGAGCGCGAGCGAGACCGCGATCGGGCCGGGAGCCCCTCGCCGGTGCGGCCGCAGCTACGGAGGGAGGAATCCCCGCTTCGCCGCGCGGGATCATGGGACCAGCCCCGAGCGGAAGACCGCAAGCCCGTGGGTGCCACGGCGAGCATCGCCGCAGCGATCGCGCCGGCGGCAAGGCGGTCCCCGGCGAAACCGGACAGGCTGGTGATCGAGGGAAGGGCGGGATCGGGTTCGGCGCCAGCGAGCCCAGCGGGCTGGTCGCCCAGGAAGGAAAAGAGGGATGGGGAGATGTAGAGGGCGGCTTGACGGACGGGCGAGGCTTGGCACACGAACAAAGCTCATGACATTCACCGTGTTTCAAGATTTTCAAGACCTCTGGTCGGGACGGCTCCGCGCCTAGGTCGCCTTCTTGTCCTCCTTGGCCTCCTTTGCCTGCTTAGCCTCCTTCGACCCCGTCTTGCGCTTCTTCCAGTAACCGATCTGGGCCACGAGCCTGTTTGCCGCGATCCAGTCCTTGACTTGGGCCGGCAGGAGGCCCATGAACCAGGTCTGCACGGCCAAGACGGCGGGGAACGCGATGACGGCCTCGTTCCGCTCGAGCCCGGCAACGATCTCTTTGATAGCCTGCGCCATCGGAATCGAGGTGGGGTTGAAGGTGGCGGCCTTGACCATGGGGGACTCCACGTAGCCGGGGCTGTAGGTGGCTTCATCAGCTTCCACAATCGCCCGAAGCCACACGGAATGCCGCCCACCAAATGACATTGACGCAGATCCCGTCCCTCTGGAGCTGGAGCCTCAGAGACTCTCCCCATACCCTAACCGCCGCCTTGGACCCGGAGTACGCGGCGGCACCAGAGAGCGCGCCGAAGCCCGCGAGAGATGACATGATCACGAGCTGCCCCGATCCCCGCTTCTGCATCCCCGGGAGCGCGGGGAAAAGGGTATTGAACACGCCATTAACGTTTGTGTCGAAGACGACGTAGGAGGCGGCCTCGAGGTCCGACCGGAGCCCAACGGTGTCCTCAGTAACACCTGGTCCAGTGATCAGCCGAAATCTCGCAATAACGGGAGGGAACGCAACCCACCAGCGTTGGCCACCACCAGATCCAGAGGCGATTTGCCGTCCACTTCTGCGATCCAGCGCGCCATGCCCTCCTTGTCCGAGACGTCGATTTGCTTGAAAAGCACACGGGCACCCTTGCCCTCGCACGCGGCCGTCACGCGCGCCAGGGCCTCGGGGTTGCGGCCCGTCAGCGCCAGCGTGACGCCCGAGGCGGCGTAGTGGATCGCGAGGTTCTCGCCGATCCCCGACGTCGCGCCGGTAATCAATATGCTCTTGGGCTTCTTGGGCCTTAGCCGCTTCGCGCCGAGCCCGAGGACATCGAGGAGGAGAATCACGAGCTCGAAGGGCACGCTGGGTGCAGGCGCGCGAAAAGGTTCCCAAGGGTGGATCGTGGCGACATGGGCCAGCGGCAAAGCAGGCCACGACGTCGCGCACAGGGCAGGGAGGCGGAGTGAGCACTGGGACGCGAGCTGGCGCGATGCGGCCTCTCCGCCGCGGAACGCGCACCTGATCAATTGCACGAGGATCTGGAGGATCGTAGTAACGAACATCGCGGTCGCCGTTGAGTGTCGTTCTTTGTTGACTTATGTTGTTGCGGGCGTGCGCGCCAACGCGCCCTTCAAATAGGATTGTTCAAGCTCGACGGAGGTAGTTCCTTGACCACAATGGAGGCGGTTTGTTGCAGGCTATTCCGATTGCAGGGCTACTCTATGACTACTCTCCAAAGCTGGTTACATCTTGCACTCTTGACGTCGAACATGCCCGTTTCCCCGAGGACTTCCATGGCCGAGGGCGGAAGAATCACACCATCTTCTCCTCATCCACCTTGCGCGACCACAGGCCGGCCATGGGACCCACGGGGAGCACCTCCCTCCCCAGCATCTCGGCAGCCAGGACGGCGGCTCCGGTATACATCGCAGCCAGGGAGCAGATGATGCCAACGTAGCCGCCGGCGGTCAGCGCGCCAGGAGTGTACTGCCCGCCAACGAGTAGGAAGAACGTGAGGGTCTGAGTCGATTGGTGGAGCGCACTGGTCAGCGGGGCACGGCAGCTGTGCGGGGCGTAGGGGGACGCACGAGAGTGAAGAAGGTGAAGCACAGAGCAAAGTTGGTGACAAGGGTGAGCAGGAACAGGACAAAGGAGAAGATGCCCCAGATGGAGAGGAAGGCCGTGAAGCCTTTGGTGAGGGCGGGGTTGGCCGCGGGCCATGCTAGGCCGGCGTGGAACCACACGGCGAGACCGAGCCAGAAGCCGCCGAAGACGGTGAATGCGGTGGCAGCAAAAGTGTTCTTCTTGTACATCTCCCCTGGAGAAGCATCCGTCAGTATCGTATGCTATGCGGTTCGGAGGACCCACATTGTCCGACCATCAGGAGAACGATGCCGCCGAGAGCGAATGCGAACGCGAAAACGATGCCACCGAAGGCAGGCTCGACAAAGCCGGCATAGAAGAAGGAAAGCTGGATCAAGGTCAGGCCGAAGGCGAACAGGCCGACGGGAGTCGGGGTGCCGATGGCGGCGGCGCTGTCCACGCGAAGGGTGACCTCGCCGAAGTCCTGGAGGTCACCAGCGGCACGTATCAGAGACGGAAGTGGCCATGACGTAGGGGCACAAGACTGTTGGTCCGCCCTGCACGAACCTTGGCGGTCATGCGATGCGCAGCTTGGGCAGCGGCAGGACCGGAGACGATGTCGACCTTTTCGCTCATTGCTGCGAGTCGTTGAGGTGCGGGAGACTGGGTGAAAGTGCGCTGCGGCGGAGCGGACACGGGAAGCTTTGTAGTCGGGACTCCTTGCCTCCCGCAGCAAGCGGCAATGACTAACGGCTCACCGACGGCCGATCCCAACCAGATCCCAAAAAAAAGAGTCTATTCCGTCTCCCGGCGCCTTTAGGGCTGGGAGTGCATGAATTCGCTCTCTTAATCCGGCGGCAGCTACCGAAGAAACATTTCTGACATCGCCGGCTAGTTGCGGGCTCACATAATGCGGTTTGCGTGTGGCATAGGGATGGCGGGGAAGCGGGGCAGTCCGAGTTTGAAGCCGCCCGGAGCGGCTTCGGAGCCGCACACGGTCTGGGCCGCCGATTCCCGCCATGAGATAAATTCGAGGCTCACGATTGCTCATCGCAGCCTCCGAAACGTCTCCCCTCGCGAGCTTCTCGGACCTCTGTGTGCGCGGCATTGCGGAACGCCTGAGGGACTCGCTCTGACCGCTGGCTCCCGCACGCCGCTTCCGTTACGGCGCGGAACTCTCGGCGGGGCCACGGCAACGCCACACTTCGCCTCCAGGTCTCCAGCGCTTTCGTCAACGCTCTCCTTCCCAACCCCCTTGATCCGCAACATAGGCACATAACATGTCTGCAGTGAGTTTCGTGCCGCGACGGTCGTGCGGAAGCAACCAGCGCTCGGAATCGCTCACCTCGTGGCGCATTCGGGATGTGCGCCACCTCAGACTGAAGTCGAAATCATCGTCGCTGGTCAGAAGAAGACCGTCGGTTGGTTGTCTGTGCGAGGACATGCTGGTATCTCCGACTCACACGCAGCATCCGCGGCTGACAGAGACGGGCCTCTTCATCAACAACCAGTTTGTGAAAGCTAAGAGCGGCAAGAAGTTCCCCACCGTGAACCCCGTGAGTAATGTTTTGCACCCGCGTCCCTCGACTGCCGGCGAGTGGTCGCTCACTGCATCCCAGGCCACGGGCGAGGTCATCTGCGAGGTCGAGGAGGCCGGCAAGGAGGACGTCGACCTCGCCATCAAGACCGCGCAGGAGGCCTTCGACAATGTCTGGTCCAAGACGCCGGCGGCCGAGCGCGGCAAGATGCTCTGGAAGCTCGGCGAGCTTGTCGACCAGAACGTGCAGGAGCTCGCCAACCTCGAGGCGCTCGACATGGGCAAGACCGCTGCCATGGCTGGGGCAATGGACGTTCCCGGCCTCGCCAGCTGCCTGCGCTACTACGCCGGCTTCGCTGACAAGATTCACGGCAAGGTGTGTGCTGCGTCTGGCTCTCCCTCTACTTGCATGCTTTGCTGATTGTGCGTCCCAGGTCATGATGGACGAGCCCAACTTCTTCAACTACACCCGTCACGAGCCCTACGGCGTGTGCGGTGCCATCATCCCCTGGGTGAGAACCATTGCAGGCCATGCACGTTGAATCCCTGCTCACGTTCGCATTCTCGCGCAGAACTTCCCCCTGCTCATGCTGGCCTGGAAAGTCGGCCCTGCTCTGGCATGCGGCAACTGCCTCGTCCTCAAGTCCTCTGAAAAGACCCCGTTGTCGGCCCTCGCCTTCGCCAAGCTCGCAGCCCAGGTGCTCCCGCCCGGCGTCCTCCAGGTTGTCAGCGGGTACGGCCCGACCACCGGCTCGGCCATAATTGAGCATCCCGACATCTACAAGGGTGCGCCCTCTGAACGCGCTCACCGTGATCTTGGCTGACCCGTTGCTCCGCAGTCGCCTTCACCGGCTCCGCCCGCACTGGCCGTCTGCTCATCCAGAGCGCTAGCAAGACCAACCTCAAGAAGGTCTCTCTCGAGCTCGGCGGCAAATCGCCCGCTATCGTTTTCGACGACTGCGACATCGACCAGGCCGTGCAGTGGTGCCACATGGGCATCTTCTTCAAGTAGGCGAGTCGATTTCCCGACGGCGACCCTCGCTCACCTTGTCCCATCTGCTTCCCAGCCACGGCCAGGTGTGCTGCGCCTCGTCCAGGGTCTACGTCCACGAGGCCATCAAGGAAAAGTTCCTCGAGAAGTACACGGCCGCCGCCAAGTCTATCAAGGTCGGCGACCAGTTCGACCCCGCCACCAACCAGGGCCCGCAGGTCGACGAGATCCAGTTCAACTCGATTATGAAGTACATTGAGGTAGGCATCCGCAGTCCTCGGCGATCGCGATGGTCGCCTGACTTTGCCGACAGACTGGCAAGACCGAGGGAAAGCTTGTCACGGGCGGAAACCGCCACGGCGACAAGGGCTACTTCATCGAGCCCACCATCTTCACGGACGTCCCCGACAGCGCAAAGATCATGCGCGAGGAAATCTTCGGACCCGTCGTGGCGGTGAACACCTTCAAGGACGAGGCCGAGATCATCAAGCGCGCCAACGACACCACCTACGGACTCGCCGCCGCCGTCTTCACCAAGGACCTGAACCGTGCCATCCGCGTCTCGAACGCCCTGCAGGCGGGCACCGTTTGGGTCAACTGGTGAGTGCCGTGTGGGCGTTGGCTCCGGAGGGGCGGCGCTCATCCAGCACGTCCCGTCATTGTCCATCCATCTTTCAGCTACAACGTTCTACAGAACTCCACACCGTTTGGAGGGTACAAAGAGAGCGGGCAAGGTCGCGAGCTTGGCGAGTACGCCCTCGAGGTGGGAAAGGGTACGGTTTCGCTTGGGCTCCGACGCTGATCCGAGCTCCCCCCAGCTCTGGTGCCAGGTCAAGTCGGTCAAGATCAACCTCGCCTAAGCGCAACTACATACGTCAGATGCATAGAGCATTCGCTGTTTTGGAGCCGCGCTATAGATTGCCTGACTGGTTCAAGTGCCAAGTGTCCGTCCATCATTCTCTAATCGCTCTGCTTCCGTGGCAACAAGCGCTTCACCATCAATAACCACATCATCGTAATGAATCACATCGTCTGGTGCTTCCGGAACCCAATTGCCGCGGTGACAGCACCCGGATGCACCGCCCCGTTGACGTACGTGTGCTCCACACGCCCCGACGCGGCGCGCCCCAGGACGTCAAGCCGGGCTTCGATCCGGGCGACGTCGCGCCGGGGCTCGTCCCGGGGCTCTGGCCGGGGTTCGTGCGGGGGCCCCGCGAGCGCCTCCTTCAGCGCCGCGATTCCGGTCGGTTTCGCCAGAAAGCCGTCCATCCCCGCCTCCTGGCACGCCCTCCTGTCCGCCTCGAAAGCGTTGGCCGTCATGGCAATCACCCTCGGCTGTACCGCCAGCGGCATTTTCCGCAGCTCCCTGGTGCACGTCAGCCCGTCCATGCCGGGCATCTGCACGTCCATCAGCACGACGTCGAAAGTCCGCGAGGCCAGCGCGTCGAGCGCCTCGGCGCCCCCAGACGCCACGGCGATCGTTGGCACACCAATCATCCGGAGCTGTCGCTCCGCAACCAGCCTGTTGACGGGGTTGTCGTCAACCACCAGGACCCTCAGCCCTTCCACGTTTTCGGGCTCGTGCGGCGCCTCGGCCGGTGCCGGGGGCGGTGCCGCGGCCGGTGTGGCCACGGGGATGGTGAAGGAAAAGGTGGAGCCCACGTCCAAGGTACTCTCGACCGTCAGAGACCCGCCCATTTGCTCCAGCAGGCCCTTGCAGATCGTCAAGCCAAGCCCGGTGCCGCCGAACCGCCGCGCCATGGAACCATCCGCCTGGGTGAATGGTTCGAACAACCTCTCCAGCGCTTCCGGCCCGATCCCGGGCCCCGTGTCCCGCACTGTACCCCGGAGCACGCAGTTCCCCTCCGCGCGCGAGGCGACCTCCAGCGACGCCTCCACGCTCCCCCGCTCCGTGAACTTGACCGCGTTCCCAATCAGGTTGACCCACACCTGCCGGAGCCGCGTGGGGTCGGCTTCGACGTGGTGCGGCACGTCGTCGGCCACGCGGACGTCGAGGCGGATGCCACGGTCGCGGGCCGAGATGCCCAGCAGCGCGGTGACCTCCTCCAGGATCCGCGCGGGGTCCACGGCGAAGCGTTCCAGCTCCACGCGGCCGGCTTCGATCTTGGAAAAGTCGAGGATGGAGTTGAGGAGGGAGAGCAGCGCGCGGCCGGTGGTTTGGATGGTGTCGACGTAGCGCACCTGGGAGGCGTCGAGTTCCGTCTTGGAGAGAAGCTCCGCGAGGCCCAGGACGCCGTGCATAGGGGTGCGGATCTCGTGGCTCATCATAGCGAGGAACTGGATGGCGGGCGGGGATAGGAGCCGGGATCAGGAAATGGATCAGCGGGGCGAGGAACGGAGCACCCACCCTCGACCTGGCCATGGTGGCGGCGTTTGCCCGCGTCAGCGCCTCCTCGAGCTCCCTCGTCCGTTCCGACACTTTTGCCTCGAGAGAGACGGCCAGCGCGGCCAGCTCGGCGTTGCGCTCGGCGAGGAGCCTCTCGGCTTCGAACCGCGCGTCCCGCTCGGCCTTGAGCCGCTCCATGGCGATGGACTGCTGCTTCAGCAGCTCGTCGGCGCTCCGCAGGGCCTGCTCGGCCAGGGCACGCTGGGTGACCTCGTGGGCGGTGCCAATGATGCCCAGCAGCCGGCGGTTCTCCGTGACCTCGACGAGGAGCGTGAAGAGCGGGATGACCAGCTCGATCTGACGAACATCCGCGCGCGACCAGCCCCCGGGGCGGGCGGTCCACGTCGCGAGCACGTGCGTGTCGCCGCGGGCGGTGTGCAGCGGCAGGGCGACGTACGAGGTGGCCCCTGCCTTGACGAAGTTCTCGATGATCGGGAAGCGCCGGTCGGTGGTCAGCCCGGGCTCGTCGATGAACAGCGTCTTTTTCGTCGTCATGACATGGTGCAGCGGGCTCTCGAGGTGCTCCTTGTCCTCGAGGAAGCCGGGCGGGCGCTCGAGGAAGACCACGCGGCCGTCGGCGGCATTGTACACGTAGGCCAGCCCGCTGAGGCCGGGGTGCCGCGTGATGATCGACAGCGACAGCCGCTGCGGCGCGAAGCCGGCGATGTTCAGGGCGTTTGCCGCCGAGTCCACGGCCGGGAAGAGGTCGATGCCCTCGAGCGCCTGCTGCTCCAGCACCGCCTGCTGCAGCGCGGTGACCCACGGCGGCGCTGAGAGCACTCCCGAGCCGCCCGCGTCGAAGCCCTCGGACGCCGGCGGCATCGGGCGCCCGCGGGGGAGGGGAGGGAGGCAGGGACGCCGATACGAAGAAGGGTCCGGACCGCGGCAGGCGGATCGGGTACCGCCGTCAGCACATACCCCGATCTGTCATCGGCCGGTGCCCGCAGTCGTCGTGTCAAGCACGGATCATTGCCGCCGGGCAGGGCTATTGCATTTTATCGCTGCTCCGCGGGCCTCGGCGTCGCGGATCGCCGGGGCGGCCGCGCACCCCGCCATAGGACCAGGCTCTCACATCGGCCACCATCCACAGACCCGTAACTTCTTTGCTGACGGGAAGGCCGCCGGGGACGTACCGTTTCAATGTCAGAATCACCCCCGTCGTTTGATCCACAGGGGCGGGCAATCGATGATCGTTCCCACTTCCCCGCCCCTCACCACACCGATGTCGGCTCCGGCGGCGCCCGACCCGCCCGCGCGGCAGAAGCCCGTGGTGAAGCTGAGCGACGAGACCATTCTGGCGCGGGCGGTGCGGCGCACGAAGGAGAACCCGGTGATCCCCATCGCGACTCTCGTCGCCCTCGGCTCGGTGCTCGTCGGCAGCAGGCGGCTGTTTGCGCGCGACTCGAAGGGGCTGCAGAAGAGCATGCGCGTCAGGTGGGAATCCCACATCGCCATCGGCTCCTCTGGTCCGGCTCATCGGGGCCTGTTGTGTCCGACAGGGTCGTCGCGCAGGCCGTGGCCTTTGGCGCGCTGGGCGTCTCGCTGACCTACGAGGCGATGAAGTCGCGGCCGGCGGCACCATCGGAGCCGACGTCGACGAGCTAGGCGGCGTGGCCGGCGGCGGTCTCGGACTACTGGACTCGTCTCCCCATCGGGGACTCTCTTCTCTCCTCGGGCCCGCGCCGACATGAGAGGCATCCGGGCCGGAACATCCCTCCATCGGATATCCCCTTGTACATATCTCTGGCATTAACTCTTCCAAGATGTTCCAACCCGCGCCATGCCGCAGAACGCGTCCACAGTCCGCGATCTCCGCGCTCGCACACCCTTCCACCTCCAAACGACCGTCCAATCAAGATCCAACTTGGTCCAATCCAATGCCCCATCTGCCGACCAGTCCACACGACCGCCGTCACCCGAGCCACCCTCCGGAGATCTGCACCTTCGGCCCGCGGTTCACAATCACCGCGCCCCTGCTCTCCCCCCCCGCCCACTCGGTCCAGCTCCCGTCGTACAGCGCCAGCTTCTCGAGCGGGATCCCCAGGCGCTCGTGCAGCGCGAGGATGATGACCGCCGCCGAAACGCCCGAGCCGCAGGTGGCAACGACGGGGCGGGAGGGGTCCACGGAGCGCTCCTTGAGGAGGGCGAGGAGGTCCGCGCGGGAGATGAGGGAGCCGGTAGGGGTGACGAGGAGGGAGGTGGGGAGGTTGGTGCTGAAGGGCATGGAGCCGGAGGGGACCTTGCGCGGTTCGGGTGCCTCGCCGTTAAACCTGTGGGCGTCATCCGAGAAGAGAGATGAGCAAAGGAATGTCATCTGCCTCCCTATCGAAGCCCACCTGTCCGCCGGGCGCCCGTCGATCACTTGTTCGGCCTGGGCGGGGTTCTGGTCCGCCTTGTCCACGTTCGCGATCATTTGTTGAAAGTTGCGCACCATCGCCATGTCCGGCCGACGCGCCTTGTAGAACTTTGGCTGTGGAGACATACGGAACAGGCGTCAACTTGCTGCACAAGTAGACGGTCCCGAGTGCGCCCACCTTCGGCTTGACCTCCGAGTCCATCACGGCCCGCTCCTCCTTGACCCACTGCGGCAGCCCCCCCTCAAGGATCGACACCTTCGCGTGTCCAAACCACTTGAACATCCACCACGCCCGCGGCGCCGAAAACAGCCCGTGCGAGTCGTAAATCACCACGTGGTCCGTGTCCGAGATGCCCAGCGCGCCCATCTGCTTCGAAAACTCCTCGGGGGTGGGGAGCATGTGCGGCAGGGGGCCGGGGAGGGAGACCCGGTCGATGTCGAAGAAGCGTGCGTTCTTGAGGTGGCATTTTCGGTACTCCTCTGGGTGGGAAGGGGATCAGAGCCCAGGCGAGACGGGGATCGGAATGCCCCCACCGTGGGCGTTGCGGTTGGCGTTGGGAAGGTGGTAGGTCGCGTCGACGGGCACGACGAGGCCGATGTTGCGATCGAGCCATTCGCTCGAAACGAAGGTCTACCACGGGGGTGAGCGGGTTGGAAGGAAAGAGCGCCGGGCGAGCACCCACCGGCACGGCGCCAAACGCGGGAGCGGGAGCGGGAGCGGGCTGCGGTGCGGCCTGCGCAGGCGGTTGCGGCGCCTCGACCGTTTGTGCGGCGGCCGCTGCGAACCGGCGAGCGCGGGCGGGGGACGGCGCGGGGCGAGGAAGCGCGGCGACGCGGGGCGCCGGCGCGGCGAGCGGCAGCGATGCGACCGCGGAGAGCGCGCGTGTCACACGCGCCGCGGCAGGAAGGCTCATCGCGAGGCGATCACAGGCAGGTGCGGGAACGAAAATGGCCGCCCGGGTGGCGGAAGCAGAGTGAGGTGCCGACCCGATCCCAACTCCCCGAGATTGTCCGTGACGCAACATGGGAGGCAGATGGTGGAATGGGACTGTAGAAGAAGAGTTGAGATGATCCATCATCCCTCCTTTGCTGCGGATGGCACGTGGTTGTTGGGTTCAAGTGATTCTCCTCCTTCCCGAGGCGTTACTCCAGCTTCAGCTTGTCGGCACCGTTGAGCTCTGAATCTGAACCAGATTGCATCTGAGTCTTCGTCTTGTCCCGATTCGCTGCTCTCGATATTGTCGATGGACCGGACTCTGGGCTTGTCTGTGTGAGCCCGCACCTGCCTGATCTGATCTGGGGGCGGGAGAGCGATTCACCACCCAGCTCCGCAACAACATGGCGGGTCCTCCGGCTCCACCCACGTCGCCCGCAGAGCCCCAAAACATTTTTCCGCGCGATGCTGGGCTCGGTCACATGGCAGTGCTGGCCGACGAGCTCGTGCCTTCGGTGCTTGCCCTGCTGCCTCCTCGCGACCTCGACACCGTGGCGGCGTGCTCGCGGGTTCTCTTTCTCTTTGCGCGCGAGGAATCGCTGTGGCAACCTCACAGTCTGTCACTGAAGGAGCCAATCGTGCTTGGCGCGTCCCCGCGCGAGACGTTCGTCGGCACCGCGGAAGCCTGGAACCTCCTGTTCGAGAACTTCGGCGACGAGTACGAAGCGGCGATGTATGCGGCGCACTGTATCTCGTCCGCCAAACTGCGCGGCGATGAGTCCCAGGGTGCCTACGAACGCGGGCTTCTGTACGCCTTTCGCCTGATCGGACACGTCACCCTTGCCGAGGATGCCCGGGAGAAAGGGAGAATGGGATGGCTGGCGGCGGTTGCAAAACTGGCGGGGGCTGGTTCGCTGGCATGCGCCATGCCGTCGAATCTGGCGAGGCGGCCGCGATCCAGTCCAGGGCCCAGCGTCGGCTGCAATCCGAAACGGTGCCCAACTCGGCCCAGTCTTGATGCAACGTAAAAGGACAGACTTAGAACTGTGCAAGGATGTCGAGATTTACCCATCACCACGCCTGATGCTTGGATTGCCCGTCTTCCGCTTCCGGTCCATTCCTGCAAAATTGCCTCCGCTTGGTTGCTCGGCGCACTGAGCTCCTAGCCTGCCCCGGCCTGAATCAGAAAGCTTCCATACCTCTTCGATGGTGACCCAGATCCGCTGCTCGCGCAGGTTGCTGAAGTGATAGCACGCCGAGCAACCTGGTTCTTCGGTGCTTGGCCAAAGGAGGTGCTTAGGCAGGCAAACAAACGGGTGGATTAAATGAGTAGGTCTTCTTGAGTGAAGTACGGAGCCTTCCAAATCTCGCTGAACCTGCTTGCTGGTTCGTTGCTGTGCTTGGCGCTACGTCGGAGTTCGCGCCCAGGCGCGCTCCGATTCCGCGTCGACCACAACAAACATGGCGGCGCTCCCGCCTCCTCCTCCTCCGCCGCCGCCGGAAGCGCCGCCTCCGCTTTCTGCGCGCGACGCCGGGCTCGGCAACATGGCCGTCTTGGCGGACGAGCTCGTGTCGGCGGTGCTCGCGCGGTTGTCCCCCCGCGACCTCGACACGGCCTCGGCGTGTTCGCGCGTGCTTTTCCTCTTTGCACGTGACGACGCGCTGTGGCGCGCGCATTGCCTGTCGCTGAAGCAGCCGCTGGTCTTTGGGGCGTCCTGGCGCGAGACGTTCGTCGCCCTGGCCACTCGGCCGTCGTCAGGCGGGGACGAGGACGCGGGCTGGGAACCCGACAGCCCCGAACGCGCGCGGCGGCAGACGCGCAGGCTCGATGTTTCAGCGTGGAACGTGCGCTCACACCACCTACACCGCAAGTGGCAGGTGGGGCGTCGAGTCGCACAAAGCTTGTGGAGAGCCCTGACAGACTCCGCCCCACCAGCGCTCATGCATGAACATCCAGCAATTTGACAGGCTGCGGATTGACTGCCTGCCGCCGTTGCCCACGCTCGACCCGGTGGTCGACGCGTCGGCCGTCGCCAGGAACATTGGAGCTTCGCGGCCCTTCTTACTGCCCGCTTCCGCGACGGCCTCGTGGCCGGCTGCGCGCGGCGCGTGGTCCGTATCTCGGCTCCTGCGTGACTTCCCCGATGTGCGCTTCCGCACCGGAGCCGGGAACGAAAACAACACGTCACAGGCTCTGCGCTACGCCGACATGACCCTCGAGTCCTACCTCGACTACTGCTCCCGCCAGAACGACGAGTCGCCGCTCTACATCTTCGACCCCCGCTTCGCCGAAAAAGCCCCCGCACTGCTCTCCGACTACGAGCCCCCGGGCGTTTTCGGCCCCGACCTCCTGGACGCCTTCCCCCCCGCCGAGCGCCCCATGGACTTCCGCTGGCTCGTCATCGGCCCCATGCGCAGCGGCGCGGGATGGCACGTCGGTGAGCCGGGCACCATTGTTGGGGCGCTGTAGGGGGTGCGTGACGTCCCGCCGAAGATCCGCTGGGCACGGGCGCGTGGAACGCCCTTATCGGGGGCAGGAAGAGGTGGGCGCTGTACCCGCCCGGTCACCCGCCGCCGGGCGTGGGGGTGTTTTTCGAGGAGGGGAGGATCGAGGCGCCCAGCTCGCTCGAGTGGTACCTGGACGTGTACCCGCACCTGCCGCCAGAGGCGCTGCCGATCGAGTGCGTGCAGATGCCCGGGGAGACCATCTTCGTGCCGGCGGGATGGTGGGTGGTCGCATCATTCGGGCAGCGCCAGTTTGCTGACCATGCGACGTCGCAGGTGGCACATGATACTCAACCTGGACGAAGTGAACGTCGCCGTGACACAGAACTTCCTCGACGAGCGCAACGTGCGAACCTTTGCCGCGGAAGCTGCCGTCAGGTTTCCTCCCGAGGTGAGATGGCACTCCATGGCCCGCTCGATTTGCCTAACGCCAAACTCTCTGCCAGAGGTGGTCCAAGATCTCTGCGACCATGACCTCGCACCGCTCCTACCTCGCCGAATCCTTCTCGGCAGCCGCACGCACCTTCCAACCCACCGACGACCCGCACGTCCTCGCCGAGAGCCACCGGACCCGCGCCTCGTTCATGGCCTCGTTCCGCTCCCCCGAAGCGCAAAAGGCGCGCCTGGACCGCCTCCGCGAGCTGGTCCCCGGGCTCGCGGGGAGGTGGACGCCCCTCGGCGGCTCGAGCCCCGTGTTTGCGGACGCCTCGGGCCGCGTGGCCAAGCTGTTTCCGCACCTCGCGGCGGAGGGCAAGGGGTTCGGCTCCGAGATGCTGGCCAGGGAGCGGATGCGGCTTGGTGGACGGGAGAGGCTGGCGCCGGCGCTCGTTGCGAGGGGCAAGCTGCAGGATGAAGGGTGGCTGTGGCCATTCATGGTTATGGAGCGCGCCGGGGGCGAGAGCCTGGAGGCGCACAGGAGAGTGTTGCTGGAGAAGGGGCTGCCACCGATAGCGGACGATGCGCTCGTGCGGTGGATCGCGCTCACGACGCGGGGCCTGCATTCGCTGCCGACGGCACCGATGGTGGAGAGCTGGGAGCCGCGCCGACATGCGGATTGGCGGGGTCTGTTCGACCGGCTTTTCGGGGACGTCTGGGAGGCCAGGCTGGCGAGGCTGCCCGAAAACCTGAGGCCGGCGGTCCGCGCGCTGCGCAGGGAATCTTCAGCGGAGGAACTGCTCGCCGGCGTGCCGGCCGGGATGCGCGTCTCGCTGCTGCACTGCGATCTGCATGCCGGCAACGTGTTTGGCGAGCCGTCGGCGGAAGGGTTTTGGGAACCGCGGCAGGTGCTCGATTTCGGAGACGCTTTCCACGTTCTGCCGGGCGAGGACGCGTGGTTTGATGCGGCGTGGGACTTTGTGCCGGTTTTCGGCAGCGTGCTCTTCTTTGACCCCGAGAGGGTGGACGCATTTCTGGAGGCCGACGGTGTTGCCGCGGCGGACAGGCCCGACGTCCTGCGGCGGGTGGTGCTGTATTCGCTTGTGTGGGAGTTTGACGGCGCGGTGGAGGGGATCGTGGCCAAGCTGGTGGGAGGCTCGTCCGAGGAGGGCTGGGACGGAGACGTGCTGCATGCGGTGTACAGCAGCATCTTCCCTGGGCAGCCATAGCCGGGCGCAGCACGAATCGTCGATCTAGAGCAGATTGAGAAACTTCAATCAAGAACTTCTTGCACTCTATCGCGCTTAAAGACTTCCATGGTTCCAAGAAGCAGCTTCCTCCCATGTCCCAAGACCCGGTGCGTCTACACGCGCCGCCGCACCGGGCCGTCTACCCGCCCAGCGCCTTGACCGCCTCGGCGTAGCCCTCCCCCCACACCTCGGCCACCCCCGGATCCGTCCTCGCCCACTCCCACTCCACCTCCCCGTCCCCACCGAGCGTGACGCACCACCTCCTCCCCCTGCCGTGGTACCCCACCGCCCTCATCCTCCGCACGTCGGTGCCCGCGGGGTACCTGAGGATCCACGGGAACGGGCCCGGCGCGCCGCGCGAGGGCCGCAGCTCGGGGGTGCCGGCGTACTTGAGCGCGTTGGCGTGGAAGAAGAGCGGTTCGGAGCGGCGCGAGGGGTGGGATTGGACCATGGTGGTGGCGCAGAAGCCCGAGGCGGAGGGGTCCGGCGCGGGGCTGCCGGAGCGCTCGCCGGCGGGCTGAACGGGGAAGCGCACAACGTGGTACGGGGTGCCGGTGGCCTTCCATGCGAAGCGGAAGGCGTCCTTGTCGCCCCACAGCAGGCGGTCCTGGTAGAAGGGGTCGTGCACGAGCTGCAGCGCCAGCGAGAGGGCGCACCACGAGCGCGGCTTGGAGACGAGGAGCTGGCCGGCTTCGAACTCCCATTCGAAGCGGTAGGGGACGCCCATGACGGTCCAGATCGGGTTGTCGAGGGCGGTGCGCCTGCCATCACCCGACGGTGAGCCGATGATCTCAATGCCAGCCATGAGATGGCAACCCACCAGTAGTCGGGCCAGAACAGCGCCCCCGTCTCGACGTACGCCGGCTCGTCGAACAGGAACGTCACGTCCTTCGCGACGATGTTGTCCGAGTCCAACCACATGACCTCCTCAAAGGCGCTCGCCATGATCGCCTCGACCTTGAGCTGGTAGTTCCTCCCCGACTTCCTTTCCGAGAAGAAGCCGCCCGCGGCCTCCGAGTCGATCCTCCCTGCCAGCCGCTGCGCCTGCTCCTCTGCCTCCTTGACGACGATGGAGCCGCCGTTCCCCGCGCCGAACCGCGCCACGAGGGCCTTCTGCCTGGCCGTCAGCTCGCCGCGGTAGCACCAGGCCTCGACGTCCAGCGACACGTTCATCCGCCGCAGCACGCGCAGCGCGGCCAGCGAGTACTTGAGGCTCTTTCCCTCGAGCGTGGTGACGATGCCGCGCGAGCCGGGGCGGAAGCCGAAGGCGTCGGCGGCGTCGGCGTAGGGGAGCGCGCGCGCGCGGAGGTGGTCCTGCCATGCCCAGCGGTGCTCCAGCATGGCGACGAGGGAGAGGGACTGCCAGTGGTGGCGGTTTGGCAGCGACACGCCGCGCGACTCTGTGAGCGAGTGGACCTCCTGCGAGAGGCCGGTGAGGTCGCCGGGGGCCACGTCGCGGTTCGCGTTCCACGGGGAGGCGAGGGCGTCGGGCGGCGGCTCGGGCTTTGGGCGGGTCCGGGAGGCGCGGCGGGCCAGCCGGGGCTTTCTGCGGCGCGACGAGCCCCTGCCGCGCCCGCCCTTTGTCCGCAGCCCCGGCAGGCGGCGCGGTTCCGCCGGCTCCTGGTCCGCCGAGGCCAGCCGCGGCGCCTCCCGCTCGCCCGGCCCGGCGATGCGGGCGCAGAAGCCGGGCGCCCACGCGCCGTCGGGCCGGCGGTAGTCGTCCGCGCCGAAGTCCGCCAGCCGCGCGGCCGACGAGCCGTCGCCCGGCACGACCGGCAGCACGTAGAAGCGGAAGCGCCACGCGGCGTTTGCGAGCAGCAGCAGCAGCGCGAACTGCGCCACCGCCGCGCGGCCCGGCAGCGAGAGCAGCCCGCGGCACCTCGGCGCGCACACTCGCAGTGGTCCGCCCAGCTGCCCGAGGTGGCCGCCCAATTGTCCTGCCGGGTGCGGCACATGGCGACCGCGCGGCGGCGACCGCGGCGGCGACCGCGGGGGCGACGGCGTGCGCCGCGGCAGCAGCAGGGTCGCCGGCCCCCCCAGCGTGTCGCCCGAGTCCGCATCGCTGTCAGAGTCCCGCCGGTGCAGCGCATGCCGCTCGGCAACACCCGTCTCGCTCGCCTCCATCGCGGACTCGCGGCCAGGGGCCCGGGTGGGCCCGGTCGCCGTGACGCCGTGTTCTCTGTTTGCTGGGGCTGAACGGCGGGAAAAGCCGCGATTGGAAGCCGCCCCACACCCTCTCGCTTAGAAGTGGTATTCGGTCCAAGTCCAGCAAGCGCACGCTACGCCCCGGCATCCCCGTTCTCCGAGCGGTCCGAATCGCTCCCCCACAGCGTCCCCTCCTCCTCCGCAGGGGGCGTCGTGGTGCCCTCCGTGCGTTCCCCGTCCCCGTCAGGCAGGGCCTTCCCGCCCTCCTCCATCTCCTTCCCCCCCTTCTCCTTCACGTCCGCGGCGGCAATGTCCGCGGCCACCTGCGCGGCCGCCTTCCGCTCCATGTCCCGTGTCTTGATGTGCTCCCCCGCGGCGATGAAAGCCACGAACGCCCCCACCGAGACCGCCAGGAACACCCAGCAGCTGACCATGGCCGTCGACGACGACGCGGGCAGGATCGTGCCCCACCGCACGAACCCCAGCACGCAGTCCGCGATCGCGAGCGCGGCGATGGCCGGCCCGAGGATCCGGTGCACCTGATTGCGCCAGGGCCGCGAGGTGCGGGCAGGATCGTACAGGTGGTAGATGACGAAGCCGAGGAGGTACTGCGGGGAGGGAGAGGAGTCAGCCCCTGAGTCACGGTGCCCTCTGCCGGACCAGCTCGTCGCCCGTCCTCGTTCACATCGTGGGTGCCAAGTCCCCGGCGTGTGACCCTCGTGCCGACCCCTGCTGTCGAGCTCACCTGGACGCCGAGCACCACCGGCACCACGAGTCCGATTATCCCGTGCGTCGCGATCCAGTGCGGCTGCCCGAAGCGGTGAACGTAGCCAAGCCCGCAACCGATGGCGAGCATGGCCAGCGCCAGCGCGCCCAGGCCGGCATGGAGGCCCCACCGCTGGGCCCGGTCGGAGAGGAAGTGGCGCCCGTAGCGGGCGGTGAACATGATGGAGGGCAGGAGGAGCGCCGTCCCGACGGCACAAAGGACGGCGTGTGCCGCAATCGTTCCGTCGTGGGTCGCCGCCATTGCGAGGCTGAGGCAGGCAACGGTTCCCGAGGGGTGGAGCGGGGGTGCGGCGCTCGCCACAGGCGGATCCGGCTCAGCCTCGGGGCCGGCGTGACGCCGCTCGCTTCGCCGCAGGGCGGGTGATCCCGCGGGCGGTGTTGCGGCAGGGGATTTGGCGGCGTCCCAAGTCCCAAATCAGACCGTCATCCTCGTTTCGCGTTCGAAAAGTACAAAAATCGACCGCTCGGCCGACTGGAGCTCCAGTTCGCTTCCAAGATCCCGCTCGCGGAGCCGGAGCGCCGCGCTCTCGGAGGCGGCATCCCTCGACACAGCCAGACCGACCGACGGGAAGAAGTTAGTCATCGGCGTCCTCATCAGGGACAGCTCCGAGTCAGCGGTGAGTCGTGCATCGCTGGGTGTGATATGTCGTGCCATCACGCACGGATCCGTCGAATGGGCAGGGGCAAGCAGGTGCGGTGGCCCGATCGCGCTCACGTCACCGCCCCCGCACCCTCGCCGCCCTCCCCGGCTGCCTTCCTGCCCCTGGACCTCCGTCCGCTCCTCCCTCCGCGTCCGGAAGACAGGGAAGCGGGATCGACGGCCAGGACCCCGCGCACCGAGGCGTCGATCGCCTGTTCCGGCTTGGCGGGCTGCTCGGGCACGTTGAAGGACGACGTGCTCCCGTCGGCCTTGCGGATGACGATGGCTGGGCCCTGGCCCTTGCTTGGCGCGGGGTTGTTTGTGGGCTTGGGGGCGGAGGGGGACGGCGGCGCGGGGGAGTCGCCCGCCACCGCCGGCGGGGCGGCGGCGGGTTTGCCCCCGCGGCGGCGCCTGCCGCCTGACGTCCCTTCGGCCATTCCCACCTGTCCCGGTGCGGAGCCAGCCGGCCCGCCCTGCTCGGCCGCGGTCGGCTTGGGTGCGACCCCCTGCTTGGCCTGCTTCTGCCTGCCGCCGTCCGGCCCCTTCCCCGCCTCGGGCGCCTTGCCGCCCTTACCCTTCTTCCCCTCGGCAGGGGCCGCGGGCGGAGCCGCTTTCACCTGCCCGCCCTTGCCCCGCTGCAGGACCTGCACCTTGGCCATCTCGGCCTCCTTCCTGGCCCGCCTGGCCGCCGCGTTGGCCCGCTTCTCGCGGAGGTAGGCGACCAGCGGGGCCACCGACGGCCCCGTGTCGGGCTGCGGGGCGTCCGCGGGCTGGGGGATGCCCAGGAGGCTGGGCATCGGCAGGGCGGGGTTGTTGAAGGCCTCGAGGAAGGCGACGTAGTCGGGGTCTGCCGCGTCCGGTCAGTTCCGCGCGTCCTGCAGCCCGTCAACGGCAGGGCCCACCGGTCTCGATGCTCCCCTGCTTCGGATCCCTCTTCTTCTTGGGCTTGGGCATGCGCTGCGACGGCGCCAGCTCCACCACGGCGCGGTACTCGTTGCCGCGCGAGTCGACGAACGCGTGGCCGTCGTAGGCCCTAGAAAACTCGACCACGGCGTCCGGCGACCTAAAGTGCATGTAGGCGCGCGCGAACTGCGACTCCTTTGCCTTGCTGGGGACGATGGGCGCGTTGAGGCGCGAACCGGGCCTGCGAGAGGCGAGCCCACGTCTTGGACAGCTTCCCCGGAACAAACAGCCACCAGTCCGTCGCCGGCAGCCACTTTTCCAGCGAGGTCCGCAGCACATCTTCCGGCAGCGCGGGCGGCAGCCGCCTCACGACGACCTTCGTCGGCGGCTGCTCTCGTTCCTTGTCGCGATTTCGCCTTCGCCTCTCGCGGGGCGCCGGGGCCGCTGCCGCCGCCGGGGCCGCCGCGGACGCGTCGCCGCCGGTTTCTTCCATCGATCGTCAGGCGGAGGCGTCCATTGGGTGGTCTCGACGCGGCCCGCCCCCGAGCCGGCAAGCCGCGCCCGCGCCGGCGAGAATCCGCCCGACCAAACACACCTCAGCTGTCAACATGCAGGTTCACGCCCCCGTCCTCGCCCGGCCCGCGACCGAGACTTCCGGTCCGAGGCCGTCGCTGCTTTCGGCGTTGAGCCTCGTGCGCGCCGGGGGCGACCTGTTCGCCAGGGCAAAGCTGTCCGCGGCGTCCCCCAACTCGGCCCAGACGGCCGTTCCTTCTCCTCTATCCGCATTCGGGGAGCACGGCGCATTCACACGCACACTGAATGCCCAGGGCTCCTTCTCCCTGCTCGATGCGCTCACGCTCAAGCTCAAGAACGGGCTTGCGGTCGGGCAGTCCGCCGCGCAGGACGATCGGGCTTCGGGCGCCTCGATCGACCTCGAGGGCGCGGACGAGGTCGAGGAATTGCACGCGGCGATCGTCGAGACCGTCCAGGAGGGCCGCCGGGTGCGTTGCAGGCCGCGGCGCCCGGGATGCCGGGGGGCTAAACACAAACACCGCAGGCGCTCGCCGAGCAGGAGCTGGAGCTGGGCCGGACCGAGGACCCGGAGCTCGTGAAGCAGCTGCGGGCGGAAAACGAGGAGCTGGCCTCCAGGCTCAAGGAGCTCGAGGCCGTCGCGGCCGACTACGCCTCGGTGCTCGATCAGCTGAAGGCGGCTCAGGAGACCGTGCAGCGCCAGGGCGCGGACCTCCTGGCGCTGCGCTCCGAGAACGACTCGCAGGCGGCCGAGGTCAAGAGGCTCATGCTGCTCAATCACGGCCTCTTTCTCCAGAACGACGCCGTGAACGTTGCTTTGGGTGCCGCGCAGGCCGACGTCGTCGCCCTGGAGGCCAACGTGCGGGACCTCCAGGCGACAGTCGAAAAGCAGGACGAGGAAAAGGGACGGATGGAGGGCGAGCTGGCCTCGCAGATGGACGAGACGGCGAGGCTCCGTGCCCAGGTCGACGCGCTCGCTGGCGAGCTCGAGACGGAGCGCGCCACCCATCGGACGGACGAGCGCGAGCTGGCCGCCTACAAGGACAGGATTCGGTCCATGGAGGATGAGATCAGGGACCTGAAGCAGGCGCTGCAGGAGCAGCGCGACAAGGACGAACGCCGGGGCTTCTTCAGCTTCTGAGCATGGCACACTGGAAAGGGGCAGGGAGAAGAGCAGAGGGAGGGATAACGATACCATTGCACGGTTACACCGCCTAGAGGATAGTGCCCTGTAATCACGAGAGCGGGAGGAAGCGTCAGTTCCAGCCCCACCGATACCCGAAACACGATACGAACAAAGACACGGTTGTATCTTGCAATGCGCGGTCCCTGCTCCTCGTACTCTGCCTTGGTATGGCAGTAGGTGTGGAAGTCGGGCTGATCCAAACCAAGGATGTCAGCAAGTGCAGCCCCCTCACCACACCCGGACGTAGAACCCACCGTGTCCGCCAACAAACTGCCGCCGAACCACACCGCATAGCGCTGGTACTTGTGGCTCAACACGTTCACCTCCACCTCGGCGGCCTTGACCGCCGTCCCCATCCGCTTCTGCGCCAGGCGCTCGGACGCCTCGGTCCGCTCCGTCACGAAGCGCTTGATATCGCGCTGCAACCGCTTGCCAAAGTCCTTGAACATCGTGGAGCCACCGGAAAGGACGATGTTCTGGCACGGGGCAGGTAAGACCGGGAAGGAATGGGGGAAGAAACGACCCACCTTGTACAGACCCCTGCGGGTATCGATGGGGCAGCTCTGGATGGCGTTGTCGACGACCTCGGGCAGGGGAACGAGGAAATCGGAGGAATAGATTTCGGGGTTGAAGAAGATTTCCGGACCAAGGAAGCGCTCGAAGCCAACGTCGACGGTGTAGGGCTGGAGAAAAGCGTTGGCAACATCTTCAGCAAATGCAAGCAAGATGCGTTTGCAATGCCTTCACCTGTCCCGTGATCTTGTTCCGAGCTTGGTGCTGCTTGATGTAACGGTCCCCTTCCTGCTCGTACTTCTTGTACTCCTTCACGATGTCGGGGCACACGTACGAGTACTGCTCCTTGATGGCCTTGGCCAGCTCGAGCGACTCATCCGGAGGAATCTGCGTTTCCCGGTCCCGGAGCAGGCCTTGGACAAAGGAGGTGATGTCCTTGCCGGCGATAGGGATGTTCTTGATGGAGGAGCCAATGACGTAGCCTTCGGCCTGTGATTCAAAAGAAAGCTTGGTGAACAAACGACGACGGGCGCAACGCGTGACAAGAGGCCTTACCACGGGGATGACGTGGGTGAGGCCGTCGCCCGAGTCGACGACCGTGCCGGTCAGCGTCTGGTCCTTGACGGTCTTGTCCGCCCACGAAGCTGCCAACGCAAGCACGGCCTGCACCGCAATATACAGGCCCTTGACGCCGAACGATTCAAACATGATCTCTGCCAGGTACTCGCGGTTCTCCGGGGTGTTCATCGGCGGTTCCGTCTGAGCGCGACGCGAGAACCAAGATGAGCCCGGTCTACGCGTTTAGACGCGGCCGTCGAATCTCACCATCAGGAAGTAGTGGTCTTCGGGCTCGACGCGCAGATACTCGAACAGCGAGGCTTGGTGGAACTTCTCCATCAAGTCCCAGTTGTCGACCTGCCCCTGCTTGACCGGAGAAAGGATAGAGTACGTCTTGCTGACGGCCTTGGCATCGTCGCCGATGTAGAAGTCCATGTCCTCGATGCCCCGCTTCCCCGCAATGGCGAGCCCGCCCTTAGTTCCCGGCTTCTCGTTGATCGCGATCTCCGTGGGAATGATAAAGGACGGGTCATTGTTCCCCGAGTAGCCCATTTTCGTGTACTGCAGCGACGCGATGTCCACGGGTTGGCGTTCCGGGAGTCCGAGGGAAGAGACGGAACCCCGTCAGCGCGCCTCCAGGAGCTCACGACGCCGCCGGACGGCGTTCAGAGAAATGCCCACCCCTGTGCCATTGTCGATCACGATCGTTGGCGGATTCCCGCTCATGGTGCACGATGGCCTGCCAGCGTCGCGTGCTCAGTCCGGACGCGTCGCTCCCGCCGTCCTCGACGCGACGAACCGGCGCGGCCCGACGGCAAACGGTGGTGAATCCCCTCTTTCCTCCCGCGTTCCCGGACAACTGCGCCGCGTCGTTGTTGGTTTCGCGAGGACCAGGTTTGGGCGGCCTCAGCGCGTTTAGTCGATCCGCGGCGCTGCGGGCTCTCCGGTCTCCATCACCCTCAATCGCGGCTGTCCGCCGGATGGTCCAACCAATGCTAACTGGCCGGATGGATGCAAGATAGTGGTAGACGCTTTTTGTCAGTGGTTGTACAGAGCTCAAATCTAAGCATCGACGCTGCTGGTCTTGCGGAGCGACGAGGACCGCCGGCGGCGCTGGCTCTCCTTCTTGTCGCGCGCCTCCTTGAACCGCTTCTGCAGCAGGGCGGCGTACCTGTTGCAAGGTCGGTGAGCTGGGAGCGCCACCTCGGTGCATCGGATACCAACTCGGCAGCGGCCTCCTTCGACTTCTCGGCGGCCTTGCGCTTGAGCGCCTTCCGGTGCCTCTTCCTCTGCAGGGTGAGGGGGGTAACGAGACGCTGGATCTTGGCGGCCTTGGTGGTAGGCTTTTTTCCCTCCTTGGCCGGGAGCTCTCTCCGGATGACGAACTTGCGCACGTCGTCCTCCTTGGTCAGGTTCTGGAAGGAGGCCCGTCAGCTCCGGTCCGTGCCTCCCCGATGCCGCTGCTGTACTCACAAACATCTTCCGGATCTTGCTCGCACGCTTCGGGCCGAGGCGCTTCGGCACGTTGCGGTCCGTCAGCCCGGGGATGTCCTCCTCGCCCTTCTTGACCACCACCAGCGACAGAGCAGCAATGTCAGGGCCGACGATGCAACCCCTGACGGACTTCCGCTTCCTCTCTCCGGTGCGGCGGGGGCGGTAGCACGAGTGGCCCTTGGCGAGCAAGAGCTTGACGCGCTGCGCGCTCAGCACACCCTGCTTCATGGGGAAGCCCTGCTTGTCGTTGCCGCCCATGATTTTGAAGACGTAGCCCTTGTACTCATCGCCAAGAGCGTCCGCCGGGACCTCCGCCGAGATCCTCTTGTCGTAGAAGATGCGGCTGGGAGCGGGGGCGGGGGTGAGCCGAGCAGGATGTGACGTCGCCCGGGAAGACCCACAGCTTCCTCTCGTCATCCACCTCGAGGCACTTCTGCGCTCCCGAAACCGGGAAGGCGATGTTGAGCTTCATCTTCGACTAGCTACGTCCGCAACAGCAGCGTCCACAGGGGGTTCCAGAGCAGCCAGGAGGCGCGAGGGCGGTAGAAAAGAGTCCAAGAAGAGCCCAAGAGTCCGCAATGGAGAGATTCCGAGGAGGGAGGAGCGCGCGGGGGCGAGTCGAGCGCGCGATGGCAGCGGCCGCGAATGCAGGGCACACAGCGGGCAGAGGGGAAGCAGCGGGGAGGGAGCAGCTCGTCGGCAACCCGTTCACACACGGAAGCGGCCAGGCTGCCGCCTTACCTGCGCCGAGCGAACCAGCGGCGAGAGTCGATGAAGGGGCCTCAGTCGGGACTCGTAAAATGAAGGTCAGGTCTGGGTTAAAGCGGTCTCAGAAACAAGATGACCACCGCGTCCCCCGAAACCGGCCCACCGCGGCAAAAGGAAGCACCGCCGAGCTTCTTGACGAGCACACGGCGCCGGTTTAAGTTCCCTGCGCCGGTGCCCAGGGGGACTGCGGGCGGGAGCGGCACGTCCGCGGCCCCACAACGGACGGAGGAACGGACCGAACCTCAGATCAGCTCGGACTCCCGGAATGAGCCGCCACAAAAGGGCGAAAGCAGCGCATCGGACATTGCGGAGGATCTGGCGGCCTTGTCGCTAAAGGGCAGCCCGGACAGAGGGGCACCGCGGGGCGAGCGAGGCTTGAAACGGATTATGGAGACTGCACCGCAGCCGTCGCCGGGGTCGCCGATGGTGCCTTGGCCGAGACTGGTGGAGTACAAAGGAGCAAAGGCGCTGTCGCTGGAGGAATCGATCTCGTTGGCTGCGGGGGTAGCGGACGGACCCGCGGACGGTGGCGAGGCACCGCGGAGGAAGCCGACGGCCAACTACGTGAAAGCTCTCGAGGCCGCCAACGTCTTTTTGAACGCGCGGTTCAACAGCGTGCTCGCGGATTTCGAGACGTCGAGCGAGGACGAGGGTTCGCGCGAGGGCTCCGAACCCGGTGACGCTGACGAGGAGATGTAGGACTCGAAGGTGCAAAGAAGCACAAATACATTTCCATCGTTCCGCCCGACGAAGCCGTGGTATGTACAAGCGTGGGTACTGTGGTAATCGCTGCGAGTCCTTCCTCTTTACGCCCTGTAGTGAATCGTCCGCCGATCCTGGGTCCCGCGCTCGAGGTAGTCGCGTTCAATCAGGCTCTCGATGCGCTTCTTGATCAGCGCAGGGCTGGGATTGAAGCGCGACGACAGCTGCCGGATGACCTCTGACAGCAGCTCGTTGTGCGTCATGGCCTTCCGCGACTTCATGATGCGCACGATCGCAGCCTCGACCTGGTGTCCCCGGGCCTGCTCGACCTTCTCCATCGTTTCGGCCCTCTCCTGGTCGTCCTCCACCACGTTGCCCGACCCGGTGGCGGCCGCCGATTGCGACGGAAGGATGTTGGGTATCCGGATCTTGAGCAGCGGGGCGGTGAAGGCCGTGTTGAGCCGAAACTCGTCCGTCTCGGCAACCTCCCGCGTCATGGGGGCCTTCAAAAGGATGCGGTACTTCCCCAGTGACAGGGATTGCAGCGTCCGTTTCAGGTCCGCATCGGGAATCGAAGTGACCTCGCGGATTCGCGCAAAAGAGACGGGCTGACCGTCGCAGGCCTCTTCCGAGTTGAAAACCCCGCACAGCACAACCATGCCGTAGGTGGTGAGGTTTATGTCCTTCTTTCCCTTGTCGAACGAAGCGCGGAGATCCGCCGAGCCCATCGATGTCACCCAGGTGAGCCGACGCCCAGAGTGACGTCCGAGGTAGAAGTCGCTGAACTTCCGCATCAAGCTCTCAATCGATGGCGGGCACGTGACGACGGCGGGATTGCTGATCGTCATGGGCCAGTATGTCGAAGTGAGTACGTTCACGTTGAACTCGGCGAGGTTCGGCGCGTTGGACGAGACGAGGTTGCCCAGGTAGTTCTTGAACTCGTTCGACAGGTCGCCCGAGACGCGCATGTCGTTGAACATGCCTTCGAGCTTGCTGGTGAACTGGTAACCGCACTCGACCTTGAGCTTCGCGACAAAGCTCTTTTCCGCATCCTCGCTCAGGCTGCGGCCCAGGAGAAGGCGTTTGGCAAGGTGCTGCTTGTAGTAGCGCTCGAACACATCCTTGTCCTGCAGGAAGCGGAAAAGCCCGACCGTCTTGTCCAGGAGCAGCTCGACCTCCTCCTCCGATTTGCCTTTGATGCCCTTCCGCAGGTTCTCGTCGATGAACAGGCTGACAAACTCGGGAGCTTTCGGGTTCCGGTTCACGACAGTCTCCATGGCAGAGTTCATAATCGTCTGGAACAGCTTGTCCTTCGCAAAGGAGCGCTCCAAGATACGCTCAAATTTGTCCTTCAGTGTGAGGATGGCCTCGACCCACTTGGCCCAATCCGTTGCGGGGCCGCCCTTAGGCTCATCTTCGCCGTCGCCGGCCCCATCTGCCGCCGAGATTTTTGGTGCAGAGCCCGAATCCCCGGCTCGCGGAGCTCCGGCGAAGGTCTCGTTGATCTCGCGCCCGAGCTCCTTGATGTAGTCCGAAAGCACTTTCCGCATCTCGTTGTGCCCTTCCTTAACGAGCCCAAGGAGGCGATACATTCTCAGAAGGTCGTCGAACTTGTCGTCCCGCAACTGAGGTACGAGACCCGTGTTCTCCGTCTGCTCAAAGGACACCATGGTCAAGACTGTGCCTCAAATTAGCCAACCCAACGCACCTCGATAATGCGGCCAATCCGCTGCTCCAGCATCTGCGATTCGACCACCTTCCTGATCTTGTCCCGCGTGCTGCTCTGCAGATACATCTGGACCCTCTGGTCTTCCTCCGCGAGCCGCTGTTCAACCTAGGAGCAGCCCAACGTTGGTCACCGAAGCTCTGGTTTCTCGGCTTCTGCCTCACCTTCTTCAAGTACTGCACCACGTCGTTGAGTGCGAGGTACCGTTCGCTCTCGAGGCCGTAGTACTCGCTGCTCTTTTCGACAAAGACGCCCTCGAAGTCCATTTCGTAGACGGAGGAGCCGACGTTGTCGCCGTCCGCCGGCATCTCCAGTTTCGACATCATGGCGCTGATTCCGGTGAGAATCATTCGGTCAATCGTGTCTCCATCCCTTTCGAGCCGAATCAGTTCCAGCATGGATGAGATGATCCGCGGGGAGATGTTGTCCGAGCGCAGGATGAGGTCGCGGAAGAGGTCCATTCCGAGATTGTAGACCTCCGGCACCGGAGGAGTAGCCGTCTTCACGTAGACACGGTCCTGCCGGGCGAGCCGATAATCATCTAAGGCCTGAAGAAGTGCTCGGCGGAGCTGGAACCCACCATGTACATGAGAATGTCCCTGATCATACCCATGCAGACCGTGTGGTGCTCCCAGGTCTCCTTCACGGCCTTGAGGAAGGCAGCTCGCTGGTTCGCGTCGTCCTCCTGCGGGAACAGGGGGACAATCTTGTCCTGCGCGAGCTCCACGAGGTGATCGGAGATCTCGTTCCGGACTCCGTTGTACAGCTGAGCCCCCGTCTTGTGGAGCACCATGTTGTATGCATTCCTGGAGCACGCATCCTCGGTGTCAGGCCCTGGGAGCCGTGGACGGAGCTTGAAGCGGTCCCCACCGGTAGAGCTCCTCGTAGCTGAGCTGGCCATTGTTCCTCCGGAAAATCTCCTTCAATGCCTGGCTCAGCTTCCTCCACGCCTCTTCGAAGCTCGCGTCGTTGAGTCCCGGCTTCCGTGGAGGCTTTATTATCTTGCTGGCAGCGGTCTTCCGGGGCGGCCCCGCCGCGCTCATCGTTGCGACACCGAGCGGCCGCGGGCCGCGTCAGCTACTCGCGACGACGCAGAATGAGATCCGCTGCTCGGCTCGGGGACTTTGGCTGTTCAGCTCATTGCTGCGGTCACCGTGGGCAGGGCGGCGCGGCCGCGCGGAGAAGTAGTCCTCCAACATCACCCTCAAACCGCGCGACCCCAAGACGGAAGCGCGTCTCGTCCGGGACAATCCGGAGGCCTAGACTTCTCCAAGATATTTCTGGGGACCACCGCTCCTCCTAGGCCCTTGGACTCGCCTAGGCAATGCCGAGCATCCAGCATGAAACGGAGGACGTGGTGCTCGTTACCGTGAAGCGTTACTTCTACGGAGGCTTCGCTTTGCTGCCATGGCTGTGGCTATTCAACTTCCTCTACGTGCTGCCGATCATCAAGCGGCCGAACTTGAAGCCCGCCATCAAGCACTACGCGTTCGCCTCTCTGTCCCTGTCATTGATCTTC
The DNA here is from genome assembly GCA_025558095.1 of Hyaloraphidium curvatum. Lineage (NCBI taxonomy): Eukaryota > Fungi > Monoblepharomycota > Hyaloraphidiomycetes > Hyaloraphidiales > Hyaloraphidiaceae > Hyaloraphidium > Hyaloraphidium curvatum. The sequence continues at coordinate 285,350 of JAIVFI010000032.1, read as the reverse complement.
TTTGTGGCGCTCACGACCTGGTTCACTTGGTTCCTGCTAAACGGATCATCTTTGGGACCAACAGGAGATAAGCTGAGGTAGGATTCTATCCCGAAGCACATTGGTCGAAGCTGACTCGTGGTGGGAACAGTGTCGTCATCCCGAAGGGCTCCGTCTAGGTGGACGTGCGTGGACGTGCGATGCCTTTTTCCTGGGCCGGAGCCGACGACTACAGAGCGGTTGCGACCGCGCTCTTGTCTGGTTTGGAGGCGCTTCTCTCAGGGTCGAATCCAACGCGCGCTGAGCGAGCCCTGCCGGGGACGCCAGGTCAACACGCAACTCCTTCTGAAGCAGCGCCGGACGATCAGAATCGCGTTGGCGATGGTCCGAGACTCGTGTCTCCCCTCTATTCAGATCAAACGATCAAGTCCAGCTCGTATCGGGTGTAGATGTTCCTCTCGTCGTCATCCACCCGAGGATAGTAGGACACCAGCGCATCTGCGTGGGCCATGTAGATGTTGTTGTAGATCTGGGAAGGTAGCTCAGTCAGCATGCTGAGCGGGTCTCGCTTCGCAAACGGCAACCCACCTTCCAGTAGACCTCGCGGACCCGCCGTGCCGGGTGGAATAGACCCTGAAGCACGTAGTTGAGGATAAGCGCCGGTCCGACGGCCATGCGGATCCCATCCACGGCGTCCATGACCGCGTTGATGACGTGCGGGCTCGTCTCGAAGATGTTGGGCCAGACGTAGTTGAGCAGGTGGATCAGGGCATCTTCGCACCCGAGGCCCACGACGCCGAGAGCCATGTCTGAAGGCCAAAGCTGTTAGTAATTCGGCAAACAAAGAGAGCGCTTCCAAACACTCACGCTTGACGGTCGTGCATGCAGTCTGCCGGTGCACAAGGTCCCGATCCATCAGCGCGTCCTCAAGCAGCGGGGTGACGGCGTAGATGTAGTCCTTGCCCATTTCGCCAATGTACTCGAACAGGAACGACAAAGACTTCAAGACGCCGTTCTGCACGTTGAGCTCGGGCACCCGGTACTCGTTCATGAGGGCCGGAAGCACCGTGAAAGGCGAGCACGTCTCCGCGACGATAGCGATGGCGACGGTCGTGCAGACACGGTTCTGGCGCTCCTGGACCTTGAGGTTGTTGAGGAGCGTCGCGAGCACATCCTGGGGACCGATGGCCTTGGCGATGTACCCGAAAGTGTTGACGGCGGCACGCCGGATGGCCTTCTTGTGCGCTTTGAGCATGTCGAGCAGCTCTGCGGCACGCAACGAAAGTTAGAACTATGAAAGGTCCCGGCAGGGCACGCATCGTGAACCCACCGAAACAGATCCGCATCCACTCCCTCGCGCTGACAAACTCTGCACCCCTGTCGGCGATGCGCCCCACGAGATCGATCGTGTTCTCCTGCACCTTCTCGTGCCGGTTCTTGAGGATGGGCGTCAGCCGCGGAAGCAGGTCCTTGATCGGGGGCGTCATGTTCTGCATGCCGATGACGTTGACGATGGCCTTGAGCCCGCCCAGGATGGACCCGAGCACTTCGGGGTACTCCTCGCCCAGGTACTCGTACAGCACCACGCCGAGGTGCCCCATGAGCTTCTCCTCGCCGCACGTCTTCATGACCACGGCGATGCGCGAGATGAGATCGGCAGCCTGCTGGCGCACCTTGGCCGACTTGTTGTTGAGCCGCCAGAGGATCGTGGAGGTGATCTGGGGCAGGTACGGCTTGACGCGGCCGCCGAGCGCGTTGACAACGGTGCCGAAGCCGTTCAGCATGACGACGTCCTCGACGGTCTGCTCCTGGAACGAGTACAGGATGCCGTCGATGAGACGCTCCTCTAGCCGGTCGTCGATGTCCGAGGACCCGAGCGCGCTGACGACCTTGTCGATGGTCTCCATGACCATCTTGCGGTACGGCTCCGACTCGTCCTTGAGGTCGTCGACGACCTTGGTGACGATCTCGGAGGCGCCGACCTTGTTGGCCAGCTCCACCGTCGTCTCGACGAGCTGCTTGTAGTTGCGGCGGTCGAGGGCCATGCGGCGCACCCAGAAGTGCTTGAAGAACTCGGGCAGGATCTCCTCCTTGATGTACTGCGGGGTCACGCCCTCGGTCGCGGCGCACTGCTTGACGACCTTGAGAACGATCTTCTTCATCTCCTCGTCCGGCGACTGGAACTCGCGGATGAGGATCACGACGACCTCCTTGGTGTAGTAGTTGGCGTACTCGGCGTCCATGAGCGGGATGATGTAGCCGATGGCCTTGAGGAAAGCGGCGAGGCCCTTGCCGCGGTGCTTCTTGATGCCCGTCCACAGCGGCTTGAGCACGCTGTCGAACGACTCGATGCCGTAGGGCGCGGCGGCCTCGGCCAGCGCGGCGATGGCCAGCGCCGTGATGGTGCGGACCTTCTGCTGCTCGTCCTCCAGTCCGTGGCCGATGCACTCGACCAGCTGCTTGAGGTGCGGCAGGATGGCGCAGCCCATGAGGATGGCGATCTGCTGCACGATCTTGATGCCCGTGTGGCGGGCCTGCCAAGACTTCTTGCTCTTGCAAACCGCCTTGAGGAACGGCAGGAGCGCGGGGATGCCGAGAGCGGATGCGACGACGGAGAAGGCGCGCGCAGTCGTGTTGCGGACGTACTCGTCCACGTGGTCAATGTCGGGACGCATCGTGGCGATCATGGTCGCTAGGCCGGCGGCCTTGGCGAGGTTGCTGATGATCTCGCGGCCCTCGACGCGCGCGTAGTAGTCCTCGTCGATGAGCAGGGGCTCGATGACGACCAGGATCTTGTGCACGAAGGGACGCACGAGGTCGTCGAGCTTGTAGAGCACGCGGTCAATGACCTTGACGAGCAGGTGGCGCTCCTGGTCCTCGAGCGTCGGCGACATGAGCAGGGGCAGAATCTGGTTGAAGAGTGGGCCGGCGCCAAACTCGCGCGCCTTGTCCGTGATCTGCCGCAGCGCGGCCTTGCGCATCGGCGGGGTCCCGTTCTTGATCTTGAGGAGCAGCCGCATGATCTTGCGCTCTTTAAGCTCGTCGAGCGGCAGCGACTCCTCGTCCTTGTCGTCGAGCAGCTTGCCAAAGTGCTGCATGTCCTCAGGCTTGAAGAAGGACAGGCTGCCGACGCCGGGGATCTCGGTAGGCATGTCGAACATGGCCACCCGGTTCTCCTCCGGCAGCATGTACCCCGCCCCGGCCTGGCCCGCCATGGGGGTCGGGGTGGCCATGAGCTTGCGGGCCGGTGTGCGGATGGGCACGTAACTCGACGGGGGGTCGAGGATCTTGTAGCCCTCGGTCGGGAAGATGGCGTCCAGCTCCTCGTCCGTCCAGGGCCGGTTCCGGTAGTCGAGCTCGCGCTCCCAGCGCAGCGCGTTGGCAACGTCCGGGGTCATGGGCACGGAGATCTGGCCCGGGGTCGGGGTGACCAGGCCGTAGCCGCCCACCGGCGTGGCCATCACGTTGACGCCGACCGGGGTCTCGTCCCAGCGGGACCTCTTCCGGCCCGATGGCGTCGCACCAAAGTCCCCCGAGCCGTCGGCCCGCGGCGTGGGGGCGTCCCACGCCGAGCCGCCCGAGGGGGCGGCGACCGGGGTCTCGTCCCACCGGTTGCGCCGCTTGACCTCCTTCGGCTGCTCGTCCTCCTCCCATTCCGATTTTTTCTTCGGTGCCTCCTCCTCGGCCGGCACGGCAACGTCCCACCGCCGTTTCTTTGCCGCCGGCTGTGCGGCCTCGGCGGCAGGCAGCGCCTTGCGGTCGCCCGAATCGGCGCCCGCCTTGCGATCCGCCTCGATCTTTGCCATCAGACGAGCGCGCTCCTTCTCCATGTCGGCCTCCATCATGACCTCCTTGTACGAGCGCGCCTCGGCGTGGTCTGCGGCGCCGCCCTGGAAGGCGTCGACGCGCTGCGGCGACAGCACGCGGTTGAGCCGCCGCTTGTGGTAGTCATCCTCGCGGTCCGCGATGCGGCGCGACTCGACGCGGCCAGCCAGCGGGTCCGAGTCGGCGCCCGACTCCTCCAGCTCGCGCAGCAGCTCCTTCGGGGCGGTGATGTTTGCGCGGCGGCCGTAGCCGGCGTCCTCCATCGGCGCATCGCCGTCGTCGTCGTCCGCGGCCGGGCCGGCGGCGATCGACGTGTCGTAGCCCTCGAAGCGGCTCTCCTTGCGCGAGTAGAGCTCGTCGTCGAACGTCGCCCGGTTCGCGGCCTTGGCTTGCGCGGCAGCACGGGCGACTTCTCGCCGTTGTTGCGCCTCCTTAATCTGAGCGTCAACGTCTGCCGAGGCGTCAGCGGCGGCGGCGGGATCGGCGGCGGACCCACCTTCGTCCATCGCTGCGCACTATGGGGGGGGGAGAATGTGATCAAGCCATTGGTCCGCACGCGCGGTGCGAGGGGTCCGTTGGGGTCTCCATCTCCGGACGCAGTCTCCGCAGCCGCCTCCCCCGCCAGCGCCCTCCGCGCCCCTCCGCCCCTCCGCCATGGCGGTGCGCATCGCCGGCGCCACGCAGTCGTACGACTGGGGCAAGCTGGGCGGCGAGTCGAAGGTCGCCGAGCTCGCCGCCGCGACGCCCGGCCCGCCACTCGACGCCGCGACGCCGTACGCCGAGGTGCGCGCGGCGCCCCGCTCCCGCTGCGTTGCATGCTCACGCCGGCCGGCCCCCGCCAGCTGTGGATGGGCACGCACCCGTCGGCGCCGGCGCGGGTCGTCGGTCCCCACGCCGGCTCGCTCGCGGACCTCGTGCGCGCCGACCCCGCCGCCGCCCTGGGCCCCGACATCGCGCGCGCATACGGCAACGACCTGCCGTTCCTGTTCAAGGTGCTGTCGATCCGCAAGGCCCTGAGCATCCAGGCGCACCCCGACAAGGCGCTCGCGCAGCGCCTGCACGCCTCGCGCCCGGACCTGTACAAGGACCCGAACCACAAGCCGGAGATGGCCATCGCACTCACGGAGTTCGAGGCCCTGTGCGGCTTCCGGCCGCTGGACGAGATCGCCGCGAACCTGGCCGCCTTCCCCGAGTTTGCCGCCGTCGTGGGCGACGCTGCCCAGGCGTTCCGCAGCGCCGTCGCCGTCGAGGGGCCCGCCAAGGACGCCAAGGGCAAGGAAGCCCTGCGGACCCTGTTTGCCGCCATGATGGAGGCGGACGCCTCGGTCGTGGCCAAGCAGCTCGCCGCCCTGGTGGCCCGGCTCAAGGCGGGCAAACCCGCCTTGCCGGGTTCCGTCGAGGAGCTCGTCGTGCGGCTGGACTCGCAGTTTCCCGGCGGCGACATTGGCTGCTTCGCCGTCATGATGCTCAACTACATCCGCCTCGCGCCGGACCAGGCCATCTATCTGGGCGCCAACGAGCCGCATGCCTACCTGTCCGGAGGTTCGCCGTCACCCGTGCCCGGCGGACCCAGGAACGCTCACCGACCGACTCCCGCCAGATTGCGTCGAGTGCATGGCCGCGTCCGACAACGTCGTGCGCGCCGGCCTCACCCCGAAGCACAAGGACGTCGAGACCCTCGTCGCGATGCTGACCTACAACTACGGTCCGGCGCGCGACCAAGTGCTGGAGGGCGATCCGGTCGGGAAGACTGGGGCGTCGAGGCTGTACGACCCCCCGATCGACGAGTTCTCGATCGTGCGGACGACGCTGACGCCAAAGGTGCCCACGGACGAGTTTGCCGAGCTCGCGGGGCCGAGCATACTGATCTGCACAGAGGGAGAGGCGGTGTTGTCGGCCGGAGGCGCGGATGTGCCGGCCGCAAAGGGACACATCTTCTTCGTCGGGGCGGGTTGTCCCGTGGGATTCCGTTTGGACCGTGGCAGCGGTGCGACCTTCTACCGGGCGTACTGCAGCATGTCGACATAGCACAAGAACATGTTCTGCTAGTTCAGCCCCAGATTACGTCAAGAATTACCGGCATCACTACCTCGTTCCCGTCTAAGCGCGCGTCTACCATCAGCAGGTTCGACTCCCAGGATACCAGGTGCCCAGGAATGTCCTCGCCGTCCACCTTCAGCCGCAGCACCGATGTCGGATCTTCCGGGCCTGCCACGTAGAACGCTGTCCGCCCGCGAGCCCACAGGGTCGCGCGGTAGCCGATCGGCGTGTCGCCGTTCCCCTCTTCGTTCAAGACGTCCACGGCCGAGAGCGCCACGGAACCATTGAACTTGTCCATGAGTCCCACGCAGGCAATCTCCAGGGTCTTTGGCCCCGGAGACGGGAGAGGTTCCCGCGAAGTTTGATCGACCGGATTTGCCTGCTCTGGGACCACCTCGGCGGACCCGGCGACGACGGCTGGCGCATCCACCTCAGCCCCGAGCACCACGTCGGATTCCGCTGCGGATTCAGTTCCGGGCGAGCGCGCGGGTCCCGATGGCAGGTCAAAGACCAGCAGAGGCGCGAACGTGACGATTTCAAAGCCCGCTGGCCTCAGGAAGACGGAAAGGTCCTGTCTCCTGTCCAGCTTCCTCACTACCCGACGGTGGAAAATGTATGCTGCGTAGGAGCCGTCGTCATCGTCCGGATCCTTCACCGCCGCTTCCCTGTCACTGGACGACGTGTCGTCCCTGGCAAAGCTGGCCCTCCAACCAACACTCGCGACGACCTCTTCCACCGAAACCGTGTCGCAAAGCGAGAACGTTGTGCAATTGAAAAGCCCCGCGACGTAGCACGCCGGATCCCGCAACCGTGACGCGCTGCCTCCAAAAGGCGACTGGTTGCAGATCTTCAGAGCCTTCCTGATATCCCTGGAGTCCGAAAAAATCGAATCGATGCTGGGAAGCGCCGGAAACGCGGGCCGCAAGACACGGTGCTCGGAACCCGCAACGCCGCCCACAAACAAGGGGCGAACGACGGACGGGTCGTGCGTGTTGGGCTCATCTGCGAGATAAACCGGCCCATTGTTCAGCGCACGTGAAGCAGCGTGGAAACCTAGTGCAGCTCAACGTTAGGAGTGCAATAAAGTAAGCGACTCAGAACTCACCGCCGTAGGGGCCGTCTGACTGAAACATGTCCCTGCAGCGGAGCACCAATACGTTAGCACAGCACGGAGAGTAGACGGGACCTTCGGCTCACCAGTCTGGGATCCCGACTCCAAACGTCGACGTCCACAAGTTGTTGACCGCGTTGGTGTAGACATGGCCAGCATGCATGTCCAAACGCTCGGGAAAGAAATCGTCGGAGTTGCGCGCGACCGCGCGCGGCACGGATTCGTCTCGCGCGTGGATGAGGGTGTTGTAGATGATGTTCGGCGACTGTGCCATGGAAAGCACGAGATTCGAGCTGAACGTGTCCCGGATGGCATCCTGGTAATGCTTCCAAAGCGGCAACGAATCGAAAGAGCCTTCGCCAACGTAGAGGTCGAACGAGGCCTGGTTGTCGACTTTGTAAAAGTCCACGCCCTCCCCAACCAAGTAGTTGCGCAGGTCCGCGAAGAACCTCCGCACGTCCTTCGCTTCCACAAGCCAGACGTTGCCACGCGAGACAATTTGCCGCAGCTGATACGTGCGGCCAAGCTCAGAGTCGGGTTCCACGCCGTTCCAGTACCTGTCGTGCGCGAACGGAGCGTGAGCGAGCGAACCAAAGGGAACGCAGCCTACGAGTCCGACCCCTGAAGTGGAAACCATATGCCCACGTGCTCCACGTTGAAAGTCTGCTTCACGTCGCGGATGAAGATGCCTAAGCCCTTCTCGAACTTGTTCTTGTCGGGCTCGAAGGAGGTCAACCGCTCCAGCTGCGTCGTCCGTTGCCACCCGTCGTCGAGCACAAGGAAGCCGACCGGTATCTTCAGCTGATGAACCATGATATCGAGCGCGCGGCTGATGCCCTCGTGGGTAGGATTCTTGTAGAACATGTTCCAGGTGCACATCCTGAACGTGCGGCATTTAGCGTGCCGCCAAGGGTGGGCGGGGTGCGAACCAACCCTAAGCGGTCGAACCAAGCCGGAGCCCTGTCCCCAGCCCTCATCTCCATGGGAACTATCGGCTCCGACGGCGGCTCTTGCCCGTTCAGCAGCCTACGTATCCTCGCCATGGCCTTGTGGACGAGCTGATGGGGCTTCCCAGCCCCGACAAGAACGTAAATTCGCGCCTGGCCATCGTTGTTCTGTTCCAAAGTGATCTGCACGCCGACAGAAGCGTCTTTCTGCGGAAGAATCGCCGCCGAAACGCCATTCATGGTCAGGGGGATGAGCAGCACGAACATGTGGTCGGATCTTTCGAAGAGAAAGAAAACGGTCGGCTTTTCGCTGCCGAGGTATGTGTTCGGCTCCAACCACCAGACGCTCCGGCGAATGAGTCCGAGACAGTTCACGAGCCCCACGGGGAAGATGCGGGCCCAGTACGCCGTTTCCACGGGAAACTGCAGGTAGCCCGACAGGACAACGACGCCGCCCCTTCGGCCCGTCGAAAGCTTCGAGTCCGTTGGCGAAGCAGGCAGCGCTTCCGGTGGTGGGGGCGAGGCGGCAGACCCACGGGAACTGGGGCGGCCCGGAGCCGGGGGCAGGTCGTCGTGGACGAACCACGCCGGGTCGATCCCAAGAAGCACATCCGTTGACTTCAACGACGCCTTCGGCTCGGCATCGGTGACGAAAACCTTCCCGTTCTTCTGGAAGGTCCCCGCCCACCACACGTCGTCGCGTCCACGATCGTAGTAGAAGGCTCGTACGGTGAACTCTGTCGAGGCATTCATTCAGCCATTCTCCCAGCGTCGAGCCGCAAGCACCCTCACCATGAAAGCCAATCTTTGGTGGAGCTACGGTGCCTCGGTAGGAGAACACAGCGGCACCGTCCGGCAACCCAGACACCTCCACATTGCTCAGCTCCGCGAGCTCTAGCGCGGACCACTCGTATCCACGCGGCAAGTTCGACCAAAGTTCGACGCGAGTGACGCGTTCCGGAGCACGGCCGTCGAGAAACACCAGCTGCACCAGAACCGTGAGCGGTTCGTTCAGATGTGCGAGCGTGGTCGTGTTCAGCGGAGGCTGAACATGGAACAACGGTTCCATCCGTCCAGAATATGCCTAAGGAACAGAGGCCCCGCGTGGCATCGGCTCCAGTCGCGGCCTTGGCGCCGAGTTTGTGCAACGATGTTGGGTGTGGGAGGGCGCGATCGTTCCCGATCGCATCCTTTCCGGCCGGCGGTAAACGGAAACCCTAGCTAAAGCACTCGAGCGGCACCCATCTGCAGCACAGTTGCATGATTCGGGGTTGGGCATCCGTTCCGGGACGAAATCTGCCCAAGAGCCAGGGTCGCTGAACTGCTCTTGCACCAAGATTTTGAAGGCCCCCATGGGCCTCTCCAGCGCCCTCGCAGACGCCGCCTTGGAGCTTGAGAAAGCCAGGCGATCGGACGGACTAAAGGTGGGGTGAAGCAGGCATTTCATTCGCAGCCATTCACCCGACCCCATCAGAAAGCACTCTCGACCCGGCCGCCTCCCGCTGAACTGGCCGAAAGAAACATCCTGAAATGCGAGCAAACAGCTGCAGCACTGGCGGCGAAGACAGTCGAACTCCACAAGGAAGTGACAAAGGTACCACTAAAACGACGGTGCTCAAACCACATTCTCAACACCACCGTGCACACAGGATAGGGTCAGCCAGAACGTTCGCCACAAGCTGACGAACGGTCCGCAATGAATGCACGATCATCGGTCGCCTGTGACGAGAGCATGAGCACCGAAGCCAGATCACAACAAAAGAGCTCCCACGTGGCGGCCGTCCCTTGCGCCCTCGTTCTGCCAATCCACCGGCAGCAGAATCAAAACCCCGAGCTTTCGGATCCACGGCTTCTTCGGCTGACGGCTCCCGGGTTGCCCTAGGCATCTGGCCTCCAATGACCTCCATCTCGGTGCGATCCTCCGGCGGAACGCTCCCTTTGCGGCCTCCGACTGCGGTGCGCGAAAAATCCCGATACTTCTTGCGTTCCGCGGCCTCCCGCTTCTTCCACATCTCGTGTCGGACGATCTCCATCTCCCTGTTCTTCAGCCGCTTCTCCTCGCGTTCGTACTTCCGATGCCGGGCCTCGAATGCTTCGTCCGACATTTGCTCTGGCTGCCACATTCAGCTCGTGAGCTCGCGATATGGCTCCAACCGCTTGTTGTGTCCCACCTGGTTGTCCTCCTTCGGTTCCCGCGGCTTGCGCTGCCGCGTCGCCAGCGCCGCCAACTCGTCCGGTCCGAGCAAACGAAAATGCGGTATCTCAATGTTCTCGTTGACCGTTTGAGAGATAGCAGGGACGGGCAACGCGGTGACACTGGTCATGCTCTCGGGCAGCGCGATCTGTACGGCCGTGTCCTCGACGTTGTCCTTGATTGTCAGGACGCAGGAAGGCGTAATGAGGGCGGCAAGTGTGTCTGCAAAGGCTCGTCAGGCCCCGAGCCGTCGGCGGGAAGGGTCCCGCGCCAACCCTGTTCGAACGGTTGGTGCTCCGAGTCTGTCCGCCGCGGCCGCAGCCGCCTCCGCGGCATGCCAAAGCCGTCATCTTCGTCGATATCTGAGGCGCTGGCCGAAGACGCTCGGTAGCTGGGCATCTCCCTTGGCCGCCGTGTGGTGTGCGTGGGCCGCCGGAGCGACGCCGACAAGCAGCACTTCCCGCATTTCGTTCATTGACAGAGAGTCCGCAAAACATCGCGAACGTAGTGAATCCTCTTCATCACCGACGGCTCCCCTTCCTCGACGAACTCCGCCAGGGTCCGCGTCCGCATATCCCGACTCTGATCGACAAACGAGATCACCTTGCCCTCCAGATAGATCACAAGCTTGGTGTGATCGAAGAAGTTGACCTGCGGGATCCGTTAGAAGAATCCGCAGTGTGGCACGCAGGGATCCCCACCTGCAGCACGCGGTTGCTGAGGCGGAACAGGACGGCGTGCTTGGTACGGATGTACTTGGTGAGAAAGTCGAGGTTCTGGATTCGTTCGGCGTCCAGCTGGAAGTAGGAAGGAATATGCTGTGCAGGAGAGAAAGGCGAGCAGTCAGCTTCCACCTTGGGGGTTTGCAGAGGCGGAGCACCTTCGACAGGTTGTCGTTGATGTAGTTTTGGAAGTGGCACAGGAGCGTCACCTTCTTCCGGAGGTCGGCGGGGTAGTCGGAAAGAGTGTGACAGCTGCGCGACAGGGATCCCTTGGAATGGGGCCGATCGAACGAGATGTACTCGAAGTGCCTAAGGGCGTGTGAGAGCTTCTTCGCACACACGCGCGAGAAAACATGCCTCGTGTCGCCCGACAGGATGATGGTGGTAGAGTCGTTGAAGAACACGCCGATGCATCCGTTCGTCAGCTGATACCCCAGGCCGTATTTGTGTGAGTAATCAATCCACTTGTTAACAAAGACGGGAGGCTGCTGCATGGCGGTTGGCACACGCGGAACGTTTGCAGGAATCGAGGCACACGCACACGAAGAGCTTCCTCGTCGATGGCTTCATCGCGGACAGTGCGGCCCCCTGCCGTGGTGAACGCTCGCTGGGTCCCAGCCGGCGACCCGTCAAGACACGCCTCCATGTACCCAAGCATGTTGGAGAGGGTCGACGAGTTTGCCCGAAGCGGCCTTGGAGCTGGTGAAAGCGTATGAGTTGGTGGAAAGAGCACACCGCGTGAACTCCACATTTGGCTGGGCTCTGCCGCTCGTCATCCGCCGGTCGATCGCGGTGACCAGCATGCAAGTTGCTCGGTCTTGGACGGTCTGAAAGATGCCGGTCCAGCGCATTGGGCGAAAGCTCCTGAAGGGGAAGCGGACGGGACGTCGCAGGGGTTGGGATGGAATTCTTGACCTGATCAGGGGCTTGCGTAGATCTGGGTTGGTCCCCAGTGTTTGGCTGCGCGCCATCTGCATGACAGAAGCCTTCGTAAGCGAAACTCCAAAAGCGATCCCAGAGACGAACCGCGATTGCCGGGGTCTGCCTTTGCCCGCTCAGCGTCGGTTCTCCCTTGCCGTGCCTGGGCCAGCTGTGATGCAGCCGCACTGGAGGGAGGCTTCAGCAGCGCCATTTGCGCCCCTGCCGCGGAAGTGTCAGGCCGCAATCCTGCATGGTGAAGCGCAACCGGTGGGACCCTACCCAGGGCGCTGAGGACAGGGTCAGGCAGTTTTGCTGGCCTGGCCAGCAAGCCAGATCGGGATGGAGGGGCATAAGGGGTGTCGAAAATGGTGTGTGGCATGAACTCGGGCGTGTGTGCCACCTCTGACTCGAAGAACTCGTGCTCCATGATCTCGTCGATCGCTGGACGGTGGTCTGTCACAGCCAGAGTGAGAGCAAAGCCATGACAGTGGTGCTGGCCCAAACCTGGTCGAGTGGTCAGCAAGGACGTGATGAGAGCCTGGGCGGCGCTGCTCAAAGGTACGTTTGCTGGGAACTCGTACAGGTTGTCCCTGATTTTCCTACCGCGAGTGGTCAGCTGCCGGTTCGATCGACGACCGCAGGACCCACTGGTAGATCGATTTGACATCCCTGGTTTGAAATGGCGGCTTCCCTATCAAAAAGGTGTACCTGATGACATGTTAGTGGCTTTCAGTCAAACGTTGGTCATCCACTCACATGATGACGCCCAGGGACCAAATGTCAACTTCGTAGCTGTGGCCATTCTCCGTGTCGAAAAGGACCTCGGGTGCAATGTAGTTGGGCGTTCCACAGATGGTTCTGTACGCTGAGCGTGAGCAGGCAGGGTTATGGAGCATGGGGCGACCCACTTCTTCCGATCGTTCTCGCCCTTTAACACCGCAGCCAGCCCAAAGTCCCCAATCTTCAGCGACATATCTGCGGCGAGGAACAGATTGCCCAGCTTCAGGTCCCTGTGAATGATTCTCTTGCTGTGCATGTATCGGACAGCGTCGAGAAGCTGGCGCATGTAGAACCGCGCCTCGTCCTCGTTCAGGCGCTTCCGCGCTCTAAGGAGCTCAATGAAAGTCTACGAGCGTCGACTCCGTAAGATGTTGACGCGCCCTCGTTGAAGTGCGACGCACCGTCCTCTCGCAGAGCTCCAGGATTATGAAGACATTGTCGTCGTCCTCGAACGCCTCGACGAAACTGACGATGTTCCGATGGCTCAACGCCTGGTGAATCCTGATTTCAGAAAGCAGCTGAAACGACGTCCACGTCAGGAAACTGCTGTGGTTGACCCGCTCTAGACGGCGACCTTCGACTTCTGCTTCTGGCTCTTGATGCTCTTCTTCGGGACGCATTTCGCCGCGAACTTCTTTCCCGTGGACAATTCCGAGACTTCGTAGCAAGTCGCAAAGCCGCCCTGTCCCACGCGTGAGCCCTGTTCTTCCGGGCCGCGGTCTGCTCGCGCACCTCCCCGAGGACGCCGTGCCGAGCATATCGAGTGCCGGTCTTCCGGTTCTCCAACACCTCCGCGACTTCAATATGAGACTCCGAGACAGGTTCCGACGGCGGCAGATCCCTCTCTCGCCGGCGGCGATCCATGGAGCGGACCTCCCGCGGTCGCGCAGTCCGTGTTGCCCGGCCTGTCCGCCACGCCTAAATCACCAGAGAGCTCTCGGTTGCAACATAGCGCCGCAACAGAGCTTTTAGTGCCGGGCCCGGCCGTTCGGACCCGTTGGTCCTTGTCGAGAGAGCGGGGGAATTTGGAGTGTGCGGCGGAAGGAGTGACTACCGAGTGACTACAGCTGACAGCTAATCAACCAATCAGAGGGACGAAGTGTGTTCGAGACAGAAATTTACATCTTCTGTGGTATCTGGAATAGCGCGCCGGCGGTATAGGCTGATGGATGTGGCATGAGACGTCGTCAACGACAGGTGAATCAGCACTCACGACGACAATCAGAACTGCCAGTCGCCGTTCTCGCCGACCATTTCGATTGCCCAGCGGAACTTGGTCAGCAGCGACTTGTTGAAAACCTTCTCCAAGGGAACGTCGTACTTGCGACACCACGCGACCGAGATCCGTGGATCGACTGCAGGAAGGGAGGCCGGTCAGTCGCCGCCGGCGACGCAACGCAATAAACTTGCTGTAGTTGATCTTCGAAGTCCCCAAAGCCGTCGTCTTGTTCTCGTCCTGACGGTGGAATTGCACGTGAGGAGCCCGGAAGGCGGAGCGATAACAGTGCACCTCACCTTGTCTATCAGTGTCAGCTTCTGTGCCTTGATTCGGTCCGCCAGCGTGTCGAGTTGGGCTTCCAGCTTCTCGACGGACGGGTTCGCTTTCTTGGGCGACGGCAGGTCCTTGAGCGCCAGAGGCTTTTCCCCCTCCTTCTTGCGCTCCTCGTTGAGCTGGTCCAGCTTCTTTTGTCGCGCCTCTGCTTCCTTGACCTTCTGCTGCTCCTCGTACTTAGTAATCCACTCCTCGTCCAGGTCGGATTCCTCCTCCTTCAGAAGCTTCTTCTTCTTAGGATCGAGCTCGACGATCTGTTCCTTGACCTTCTTTCGCTGGTACTTGAGGGCGCGGACCTGCAGTATAACAACATGAGTGAGCAACCGCAGAGGGAGCCAGAGCGCCGCATGGGATCTGACCTTGTCCTGGAGCTTCTCCAGCTGGACCGTATGCGTCTTGGGGACACTCCGCTGGTGATTGCACAGAATGGCGACCTGACGGTTGGCGCGGTTGTACGCGAGCACTTTCTCCGCCACCGTGCCGTCCTCGGGCGTCTTCTTCAGTTCCTCTTGGAAGGTGTGCGATGCGTTGTAGGTACGGAAGACCTTGGCACTGAGCCCCTTCATGTAGTTCTGGAGGTGCTTGTTGAGCTTGGTCGTCTGCAAAGGACGTGAGCCCCGGGCCACCAAACGGATCGCGAGGAAACAGACGTCGAGGCGGTCGAAGAGCGGATCCCCTTCCTTCTTCGGTTCCCGCTTGAAGATCTTGATGTTCTTGAACACTTGGTCCTCCACGGGCACCTCGTTGTAGTACCGGATGCTGTCCTTGCCGAGAAAGTCGAAGACAACCTTGTTGGGCTTCTCCAGCGTCACGTGTTCGAACCGCAACGAGCAGCAACCGACGGTGTCCGCCTCGTCTTCGCCCTTCTCGTTGCCAGCACGCAGGGCCAGACGATCGATGAAGTACATGGCGGTGGCGCGCTGCCTATCGGCCATGACTTCGCTCTTCAGATCGGAGGTGTAGTCCTCGCGAATGCGGTGCACGTGTTTCTGCGCCCAGGAGCGTCAGGTTGGCGCACGGAGAAGCGGGAACGCACCAACCTTGAGCTCTCTCGCCTTCTCGAACTTCTTGAGGTCGCTCTGGCCTTTCAGGCTGGAACCAGCCGCCAGAAAGACGTACTTGAAGTTGTCGTTGACGTTCTCTTTCCAGTAAGCGAGCCACGTGACGGTGTTGTCGTGCACGACGCTTCCCCATTTGTGACCCGCCGGCGGGTCCGGGACCTTGGCGCCTTTTGCCACGTTGATCGTGATTTGTTCCGGACGCACACGAAGCTGGGACGGGCATGTTCAGCACGCCGAAGGAGCGGCACTGCGTTCAGCACGCCGAAGGAGCGGCACTGCAGGGACCGGCGACGATGAACCCACCTTCAGGCATCCTGCTTTTGGATGGGCCCCGCGGCCGCGGAACAGGCCGGGAGGTTCGACGCGGAAATTGCCGACCTTCTCCTTCCTCCCATCGACGAGCGCCCAGCCGTACCGATCCTCAAGCTCCTTCTTCTCCTTCTTTGCCACCTCCTTCTCCTCCTTGGTTGCGCTCTTCCTCGCTTCCTTCTGCTGCGCGTAGTAGTCGGCGATGGGAGTGAAGTCGCAGTCCTCCAAAGTCTTGATCGGAGGGGCCGGCTGCGGGGGTTGGGATGTCCGTGAGCACGGGCCGCAACAACGCCAGCACGGGCCCGACCTTCTGCTTCTGCAGAACCGCCTGGAAATCCTTGAAGAAGTTCTTTTGGAAAATGGGGTTCGCCACCCAGTCCGTCCCCAGGAGCTGGGCATAGAAGCCGGCAACCTCCTCCTGCTCGGGTCCCAGCTCCACTTCTTTCCCTGAAGCGCACACATCAAGCCCGATCTGTGGCGAAACGCGGCCGACGCACCCTTGTACTTCATCTTGACGCCGTGCGGCACGTACTCCGGGGGGAAGTAGACGCCGTTGTGCTCCAGGGTCTTCCATTTCTCGGTCTTGTCCAGACCCTCGTGGTCCGCCCACCACTTGTACTCCTCTTCCTCCTCGCCATTGTCGGAGGCGTTGCTTTCGGCATCCTTCTGCTTCCCCTTTGCCCCGCCCTTTGTCTTGGGGGTTTCCTTGGCCTCCGCCTTCACTTTGGCCTTTGAGGACGCCTTCTTCCGGGGTTCCGCCGCCGCGTCCTTTGACTCCGCGCCCTTCTCCTTCTTCGTCTTGCGCGACGACGACGACTTGCTGGGCTTCCGAGCCGGCGCCGCGCTGCCGTCCGAGTCCTCGCTCTCTGAGGATTCACGTTTGCGCTTCGAGCTCTTGCCCTTCGAGGCCTTGCGCTTCGACGGCTTTGGCTTGTCCTGCCGTGCGAAGTGTCGTCAGCCCCAGATCTGGGTCTGAGCCGGCAGTCCTCACCGAATCCGAGTCTTCCGACGACGAAGCCTTCCGCTTCTTCTGCTTCTTCTGCGGATGCCACAGGAACATTAGGCGGTTCACACCCCTCAAATGTAATCCCGCAGCCCGCAATTCATTGCCCGGGGAAGGCGCTGGGGTCGGGATCGCACCTTGGGACGCTCGGAGTCGGACGATTCCAGCGAGGCCTCCGAGTCGCGGTCCGCCTTCCGCTTCACGGCTTCGGCCCCATTCGGAGACTGGGGTTCCAATTTCACGGTGCGACGCTGCGCCAGCGGCGCGTTTTCCTCGTCGTCCGAGGACATCGCAGTGGTTGCGGTTGGCCCACCAGCGGTTTCCGCCGCCGCCCGCGACGACGCGAACCCAAACAACGGCACGAACCCACGCCATCGCAGCCGCCGATGAAGCCCAAAGGCTCGAACCCAAAGGCAAAGGCAAAGGCCAAGACCAGAGCACACGGAAAGAAGCGGGAAGACGATGTGGACCGGGGGGACGGTCTTCCAACTGGGGACGCTTTCGTCGACGATTTTGAGGACGCGGAGGAGAGCGGGGTCGCGGAGGTCGAGGCACCCAAGCCTCTTGGACGGAAGGGGCTGCTGCTGAAGGAACCGGTGGCCGGGAAGCAAAAGCCGGGGAAGGTCAAGAAGAGGGAGCAGGCGGAGCAGAGGCCGTCCGATTCTGCAACTGGATTCAAGAACCGACAAAGGGTCATGGCACTTTCCTCGCGCGGCATTACCCAAAGGTGGGCGGTGCCTGATTAGTAGGCTTGGTTGGGTTCTGACGGTGCCGACGCAAGATATCGGCACCTTCTGCAGGACCTCGTTGCTCTGATGCCCCATTCGAAATCAGGTAGAGTCCGGCGTGCCATATCCTGGTGCCGCAGCTTCATCATTGATGTTTGCGGCCTCTTCAGAGAGCAAGTACGACTCCAAGTCCAACCTGTACCTCTTGAACGAGCTCGCGGAGCTCAACAACTGCAACAACTGCCTCTTCTTCGAGGTTCGCCGCGCTACCGATCTCTTTCTGTGGCTCTCTCGGACGCCCAACGGGCCCAGTGCCAAGTTTCACGTGCAGAATGGTAGCTCGCACGTCTCCCCGTGCATGAAGCGGTTGCTGACCCTGTTTTATGTAGTGCACACCATGACGGAGCTCAGGATGACCGGAAACTGCCTGAAGGGGTCGCGTCCCATAGTTTCCTTCGATAAGGCTTTCGATGAGAAGCCGCACTTGGTCCTGCTTAAGGAGCTTTTCGCCCAAGTCGGTGCTTGTTCGGGCCGTGCGGCTCGTCAGAGCTGACATGCAGTCGGTTTAGGTCTTTTCAGTCCCGCGGACATCACGAAAACTGAAGCCTTTTGTCGATCACGTCATGTCGTTTCACATCCTCGACGGTCGCATATGGATCAGGAACTACCAGGTGGGTTTTCCCGGCTGGGCGCTAGGGCCTTGTGCTGGATTGATCCCACGTGACAGATCGTGGAGCAAACCGGGGATGACGCTGGCAAGATGTCCTTAGTGGAGATCGGGCCGAGGATCGTCCTCAAACTGATTAGGATCTTCGACGGATCCTTCAGCGGCACGACGCTGTATGCGGAAGAAGACTATCAGACACCGTCTGCCGTGGGTCGTCGACTTATGCTGCCCCACGGCGCCCGGACCTTGACACGTCTCCGCAGATTCGCCGGGCGCTGAAGCGCGCCTCGAACGGCGCCAAGTACGTGGCGAAGCGTGTGGCCAAGGACAGCAGGAGGGAGCGGCGCGATACTCTGTTGCCAGAGATCGAGGACGAGCAACGCATCCTGAAAGATGTTTTCGGATGAGCTTAACAGCGGGGTATCTCTATCCACCGGGCCATATCACGCCGAGCCCAGCTTCAGCTTCGCAAACGCCTCCGCGGCCGCGATGGCCTCGTCAATCTTGCCCGATCGGGGCGCCTGGCCTTGCGCAGATTCCGCCCGTCCGCCATGCCGGCCGCCCAGCAGACTGGACACCTCGTTTGCCCACTCGGTTGCCGTCAGACCCTTCCCAATGAGATCCTGAAGTGGCCTCGTCAGATGAGAGACCCTAGCCTACCGCGAAATGCGCACCTTTGACACCGTGCACTGATAGATAGTAGCTTCGGAGTCGTCAGATGACACCACCATCACTGCCCTGTCCGAGAAGCCCTTCGTGCCTTGCACGATGGCTTGCGAAAGAATCTTCGAATTCCCCTCAACGGGAACGCTGACAACAACGGCCTTGGCACCGCCATCGAGCGCTTGCTTGATCTTTTCGGCGGCCTAGGGGAGGAATGGGGGACGTTGAACCGGAGACAAGTTCGAACCGTCGGTGTGTCCCACCTGGCGACCAACTTCTGCTTTCCTCTTCTTGTCGGCGTCGTCGAACTTCACTTTCGCAGCATCGAACTTGCGCCGCAGAGCAGCCTTTTCGACGGCGGGGAGTGCCACCGCGTTCATTTCCTAGGAACCGATAAACCATCAGCGTCCCTCAATGAGCAGCGCGCGTTTTGAGTACCTGTTCGACGAGGCGCAAAGCGGCCTCCAAGTCCTCCACCGGGAGCGTCTGGAGTCTGTCGACCATTGGTGCAATCTTTTCGTAGTTGCGGATGAGCTGAAAGTCTCGTCAGTGAGTAATACGTGATGCCATCCCGCGGACCTGCAACTAACTGCAATGGCATCCTCCCCCGTGACGGCAACAATGCGGCGAATGCCTTTCGCAATGCTCCCTTCTTCCAAGAGCTTAAACGACTTGATGTCCCCGGTCTTGGCAACGTGCCTGCAACACACGCAATCAGAGCCAGGGCCACGCACGCTGGGGATATGGAGAACTGACGTTCCACCACAGAATTCGACCGAGAAACTGCGCCACTTAATGTTTGTCGAGTCGGCAAGTATCTCGTCAACATCGGCTCCCACGGAAACAACCCGCACCGGGTCCGGATAGACCTGACGTCGAGCGTGTCAGAGACTGAACGAAGCAGACCTGCTGAAAGGTGCGAACGAACCTCGCCGAAGACCGCCCTGAGGCCAGCAATCTGCTTAGCGACGGCAAGCGCGACGTCCTTGAAGAAAACGGGCATGTTGGCTGCAACTTGGGAATTGCAAATCTCTTCGACTTTGCCAAGCTCTTCGGGCTTCAACGCGTTCTACAATTGTCCGGGTTGAGCTCGGATCAGAAAGAAGCAACCGCGCGAAGCCTACCTTGAAAGAGAAGTCAAACCGCAGCTTCTCCGCGTCCACCAGAGAGCCCTTCTGGTCCACCGAGTCGCCCAGCACCTCTCGAAGAGCAAAGTTCAGGATGTGTGTCGAGGTGTGGTTGTTCCGAATGGGCCAACGACGCAACTGACGCGGCCTCAGAGTTAGATCAGACGCTGACTCACAATGGACCACCTTACCTCGTCGTAGGACGCCGTGACCGAGTCTCCCACTGCCATGCCGCCGTACTTCAGGTAGCCGACGTGCAGGACGTATCCGGCGTAGACCTGCACGTCCTCGACCAGGAAATCCATCTTGCCATCGACGGTGAGCTGGCCCACGTCGTACGTCTGCCCGCCCTGCTCGGCGTAGAAGTTCGTCTTGTCCAGCAGAACCCCAAAAACAGTGCTTGTCCCAGCCTCAACGGAAGGAACAAACTTCCCATCGAGGTATATCGCCTTTACCGTAGCCACGACGTCGGCCTTGCCTGAAAGGAGACGTTAGCTTCGAAGCATTTCAGGCAACTGTTTCCACGAACCGTATTTTGCGCTGTCGTCTGTTTTCGGCACGTCCGCATTCTTCTCCAGCTCCCCCAGAGCATGGACATCCAGGACGACTCCGCGTTCGCCGGAACCCCCTTTCCGTGCCCGAGAAACTTCCTTCGCCTTCTCCTGTTCCTCCGCGAAGGCGGCTTCGTCGACCTTGAGCCCCTTCTCCTCCGCCATGATTCTCGTAAGATCGACCGGGAAGCCGTAGGTGTCATACAGACGCCACGCGTCTGCTCCGCTGATGCTTCCAGCATTGCTCTCCTCCGCTTTGACCCGATAAGCTTCGAAGAGCTTCTCGCCCCTGTCCAGAGTCTTTGCGAAACTCCGTTCTTCCTCGTCGAGAATCTCCTTCACGTCGGTAACCCTCCTCTGCAGTTCCGGGAACGCCGGACCCTGGTCGCAGGAATGGGTTGAGTGACTCGGTCGGCGAACGGTGCGGCGGCACGACGAACCATTTCCGCAACCACGACGTCCACCAACGACGAGAAGAAGGATCCGATCTGGACGCCGAACTTGCTCCGGGCGTACCTGACTCCCCGCCGCAAAATGCGCCGGAGAACGTAGCCACGACCTTCGTTCGAAGGAACACCTCCGTCGCTGATTGCAAAAGTGAGGGTCCGAACATGGTCGGCAATCACCCGATATGCCATGTCCAGGCCGTCGACGTCGGCAGCTCCAACTTTGCCCTGGTACTCCCGTGCCCCTGTGAGCTCCTGGATCCTCTTGAAGATACCCGTGAAGACATCCGTGTCGTAGTTCGACATCTTCCCCTGGAGAACCGAAGTGACCCGTTCCAGACCCATTCCAGTGTCAATGTTCTTGTTTGGCAGGGGCCGGAGCGACCCATCGGGTTCCCGGTTGTACTGCATGAACACGAGGTTCCAGATCTCCAAGACGTCAGGGTCGTCCATGTTCACGAGGTGGGAGGCATCGCGATCTCCGATGCGGTCAAAGTGGATCTCGCTGCAAGGGCCACACGGTCCAGTCTCGCCCATTTCTTCGCAAGCACACAGTCAGATGGCAGCGCACGTGGCCAGCAGCAAAGCTCACCCCAAAAGTTCTCCTTGCTCCCGAACGGAAGGATGTGCTCGGCCGGGACACCAATCTCCAGCCACAACTGCTTCGCCTCCTCGTCGGGGCCGATGCCCGTCTTGGGGTCCCCACCGAAGTACGTAATGTAAAGGCGCTCCTTGGGGAGCTTGTACACTTCCGTCAGGAGCTCCCAAGCCATCGCAATCGCCTCTTTCTGCGAGGTGGCACGCGGCGTTAAGGGAGGTCGCCGTCCAGCGTCGACCTCGGCGCCGTACTTTGAAATAGTCGCCAAACGACCAGTTGCCCAGCATCTCGAAAAACGTGTGGTGGTACACGTCCTTCCCCACGTCCTCAAGGTCGTTGTGCTTGCCACCTTCGGCAGCTGCGTAAAGACGCGGACCTTTCGGGTCCTGCCAAAACACACCAACCGGCACGAATGCATTTCTGGGTGTTTGCGACCTTCTTCAGCTTGGCAAAGTCCGAGTTCGGGTCCACCACGCCCTGGAAGATGGGCTTGAACTGGTCCCGGGCCCGCCGTCAGCCCCGTCGCCCTACGCGGGCACGCCCGTCCAGATCTACCTGAACCATGCCGGAATTGGTGAACAGCAGCGTAGGATCCGCGTACGGAATCGTGGCGGACGAAGGCACATTCTTGTGTCCGTACTTCTCCACAAAGTGGTTGACAAAAGTGTCTCGCACGCGCGAGACGGGCCACTCGAGGCCCGTCGCAGGCTGCGCGGTGGCCATGGCTCGTGCAAAGGAGCTCTGACTGCGAAAAAGTGCCAGGCGGCGGTATCGGGAGCACTCGGTTCGCGATAGCCCGGCGATGGCGCGGAGCATACACCACCCGCGAAAAGTGTGATTGCATGTCTGGCACGCGCGGTCGCGACGAAACCGTTCACCAACATGTCCGACACGGCACCGGACGGCGAGGGAGCCGAAACCGTCGGACAGCAGGCTCCATCGTATTCACCATGGAAGCCCGGCGACATGGTCTGGGGAAAGCTGAAGGGGTTCCCGGTGGGCTCGACCTCGACGCGTTCTCTGAGACCCGCATTCAACGCGCCCTGGGCGGTCTTCCGGATTGCAGTGGTGGCCGGGAAGGGTGAGGACGCGTCTTTTGCTGCCTGCTTCCGGCTCCGTTTCCCGGGCTGACGGGCTCTGGACGGCAGGTTGAGAAGTTCGAGGACGTTTCCGACGCGGCGCTCAAGGAGAAGCGCAAGAAGGACTCGATCCCCGTGCTGTGGTGTGAGACTTGGGACTAGTGGGTTGCTGATCGCCTGGACGCGTCGGCGAGTTGATTGACGCGTCGCGGACGATCGCAGCGGGTGGTTCACGCCGGCCGAGCTGAAGCCATACGCGGAGCACAAGGCGGAGTTCACGAAGAAGTCGGACAAGAAGCTCCGCTCGGCTCTTGAGTACGCCGACAATCCCGAAAAGATCGAGGAGGAGCTCGCGCAGAAGCGGCAGCAATGGGAGGCCAAGAAGCGGAAGGCCGAGGAGAAGGAGATCGAGGCGGCGCGCAAGCGCCAGAAGAAGGCGGAAAAGAAAGCCGGCGGAAAGGACGGCAGCAGTGACGAGGACGACGAGGCCAAAGCCGAGAAGAAGGTAGCGTGGTCCGGGGAAGCGATTTTTGCCGAGCTCACATTGCGCCCTTCCGACGGCAGCGGCTCAAGAAGGAAAAGAAGGAAGAGAAGAAACGGAAGAAGGAGGAGCGTCGCTCCGGAGAGGAACAGGGGTCGTCCAAGAAGTCAAAGGGCAAGTCGGACGAGTCGAGGGCACTGGCCGAGGTTCCCATGTCCAAAACGGACCGTGGGTCCACCCTCGAGGCTTTGCTCGGCATCAAAAACGCTAACTCGGCGCGCCAGCGGTCATGAAATGCCGCATCAAGCTTCAGAAGTACCTGACGGAGAACTTGGAGGTCAGCCTGTCGGACGGTCGGTTGGCTGCGAGGCTGATACAGTTCCCCGCAGGACGAGGAGACGGCGAAAAAGGCGAGCGAAGTTTTGAACGACGTTGAAACGGGCAACTTCTCCATGGAGAAGCTCCAGGTGCTGCCGTTGCTCCGGCGCGCCGCCTCGGAAGCTCACACGACGGCACTTAGGAAACAAAGCTGGCCAAAGTCATCAAGAAGCTCGCCGCCAAGGACATAAAGAGCGACGTGTACAAGCTCGTGGCCCGCTCCGAGGCTCTGGTGCACAAGTGGCGGGACGCGACCGCCGGAGAGAGCACCCCGACCACGGGCAAAGGGCCGGCGGCAGAAACGCCGCTGGAGGCGGACGCGCCGTCTTCCTCTGGCGACGCGGTCAAGGCCGAGGCCGTCGCAGGCGATGGGGCCTCCGCTGCCGACGGGGCTGCGGATCCCGCGCCGCCACCAGAACCCGCTGCGGACGCGACCGAGGAAGCCGAGCCGGCGGCTGAGCCCATGAAGGTGGATTCCAAGGCCGACGACGCTGTGGCCCAGGACGGAAAGGCGGACGACGCCAAGGCGGGGGATGCCGAGGCGGTGGATTCCAAACCCGCGGAGGCCCAGCCGGACGACGCTGGAGAGGGCGGCGCGGCTGATGCTTGAAGCAAGTAGGCTTCTATTAATCAATGTTTGATTTCGCATTAGCTTCATGGGTCTTTGGCAAGGGATTTCATCGATCTAACCTCGCGGTTGGCGATTTTTGGTGTGTGGCCTTCTGAGAGCCCACCCCACCGCGACCATCGCTCGCTCCACTCTTCCTCTGGTGAGCATCGCAGGCCTCTCCGGCCGGCACCATGGCGTTGCGGCGATCTGGGAGCTCTGTCTGGTCTTGACCGACGGGCGCTGGGGCCTGGGGTTGGCATGGCGGGCAGAACGTGGCCGGTTCTGGATTCCCCGGCCGGTCTGCTGCTGGCGAGCTCGGGAAGCCCTGCCAACGGCGTAGCTCCCGCAGGCTGTGCAGCGAACCTGCCTACCGGGCCGCCTTGCTGTTGGACGTTGCTGTGGAACCGACGCATTGTGCTCTGGCTTGCGGTTCTGCTTCCCTGGATACCCGGCTGTTCGGGGAGGAGAGAGAGTTCCGATGCTAACCGCCACCTCTCTGCTCAGTCTTCTGCAAAGAGCAACCGTCGCGATGGCCACGAAGGCTTCGAAGTCGAAGCGGAACATGGAGGTGGGATGCCTCGGGACAAATGGTCGGACGACGCTGACGCCGACGGCTGGCCAGTCCATCAACTCCCGCCTGGCGCTTGTCATGAAGAGTGGCAAGTACACACTCGGCTACAAGTCGACGTTGAAGAGCATTCGGCAGGGCAAGGGTGGGTATTTGCAGTCCGTGGAGTCGGAGGGCCGCGGCCGGCAGGGCGACCCAGCGAGGCAGGCGCCGCCCCGTGGTCATCGGGAGGCCCTGTGGAGGGTGGCATTGCCGTCCATGTGCCTGTGGCCGTGCGCAGCCCAGCGATACTGCCCCAGCGGGGTCGGAGGAGGGCTGACGCGGAGCACGCCGTCTGACTTGGCCCCGTGCGCTTCCAGCCAAGCTTGTCATCATCTCGGGGAACTGCCCGCCGCTCCGGAAATCTGAGCTCGAGTACTACGCCATGCTGTCCAAGACTGGCGTGCACCACTACTCTGGAAGTGAGTTGCCACCCGTCAAGGCGGAATCGGGGCATGTGCTGAGGAAGCCCGCTTCACAGACAACATCGACCTCGGAACCGCGTGCGGTCGGTACTTCCGGGTAGGCTGCCTCTCCATTGTGGACCCTGGGGACTCGGACATTCTTGTCTCCCAAGGCAAGGAGTAGGGGCCGCGCCTGGCGAGTGGACTGTGCTCGGCAGCGGACCATGCGTGGCGTCGGGAAGGTGCCTGGCGACTCAGTGGTTGAAATGTACAGGACATTGCGGAACAAGATGCTTCCTGGTTCCCCTTTGAGTCTTACCAGGCATCTTGTCGCCGGCCCCATGGTATCCTCAATTACCAGCCACCACCGATGAGTTCACCTTGAGCAAAAATACGCCTGCCTTGCCATCGACAGCAATTTCAACATATTCTCTGCTGCCGTTCATGCACTACCATTTGGGTTCTGACATCAAGGCATGATGCAGGGCCCCACTGGTTACACCATCAGTTTGCTGCTAATTTGAAGTTCGTTGTCATGCACCTTTTTCACTTTATCCCGTTTTCTGTCCTTCTTGGACTTTGAGATGAAGCTGGCAATGGAGTCAAGGGCCTTCTCCTTCTGCCACCTCAGTTTGATTGTGGGCTCGAACTGCTTTATGCTAAGAGCCCAGAGCCAGGTCTCCATGTTCCACTCGTGGCCCAGTGCTTCCAGTCTGGTCTGCAGCTTCTGGCGCCGCTCTTCATTTGCTGAACAGTGGAACAGAAAATGTTGTTCGTCTCCAATGTGCTCAGGGTCATGTTTGCACACCCTCTGCTGCACCTCAAGTCCTGGTACCTGTCTGTCTCCACCTCCAGGTCATGGGTGGAGCAGAGCAGCTTCTGGAAATCCCTCCGGTGCTTCTCCACCCGGATCAGGGATGGTGCAATGTGGCTAAAGGTCATGCCACACATCCTCCAGAAGTGCAGCTTGGCATTGTCCTTGAGCTTCTGGGCATTGATCTCCCTGAACTCGCCCTTCACAAGATTCGCCACAGTCTCTTTGGCCCATGAAGAAGTGTCCTTCTCCCACATCTCCCTCCCCTCCTCTCCACCATAGTATACAAGTAGTTCCCTCAGGAAGGCAGCGCCCCGGTCTTGACCTCCTTGTAGAGCAGGTACAATGCAGGGTCAGCTGTTTTGATGCGCATGAGGAACTTGAGAGCCGACTCATGGTCATGAACTGCAAGAGGGACTGGCCAGTGATCGCGTACAGACAAGTCAGGGAGGTAGATTTGGGCTGGTGAGTGACAGCACGAAGGGCCATGCATGTCACTTTGTCCCTGGTGCTTTCCCTGGCAAGGTACTCCTCCTTCGGCATCTCGACAATGAACGGGTTCCATACTGGCCCATTGCCTTGACCTTCATGCTGTAGAGCTTCAGCTGGAAGTCAGGACTCTGCATCCCAGGCTGCTCCCTGATGTCCCGGAGCCAGATTCCGTAGGCAGCATCATCTTTTTGCCCCCTGCCGTGCACACGGTCGTTGCTCTGCCCGGTTGACGTGAGTTGATATGCCAGGAGCTTGATGCTGTTGACCCTCTTCCAGCTCCTGGCTCCTGTATGTGGCTTTACTTATTTGCACAGCAGTATATCTTCGTCATCGTCTTCTAGTCAACAGCCTTTGCATGGTCCTCCGTCGCCATTGCTGACCTCGTTGCTAGCAGGCAGCCCGCAGCAAGAGGCCAAATCTACGAGTTTACAGCCTCACGTCAACCAATGCCTTCAGACGCGCCTTGTCCGCAAGTTTCCCACCAAGGGCGGGGTCCGTGAGGTGACAAGCTTACGTGGGGTATCGCAGGTTGGCACGCCACTATGAATTGGTGGCGTGGATGCAAGCTCCTGGAAGTCCATGCTTCGGCTACAACGGCGCATGGAGTGCGTTAGAGGCCACTCGGTACTCTGGATCACGGTAGAAGGTACAAACGGTCACTGTATTGGTATCACTGTGCCGTTGCACCGCTGCACTTGACTGCCCTCTTTGGATCTGGCGTGTCGCTAACTGGTGTGCTCGGGAGAAAGAAACGTGGAAAGCGGGCGGGTGCGCCTCCCGTACCGGCACCAGCACGTAGTCCGTCTGCCAATGTTGTCGCGACAACGCGCCGAGGATGCCAATTTTCAGCGCGTCCGACTACCTTCTCCTCTTCCCTGAGGCGCAGGTGCCCGTGCCGACCTGGTCGGCGCTGGCCCCGCCGCCCTCGGACGACCCCGCGGAAGCACTGCGCGCGCCGGACCCCGTGACCGCGAAGAGCATGGCGCGCACGCTCGCGCCGTTCCGCCTGCTGAGCGCCGTGAACTCCACCAACGCGTTCTTCGCTCCATGGCTCGCCTCCGGCGTCGTGCGGGGCTACGTGGCCGCGGCCTCCCACGCCGCGCTCTTGGCGGCCGTGATTGTGCTCAACAGCGACTATGGCCACTTCTTTGGGCGGCGACAGATCATTGTCGGCACGATTGCCGCCATCTTCCCATGGGTGGGAGACATCACTTGGTGGGCGTTGGCGAAGATCCGGACGGCCCGGGACGTCCGCATCACCGCAACAGGAAATAGCGCGTCCGCACCCGCGCCGAAGCAGGACCTTTCTGGGCACCTCTTGGTGCCGCTCGTCAGATGGCTCCAGGGCGACGGCTCCGGCGAGACGGCGTCCAAGGCGCAGGACCCCGAGCAGCTGCCTGGACCGCAGCGCCCCAGCCTCCTCGAGCACGTCGAAGGCGATCCGCTGTGCCCGTGCCCAGCATCTCGATGCCTGGGAACGACCCCGACATGGACCGCGCTTCTCTTTCTTGTGGACCAGTCTCTCCTATCCCTCTTCCCGTTCTGCGCCATCACCGCGCTGGGCACCTACACCGCTTTCGTCACTTTTGGCGCAGTTTTCTGGACATTGTGGGTTCCAACAGCGGACGTGGCAGACGCTGACACCATGTGTGGTATGCTCTGCAGCGGTCTCTGCTCAAGGTGCGCTCTTTTTGTTGGAGTGGCTATGGGGCGTGGGGAAGACGTAGCCCCAGTGGTCTGAACCGGGTCAGAACTCAGATGGACGGGATGGGGAGAGGGACAGTTTCACGTTTACCCGTTGTCCATTCCCTTGCGATGACAAGTCCCTAGATGACCCCTCCGGTCGTACCCAAGTATCCCCACACGCCAATAGACTCCCTATTGAGATAGAATCGTAGCAACAATCCATTCCAACAACGTCCATCTGAGTTCTGACCCGGTTCAGACCACTGGGGCTACGTCTTCCCCACGCCCCATAGCCACTCCAACAGGTCTATGAGCCCAAAGGGTTGTGAAAGACGAAAGATGCGGCTGTGAAGTTGCCGGGTGGCGCACATAGCCGGGGGAGCCGCAATCTACCAACGCTGGTTCTGGAACTGCCTGGACAGGTTGGAGAACGCTGAAAGAGAGCGTGCTCAAGATGAGGAGCTTGCGGGATCGTGGAATTGAGTTCACGATGGGAGGCAGAATATGGAGAGTGGTACAGGGGACCATTCTCAGGGAGTACGGAAGGAACCTCCGAGACTGGAAGCTTGCGATGGAAAAGAAGCTCCAGATAGAAGGACTGTTGCCCTACGTGACAGGAGCAATGGCAAAGCCAACTGTGGGTGTGGCAGGGGCCACGACCAAGGACATGGACGACTGGATTGCACACGACCAAGTGGCCCAGGGATTGATCCTGGAGACTCTACCAAGGGCACTGCAACGTGTATTCTTCTCTGTGGACACTGCCAGGGAGATCTGGGACGGTCTGGAGAGGAAATTCGCGAGGGAGAACGAACTCTGGAACACGTCTGAAGGCACAGCGGGACGGAGCGCCAATGAGGAGTGCCAGGGAGCACAATCGACCGTGGAAACTCGAAGATCAGATGGAGGAGCATCCAAGGGAGGCCGAGATGGCGATGGAAAACGTGTCAGAGGTCAGAAACGACGCGGTGTCGAGCGAGGTGGTGATCAATCACGTGGAAGCACGAGAAACGCGTCGAGAAACGCTTGCTATATGTGTGGAGAGGTTGGGCATTACGCCAGGAATTGCTTACACCGCGGAAACGCGTGTCTTCGGTGCGGGGAACCTGGACACTGGGAGACACTCTGTAAGAGGATCGCGGAGACCAATGCGCGTGAGGAGAAGCAGATGGAGCTTACCTTGGACGATAATCTGATCAAGGAGAACCTCGTGGATATGGTAGTGGCACTGGGAGTCAAGGATTGGAAGGAGAACGCGTTCCACGGGGAGGAGCGCGGGCGCGAAGTGCTGGAGGGTTCCAGGAAGGCAGCACACGTGAATGCTCTCGGGGACAGGACCATGGAGGAAAATAACGCGTCTAGGAACGTGTTGGAGGTCGAGGAACCACTTTTTGGAGAGGATGTTTGTGGCCTACGTGACTTTGGGACCACGAAGGGATCGGCGATGGCGGGCGGTATTCAGAAGACACAACTGAGGTTCTTGACAGGGAAGATCATCACTTTGATGGAGGATGCAAACATTGGAGATCGATGTGGAGCATTGCCATCGATTGAGAGCGTGGTGAAGATGGGATTCCTGGTGCTGTTGGGCCCAGAGGGTGGCAATATTCTTTCCCCAGAGGGTGAACTCATGGGAACACTGAGTTTGCACAACGGCTCGTATCAGATGAACGCAGAGATCGTGGAGGATGATCCCTACCTTGCAGAGGGAGCTAGAGGCTCGGATTTCGAAGGACATGAGGTGTGTGACTTGACCAGAGGAGGGCCTGACTGTGGAAGTGGAAGTACCTTCAGCAGAGCTGAGAAATTGGACGCATCATATGGAGGGATGCAGCAGACACTCATGCAAGACGATTTGATCATGCTGGACAACCAGGGGGATTTGAATTTGGTTCAGAATGGAGATGCTGAAACAGATTTTGTTGCTGACTTGGGAAAGGAGACTAAAGATGCAAATGAACAGCTGCTTTGCGAACTTGACAGGGACATTTTGATGGAAGATCACTCCGAACCAGACATGATTCAGGAGGAGGTGGAGCTGCATGGAGAGTCTGTGAGATCTGATGCTTGCAACAAACTGGATCCTGAGGGTGGTGAACCAGAGACAAAGGGTATTGGTGATACAGATGTTCTTGGGCACTGTACAGGAAACGACCCATTCCTGGAAGGAGCAGAAGAAAGCGATTCAGGGGGAGTGATGAAGGGTGACTCACTTTCTGGGAGACTTGCTGTTGGTGAATCACTTTCTGGGAGATGTGCTTTTGATCCAGTCAACACGGGACACGTGGAGGAGGTGTTGCAAGGACATCATCAGAGTGCTTTGCCAACAAGCTTGAAGGACAACTGGATGGACTCTAAAGGAGGAGAGCATGTGACCAATGGAAGAGCCAGATACTCTAGGAAGACTCTGGAATGGTGGAAACTGACCAGGTGGAAGGACCTGGAGAAACCACGCATGCAATGGGACTGTTGAGCTTTGATTTAGATCAGCAGACCTTACGTGAAGGATCTGTGCAATGTGCAACGAGGCAGAACCAGTCTGTGTGCAGGAAACTAGCAAGAGGTGCATAACACTGTGATGCAAATGACTGGACTTGAAGGACCAAAAATGGATAGCTAAGTTTGAGCATTTCAAAGCACTTCGGGGATTTGTGGAGATTTGAAAGTGAAACTGGAGATTTCTCAGGGATTCTTGACAGGAGGGGAGTATTGAAAGTGACTTGATAATTGCAACTGGATAGCAACTGGAGAACATAACTGGGAGACAACTTTGCAACGAGGGGGAGTGTTGGAACCTATGCATTGCTACGTTGTTGGGATTGATATGCACTGGAGGGAATCTTGCAACAAGGGGGAGTGTTGGAATGGATTGTTGCTACAATTCTATCTCAATAGGGAGTCTATTGGCGTGTGGGGATACTTGGGTACGACCGGAGGGGTCATCTAGGGACTTGTCATCGCAAGGGAATGGGCAACGGGTAAACGTGAAACTGTCCCTCTCCCCATCCCGTCCATCTGAGTTCTGACCCGGTTCAGACCACTGGGGCTACGTCTTCCCCACGCCCCATAGCCACTCCAACACTTTTCCGGTCCTCGACCGTATAGCACGACCTGACCGCACAGGTGACATCTCCTCCCTTCATGGGACGATATGCATCTCATATTGTCGTTCGTAGCCAGAGCGTGGCTCAAGGCATGTGGCATGTCGGCCAACAAACCAACACCGCTTGAAGACCAGAGCAGCACAATCACTCCCAAAATCCTAGCCTGAAGCATGCTGGCATGCCACAGCGATCATGCATTGAGACAGAGCTGTTGGAGTGGCTATGGGGCGTGGGGAAGACGTAGCCCCAGTGGTCTGAACCGGGTCAGAACTCAGATGGACGGGATGGGGAGAGGGACAGTTTCACGTTGACCCGTTGTCCATTCCCTTGCGATGACAAGTCCCTAGATGACCCCTCCGGTCGTACCCAAGTATCCCCACACGCCAATAGACTCCCTATTGATACAGAATCGTAGCAACGATCCATTCCAACACTCCCCCTCGTTGCAAGATTCCCAAGAAGTGTCCAGAAATCCCCAAAGTTAGTCACGAATCTCTACAATTCCCATAAGTGCCCTGAAACGTTGAAACTTCTCCCTTGGTAGCTGTTTGGTGAGCAGATCCGCAAGCTGGTCCTCTGTGTTGATGTACTCCAGCTGTATCTCTCCACTATCAATTTTCTCCCTCACAAAATGGTACTGCACTCCAATGTGCTTGGTACGTTCATGAAAGACAGGATTCTGCGCCAGCTTGATAGCCCCCTCATTGTCCTCCTTGATGACTGTTGGCCCTTGCTGAGGAAATCCCAATTCCTCCAATAAACTCCTTAGCCACGCAACTTGACGTCCAGCATAAGATAGAGCCATGTACTCGGCCTCTGTTGTTGAAAGAGCCACCACTGGTTGCAGTTGCGACTTGTAGATGATAAGACCGTTCCCCATCATCACTACAACCCCAGTTGTTGACTTCCCAGTGTCAAGATCCCCAGCAAAACTGGCGTCTGCATATCCATGCAATGCTTTGGTCATGTCCAGATTCGGATCCCTCTTGTAAACCAAGCCAAAATCAGCTGTTCCCTTCAAGTATCTGGTTGTCTTCTTGACTTGCTCCACTGCTTCACGAGTAGGTGCCATCCCATGACGGCTCTCCGTGATAATAGGTAAGGCAATGTCTGGCCTGGTGAAGTTCATAGCATACATCCAACTTCCCACCATTGATCTGAACGGAAAACGTCCGATTTCCTGCTCCTCAGCAGCAGACAACTCCGTCTTCCGTTTCCTGAGCTTCACCCCAACGTCCATAGGTACAGAAACTGCATTGCAAGTGTCCATTCCGAAGTCCTCCAAGGCTTTCTTGATGTAGTTGGACTGCTTGATTGTGATTGTTCCAGCCTTCTCGTCCTGCTTGATTTCCAAAGCCAGGAACTTTTTCATGCGACCCATATAACGTATCTTAATCCGCTTTCCCAGCTCCTCAAGAAATGCAATCGTCCGTTTTTCGTCCGTTGAGCTACATCCAAAGTCGTCCACATGAATAATCATCAAAAGAAACCAATCATCTTGCCGCAGAAAGTAGATGCAGTACTCCTTTGAGCAACGTATAAGCCCCATCTCCGTGAGTATCTCGTGCAGGTGTCTGTGCCAAGCACGTGCAGCTTGCACAAGTCCATAAACCGCGACTCCAGGTCGAATTACAGTAGGTCTTCCATCAGTAAACTCAGGTAAATCCATCCCTTGAGCTGGATACAAGTAAACTTCCTCGTTCTCCTGGAGCTTAGCCTGTAGGAATGCCGCGTTTGCATCTGCCTGATGTACAATCATGTTGTTCTGAGCAGAAAGCCAAAAGAAAAGCCGTACAGCAGCAGCAGAAGGTACAGGTGCAAAGGATTGACCAAAAGAAGATGGATCCTGCCAATCACCCCTTGCCACCCATCGAGCCTTGTAGTTTTCCTCCCCCACAATGCTGCCATCAGCTCCAGGTTTGAGGTCAAATACAAATTGGCTTCCAACCGCGAATTTTTCCTTGCCCTCAGGCAAGCCCATGATGTTGTACGCATCTCTGCTCTTGAAGTTGCCAATCTCACGTTCCATTGCCTTGGCCCACATCTCACGATCCTCTGAACGCATTGCCTCTGCATAGTTCCGTGGTACACGTGCTCCAGTGCTTGCAGCAAAGATTCCATCCATGTGTGCCATGTCCTCCCAAGTTGGTAGGTGTCCCTGCCAGTCCAGGTGGTCCTGGACCTCCTCCATCAGGAAATTGATCGATTCCAGCGTGATCACGTTGATCTCCTTCTCGTTGCTCGTGTTGGGGGCTTTCCACCACTCCCCAGGAGGTCTTGGAGCTCTGCTGGATGACCTTGTAGGTAAAGGTATCTTAGAGCCCGTTCCAGCCGCCCCAGCGCCTCCCTGAGCTCCGCTGCTTGATGAAGATGCTCCTCCAGGCTCCCCACGTTGGTCTGTGGCTTCCCTAGCCGCACGATCACCAGAAAGTTGCGATCCACCAACTGCCTTTCCTCCCCCTGGATTGCCACTTCCACTGTTCCCAGAGCCTCTTCCACGAGCCACCAGCTCGTCCTCACTTTCGCTCTGAGCTCGTTGATCGCGTGACAGACGTAAATCCGCGCCTCGGCTGCCGGAACTTGAAGATTGATGTTGAGTACCTCCAACTTCCAGTCTTTGACCTCCTCCCCCGGCCTCCTGGCGCTCAGGTTGACGCTGCACACGGTCTCCCTGTGTCCCACGATGCTCCTGGTTGCCGTCGTCGATTGGATCTGCGGAACGGACCCGCCGTGGCGTCTCCGGTGACGCCTCCAATTCCTCAGGCTGCGCCGACTCCTCCACTGCAAGTCGACGGTTCAATACAGCGCTCGGGTCCGCGTCCTCAGGTAGTTTTTCGACCGAAACTCTGCTTTCCAGAACCTGCATGTAGCTCTTGAGCGTCTTGTTTGACCAGCGTTCCTCGAAAACGACATCACGTGAGTCAAAAATCCGCCCGGTCTCAAGATTCTGGACCGTAAATGCCTTCGATCGCGAGCTCATTCCCAGGTAGCGGCATTGTACCGCCTTAGCATCCCATTTGCCGCGCTTATCCTTGTCGACGATCGCGTAACACGTTTCTCCGAAACGTCGGATGTGGCTAATGTTCGCCCGTCTCCCAGTCAGCAGTTGAAACGGCGTAGACCCTTTCTGCCACGTCTTTGTGTTCGGCAAACGATTCCGTGTGTTGATGTGATGATGCAGTGCGTATCCCCATAACGACTTCGGCGCTTTCGAGTCGATCAGGATGGTCCGGGTCCCTTCCTCAGCCGTCCGGTTCCGCCGCTCAATGACTCCGTTCTGCGCAGGCCGATTCGTTACCGACGATTCCAACTTGATTCCCTCGTTCTTGCAGTACGCTTCGAGCCGTTTTGACGAGAATTCACCTCCGGGATCGACCCGCATGCATCCGACCTTTAGGCTGAACTGGTTCTTCACCCACTCGGCAAAGTGCATCATCCAGTCCTCCGCCTCCGATTTGTGCTTCAATAGGAACGCAAACTCCGCAGAAGTGTACTCGTCGACTGCATGCAATGCCCAGCGTTCTCCATGCACCGTTGCAACGTCCGATTGTATCAGGTCCCAGTGAGTCAGCTCAAACGGCCGCGAGACTTTCCGCTCCGACTCCGGATAGGGCAACTGATGCATCTTCCCCATCACGCACTCCTTACAGAAGTTGTTGTGGTTTCCAGCAAACACGTACTCCTCCAATCCATCCACAATCCCAGCCTGTTGAACCTTCCTGAGTGCCGCGATCGGGTAGTGCCCGCAGCGCCCATGCGCAATCTCCGCGCTCAAATCCCCTTCCTGAGCACTCAGCATGATCTGTTCGTCATGCTCGTTGAGGATTTCCGCGTTGAGATAGTAAACGTGACGATCTATGCGGCAAGTGCCCCGCACGTCGCCGCCCTTGGTGATGGCCCCTCCATCCGGACCCAGAAGCGTGTAGTATCCCATCTGCCCTAGTCTCCCAATCGAAATGAGCGTTGCAGGAAGATCTTTGATGAAAAGCACATCTTCCAGGGTGACGATGTCGCCAGAATTGGTGAGCTTGATCTTGAGCTTTCCGACTTCGATCGCACGCGCGATCCCTTTTCCCATTCGAACATCAACTGCATCGCACGGCTTGATGCCGTAGAGCAGTTCCCTGATTCCCGTCGCGTGCACGGACGCGCCGCTATCCCCCATCAGCCTGCCGCGCATCTCCTGGCCCGTCTTCGCCGCGTGCACGACGTGTTCCGGGGGTTTTTCGTATCCACCGTCCCCCGTCGTCTCCCCATCGTTTCCCTCGATTCCGCCCTCCATCATGAACAGGAACGCGCCGAATCGATCTTCCAGATCGGGGAGATCGCCCAGGGTGAGCGTGTTCTGCTGCTCTCGTGCCGTTTTCCCATCGTCCTTCCTCCAGCACACGGCCTCGAGATGACCGTCCTTTCCGCACTTGTTGCAGGTTTTGTCACGATGGGTGCAGTCCTTCTTGACGTGTCCACCCTTCCCGCAGCAGAGGCACGTGATTCCCGAGCCGTTTTCGCCCTCCGCCGTGGCCTGCCGACCCCCGCGATTTCCGAACCCTCGCCCGCGACCCCTTGAACCCCCGCGGTCACCTCCATGGCCACCCCGTGATCCTCCGCGACCCCTGCCACGGTTTAGAGCGTACATCAACGTGTTTGGAGCGGGATTCACGGTTATGTTGGCTGCCCCAGGTGAGTACGTATCACCATTTTGCTCAGCTCGCTTGATCATAGTCTCCTCTTCCATCTCCATCCTCTTCTGAAGGTATGCAACGTTCAAGATAGGGTGTTTCTTCACTCCATTTTCAGTCTTCCACTCGTGTTTGGTCTGTGCTCCCAGCCAAATGCCGTCAATCTCGGCCCGAACTTGATCGAACTCAGGTAGGTCCTTCAGGACTTTCCTCCAGATGCTCATATCATCGTCATCTCCCTTCAGCTTTCCCAGTGCTTCAACTTCCATCTTTTTCTGCATGAAGCGGGTAAAATTCGGAGCCACCCGGTCGGTTTTGATGAACTCAAAGCTGTAGTACTGGACCTCGGCGTTCCCTTGCTGCGCCACATTTTCCGTCACGAAACGCTTCTCTAGGTAGTCCCAGATGTCCTTAGCAGTGTCCATCCTGCTGCAGATCCTTTTGAGACCAATAGAGAGTGATCCTACCAGGATCCCTTGAGCTTTCTGGTCCTTCGTGTTCCAGGCTGACAAATCATCTTCCGTCTTTCCTCCCTGCCCTACCACGGGCTTTGCCACCTTTCCAGTCACAATTTGCCAGTCACTCTCCCTCTGGAGCTTGGCCTTGATGTCAATTAACCAATCCTGGTAATTGGTTTGTGATCCGGTTTCCTCGAGCTTGGCCCCCCCAAACAATGCCACACGGGTTCCTCCGACCGAAATCTCCATCCCGGCCGCCGCAGCACCTCTAGTGCTTCACGCGCTCTTTCTAGCGCCCACTGAGTCCACCCAGGCGGTCCTGGAGACCAGACTCAGCTGGATGCGGTCCCCTCGGCTGGTTGCGCCACACGCAACTTCAAAGCCGCGCAAAAGTGTTCTGGACACCCTTTGGGCTCATAGACCTGTTGGAGTGGCTATGGGGCGTGGGGAAGACGTAGCCCCAGTGGTCTGAACCGGGTCAGAACTCAGATGGACGGGATGGGGAGAGGGACAGTTTCACGTTGACCCGTTGTCCATTCCCTTGCGATGACAAGTCCCTAGATGACCCCTCCGGTCGTACCCAAGTATCCCCACACGCCAATAGACTCCCTATTGATACAGAATCGTAGCAACGATCCATTCCAACAAGAGCCACACACCCGCCGCAAGAATCCTAGTCGTTTGGTTGGAGGTCTCGGATGCAAGACACGTAGCCTAGGGCAACCACTGAACCACCAGCTGTAGGTCACGCAACATGCCAGGTGATGGCTCCCTATGTGTGGCATGCTCTTAGACGTCAGACCACTTGGGCCAGAAACGTGGTACCTTCTCTTTAGTCCAGTGGTCTAACACCAGGGAACTGCTCCTCTGTCATGTCCTCACAATGGCCTAGACCTCTCTGTGTATCCATTGCCAGGTGGGAACACCATGGTCCCGTTGATATAGGTCTTGAATAGAATAGTATTGGTGACCCGGACCTGCCCCTGGCTTGGCCGCTGTTACACCATGAGTTTGCTGCTAATTGCAAAGTTCATCGTCGTCGTGTGTCTTTTTCATTTTCCCAGTTTTCCTGTCCTTCATGGACTTTGAGATGAAGCTGGCAATGGAGTTGAGGGCCTTCTCCTGTGTGGCAGACTGTTCAGCAAATGCGGAGCGGCGCCAGCAGCTGCAGACTAGATTGGAAGCACTAGGCCGCGAGTGGAACATGGAGACCTGGCTCTGGGCTCTTAGCATCAAGGAGTTCGAGCCCACGATCAAAGCGAGGCGGCAGAAGGAGAAGGCCCTCAACTCCATTGCCAGCTTCATCTCAAAGTCCATGAATAAGGACAGGAAAACAGACACACAACGACGATGAACTTTGCAATTAGCAGCAAACTCATGGTGTAACAGCGGCCAAGGCAGCGGCAGGTCCGGGTCACCAATACTATTCTCTATTCTATAGCCTCAGACACACCCAACCGACACAGGGGGCAACCACAAGTGAGGATCCTCACATGTCACAGGATCAGGGAGAGCAGATCATCAGGTTTGTTTGGACCCTGGAACTACGAGGTGTTGGCCTGTGAATGCCAAGTGCCACTACCTCACATAGACACTACTGGTGCCCGCTAGTCCCAACCTCCAAGAGCATCTCCATGAAGTTGCGGACTCCAAGGTCAATCCGCTGATTGTCGTGGCCTCGATAACAAAACAATCGACAAAGCTTCAAGAGGTAAGCCCGGGGGCAAGCAGGCAGAGTTCATGAGTGACTCGCTTGCTTTACTGTTCGTGGAATCCTTCCATTTCGGGAAAGCATGGCACATATCTTCGTGTACGGCACGCAGGTAGGGCAAGCAAACGTGTGCGGTAGAAGGCCGAGTGAATGGGCGGAAACGGAGATTCGGGAAGGAGGGAGCGGAGTTTGGTGGAGCTAGCGACTTCGTCGAATTGTGCCAGGGTTCCCACGTCGCCATCTTCCAATGCGTCTTTTCACAATGAAAGCAGCATGTGGCCCGCATTGCCGTGCGTGCCAGGAGAGGCGGCAAGCACCTGTCAGGATCGGGGGCAGATCCTGGCCTAGGGTGCTGCTAGAGGGCGTAGCAGGACCGAGCGAGGCTCAAGGCGGCGAAGGGTAATTGTAGTGAGAATCGGTGAGGTACAAGGGTTTGTGCGCATCGCCTCTAGGCTGCACGCTAGCGCTCCCAACTAAGTCACAGATAGGGCTAGTCCTCACATCATCCCCTTTCTCACTTGCGAATTGACCTCAATTCGCGAACTGCCGCTTTTCTGGATGTTTCTCAAAGAACTCATTCATCAATCAACACAGAGTCAATGTTCGATGCTGGAATCCAAGATCTGTCCTCAATGCCAAATCCTTGCCAATCAACGAAGAATTCCAACTTCCTCCTTCTCTTTCGGACATCCAAGAGTTCCTTGACATCCCAACGTTCCTCCTCTTCCACGACAACAGGTGCTGGTGGGGGTTGCTGACTTTCTCCCCTGGATCGGATCGTCCTTGTGAGGCTCCAGCAGGTTCACATGCAAGACTGGGTGGATCTTCACGTCCGGTGGTGTTAACAGGTGGCAGTTTCACTTTGTAGGCAACTGCAGACACCTTCCGTTCCACTGGGTACGGTCCAATCTTCTTGTAGTCCAGTTTCTTTGCGGCCTCGTCGTTCGTTTTGATGTTCCTTGTCCGAATCCAGACTTTGTCTCCCTCCTTCAGCTCCGGAAATTCTGTCTGTTTCCTGTCTGCAAACTTCTTCTGGTCCTCCTGGGCCTGCTGAAGTTCTTCCTTCAGGATGTCGTTGATCTCTCTCAATTTGACAACCAGCTCTTCAGCTTTTGGCACCACCTTGTCCTTTGCTGCTTTCACGTCAAACTTCGGATGACAGCCGTAGTTTGCAAAGAATGGCGTCATTCTCGTTGATGCATGGATGGAATTGTTGTATGCAAATTCCGCCAGAGGCAAGAGCTCTCTCCAGTTGTCCTGATCGTAGTTCACAAACGCTCTGAGGTACTGCTCCAGAGTCTGGTTGACGATTTCAGACTGTCCATCTGTTTGTGGGTGAAAAGATGTGGACATTTTCACCTTCACGTCACACAGCTCCATGAGACGGTTCCAGAACTTTGACAAAAACTGGGTGCCTCTGTCCGAAATGATCTCATCAGGGAATCCATGCTCTTTGAAAACGTGCTTCAGGAACTTCTTTGCCGTCTCTTCCAAATCTGACAGGCAGCTTCTTGAAGTCCAGAAAGTGCGCTTGTTTGGAGAGTCTGTCTACAACTGTGAGAATGCACGTTCTGCCCTCAGACTCAGGTAGTTCTACAATGAAATCCATTGAGATTGATGACCAGTTTCTCTACGGTACCCCCAAAGGCTGAAGTTCTCCGTAGGGCTTGTGACGATTCGCTTTGCTTCTTTGGCAAGTGTCACATGTCGCGATCGTCACGATCAAAGCGAGGCGGCAGAAGGAGAAGGCCCTCAACTCCATTGCCAGCTTCATCTCAAAGTCCATGAAGGACAGGAAAACTGGGAAAATGAAAAAGACACACGACGACGATGAACTTTGCAATTAGCAGCAAACTCATGGTGTAACAGCGGCCAAGCCAGGGGCAGGTCCGGGTCACCAATACTATTCTATTAGATCGTCACGTATGCCTCCACGAACTTCTTCATTTTGGGCCACCAGAAGTCTCTTTCCACGAGTTCCAGTGTTTTCTTGACCCCAAAATGTCCCGCGAGTTTGCTGTCATGTCTGCTCTCCAAAACTTTTTGACACGGTGGAGCGCCCCAGGTTATGGCAGAAGCTGGAGGAGATGGGAGTACCCAAACAGGTTGTTGACATGTTCGAGATGGCGTTCGGGCGCGTGTGGGGACGGCTCCGGGATGAAGACGGGACCAAGTCAGACTTCATCAAGTTCCTGACCGGAGTGAAGCAGGGGGACCCTCTCTCGTCGCTGTTCTTCATCTTGTTCATCAACGACATCACTGCTTTCATGGAGGCCAATGGTGCAAAAGGGATGGATCTGGGCATGGTGTCTGAGGAGGAAGAGGATCAGGAGAGGATGGTCAGCTTGCTAGCTCTGTTCTTCGCAGACGACACCACTTTGATCTCGAAGACGGTGAAGGATGCCAAGATGCAGCTGGATCTTCTGTCTGCATATGCCAGTGCCAATGGGCTGGAGATCAACGTCAGCAAGACAGAGTGGATGGCCAGGAGGATACCTCACCGTGTAAAGCTCATGTACAGGGACCAGGAGCTGAAGAGGGTTGACAGCTTCAAGCTTCTGGGGTATCAGCTGACCTCAACCGGCCGGAGCAAGGACCATGTGCATGGCAGAGAGGCCAAGATGAACGCTGCTTATGGGCTCTGGCTCCGTGACATCAGGGAGCAGCCTGGGATGAGTCCTGACCTCCAGCTCAAGCTCTACAACACAAAGGTCAAGGCAGTGGGCCAATATGGGAACCCGTTCATTGTTGAGATGCCGAAGGAGGAGTACCTTGCCGGGGAAAGCACCAGGGACAAAGTGACATGCATGGCTCTTCGTGCCGTCACTCATCTGCCCAAGTCTACCTCCCTGGCCTGTCTGTATGCGATCACGCAGTTCATGACCACGAGTCGGCACTCAAGTTCCTCATGCGCATCAAAACAGCGAAAAAGACACACGACGACGATGAACTTTGCAATTAGCAGCAAACTCATGGTGTAACAGCGGCCAAGCCAGGGGCAGGTCCGGGTCACCAATACTATTCTATTCCTCTCTCGACCTGGAGGAGGAGACTGGCAGGCACCAAGGATTTGAGGTGCAGCAGAAGGATGTGCAAACACGACCTTGAGCACATTGGAGATGAACAGCATTTTCTGTTACTGTTCCACTGATGAGCAAATGCAAAGCGACGCAGAGCGGCGCCAGAAGCTGCAGACCAGACTGGAAGCACTGGGCTGCGAGTGGAACATGGAGACTTGGCTCTGGGCTCTTAGCATCAAGGAGTTTGTGCCCACCATCAAACTGAGGCGGCAGAAGGAGAAGGCCCTCAACTCTGCCAGTCATCTCAAAGTCCAGGAACGACAGAAAATGGGGAAAATGAAAAGGATGCACGACGTTGATGAACTTGGCAATCAGCGGCAAACTCATGGTGTAATAGTGGCCAAGCGAGGAGCAGATCCAGGTCACCTAAACTATCCTTTTTAGGGGTTGGTGGGCAACTCACGGCACCAGTCCCACAATCTTCCTATGCAATCCAACAGACATTTGATTGCAGCAGACATTTGGATGATCCACAAGGTTGCAAGCTAATTGCACACTGAGATGCGGCAAGAGAGCTAGCTAGGACCCTTCCAGCAACCCCATCAAACCCGGACCAGAGA
Organism: Hyaloraphidium curvatum; assembly: GCA_025558095.1. Classification (NCBI taxonomy): domain Eukaryota; kingdom Fungi; phylum Monoblepharomycota; class Hyaloraphidiomycetes; order Hyaloraphidiales; family Hyaloraphidiaceae; genus Hyaloraphidium; species Hyaloraphidium curvatum. Next base: position 243,983 of record JAIVFI010000032.1, on the reverse strand, counting down.
GCTTGGGCGATGCTGGAACCTGGAGACGGTCATATGGATGTTGAGGAACGACGAAGAGGTGAAGTTCTGCGAGGAGAAGGAGACCTTCTGGCGGAGGAGACGGATCTTGGAGGCCGCCGGCACATTTATCTACAAGGCATCAGGGCAAGACGGGCAATGCCTGCTTTGAGGGGGATGGTCGAGCAGGGAGACGTTATTGAGGACAACATTGATCCGATAGCAATCTACTAACGATCTACATCGTGTAAGAGCCAAAGCTTGTATATAGCAGAGCTTGAAGTTGCACATTACATCTACATCTACATCTACATCAGCCTGTCCTTTGGCAGCAGGTCTGGGGGCTGCATCTCTTTTGTGGCAGATCCGATCCGAGATCCGCTGCTCAGGCTCTTCATTTTGTCCAGAATGGCTGACGAGTCCGTTTGATCATCAGAGTCCACGAACCCGTCGGAGTGAGACGTCTCAACCCTCGTCCGACACCCACGACAGAACCGCACTCTGCATGGAGCGCGATGTGCCGGGATTCGCGCCACCGCGCCTTTCGAATCCAGTAGTCCTATGAGTTTCTCATTTGGCTGCGCGGGTGCGAGGCCGCGAGAGCCTGACACCTTTCGCGCCTCCGCCTCCGGCTGTTGTCTCCCTATGCTTCGTGAACTCCACAAGGCACACGTCTGTACACCTGGAGATTGACCTCAGCCACCGCATCGTCAAGGTCCGGTAGCCGCGCAGTCTGTGCCGACGGCCATTTGACGTGTTGTTGCCCGAAGGGGCACGTCGAGCTCGTGGTCGAACCGACCCGATCTGGCTTCTCCGACATTCGAGTGAATTGTCGGCAATGCAGTGAGGATCCCATATCCGCAGCACATTGGCGCCGTTGAGCTGTGTGGCAGCGGTCACAGGGGCTACCATCGACGGGTTGGAAGCGACCTTCACCTACAACGATCCCCTCACGAGGATCATTCCCACCTACGAGCGCGACCGCAAGGATGCTACGTTTCACCCCGAGTTTCGAAAGCTGTTTGTGGAGGCGTTGGAAGACGCGGACGACGGGGAGTTGGTGGTGAACTTGCCCGAAGGACACCAACTGCGGAGCGTGGGTGGACGCTGGTGGTTTTCAGAGAAGCCGTTCGTTCTGATTAGCCCATTTCACAGCTCGATGGAACTGTTGTCCAGGGCGATGGAGCCAATGACAGAGAGGATCCCGTTGTCACGTCTCCTGCCGCTGGGCCATCGGCAACGGCTGCTGCACCTCCTCCCGAGCCCTCTGCGACTGCTGCCGACTCGTTGAGTGCCACGCAGCTGCCCGATGACGTTCAATCTGCAAGTTTCGCGGCTCTAGGGATGGGATTTGCGACCCTCCGCATAGGTGTCTCCTTTGAGCTCGCAAACCCTCAGTCTGGGCTCCACTTTGCTACCGCGGACCACATTCGGTTCCCATACAGATGGGCACACGCCCATTCCTCGGATCTGCGGAGCATCATGCCCTGTCTCGACAATCTAAGGGATAAGGGGACGTGGGATTTGGAGTTTGTGGTTCCGCGAACCGTGGAGCGGTACAACGGTGGGTGATGAAACGCCAGACGGCCAATCATAGCTTGAGTACCCGTTCAGGTGCCGATTTAGAGACCCATGACACCGTCGTTGTGTGTTCGGGCGATCTTTTGGAACAGCTGGTGCACCCGTCGGACTCTCGGCTCAAGGTCGTCCATTACAGCGTTCCTGCGCCAATATCTGCGCGCAGCATCGCTTTCGCTGTCGGCCCGTTCGAAGCTCACAGCATCAACGGTTGGAAGGCGAAGCCCAGACATTTGGAGGCCGGCACCGACGATGCAGGACAACCGTTGGACTCGGGCGGAACGCTGTTTGTTCTCCCCGGCAGATCGCAGGACGGTAGTACTGATCTGAGATTCCTGGGCGATGTAAGCGGCCTCGAGCCTCTCCGAAATCTGGCTGATGATGTCCGCACATAGGCCCTCGACTTCTTCGTGAACGAGTATCTTACCTCCTCCTACCCGTACTCGTCGTTCAAGGTTGTTGCGGTCGAGAACGTTTTCGTGCCCGTCAAGGTCGGGGCTACGATCGTGATCCTTGGAAGCCATTTGCTGGTGCCGGACGGAGCGATTGAGCAAACGTACGAGACGCGAGCTCTCTTGTCACGTTCTCTGGCGCAGCAGTGGTTCGGACACTATCTAGCCCCGCGGGCGTGGTTGGTGCTTGAACTGGAACCCGGTGGTTCCTTTCTGAACGCCCCATTCACTCAGGAACGATACCTGGTTGTTCGTTGCCGTCACTACCTACATGTCGCACCTCTTTCTGGCATCTCAGTTTGGTATCGCCGGATACAAGGCTCGGATGCGGGCGGTGGGTAATCGATGTTGTGCCTTCGTCTGAGAAGGAACCAACTTTCGTGCAGGCCGCCGAACTTGCCACGCAGCTCGACGTGCATCAACTACCCCTGTGCCCTCTGCCGTCATACACCCGCGACGTGTTTGGTTTGCTGCCGACAGATATCGTGCACGGCGGCAGCGGCATGCGAGCGGATGTCCTGGAGGTCTTCCACAACGAGTTCGAATCGGCGGATGTCCGTGCGTTGCTGCTCGAAGTCAAGGGAGCCCTGGTGCTGTCCATGCTGGACAAGCGCTTGGGCAAGGGCGTCCTACAAAAGACACTTGCACACATCCTCCTCGAGCACACATCTGGAGATCTTCCCGAAGGTCTCGGAACCCAGCACTTTCTGAAGCAGTGCAAGACGTTTGCCGGGACGGTCGACGTCAAGGAATTCTCGACGCAGTGGATACATGGCTCCGGGATGCCGTGCCTGCAGTTCAAGTTCCAGTTGAATCGGCGGAAGCAGGTCGTGGAGGTACAGATGCTGCAGTCAAACCGGAGCTACCAGGCGGGGAACGCCGCGGCAACGCGCGCTTTCTCTGGCGCCTTCACGATCCGCGCACACGAACCTGCTGGAACGTTCGATACGGACATCCAGATCGATGACGTTGAGCAGAACTTTGAGCTGCAATATCACAGCCGGTCCCGGAAAGTGCAGAGAGAGGCCCCCGGGGCTCGCAGCGTGCAGCCTGGGAATGCGAACGCGAATGTGGAGGCTATGCGAGGTCGCGAGGCGCTCGACGTGGACATGGATGACTCGGGTGGTCTCGACGAAGGGTTCGATTGGATTCGGCTGGACCCGGACAATGAATGGCTGTGTGTGAAGGAGAACGTCCAGAACGGCATCATGTGGGAGGCACAACTGAGCAAAGATCGGGACATCAACGCCCAGCTGGAGGCTGTCAAGGCATTGGCATCGTCGGACGGGCCGCACACGGTGGATGTCCTCGCGCGGACGATCAAGAATCACTCCGCCTTCCATGGTGTCAGGGTCGAAGCCGGACGGTCGCTGGCCCGGATAGCGAGCGGACGGACTCCCCAGGGTCGCCGTGCGTTCGAGGCGTTGGCATCGGTGTTCAGAGATCTCTTTTGCTTCCCAGGATCAGGTGGCCGTTCCGGAAGGAACATACCTCGGCTTGCAGGTGTGCAGGACATCGCGGGGTACTTCGTTCATAAAGGACTGCTAGGGGCCATCGCATCCGCTCGGCCGGACGATCCTCGTCTGCAGTCCGAGCGGAGGGCCCTTCTCCTGGAACAGCTAAGGTCTCGAGATCGCGCCGCGGAGTCATATGACGATAGCTGCCTCCTCGGTTTCTTGGTTCAGGCGATCGCCGCTGCGCAGGCGACTCCGGATATTGACACTGGCAACCTGGATGAGGAGTCGAACCCCGTGCAGGCCGCTTTCGAAAGCTTGGGCGAAGATGACGACGAGAACCAGCGAGTGCAAAACGCTTATGCTCGGTCGGCCGCGGCCGCGAAGTGGGATCGCGCAATGAATCCCGAGGAAGTAGCTTTCTTCCGGGATACGTTGGTGGAGCTCCGCAACCTCCAAGCTCTCGATCAGGCGTTACCGAGCTACCAGAACGTGATCAGCGTGGCCTGCGTCAAAGCCGCGGTCTTGGTCATGCTGGGCGGCATTTATCCCGTCGATTTCCACCCCTTTCTGAACTGGACATCTTACGGGCACTTTGTCGGACTAAGGATGGCGGCCTTTGACGCGCTTCTTTTGCTTGGGGGATTGTCGGTGCCCTCCGTTTCAAACTACCTCCTGCTCACCATAGCTTGCGACTCTGTTCCGTTCGTACGGTACCACGTTGCGCGCAGTATGGCATATTACGCGCTTTATCTTTCGAGATCCGGCGATCCCGAGGCGGAGCACGCAGCTCCGTCTAGTTCAAGTGACACCGTTGCCATGTCACAAGACGGGGCTTCACTCGCCCAGCTCTTGTCCCAGGTTCCTAGGGTCGTCCTCGACGCGGTACGCCAGAAGATCCATCGGGATCGGCGGCTCCAGGCCACCGTGTGGGCGCTGCTGGACGACCACCTTACCGTGGACATTCGGATCCGGCACTCGCTTCTGCGATTCTGCGAGGCTGTCTACGAACCCAACGCGACCGCAATCGCGATTGCTCTGGCCAATCAGTACAAGTATCGTCCGCCAACCCAGCACAGTGGTGCATCTTTGCCTTCACGCCATCATCGCGCCGCTTCGCCGACGGATCCGCCCGAAACCACGTTTCTCGAGAAGGGGCTCCAGTTGCTGCAGACCCTGCACGATTCTCCGTGGTCCGAGGCATTCAAGTTTCCAATCGAGGTTGCGTACCCGGAAGCTGCGGCATCCTACCTGGTCATCATCAAGCAGCCCATGGATTTGCAGACGATCGAGGGCAAGTTGCGCAGCGGCCGCTATCGAAACGAGGCGCGGAAGCTCGACCAGGACGTGCAATTGATCTTCAGGAACTGCTACCAGTACAATCAGGAGTTCAGCGGTGTCTACCAGGCTGCTAAGCAGCTGGAAAAGATCTACTATCGGAACGCTGCCCCCGCGTTTTACGCTGGGCTTGGTCTTGAGCTGCCGTCAACGTTGGCTAACACCAAGCGTCTCCTTGACCTCCAAGTTGCGGACGGCGATGGGATCGACGAGCGACCGGGGACTTCGGGCACGCTCTCGCCAGAACTGCGCAAGTGCAGGACGATTCTGAGCAATTTGGTCAAGAAGCAAAGCTCCCGTTGGTTCCGGAACCCCGTAGATCCCGAGAAGGAAGGAATTCCGACCTACTTCAACGTGGTCAAGCAGCCGATGGATTTTGGCACCATCCGCAAGAACTTGGACTCCCTGGCATATCCAGACGTCTCTTCGTTCGTTGCGGACATGGAGCTCGTTTTCTCCAACTCCTACTTGTTCAACGCAGTGGAGTCGATGACACACAAGGACACGGTGATTGTGGAGAAGGCCTTCCGCGAAGCGATGCGTCAGGCTGGACTGGGTTCTTTTCTTGGGGCTCAAAGGCCGGAGGGGGCTTTGCGCCCTGCATTCGTTCCTGCAAATGGAGCGTCTGAAGGTCCGAAGGACGCGACTCTTCTGGCCCATTCGGTGCCCGCTGCTTCGCCTTCGACTGGGTCTCTGCCAGCACAGCCGTTGGCGGAATCGCCTCAACGGGTCCAATTGCCTTCTGCGGAAGCGGTCACCGTCAGCAAAGGACTAGGGCTCGAGGGACTTTCAATTCCAGGCTCCGAAGATTTCGGGAATGCACCCGGCGGGAACAATGCGGGCTCTCGCCCGCTGACAGACGCTCTAGCCGTCTCACCGGGCCTGCCAGCCGGCGCCGAGAGCTCTGCCCAGTCTCTGGTGCGCCCTTTGAACGGAGTTCCTGGCGACAGGGTTGGGGAGGCGTCCCGACCAGGGTTGGCAGAGGCTGCTGTCCGAGTCACGGGCGCCGCTTCCGACACGATCGCAACAACTGGCGTGGGGAGTGTTAGCGCCGCGGTTCCCGTCACTTTGGAAGCACAGGGCGCCGCTTCAGGGCCTTTGCTATCGAGCGTTGACTCTCATGCCCTCCCCGCCGCCGTTGGCATTGCTGTCGGCTCTGCCACCGCGCCCTTACCGGTTGCTCAGGTGTCGACAGCGGCGCCGGCGCCCGTGACGCCTCCATCTTTTGCGCCGAGCACGGACTCTCATTCCGTGCCGGCCGTCGCTGGCGCTTCCTCGACCATAGTCGCACCGTTGCCCGTTGCGGAACCTGCTGCTACTCCGCCCACCGCGACGGCCGCGAAAGGCAGCCTGACACCGAAAAAGGCAGCAGTTCCGAAGCCGCCCGCACCGGCGAAGACTCCGTTCGAGCTGATGAATGAGGTGCTTGAAGGTCTGGAGCGCAACGAGAACTCCGAGTGGTTCCGAGAGCCCGTCCCGCTTGATTTCTTCACGGACTATCTTTCCGTTGTCGAGGTGAGCTCCGGATCCGCATTACATGTTTGGATGGACCTAGAGAATGTCTACAGACGCCAATCTCGTTGAAGGAGATTCGAGAAAGGTTGGACAGCGGTCAATACCCGACTCCCGCCGAGTTCGATGCCGACGTGCAGCTCCTGTTCGTCAACGCGTAAGTGTTCTTCAGAGCGGAGGATCGCCACCGGGTGATGTGCTAATGATCTGCACACAGTCTCACTTACAACAAGAAGGGCACCGTTGGCAACACACGGGCCAGCAACCTCAAGAGGCACTACCTCACTCAGATGAAGCAACGCAAGCTGGAGGTCAAAAACATTCCGCCACCCAAGCCGTCGAAAGCGCCTCCGGCGGATGTTCCCCCCGCAGCGCGGGCGGCGGCGGCGACGGCGTCTGCTCCCCCGAAACTCGTTCTGAAGTTCAAGATCGGCTCGAACCCCTAGCAGTATACCCTCTGATTGTTTGATCATCGCTGATGAATGGCATCTTTCGCTTTTGCGTGTCCTCTCGATGACTGCGCAGCGCTAGGGCAACCGATCAGTTGATCGGTGGGGCCTAGAGAGATCGACCGGGCCATTGACGCCACCTCCCTGAACACCCCTTCTCCCACAGCGGCGGCGAGGCCATGGCCACATCGTTGCGCCACGCCGCGATTGCGGCGTCCGCACTGCTGCTGGCGACGGCGGAGTATGCGGCCGCGTCCAGTGAGTATCGACCTTGCCCGGGTTCCGATGCCAGATAGTCCATCGCGCGGGCCGCTGCCCATCGAGGGTCCCGGCGTCTGCGTCGCGTTAGCACTGGCATCGGATGTGGTTCGCGGATCCTAATCGCGGCCTGCTCTTGCAGCGGGTTCCCTGCACCTCCTCCCGCGCCGCACGCACGCCACCGGGCCCGCCGGCGTGTCCTCGGGCGACGTCATGGCGGGCATGGCGCACTGCATGAACATGGCAAAGGCGTTCCACCTGCCGTACGCGGCAGAGCCGGGTTTCGGCGTTCTGAACCACGAGCGCGCGGCGCAGCTGGCGTCCGCGGGCGTCGACGGGAACCGGGCACAGCTGTGGGTGCTCACGACGGGCTTTGAAGACGGTGGGACAGTCTTTACAGCCGCACTTCTTCAATCGGCTCACGCGCGTTGCAGTGGACACGTACGGCGACTTCGCGTTCACTGGCGATGCTGCGGCATACGACAACGTGGAGTCCTTCCCCGCGGAAGCGGCGAAGCACGGCGATGCCGATCTCGTTTGTGGCGGGGATTCGTCCCCTATGGCGGATGTGCCTGTGGAGAAGCGCCGGATCCACCACTACGATGTAGGTTGCCGGCTCGCTCGGCCCCGTCCATGCTGAACCACGGGGTCGTGTAGGGCACGACCACGCCGTCAAGGTTCGCCGAGCTTTTTCCGCGCGAAGCCCAGCTGTTTTCGACCAAGGACTTTGTGAGGACGTCTGTGTCGTGCCAATTTGTTCGCTTCCCAACAAGCCCCATGACAGGCCGACAAGCTCTTCATGGCTGAGGTCGTCGGCATGCACGAGTGCGTTGCAAAGGCGATAACCGGGGAAGCCGGTTCCGGCAAGATCGTCATTGGTCTCCGTGGGCTGGAGGTGAGGTCTTCAGGAGTGCACCGGACGTGGGGCTAACTATCGTAAAGGACATTTTGATGGTGCACGGTTCCGAATCCAGCCAGTATGCCGCCGCTAAGCGTATCCTGGAGGATTCTGTCGCCAAGGTACGCCTGGTCGCTCGGGACCGGTTGCGGGTTCTTACCTCATCACCCCAGCTCCACGGAACGTTCGCGCAAAAGTTCACCGACTCGGTCTCCGGTTTCGTCACCGTCCCGGCGCACCTGACCACCGTCAAGCGCCACATGAAGAGCCACTTGCACCGCCGGTCGATTCCCTCGGCGGAGTGGAACTCCAACGGCTTGAGCACCAACCCGCGGATCGCTGCGCTCCAGATTTGTGCTCCGGATGCCGCTTCGTGTGAAGCGTACGTGTGACTCGTGCTGCGGGAGCTCCCATCGTTTCCAACCTGCTTTTTCTCCTGCTTTAGTGTGACTCTGGGCTGCACCGGTCATGGTGTCTGCGTCAAGACCGCCATCATAGTCGCAAACGCGACGTTGATCCCAACTGCGGAACGGGACAAAGTTGCCGAGGCCAAGTTCTGCTACGTTTGCGACTGCAACCAGGTCCTGGCCAATGGCACGGGCCCGACTTGGACTGGGTGGGTGTGACCGCGGCTGGAGTTCCAGTGGCTTCCGCTGACGTGGATCTCCACCCCCTCTCCCCCCCTATTCTTACTTGGGATCCTCTAGCGGTGAGCTTCAGCTGCGTGTCGCCGTGCGCTGGCCGTTCTAACAGCGATGCCCCGTTACGCAGACATGTGCCAGTACCAGGAGATTTCGGGGCAGTTCAACCTGCTGTTCTGGTCGACTGTGATGATGCTTACCATTTTGATCATTACGCTGCACTTCGTGTTCAAGGGCGCGGACGACGGGAAGCAGGATTGATGATGTTTGGAGTGAAGTAGACAGACCCCGCCCCCATTTTATTACGGAGTTGGAAATGACATGACTCAGCGCTCAGAAGCACTTCCGGTGCACGATCGACGGGCCGCTCTCGTCGTACTCCTGCTTCGAGATCCACATCTGCTGGAACGTCGAGAGCGAGGCCAGGATAGACCCGCCGATCCAGACCGAGTACTTGCGCTCGGGAGGGGCGACTGCGGAAGCGGCGTATCAGGGACGGTGCCCGCGTCGAAATGTCCATGCAAGTCTCACCGATCTTGATCTTCATGCTCGACGGCGCGAGCGCGGTGATTTCCCTCTGCATGCGGTCGGCGATGCCCGGGAACATCGTGGTACCGCCCGAGAGAACGATGTTGCCGTAGAGGTCCTTGCGGATGTCGACGTCGCACTTCATGATCGAATTGTAGCCCGTCTCGTGCACGCCGGCGGCCTCGAGGCCGAGGAACGAGGGCTGGAAGAGCGCCTCGGGGCAGCGGAACCGCTCGTTGCCGATGGTGATGACCTGGCCGTCGGGAAGCTCGTAGCTCTTCTCCAGCGCGGACGACGACGCGGCGGTCTGCATCTCCTGCTCAAAGTCCAGGGCGACGTAGCAGAGCTTCTCCTTGATGTCGCGGACGATTTCGCTGGGGAGCAAAGGATGAGATGTGATTCGAACGCCACGCCAGTCTTTCTCACCGCTCGGCCGTGGTGGTGAAGGAGTAGCCGCGCTCGGTCAGGATCTTCATCAGGTAGTCCGTCAGGTCGCGGCCGGCAAGGTCGAGACGGAGGATCTGAGAAAGCGCACGGCATTAGCCTTAACGGCCATGGCCGCACGATGCAGACTAGCTCACGGCGTGCGGAAGGGCGTAGCCCTCGTAGATGGGGACGGTGTGTGTCACACCGTCACCAGAGTCGAGCACGATGCCGGTCGTACGGCCGGACGCGTACAGCGACAGCACGGCCTGGATGGCGACGTAGAACGCGGGGACTGGATGATGCGGCGAATTCAAGCCCCTCGTTCGTGACGTCAGACGCGAGGAGCCCACCGTTGAAGGTCTCGAACATGATCTGGGTCATCTTCTCGCGGTTGGCCTTGGGGTTGAGGGGAGCCTCGGTCAGGAGCACGGGGTGCTCCTCGGGGGCCACACGGAGCTCGTTGTAGAAGGTGTGGTGCCAAATCTTCTCCATGTCATCCCAGTTGGTGACGATGCCGTGCTCAATCGGGTACTTGAGGGTGAGGATACCCCTCTTCGACTGCGCCTCGTCTCCGACGTAGGAGTCCTTCTGTCCCATTCCGACCATCACACCCTGGTAGATTCAAACTCGAGGTCAGATGCCTCTGAATGAAGGGCCGGGCGGAGGCTCACCTGGTGCCGCGGGCGCCCGACAATCGAGGGGAAAACCGCGCGAGGCGCATCGTCCCCGGCGAACCCAGCCTGCGTGAATCGAGGCGCAAAGCTCAGCATGGACCGAAGCGGAACCCAGAGATCCACAAACCTTGCACATGCCGGAACCATTGTCGATGACCAGGGCCTGGGCACCAGCAAGGGTTAGCTCTATCGCGAACGACTCGCACGACGGCCGCAGGCAGAGTTCCCGTGCCGGCGGAGCTCCAAAGATTCGCGACCTGCGCACATCACGCGGTGCGCCGGCCAGGCGCGCGCAGGCGCCGGGCGGAGTGCGTCGCGCATCCCCGACTGCAGCGCGCAGCCGCAGCACCCCGACGCGCGCAGCATCCGAATGCAAACCATTCGACGGCGGCGCCGCGGATCCGACGGCCCCCGACGGCGCGGAGCAGCGCGCGGCCCGCACGGCCAAACACCGCCAAACACAGGGGTCGAGTCCACCGCCCGCCGAGGGGCGCGCCGCCGGCGGCCCCGCTACTCACGGCAACTTCGTCTTCCATGGCGGCGGCCTCACTGGATTATGCGGCGAGGAGGGGCGTGATGCGTTGGAGGTGCGGCGTGAACGCGTCAGACGCGCGCACACGCGTGCGCACAAAGAACCCACAGAGTCCCGAAGCAAGGAATGTAGCTTTGGACAAGGCCAATGGAAGCATGGGATGAGAAGAGGCGCATAGGTCCTTGCTCCACATCGCTTCCGCGGCCGAGGGATGACCGGTGGAGCGTTGCCAGACGAGCTGGTCCAGCGCCTGTCGAGCCTGGAGCGCCAGTACAAGGAGGCGGCTATTCAGGAGAATGATTTGCCTTTCGTGGACAGCGGGGGCATTGTCGAAGCTCTTGCCCAGCTGGACCGCGTTCGGGAAGCCCTCCTGGTCCTCGTCGAGGACGATCTCTTCACTCCAAAGGCCCTTGGGGAGAGGAAGGTCAACCGCGCCCGGGAATTGCTGGATCTTTGCGTGCGGGAGGCCGCAGTCTATGAACAACTTCAGCTGGCAAACGGTTGGGCTCCTTGGCAGGCTCAGACGGAACGGCGTTGATTCCGAATCGCGGCAGACCACCACCTGACCGCCGATTACATTCTGAGGAACGACGTGGACGTTTCTCCAATCTCCGAGCTCCTGGATCTAGGAGAGGTCGAGGTTGGTCACTGCGTAGCGCGCTGCTTGGAAGGGCTGCTGATCGCACTTCAGGACAACGCATCCACGGTTTCACGGAGATCCAGGACCAGCACGGAGGATAGGCGGCGAGCTACACCGTCTCCAACTCCGAACAGCTCCTTCAGAGTGCGAGGGGGACCCTGGAGAGAATCTGGATCCCACTCCCTCGTACGTTTGTGCCGGTTTGTCGTCCAGGACGCGGTGCTAAGAGTCCCTTTCGATCAGTGGCAGTGGGGCAAACCTGCGGCAATCAACGATGTGCTTTTTTCGCCGCAGGGAAAGGCTACTTTCGGAAGCCCGACGGTGCTCCGGGTGCGTCTCTTGAGCGCATAGTCTCGCCGCTTCTGATATGGTGTTGGAACTTGGCAGGTGAGCAGCGACTGGATTGCGGTAGGATCCTCGAGGGGCCTTGTTTCATGTTTCGACCTTTCCGGACGGTTTCGAGTCGCTCTGCAACCCCCCGAGACCCGTGAGTAACCTGCGTCAGGCCATTTCGAAGCTGACTCTTCACCAGCGTTGCGCCGCGGGGCCGTCAGCTGCGTTGCAGTATCTCAGGACGGCAAAGCAGTCGTGGCGGGCTATGGTGATGCCTCGCTTGTGGTCTGGGAGCTCCCGGCTGGACGCGTGATGCGAGATGTTCAACCCACCAAGAAGCAATCGGCCTCATCGCCGATGCACAGCCCCGGATCTGCTTTGGTTCACGTGTCTTTTCTGGAGAGCACTTCGGAGCTGATCAGTGCGGACGACGAGGCGAGTCCCAGCGCGGGCTCTCGATTGCGTTGGCTGACATGTCCTCGACGAAGGGTGTGATCATCGTCCACTCCCTTTCGCGGGTACCGCTGCTTATTGGGGACAAGCGATCGAGGATTCACGGACGCCTGCCGGATGGCAGTAGGCCGCCGGTTGTTACGTCCATATTCGCGCTCTCGGTCTGCGCAACGGAGAAAAGCGACGACCACGACTGGGATCTCGTGGCTTTCTCGACTCCTTACAAGGTAAGCCGCCTGAATATCTACATAGCCGTTTGCTAATCAAGTTCAACAGCTTGCGATTATGACGTTGCGGCCGGAAGTGACTGTGCAGTACAAGCTTGTCTGGACTAAAGATGCCACTCGCAGTTATGATTCGTCCGCCACGACGACGCCGTTGCTTTCGATCGACGACGGGGATCGCGGCACTTTCTCCTGTGCGGTCTGGTCTCCTGTTGCAAGTGGACCACTGCGAGGAACAGCTTCGCCTGGGTTCCGTTTCTTGGCCTGCTCTCGCGGGAGGCAGCTCTATCTCCTCAAGATCGAGCTTGCGCGCATGACCGGATCAGGATCCGGAAGACGGGCGCAGGAGCCCAAGTTCGGCTTTCAGACGACAGTAGAGCAATCTGTTCAGGTCGCAGACCCGGTCGTCGGCCTGTGGTTTGTAGGACATGAAGTGCGTCCTCTTTTGGTTGAGATTTGGGGACCTTCGTTGACATGGGCCGACGCCAGCATCTTCTCGTCATGGACGCATCAGAAACACTCGCTCTTTTCGCGGTTCCATCCCTTTCCAGAATTGGCGGCGAAAGCGTCGCGGCCATGAATATTGTTTTCCACAACTCATTTGGCACTGCGCTAGCCGCGTTGGGCGCAAGCCAAGTCGTGGCCTACAATCACACCATCGCGGTTTTGGGTGCAAAGATTCTGGCCCTGGTATTGCGCTTATGCGACGTTTCGCCTTCCCGCCCCCTTGACTGACCTTATCCCGCAGGCAGCAGGCGGCCTTCTTCTGGGAGGATGTGTGCCATGGCACACCCGCATCGATCGCCTGCTAGCAGAAAATCGGTGGACCGATGCGCTCGCTTTCGCACGGCAGTTGCTAGACAACCCTCAATCCGCCGCTGTGTTCGCGGGAGACAAGGCGTTCTCTGCTTCCGCGGTTCAGAGTTTCGCGGTCGAGAGGTTGGCTACTTTTGTTCGTCGACAGCTTGATGCAAGCAACAGTGGGGCGTTCAGTGCCCGAGACCTTTAGTCAGTGCGGCTGACATCCGTTTTAGCAGCCCGCGGCGACGACTCTGACAACTTGGAGGACCGAATCCACGATTGCGCGCGCATCGCGATCGAATCCTGCGTCCAGCTGGGGCGCCAGGATGCCCTCGTTGCTGAGTTCTTTGATATCTTTTCCGAGAGGGGCTTGAGGGACGCTTACTTCGACGTTTTGCATCCCGCCATTCTCGAGGACGCGCTTGCCGGCGTGGCGATCGAGCCGTCTTTCCTGGACGCCTTGACTAAAAGCCGCATTTCGCGAGGCTTGTTTGCGCATCTGGAGGACGATCTTCTTCATCTGGACACTGGCCTGGTGAACGTGGATCAGGTCGTGGTCGTTTGCCGCGCCAGACGGTTATGGCGCGCATTTGCGCACGTGTACAACCGCCAACTGGGCGACTACATCACCCCCTTGATCGAGCTATTCCGGCTCGTGCAAACCCGAACAGACGAGATGCATACTTCCGAGCAAACCGGCCGTGACGGAGTCGCGCTCGGGACGACGGACGAAGCATCCGAAGAGGAGTGCTACCTCCTCTACGTGTATCTCACCTACATACTGACAGGGAAGAGCTTCCCGCGCGGGCTGGATCAGGGCGCTTCTGCTCTGTCAGCCAAGCAAGATTGTTGGAACCTGCTTCTGTCGCCCCATTTCATAGTTTGGCCCCCGGTGCACGTCCAAGGGCCTCTTCTCGGCGTGGATCGGAGCGTCCGACTGGGCAAGGAACCGTTTCCCTACCTCGCGTTGGCCTTGACGTACGACGGGACGGCGTTTTTTTCCATGCTCGGTTCCGTTTTCGAGGACACCAGTCTGTCCGGGGAGCTTTGGGTGCAACCGTTCAATGATGGAGGCTCTCGAGGCCAGGACGCCATAGCGTATGGCTACGGCATCGAAATCACCAGACAAACCGTCTTGGACACCTTGTTCCACCTTTTGTTGCCTGAACACGCAGAGGGTTCCGTCGAGGAACCCCAGAATTGGGCATCTGTTCCCGAACCGCAACGCAACGTCTTCGCCGAAGCGCACAGAATGCACTTTGTCTGTTTCACTTTGCGTGCTATCCGCAAGTATTCAACGTTCGTTTCATACGACGATCACACAGTCAACCTGCTGCTCCGTTTGGCATGCACATCCTCCGACCAAGCGACTTTCGAATTGCGCGAGTCATGCGCAAGGGAGGTGGTGGACTGGCAGCTTCACACCGTGGCAAGAAGCCAGCGCTGGCTCGGACGTGACGAGCGGAGTTTCGAGGCGAACATGGATATGTTTCAGAGCGCGGGATTCTACCGCGCCGCGGAAGCGCTCGCACGGGAATGGGGGCGCCTCGATCGCGTAGTGGATTGCTACGCTTTGGATCCGTTGCGCCGCGATGAAGCCTTTCGGAGCATCAGAACATTGCTGGGCGATGCTCGCAAGAGTGCTGCCCAGTCGAGTCAGTTGCTGGGCCGGGTTGTTTCGCATGCACCCCAGCTTGCGCGCGATGATCCCCGTAGGACCGCCGAGCTGTTGGACTTGGTGGACCCCAGCTCCCATTCAGCGGTGGTGCCACAGTTGGAGGATGAGGCGGTACGCTTTGAGTACTTGAAAGCGATTTTGGACGCCCCAACCTACGGCCAGCGAGGTGGACGGGCACTGCACGCGGCGCTTTTCGAAGGATACATCGATCTGATGTGTCGGTTCGATCCGTCGTCCGTTCTGCGCTACTTGCGTGACGTCAACGCTGTGCACGGTCAGCGACCCTTTTCGCTCGTATCGGTGGGTGCTGGGAAGCCGCACATGCCTGTGTTCTAACCTGACGGCTTTTAATGGCATCAAGGTGTTGAAGTCTTGCCAGTCCAGCGACAATGTTCTGGCGGCCTCCTATCTCCTCGAAGCCGGCGGCGACATGTTTGGGGCGCTGAGGTTGATCCTGGACGCAATCGACGGTGCTTTCCGGCAGTGCTTCGCGGCTTTCGTTTCGATCCGGCAACTGACCAAGGGCAAGGGCGCGTATGAGGATTCGCTTGCAGTCGCCGAAATCTATGGCAACAGCGAGCTCGAGCTTGCGAGGAATCGCCTCGATAAGCTGTTCGGTGAGATCGTTTCGCACCTCGAAGCGGCACTCGGCGTCTGCCAACGGTCGAGCGAGCACTTGTCTTCGAGCGACAGGCAAACAATGTGGTTCGGCGTCCTGGAGCTGCTCATGAGGCAGCGACGGGCCTTCGCACTCCTTCCGGGCTCGGATCCCCCGGGCTCGGATGGCGACGCACCCGATCTTCACTCCTTTTTCCGGACATTGCTCGTGCAGGCTCTCAACGGAATGCTGGGACACGTGTCGCTCCCCCTGGTCCTGGAGAAGATCGTGCGCGAACACTCGGACGCATCCATCGGAGAATACAGGGACATCCTGCGCGCCTTCATGTCGATGTACACGTACGAGCAAAGCCTCATCGACGTCTCCCAACGCCTGCTGGGGGAAGATCTGTTCGCTGGTGAAGGCGCGCTGCTCCGGCAGTTACGGCACGGCCAACGGTTTGGGCCGAGTTTATCGCGATGATCAATCTAGAGACACAGAATCTGTACAGCGTGCTGTACAGCGTCACTGCATTTCAATGTCAAAAGCCTCGCGAAGAGCCTGTATCGTGGAGCACCCCACGGGCTTCGCGGGCTCCACAGGTTTCTCCACCTGCGGAGCATGGGCATGCTTTCCAGGGCCGCCCCGGCCGGCGCCCTTCTTGGGCCCACCGGCCGGTGCGGACGGCACGACGGCAGCCTGCCCAAAGTGGCACTCGCAGCGGTCCATAATACCCATCGTTCGGGAACGCAATGCGGCCCCGCGGTAGTCCGAGAATTGCCGCGGCAGGCCCTTGTACTGTTCCACGAACATGGAGACCAGCTCCGATTTGGGCGTGTGGCTTTCCGAAGCGAACTGGCACACGCAGTGAGCCTCCACGCAGTCGTCCCGGACTCGCAGGCGACCCACCGATTTGTGCTCTTGACAGTAGAGCGTGGCGTTCAGCTTCCCTGCCTTGCCTTCCTCGACTTGCAGCGCGAGGCCCCCGCGTTTCGCGCACGACACGTGGAAAGTTTTTGAACAGCTCTTGTAGCTGCAGGTCAAGCACGCCCCCCTATCTTGCGAGCACAGACCGCACGGCTGGGTAGGCAGCGGGCTTAAGCAACAAGCGCACAAGGACGTACGAAACGCTTACGGCAGCCCATTTCTTCCTGTCGACGGTGGCGATGTCGACAAGCTCCAGGTTGGCGACGTCCGCGAACTTGACCTCCGGGATCCAAAGGCTGCAGAGCACATGCACCCAGGAACCGCCAATTGTCCTCTTGTAAGCCTCGGGCGTTTTGTCCGTGGGGTTGCGGCACAGCACGCAGGCCGAGGGCTTCAAAACGTGTGAGAACCTCGAAGCCGTTCCTCGCCAAACGAGTCCGCACCACCGTGTCCGTATTCTCGCGCGAGAACTTGCACCTCGCACAGAACCAGGGAGAGTCCTCGTCCGGAGGCTCGGCTCCGTAGCATTCTGTGGCTTGGATCAGGTACCTGAACACGGGTTGCGGAGCGCATTTCATCACCTTCGTGGACGCGAAGAGCGCACTGAGCGCAGGTGAACATGGGGGAATTGGAGTAGCTTTGGAGAGTGCTGCAAATGCCGCACGGTACGCGGTTCTTTTGCTCTTCCGACTTGGATCCCTGCGCAGAACCCCGTCGAAACCGAGCTGGCGAGAAGACAGGTCAGAACGCACCTTGTTTGCCTTCCGTCCGCCGCGTTTGCCCTGACCGCTGCCGCCCTGGGGTGCATCTCGACCGGAATCGTCGCGGTTCGAGCGCTTCGTACCGTCGCTGACGTGCCTGTTGACGGCGTATCGGAGCCAGTACTCCAAACATCGCTTGCAGATCGTCGTCTTGTCCTGCCCGCGAATGCTCGCCAACAAGATGGGCGGGGTTGTCGTCCAGCAGTTCGTGCAGTACTGCTCGGTCTGCGCAGCCTGATCGTCCGCATCCTTCATGACGACATCCGCAGGCTCGGCCTCCTCCGTCGTCTTTTTGAAGCGCTTGCTGTTGCGGATTCGTCAGCCATGCTCGACGTCCGCACGACGCAAGTTCCCCACTTTGGACGATGCTTCCGGCAGTACATCGAGTAGACGGGGATGTAGCGCGGTGTCTTCTTCCAAAGGTAGAAGAACTGAACAATGTCGCGGCGGCGCTTCGAGGACAGCTGGAACAAAGCAACATTTAAGCTTGGTTCGGAAGGGCCACACCGAACGCGATACCTCTTTGGAAATGCCGAAGAGGTCATGACCTAAGCGTGCCACACCGTCTTCAAACAATTGGACTTCCTCCGGCGTCCATTCGGCCAGATCCACGTCTCCCGGCGTCAGAGACTTGGCAGCAACGGCGGCCTCCTCCAGGTCATATCCCGTCCGATGCAGCTCCAGGAGACTCCGATCCAGAAAGTCCACCCGGTTCGGCCCGGGGAGATTTTGCAGACACTCGTCAAAGAAACGATCAACTGCACAGAAGCGTCGGTGAACGGCGATGCTTCTCGCGCACTGGAACTCACAGTCTTCTTCGCGCGCATCTTCCGGAAGGGAGAACGCAAGCTCTTCGGAAAGATCCTGGCGGATATCGGACCCTTCGATGGGCGATTCCTTCGCTTCCTGCTGCATGATGAGGCGCTTCCGCCAAAGCGGAATCCGGCCCCGAGCGCGGTACTCTCCCCCTTGCGCAGCATTCGGGGGGCTCACCCTCCCGCTCGCTGGCGCATCATCCTCCGCATCGGGAGCTTCCCCAGGTGCAGCTTCGGCGCCCTCCTCTACGAGAGGTGCCTGCGGCATGGTCACCTCCTCCAGAACGGGGGCCGTCACCGGCTCGCCGGCGCCGAACTCCGGAAGATCGGCCTGGTACTTCTTCCCAATCCGCGATGCAGCGCGAGGATAGATGATGGTGTCATCGTCCGCATCGCCTTCAAACTTAGGTCAGGGATGGTCCTTCGCAAGGCAAGCAAAAGGGTAACCCACTAAGGACTTCCCGAAATCGCGCGTAATCGCCCACGTAGCGAAAGGGCCACAATGGTCGCCGCCGGTTCTTGTCGATCGGCGCCCTCGTCGCGGGTGTGGCCTTCTTCTGGCCCCGGGAGAACGACGGCTTCTCCTTGGCAGGCCGCGGGATCTGATCCGCAACCTCCCCGGACGACGCAGTCCCGTTGTTCGAGTAAAGGATCTGCTTCTTCTGCAGGCACTGAACGCAAGTCCATGCGAACCCTTTGCCCGGTTTCCGGAGCAACGGCGGATCGAGGCACCTCATGTGGTACACCCGGGCGCAATCCACGCATTGCACAGAGTCCGTCGGAACAGCACCCGCCGAGCACGTCGTGCACACCTCCATGCTCGTGAAATCCGTGCCCTTGCCCGCGTCCGTGACGATGAAGTCGAACGCCTTTAGCGACTCCATCGTGTCCGGCGGCAGGGTCCGGACGCTCTCCATCGGGACCACGTCGTAGAAGCGCTGAGTGAACCGATCGTACAGCTGCTCGTAGTAGAAACAGTCGCTGAAGGGAAAGGGCCGACCCCGTGAGCGGGACGGGTGAATCGACAGAAGGTCGAAACCCACTCCTGCATCTTGTAGGCCTCCAGATCATCGATGTGCTGCCTGTGTCGTATCGTGCACTTGCCCCGGATGCTCTCTATGGGGTTCCAGTCCGAGTGCATGGTGGCCACGAGCATCCGCGAGTCTCCCCTCCGGCGCATGCTAATGTCCCGGGTGCGGTAGAACCATCCCACGAGGCACGTGTGGTGTCCTTTGTCGTCCACGGCGAACTTGAGGATGCGGCCCATGAAGTACGCCTCGTCCACGCCCCCATCGGACTCGGGTTGGAGGTACACCGTGTCTGGCGGGGCCTCAGTCGGTGGAGGGCGGACCGGGACGAGCCTCACCATCTATCCTGAAAGTGTATCCGTTGTGGGACACTTCCCGGAGCTCCATCGCGCCGCCTGCGCCCCGCCCTCGCGGGGCAGTCGCTATTGGCGCGAGGGTGAAGTGGAAGGGGACGCCGGGCCCCATCACCTCGACGCGGTTCACGTCGAAGATCTCCGAAGATGTCGCGACCCGGGCGTGCTGCAAAGACCAAACCGGTCGACTACACGGAGAAAACGGAACTGGACGTGCCGACACGCGATCCCGGGGCCGCGAAGCGCACCGGAACTCCCGCCCCGCGACCTGCTGCACCGGCTGCCCCCGTGGTCCTGTCGTCAGATCTCGCCGAGGACTTGGTCTCTGCCCCTGCCGCCGCTTCCACGCCCGCGTTTGCGAAGAAGTCTGCGGCAAAGCCCGCGTCGGCAGCGCCCGGGAAGCCGAAGAGCCGCGAGTCGAGCGTGGACGTCGGAGCAGCCCAGAAGAGGAAGCGCGCCGTCGTGTCGAGCGATTCGGAAAGCTCGGACTCGTCGAGCTCGTTGTCAACCTCGGAGTCAGAGGTCAGCCCGAAGCCCAAAAAGAAGACGCCGGCCAAGGTGCCTGCAGCGGGGAAGCAGGACCGCGGTGCGAACAAGGATTCCAGCGGCTCCCGAGAGAAGGCCACCGCCGAACCGAGCTCGGCCGCCGTGCGCAAGACGGACAACGAAGCAGAGAACGTCAGCCCCGCGCGGAAGGCGTCAAACCCTAAGGACGTGGAAGGCGGAGCGACGGACGGCAATACCGCATCGGCATCCGCATCCGCATCCACACCCGGAGGCGGGAAGCCAAAGGCGGCGCCCAAGGCAAAGTCGAGCACCACCAAGGCCGGGAAGGGCGGAGCGGGCAAAGGAGGAAGCGCAGCGCCGCAGTCTGCGAAGCAGTCGCTGGCGCCGGCTGCGGACCCGGGCGCCTCTTCCGCGGACTCGGCGGCTCCGAAGCGATCGAAAGCCCTCATCGACGTCGCCCCACCGGTTGCCGTGGGTGTCAAGGCGGTGCCTCTGACGGGAAAGCTCGTGCCAAAGTCCGGACCGCCGAAGCTTCCCACCCAGCCAGCCATGCGAGTGGGCCTGTCGCGGAAGAGCCTCGGCAAGAGCTCCTTGCACTCGTACCTCAGCAAAAAGGAGTAGTAGACGAGCAGCTCAGAATGATGTCCCGGCCAAGGTTGCCAGAGATAACGGGTATAATTGACTCATTTAAGGCTCATTTGAGAGAGGCTCTTCTCCACCAGATTTGCGTTCGACGTCTCGAGGTCCCGGATGCGCGCCTTCAGCTGCTCATTCTCCTTCAGCAGCGCGTAGTACCCGTCCTGGAACTCCTTCTCCGACATGGTTCTCCCGCCCGCGGCCGGCGGCGGCGCGTGTTCCGCTGCGGCGGCCGCGGCGACGACGAACTCCTTGGGCGCCTGGGGCTTGAAGCCCTCGGCGAGCGAGATCAGCTTGGGCGGCGCGTTCTTCCCCGCAAAGTACTCGTCCGCCGTCAGTGCCGCCTCGTCGCCGATGCAGTCTGGGAAAATGTCGGCTTGGAAGGTATCAGCCTGCCCCAAGCTCGTCAGTCTTTTCCGTTCCAGTCGGCGGCGAGAGCGCTCACCTTCCGGGGCACGATGAACGAAATCGGCTCGACCATGTTCGTGTGTGCCTTGAAAGCCCTGTCGACCTCGCACTCGTTTGTCTTCACGCCGCGCTTCGGGAGGAAGCCGATGCCCCGGAGGGGATCCGAGGTCTTGAATTCTAGAGGGGCGACCGAGTCAGCAGCCACAAACAGGGCCCGCCGGCCACCACTCGCCCGTAAGGAAGTGCAGCTGCCCCTCGTCGTCCGCCCACTCGTACATCCGGATGTTGCCGTCGCCCTGGAGGGACGGGCGCCCTTTAGCCAAATGGAGCGGCACCGAGGAGGAATCGGAGCACCTTGCCGGCGACAAACAACACTTTCGTGTCCGGGTCGTAGTGAGGAATCAGCACGCCCGCGCTGTTGTCCACGTCCTCCTGCTTGAGCGGCTCCTTCAGGTTCGCCGTGTCCCAGACGAACATCTGCCGCCCCGCGCTCCGCGAGAAACCCGTCGTGACGACTTTTGTCGTGTCCCCCAGCCAGACCACCCTCGACGCCTTGACGCCCTGGTGCGATGGTGCCTCCTTGAAGTAGTGAAGCCCGTGAGTGGGAGCGATCGGGAGACAGAGTTGACGGCCGCCCACCGCCGTCGCTTTGCCCGTCCGGGGATCAAACACGCGGATCGTCTTGTCCTTCGACACCGTCGCCATCTGGCTGCCGTCCCAGTTCCAGCAGATGCCCTGGATGTTGTCCCCGAAGCCGGTGAAGCTGCCCTTCTCCTCCCCCTTGGTGACGTCCCACAGCTTCACGGTCTGGTCCGCCGCCGCCGTCGCCAGCACGTTCTCCGCCGTGGGGTGGAACAGCACGTGGCCAACCTTTTTCCCGTGCCTGCGGGTCGCGATGAGTGCCGCGGTGACGCGGGATGGCGGCGCCGGACGTACCCCGACAGCGTGAGCAGGGGCTGGTCCAGCAGCTGGGTCAGCCCGCCCTCCGGGATCTTCCAGACCATTGCTTTTGTGTCCTCCGAGCCCGACGCCACGATGTAGTCGTTGTACGGGTGCCAGTCGGTGTCCAGCACCGCGGCGGCGTGGCCGTTGACGACGGGGTAGCCATCCGGCAGCTTGCCGGTCAGGCCCAGCGGGATGACCGCGAACGCGCCTCCGCCGCCGGTCTGGAGCGTGCCGGGAGCCTGGCGTGAGCAAGCGGGGCGGACGCCGGCAGCACGGCGCGAGCACCTCGAGGTTGACCGAGATGAAGTGCACGTTTGCCTTGACCAGGTCCGTGTCCCATGCCGAGCGCGACACCTTGATGTTGTCGTAGACCTGGTCCGGCCGCTTGCCCTGCTGGCCGAAGACATGGCGGAACTTGCTCTGCCGCACGAACCTGTGGGTCGGGGAGGGGTCCGCGGGTCGGGGTTGGTCGGGGTCGCGGGGTCCGGGGCAATCGCGTGGGGCGCGCGGAGTTCGGGGCGCGGGTCAGCGCGGCGGGTCGTGCAGCGCGGCGCACGTGCCTGCTCATCGCGGCGATGCGGTCTGTTGGGGTCCGCGGGTGCGGCGGTGCTCTCCCTGCCGGTGCCGCGAGTGATCGGAAGCAGCACGAGGTGAGCACAGCACTGCCCCCGGCGAGCGCGATGGCCGGGCTGCGGCGCGCCGTCGTCGCCATCGACGGCATGGTGTGCCACTCGTGCGTGCAGGCGTGCAGCCTGGCGCTGGAGGACCTCGGCCAAGGCGTCGCCGGCTTCGAGGTGTCGTTGGCACGCAACGAGGCCGCGGTCGACTACGCCGAGGGCGCCGTCGACGCAGCCCGCATCAGGGCGGCCCTGGAGGACTGCGGCTTCGATGCGGCCGTCGTGGAGGACGGCCCGGCACTGGGGCTACCGCCGGACCCGGGCGCCGAGCTGGTCGTCGACATGCGGGACAACGGCGAGCTGGCCGTCGCCACCAGGGCCCGGCGGCAAACGCTGGACACGGTGTCGGACGAGGACATTCCGGTGGCCGCCGTGGCCTCCGATCCCGCTGGAGGGGAGCCGCCGCCCCCGAGCCCCGGCCTTTCTCCGGCCGGGCTGTGCCAGACCGTCTACCTCCGGGTCGAGGGCATGACCTGCGCATCGTGCGTCAACAGCATCACACGGAAGCTGGCGAGGCTGCCCGGTGTCAAGGACGCAAAGGTGGCCCTGCTGGCCGAGAAGGTGGGCGACTCTCCGAGGCCGGTACCCATTTGAAGGCTGACACTGCGCAGGCCGAGGTCAGGTTCGAGCCCGCTGCCATTGACAGCACCGCCATTGCGGACGTTATCAACTCCCTCGGGTTCGAAGCCACCCTTCTTGCCTCCACGGACCCCTACAAGGGAATCCGGGCCTCCACCGACGGCGGACCCCGCGCCCAGGCGGTTGTCGGAGTCGACTTCCGCGTTTACGGCGCCAAGTCGCCCAAGGACCTGAATCTCGTGAACAGCACGCTCTCGTCGGCGGCCGGCGTGCAGACCTGCAGCGTGGACAAGGACGGCAGGGTGGCCGTCACGTTCGACTCGAACGTCACGGGTGCCCGTGCCCTGGTGGACGCGGTCGACGCCCTGGGCTTCAACCTCCTGGTCATCAGCCCGGAAGGAATCCAGACCAATGCCCAGATGGAGTCGCTCCAGCGGATCAAGGAGATCCGTTCCTGGAGGGACGCCCTGATCTTTGCCTCGGCCTTCACGATCCCGCTCATGTTCATCAACATGCTCCTGCCGCAGCTTCCGGTGTGCCACATGTGGCTCATGATGGACGTCATCCCGGGCCTCTCCCGGATGGACCTGATCGGCTTCGTGCTCTCGACCCCGGTGCAGTTTGGCGTCGGCCGGCGGTTCTACGCTTCCAGCTGGAAGGGGCTGCGGCACGGCATCGCGACCATGGACGTGCTCGTGGTGCTGGGCACGTCGACGGCGTACCTGTACAGCCTCGGCAGCATGCTCGTCAGCGTGTTCACTGGGGGTCAGGCCGAGGCCGTTACTTTCTGGGAAACGCCAGCCTCGCTGATAACGTTTATCGTCCTCGGGAGGTGAGAGCTTCTGATGGCCGAGACCGTGCCGTCTTTAAACCACACTCGCCTCCTTCAAGGTACCTCGAAAACGTTGCCAAGGGACGAACAACAACTGCCTTGTCCAGCCTGCTCACGCTGGGGCCTACCTTTGCAACCCTTCTCAATACCCGCGATGGCGTCGTGATTGGCGAGCGCCGGATACCCGTGGAGCTGGTGCAGCGCGGTGACCTGCTCAAGGTCATGCCGGGCGAAAAGTTCCCGGTCGACGGCCTCGTCGAGTGGGGAGAGACGACCGCCGACGAATCGCTCCTGTCGGGGGAAGCGCGGCCGGTCTCGAAGCACGCCAACGACGCCGTCATCGGCGGCACGCTGAACCAGTCGGGCACCGTGCACGTCAGGGCGATCAAGGTCGGTGGGGAGACGGCGCTGTCCCAGATCGTGCGGCTCGTCGACGAGGCGCAGACGAGCCGGGCTCCCATCCAGGACATTGCCGATCGCGTGGCGGCGATTTTCGTACCCATCATCGTTTTGCTGGGCTTTGTAACGTTCGTCGTCTGGACGGTGTGTGGTTCCTTTCGGTCGCTCCGCTTTTCGACTGACCATCTTCCTTGAGATTCTCCTTGTCTGCGTCCCCGGCGTGCGCAGCCATTTCCCCGAGCGCGAAAGCCTCTTTGCGATCGCACTCCAGCTTGGAATCTCGGTCATTGTCGTCGCTTGCCCGTGCACGTTGGGCTTGGCCACCCCGACTGCCGTCATGGTCGGAACGGGCGTCGGCGCGCAAATGGGCATCCTCATCAAGGGTGGTGCCCCCTTGGAGATGGCCGGCAGGGTGAACAAGATTCTGTTCGACAAGACGGGCACTCTGACCAAGGGGAAGCTCGACGTTGTCGCCACGCAACTTGTGCACGGGGAGGGCAAGCCGGCATCCCCAGGCCACAGCTTGGACAACTTCTACCAGCTTGTCGGGTTGGCCGAAAGCAACAGCGAGCACCCTCTTGGTCGCGCCATTGCAGCGCACGCGCTACGTTCGATCGCCAGATCCGGTTTCCAGGGACGCGTGGTCGACTTCACCGCCGTGCCGGGTGCGGGTGTGTCTGCCACGATCGAGCTGGACCGAAGTGTGCGGTCCGTCGCCGTCGGCAACCTGCGACTGCTGCGCCAGAAGGGGTTCGGGGAGCTCCCGTCACATCTGCAGACCGAATCGGATGCGCGCAACGCGAGCGGCCACACCGTCGTCTGGGCGCTCGTCGACGGCGAGCTGTACGGGATGGTGGTGCTCGCCGATACGCTCAAGCCCGAGGCCAAGGCCGCCGTGAGCGCGTTGCGGTCGCTGGGTCTGCAGGTGGCCATGGTCACTGGCGACGCTCGGAGGACGGCCGAGGTCGTGGCACGCGAGTGCGGCATCGACGAGGTCCATGCCGAGGTCACGCCGGCCGCAAAGGCGGACATTGTGGATGCCATGCAGGCCAGCGGCTACCACGTCGCTTTTGTCGGGGACGGCGTCAACGATTCGGTGGCCATCAGCAAGGCCAACGTCGGGATCGCTGTCGGCGCCGGAACGGACGTCACCATGGAGGCCGCCCAGATCGTGCTGGTCAAGGACAATCTCATGGACGTGCCCACCGCACTCCACCTCTCCCGTTCCATTTTCCGCAGGATCAAGCTCAATTTTCTCTTCTCTTTCATCTACAATGTGGTCATGGTCCCCCTTGCCATGGGTTTCTTGATCCCGCTGAACATTACCTTGCCGCCCATGGCGGCAGGTGCCGCGATGGCAATGAGCTCGGTCAGCGTTGTCATGAGCTCGTTGCTGCTGAAGCGGTACCGAAAACCGGACTTTTGCGTGGCATCGGAGCTGGGCATCAGTGCCCCTGTCGTCGACATCGGGGACGATGCTGCGGCGTCTTCATCCTTCGTTCCCATGGACATTGCCTCTGACGAGGAGGCCTTGCTGGCCAAACCAGATTCCGCCGCTGTGCGAGGAGGGCGGTTGATGGGATCGCTGTGGGGCCAACTGGGATCCCGCGTCGAGGCTGCGATCGGAGGCGTGTTGCGCCAAAGCTAGGCCACTACATTGTCCGCCTCGTCCGCCCTCCCCGCCTCTTCCGCTTCTCGCGCTTCTCGCTTCGTCCGAAGGTTCACAGCCCAGAAAGCCGGCGTCTGCCACACCTGCGGTTTCGGCTTCGGCAGCTTCGGCAGGGAGAGCTTTTTCGCTCCGGCCCCGGTGCCGATCTTCTTCGGCACCACCAAGTGCCTCAAGTCCAAAGGAATATCCTCGAAAAGGTCCCCGAGTTTCTGAAGGAGGTGCTAGTCAGACCGAGTCCCGTTGGAGGCAATCAAGGCGAACCCACCCTCACTTCCGAAATCAGGCGATCCACCGTGTCGCTCAGGTAGATCTTGTTGTATATCCGTTCGTCGAACTTTTCGCACGAAAGCGTGACGGTGCCCGTCTGCGGGTCGTAATGCTCCCCACACAGAAGAAGCAGCTTGTGCCTCTGCTTCCCACTCCATTTCTGCATCGCGACGAGCTTCGAAACCTGGAATGTGCACTCTACCCGCTTGTTTGCTGCCTCGGGGGATGGCTTCGTGTAGTCGTAGTCGTAAACGCTCGTCGTCTTGAAGGTCAGGATGGCAGCGTCGTCAACGGGGACATCATCCTGCTGCAGGCCTGCAGACACGATCCCAATGAGCGCCAGAGCTACCCTCGAGCTCGGTAAGCCGCACCCTTCAGCAGGTGCTCGTGATGCTGCATCTTCAGCAGGAGCTCCTTCGTCCACATCGCGGTCTCCAGGAAATCGATCTGGTAAATGTTCATCCCGTCCTTGTCCGGATCCCCCGTCAGGCCCTCGACATCCGAGTCGACTCTCGGTCCGACCGGCGACTTCCGGGCCGCGATTCGCGGGGAAGACGCGAAATGGCGCACGGGTGCGGCGCAGGCGGATGGGCACGGCATCGCCGCCGCCGGAGTCCTGGGAGCCACTGCCGCCGCGCATCGTGGCAAATGCCGTGCCAGTGTTCCCGAACGTGGCCCTAGTGCGCTCATCGGAACCAGAGAACGCGGGTTGGGGCGGCAGAAAGTTCCAGCAGATGCTCCTCAACCGAGCGCCGGGAAAGAATTAGCAAAGACACTCCTCCTGAGAATCCACAGCTCTTCAAGATGAGCTACGACTCGGACGATGAGGAGATGGGAGAGAGCAGCAGCAGTCCCGTCGTTCCAGAGGAGACTTTCACCCCTTTCTCGACCTCTTTGTGCGTAATGCTAGATCCGGCCTTGAGCGGCGACCGGGTCATTCTGCCCCCCTCGGTTCTCGAGAGCATACTTGGTGACCAGGAACTAAAGCAGCCGGTGCTGACCTTTTCATTCACTGCCGGACGGCGAAAGATCTACGGAGGTGTTCGGGCATTCAGCTCCGGCGGTGAATGCCGCGTGAGCCAGTGGATGTCGGACGCTCTGGGCCTCCGGGACGGAGATCTGGTTCAGATCTCGCGAGTTTCGCTTCCGAAGGCTCAAGGAGTGACTCTGCGACCCCTGTCCAAGAGCATCTCGAGACTCGGCGGGACGGATCTGCGGACTGTCCTTGAAGACCACATCAGACGGCATTTTGCGACGCTGACGGCCGGGGAGCTGCTTCCTGTGAAGGCCATAACCCGAAGCAAGGAGGAGAGCCTGCCTTTCATTGTGGAGTCTGTTAGACCCAGTAACGCAGGCGGCGTGCTCTGCATCGACGTCGACGTCGATCTCATCATCGAGGCACCGCTCGAAGAAGGCGGCGACGCAGCTCCTTCTTCGCCCGTGGCCAGCTCTGCTGTCGTGCGCTTGCCGCTTGCTACCCGTGACACTGGACGCTTCGAGGCGGATCTCGTGGTCAGCCAACCCGCGGACGCAACGCGCATCTTCGAGATTCCTCTGCCACCCGTGTCCGACTGGCAGCTCGACGTGGAGTTGTCTCTGCAATCGGGGGGAGATTGCGAGCTGTACGCTTCGACATCCTCGAGGGCTCCGAGCAAAACGTGGCACGCGGCTTTTGACGTGTCTCGCGGCGACAAGGCTCTGACTATCCGATCTGCCGACGTTCATGGGCCGCCATCTGACACTGTCTCGCTCAGTGTGGTCACCTACGGAGACGAATCCATCACCTACAAGCTGAGCGCGACGTTCATCAGTGGCGGCGGTGCAGCGAGTGCCGACATGTCCGCAGAGCCCGCAGGCACTGCCTCGGCGACGGAAGCTCTGCCCCCCGGAAGCAAGATCTGCAGCAATTGCGGCCAAGCCGTTCCCGAACGGACGTTGACGATGCACGAGAACTTTTGCCTCCGCAACAACAAGAAATGTGACCGCTGCGGCGCCGTTCTGCTGGCTAAGGCCTTTTCGAATCACTGGCATTGCTCGGACTGCGATTTCGTCGGCGTTTCCGAGGACGAGAAGAAGCACCGGGAGCTCATGCATACGCGCTTCGACTGCGCCTGTGGACGGCCGCTGTTTCTTCGGGAGGTGGCGCGGCACACTTCAGCCGAGTGCCCGGAGAGGATCATTTCGTGCCCCTATTGCCACCTTTTCGTGCGGGCTGGCCCTACGGTCAGGTCCGGACTGGACGTGCTGAGCGAGCACGAGGACGTGTGCCGATCCCGAACAATCTCCTGCGTCCAGTGCGGACAGGCGGTCAAGATCATGCACGTTGCTTCGCACGCGCGGGTACACCAAATCGAACGCGCGAGCCGGCCTCCCCTCGCACTGTGTGCGAACGTAAACTGCGACAAAACCCCCGCAAACAACGTTTTGAAGCTGTGCGGTTCGTGCTTCTCGCCGTTCTATTCTCCGAACGTGGATCCCGGAAACAAGAAGCTTCTCCAACGAGTAGGTCTCCGCTACGGTCATTGGTCGCGTCCCACAGCTAAAGCATCGTTCCAGGTGATCCGACAATACTTCAGCAACCTCAGCAACACGCCGTGCAAACTCGCCACGTGCGCGAACGAGTTCTGCTCAAACGGAGTGCCCGCGCTGCCGGCGAACGAAGCGGCTTTGCGGGCCGTCGAGCTAGCCAAGAAGAGCGCGCTGTTCGAGAAGGCGTCGCCCGAGATGTGGCTTTGCGTCGAAGGCTCATCGCCGGCGAAGAGGGCCCAGAAGGTCGCAGCGTGGTACGAAGCTTGAAGGCGTTGCGCGGCGAAGCCGACCACTAGACCGTCGAAAAGGTCCAGCTGGCGCCCCTCGTGTCCAGCATCGTCGCTTGCGTGCCCCAGTGGTCGAGGGCCGCGACAGGCCCCGGTCCGCTTGACGAGTCTCCGCGGCCCACTCTTCCCGTCGTCCGCTGGGTCATTTCCAAAGAACCGAGAACCCCATCGCAATGCAGCAAAGTGACACGTATGGAGAAAGGCGCTCTCCTGGAGAAGATAGCCGTGAGCGGTGTCGCATCGGCCTGAGCGAGCCCTGGCTCCCACCTATCCTCGCGAACTTGTAGAAGAGACCCAGGAAACTGAGGCAGAAGAATAGGGCATACGTCAAGTCGATCTGACGCGTTGCTAGAACGGAAAACGTACCCCGTCTTGTTCCTGTCAATGAGACTCGGGAACTGGGAACGCACGTAGGTGCACGTGCAAATGAGCAGCAGGATCACGAGGAGCAGGCTCTGGAAATGAAAAAGGGCAGACTGGAAAGAAGTCAGACGGCGGCCGTCTCGCTCCCTGGTGGACCGACCATCTTTCAAGACGGACGCTTCAGCGTGTGGACGTACCGACGCCAGACGAGACCGTCTGCTGAGTCGATGACGGGCCTTCAGACCAATAATGTGACATCTATCAATTTATTCAATGCATGATCAGTCCAGTGCTGTGCCCCTTTCGAAGCTGGCCTTGATATCACCGGTGTACCTGCGGGGCGGAGAGGGTGAGATGCGCCGAGACGGGCTTTCTAGCTTTGGTCCATACTTGTCAAAGGCGCGAGCAATCTTCTTGTTGAAGCGCATGTTCCGCTCGTTGATGTACGAGATGTCGTCGTCCTCGCGCTGCAGCCGACGCCGCGAGAACTTCGCGCGGGAAGCGATCCTTCACAAAAGTCAGGCGCGATCGCACGCGACGCCGCGATAACCTACTGATCGTTGACGGTGTTCACCAGTCGATCCACCGCCTCCGCATCTGGACGGTTGTCCAGGCTCGCGTACGACATGGAGTTGGCATCCCGGTAGAAATCCGACTCGTCCCTGTTGGAAGAGATGGACGAGGCGACAGCAGCCAGACTTTTCTGCTCCTCGTAAACCGCAATGTTCGGTTTCAGTTCCTTGATCTGCTTGTTGTACTTCTTGGCGGCGATTTGTGCGTAGTCTGGAATCCGGTGGTCGGTCCCCCTTCAAGGCATTGCTCGCCGGACCGAACGAACCTGTAAACCCGGTCTCCGCACGCTCGGCCTTTTC
This sequence comes from Hyaloraphidium curvatum, assembly GCA_025558095.1. Lineage (NCBI taxonomy): Eukaryota > Fungi > Monoblepharomycota > Hyaloraphidiomycetes > Hyaloraphidiales > Hyaloraphidiaceae > Hyaloraphidium > Hyaloraphidium curvatum. Next base: position 213,665 of record JAIVFI010000032.1, on the reverse strand, counting down.
CTTCCGCTTTTGCTCCCACCGCTCCACGTCTTCGGCCGAGTATTTGAGCATTTCCTTCCGCTCGAAGTCCACGCCGTCCTCCTCCGCAGTCTAACGGAAAGCTGATTCAACAAAGGGAAAAGCAGCTGCGACACAGATGCACACCTTCTTTCCCAGCAAATACTCGGCCTGCTCCCGCTTTCGGGCTGCCCGCAAGATCTCCCGCGGATTCTCCTTCTTCTTCTGGTGCTCCGCGTAGACGTCCTGCCTGTTTGCCTTCGCAGATTCGTCCTGTATCCCACGAAACCAAGGAACGCCGATGGCAGTCACAGGCAGAACAGAATCAACGGCCATTCAATGGAGAACGGGCGGCTTCCTCACGATCTTGGCCCGGAGCTGCGCAAGCTTCGCCAAGCGCGCCTTCGTCTTTTCGTCCACAGCAGGTGCTGCCTCCTCCTCCTCCTCCTCCTCCTCATCGTCTACTTGGTCCGCGGTGTTGCCCTCCGGCTGGTCCGAGCCCGTTTCGCGGGTCTCTTGCGGGTCCCGGGTCGGAGACGGCTGCGGCAACGAGCCGGCGCCATCTTCCTCCGCCAAGTCCGTGGGCACGTGCTCATCCCGCTTCGATTTAGCGGTCCCTTTTCGCGTCATCGCGATTCCAGGCGTGTGTGGGTGTTCGAGGTGATGGGGGACCGCAAGCGCCGCGCGTTGAACCGTCCCGCCATTTTCTCCTCTTGCCGCAGTCTCGCCCCACGTCGCCAGGTCCCTTTGGCGGCGAGGCGAGCTCCAGAGCATGCTTGGCGAGAACGCTTCCAAACCTCCGCTTGCCACGAGAGAGAGCCGAGGCGCCATGCCGACCAAGTACATCCTTGTGACGGGCGGTGTCATATCCGGAATTGGGAAGGGCGTCATTGCCTCGTCGACGGGCCTGCTCCTCAAGACGCAGGGCCTTCGTGTTACGTCGATCAAGATCGATCCTTACCTGAACATTGACGCCGGGACGCTGAGCCCCTTGGATCACGGTGAGCCGGATCCCTCGACGACTCGGGGGCATGCCGCTCAACCGGACCGGGTCAGGCGAGGTGTTCGTCCTCGAGGATGGCGGAGAAGTGGATCTGGATCTCGGCAACTACGAGCGGTTCCTGGACGTCCAGCTGACGCGCCACAACAATATCACGACGGGGAAGGTCTACCGGAGCGTTATTGAGCGCGAGGTGGGCAGCTGCCGTCCGCCCCGAAAGACCTGGGCTACAGCAACCTGCAGAGGAGGGGAGACTACCTGGGCAAGACGGTGCAGGTCGTGCCTCATCTCACGAACGAGATCCAGGACTGGGTGGAGAAGGTCTCGAAGCTCCCCGTCGACGCCTCGGGCCTTCCGCCGGATGTCTGCATAGTCGAGGTGGATTACTTTCCTTGCGAAACCGGGGTCATGATCCGACGTATCGACTTTGGCAGCTCGGTGGAACGGTCGGGGACATCGAGTCTGCTCCCTTCATCGAGGCCATGCGCCAGTTCCAGTTCCGTGTCGGCCACGACAACTTCTTCCTGATTCATGTTTCGCTGGTGCCCGTCATTGGAGCCGTCGGCGAGCAGAAGACGAAGCCCACGCAGGCCAGCGTGAGGGACCTCCGCGGTCTCGGCCTGGGCCCGGACATGGTAAGCTTTTGTCTCCTTCACAAGCGTGCAGAAAGGGCTAATCGACTTGCAACAGATTGCGTGCCGCAGCACAAAGCAGCTCGACGACGCCATCAAGCGGAAGATCTCCATGTTCTGTCACGTGCCGCCCGAGAATGTCGTGGCAGTGCACGACTGCCCAAGCGTGTACCACGTTCCCATCTTGCTGGAAGCGCAGGGTGCGCTGCAGATCGTGATGAACAAGCTGCGCCTCGAGCCCCGACACAACCCGGATACCGCAAACCTCTTCAACAAGTGGAAGCAGATGGCGGAGCGCGTGGAACGGCTCCACGAAAGTGTCACGATCGCGCTGGTCGGCAAGTACACGGAGCTCCAGGATTCGTACATCTCCGTCCTCAAGTCGCTGGAGCACGCGTCGCTCTCGTGCAACCGCAAGCTCAATCTCCTGGTGAGCCACTGGCCTCTCGCACATAGGCTTCTTCGGATGCCTGACGGAGTGTTGTCGGCAGTGGGTGGAGGCCACGGACCTGGAAGATGGCACCAAGATCAAGGACCCCGTGAAGTACCACGACGCTTGGAAATCCGTCTGCACCGCCGACGGCATTCTCGTTCCCGGCGGCTTCGGCGACCGCGGAACGGAAGGCATGGTTCAGGCCATCACCTGGGCTCGGGAGCACAACATTCCCTTCCTTGGTATCTGCCTCGGCCTTCAGCTCGCAGTCATCGAGTTTGCCCGCAACGTGCTCGGCATCCGCGGTGAGTGCCTGCTTTCGGAGGCGCCAAGTGTCCGACAACCAACCCGTTTTCGTCGAAGATGCCGTGTCGGAGGAAATGTCGCCGGACAGCGGGACTCGCCTGATTGTCTTCATGCCCGAGGGCTCCAAAACGATCAAGGGAGGGACGATGCGGCTAGGCAACCGGGTCACTATCTTCACCGAGGCGGGGAGGAACTGCGTTTCCAAGAAGCTGTACGGCGGTGCCGACAGCGTCCACGAGCGCCACCGTCACCGCTATGAGGTCAACACTGCGTTCGTGCCCCAGATGGAGGAGAAGGGTCTGAAGTTTGTCGGCCACGACGAGGCTAACGAGCGGATGGAGATTGTCGAGCTCGAGGGTGGGTGCATGTCTTGCATCGCAGCTGCTGCTTTGGGCTGACGACGCTTTGTCTTTAGGCCACCCGTTCTTCGTGGCGACGCAGTTCCACCCCGAGTTCAAGACCCGGCCACTGCAACCCTCTCCCGTCTTCCTCGGCTTCATCCTCGCCTCGTCGGGCATGCTGCCGTCCTACCTCGAATCCCTCGGGGATCCCCAGGCTGCAAAGTCGCCCATGACAGGCTACAAGTCCATTTCGGTAGGAATGGCACCGCTCTCTAGTCTTTCGAGGGGCTAATCCTCACACGTTCAGGACCTCCACGACGCGATCGAGAACGGCAACGTGATCGTTGTGCCGCGGTCAAAGCGCCATGGCAAGCGCCGTGACAGCTCCGTTGGCAGCAGGGACACGGAGGCGTCTATGGAGCCTCATGCGGCCGAGCTCAAGCCTTCCCCGGTGAACGGCGAGGCGGTGGAGGCCCAGTAATCTGCTCATTGTACAAAATCGATACCTGACAACCCCGACGTATGTTGCTCTATAGAATGGAATGATAATGCTGCTTCTTCGCTTTGAAGCGCTGCCCGCGCGCACGTTCCAATCTGCTCCTTTGGACTGCAGACCTCGCGATGCTGTCGAACAGCGGATCCGGCGGCGCGTGGGGCAACGTCCGAGCCGGCAGCTTCGGCGCCGCGCCTGCTGCGCCTGCCGGCCCGCAGGCCGGCGCCTACGGCGGGCAACCGATGGCGAGCCTCGGGAACGCGTTCGCCGTCCCGGGCGGTCTGGACGCGGGCGGCGGCGGCCAACTGCTCATGTCGCAAATGAACGTTCTTTCGGCGTCTCCGCCGCGCTTCGCGGACGCGTCCTTTGGCGGATTCGCGGGGGGATTCGCGGGCTCGGAGTTCGACCGGCCGTCGCCCATGCGCGCCGCGACCGGCCCGGCCGACGACGCGCCGCCAAACACGTCGATCCGCGACGTGCACGAGATCGGCATTGCGACGCCCGACCGCGGCCGCGCAGGGGTCGTGCCGGGATCCGCCACCGCGCAGCGCTTCGGCTACGCGGTGCAGGCGACCCCTCCGCCGCAGCAGATCGGCGTGTTCGCACAGCCGGCGGCCTCTCCTTTCGGCGGGACCCCGATGGGAGGCCTGGCCGCCACGGCCCTGGGCCAGGAACGCACGACCGTGGTGGTCTTTGGCTTCCCGCTCTCGGCCGCGGCCGCGGTGCTCGCCCAGTTCCGCGACCACGGCGAGATCCTCCACCACGTCGTCGAGTCCGACGGCAACTGGATGTACATCAAGTACGCCACCCGGTTCTCCGCGTACAAGGCGCTCAGCAGGAACGGCGCCGTGCTGCAGCTGGGACTCGGGCAGAGCAAGTGCATGGTCGGGGTCGGGGAGGCGCCCGCGGAAAAGGACGACGAGCTCTCGCGCGCGATCGCGGCGTCGATGCCTTCGGCGCCGCAGATGATCGGGGCGCCGGCGGAGGAGCGGATGCCCGGCGGCGGCAATTGGGACGAGACGCCGGCACCCCGCGCGCAGACGGGGCTGCAGCCCGCCGGGGGCCGGATCCCGCTGCAGGCCGGCGGGACCACGTCCTTTGGGACGCCGACGCGGACCCTGCCCCCGCAAGTGGTCAACACGCCGCCTCCCCAGCCCGCCGAAGGCGGCGGAGTGCTCTCTCGCATGCGAGAATGGGTGCACGGCTGGTGATGGATCTCGGGCAAAGTACGCGTAAACTCCTTTCGATACCACGACGAAACAATGTAAATTCCCCAAGCGACCCAGATAGATGGTTGGTATGCCCTCCACTCGGATGTCCAGATTTCAGACGCCCCCGCCCGCCGCCCCTCACTGGCCCGCCCCCTCCTCGGCGCTTTCCACAAAGGAGCTCACGACGGGGGAGCTGGTATCGTCCTCGAACCGCACCCCCGGCTTGCCGTCTGGCGGGTCCGCGGGCGGCTCGGGGGAGGGGTCCGCCGGGCCGGCGGCGGGCTCGCCGTCCGAGGGGCCGCCGGGCGAGACCGTGACGTCCTGCAGGGAGCGCCGCATAGCCTCCATCATCATGAGCTCCTCCAGGTCCGCGCCCATGTGCCTCATTGCTGGCAGCGGAGTCAGCGAATCCGCGAGTCCGATTGCGTGTGCGACGCCCACCATCGAAATAACCCGCGATGGCCACCTGGTCCCGCAGGTTCTGGTTCCCGCCGCGCGACTGCCTCTGCCCCCTCGAAGTACCGAGCCCGCGCCGCCGACTTTGGGCGGCGGCCAGCTCTTGCGAGCTCATGGACTCGACGAGCGCCGCCGCGGCGGTTGCGGCCCCGCTGGAGCTCGGCGTCAGCCTCGGCGCGACGTGGCGATCGACGTCGACAACCCACATCAGATCCGGCTCGTGCTCGTCCCCGGACGGTCCCGGCGGCGACGAGGGCGGCGGCGGAGGCCGCGACCCCGGCGCCGAGGCTGCGAGGAGAGAGGCGTACCGGCGCTGCTGCTGCTGAATGGCGCGCGCGAGCAGCTGCTGCTGGTGCTTCTTGAACCACCCAGGCCTCAGATCGTCTGCAGCACGCTCGACAGTCAGTCCGCGCCCCAGCGGGCCGAGCAAGCGACGGCGACGCACCGACGGTGACGACCCCCGGCGCCTTGGACCCCATGCTCTCCCTCCTCTTCTTCCCCTCCCTCTTGCCCGCCTTCCCCGCGACCGACGCCGGCGTCTCCGGCCTCTCCTCCTCGCCTTCGAGCCGTGCCAGCGGCGAATCGGCGGGGAGCGACTGCGACAGGTGGTCCGCGGCGATGGGGAGGGGGGGCGCGTCGGGGTCGTCGGCGCGGCCGGATTTCTCGAGGTACATGGGGGTGTTCGGGGCGTAGTAGATGATGCCGAAGTTGGGTTCGACGCAGAAGGGGCAGCTTTGTGACACGGCAAGGTTTGAGCGCATGGGGGAGGGCAGCGCGACGTGCACTTACGCAGCGGGGTCCCCGGACTCGGGGCGCTGGATCTGGACAAAGCATTCGGAGCAGATGGGTTGGTCGCAGCAGCGCGACCAGTTGATGTTGCGGGGGTAGTACTGCCGAAACGGGATCGGGTCAAGGGAGATCCACACGAGATCAAGCGTGCACCGACTCACCAAGAAGCAGATTGGGCACTCGATCGAGTTCCTATAGAGATCATCGCGCGAGATCCACGGCGCGAGGTTGTTGGGGCCCAGGAGCGGGTCGGGCGCCGGCCCGCCGCCGCGCGAGGGCCCGGCGACCGACGGGTACGACGAGGCGACGCCCGCCGACGCGGCGCGCTGCTTCGCGGCCATGGCGCCGGGCACGTCGATGCCCGATGCGGAGTCCATCGCGGCCGACGTGCCCGAATGCGTGGAGGAGAAGGAGGCGGCCAGCGAGCCGGTGGAGCCCTTGTGCGCGTGGCCCCGCTTGAAGCGCGACGGGATCGGCACGCCCGCGGCCTCGGAGGCGGTGGCCGAGCGGCCGAGCGCGACGACGGGCCCGCCGTCGCCGAAGCCCGGGCCGTTCTGCGTCATTGCGATCTGGATCGGCGTGGGGGCAAAGTCCTGGGCCGGCAGCGATGCCGGCGAGTCCGGAGCGCGCGGCCGCGGCACGGTGGTTGTCGTTGTGCTCTCGCCGTCGTCGGGGTCCGCCAGGCCCCTGTAGAAGGGCGCCAGCTTGCGCTCGAGGATGAGCCTGCGCAGGACCTTTGGCTCGAAGTCGGCAGCGCCGGCGTCGTACAGCGCGTTGACGGGGCCCAGCGCGCCGTGGTCCAGCGCGACGGCGGCGTACAGCTTCGCCTCGCGGTCGGCGGCGTCGTCCCTGCGCGGCGCCTGCTGCTGCTGCTGCGCGGCCTGCGCGAGCGAGTGGCTCGCGTGGCGCGCGTGGCCGTGGCGCGGCGGCGCGTTGTTCGGCCGCGACGACGACTGCCCCATCGCGGCGCGGGGTGGCCGGGGTCGGCAGGCACGAGGCAGGCGCGGCGGTCACAGCATGCCTCGACGCCGGGGCTGCGCGGCCGATCAGCGATGGCCCGATCTCGCTCCCGCTCCGGCTGCCGGGCGCCGGGCCGCTCGGATCTGCGATGCGGGTTTCGGGGCTTAGGCGAGCTAAGCAGCGAATTCCTGGAGTCTGGCTGGCTTGTACCACGGAAATCCATTCGAGCCACTTCAACCCGGCAATCAATACACCCCTCCCGCCCAACCCCCCTCCGCGCCGATGGACACGTTCGGCGACTTTGTCGAGGGCGGCTCGGACCCCACGGCCGGTGCGTGCCCGCCTGCCCCCGGGTGGCGCCCCTAATGCCGCGCAGACTTCCTCGCGCGCGAGAAGGCGCTGCTCGGCGACGACGCCGCGCTTTTCGACACCGACGCGCCGCCGTCCGGCGGGGCCGTCGACGACGACTTTGGCGACTTTGGCGGCGCGGGCGGCGCGGAGGTCACGGTGGCCGCGGCGGAGGCCGCCTTCGTGGGCTCGCCGATTGCGCGCGCCCTTCCTCCCTCACGCCCCCCGCAGCCCGCAGAGTACTCCTTCGAGGCCGCGCCGACGACGCATGTCGAACGCACGCCCTCGCCGCTGCCCGCCTCGCCCGTCGTCGGCCTCGGCTCGCCGCCCTCGCAGGTGCGCTCCTTCTCCCCAGCCTCGCCCGCGCGCCAGCAGCCCCTGCCGCCCGCCTCGCCCGTGCCCACCCAGGGCACGGGCGCCAGCCAGAAGAACTACTCCGAGTCGGAATTCATTGCGTGCGTGGAGGCACCCGGCGATCGGCGGCACGGCCTCACGTCGCGCCCCCGCCTCCCCTCCCCGCCAACCTGCGAAACCCCGAACACCTCTCCATTTTGCTACGTACAGGCAATGGCGCGAGAAGCAGCAGGCTGCGCTGGAGGAGCGCGACCGCAAGTCGGCCGAGAAGCACAAGGAGATCCTGGAAAAGGCCAAGAAGGACCTCGAGGCGTTCTACCGGGACTACAACGAGAAGAAGGACCGGATGAAGCAGCAGGCTGCGAAAGACCAGGGGCCGATCGCGGAGGCGCAGCAGGCCGCCGGCGCCGGCGGGAACGTTTGGGTGCGTCCGGGGCGGCCCACACCTCGCTCCCTGGCTTCACAGACCTGACCGTCGATGCCCCGCTCCACCATTTTCCGCTCTCCAGGAACGCATCCTCGCCCTCTCCGAGACGTCTTCCGCCGCACCTGCGACCCCCACCTCGACCTCGGCGCCCAGGGTCCGGGGAAGCAAGGACACGTCGCGGATGAGGCAAATCCTGACTCAGCTGCGAAACGACCCTAATGCCCCGCTGGCAAAGTAGGAATGTATACCGGGTGATCGCGGATGGACTGGATATGCTCGATGGTTGTTGCCCTCCCTCGCGCGCAACCTCGCGCGTCTCTTTGCGACACTCCGATCCAATGACCAGCACCCCCCCGAACGAGCCTCCGCCGACAGCTCCCGGCGTCGCCGTGACGCCCGGCCGCGTGTGGGCCGAGAGCTTCCTGGAATGCATCGACCGCGACGCGCTCGCGTCGATCGCGTCGCACCAGTCGGAGATGTGCGTCCCCCTTCCGCGCGCGTCTCCTTGGGTACCGACGCGCCGCAATCGCCCCGTAGCTCCTCGACGCTGCGCCTGGCCGCGCACCACCTCGAGCTGCACAACGCGCGGTCGCAGGCGCGGCACGCGCAGGCCGCCGCGAGGTTCGCGGGGCACGTGGCGGCGCTCAAGGAGGTCAAGGCGGATCTGGACTCGGTGTTTAGGAAGCTGAGGTGGCGTCGCGGCGCTCCGGGGCGCGATGGGAGACGTCTGACCCCGGGGGGTGCGGCCGGCAGGCTGCTCAAGATGAAGATGAGGAACAGGCACCCCGAGGCTATGGACTACGCGCAGGAAAAGTATCCGGACATCGAGGTACCGGATGACTAGTGGAAGAGCGAGAGCCTGGTTCAAGACCGCGTCTATCGGCTCGTGCGCCGGCAACGGTGCGTGTCCCGCTAGAGTGCGGGGGGTATCTTGCGCACGCTGCCGTTCCTGTTCCTCACCGTCACCGATCTAGACGTGTGTGTCAGCATCGGATCCTTCAACCGGCGGGGGACGGACACCCACCCGTCCGCCTGGCCAAAGTAGGCCTCCTCGGCCATCCCGCAAAACAGCCCCACCTCCACCACCCCCGGCACCATCTTGATCCTCCCCTCGAGCTCCTTCGGGTCGTCGATGGGCCCGAAATGCGCGTCGATGATGAGGTTGCCGTTGTCGGTCACCACGGGCCCGGCCTTGCGGACGCCCATGCGGAGGGAGGCGGTGAGGGCGGAGAAGGGGGGGGAGAGGAGGAGGGAGAGGATGGGGGTGTAGGCACCGGGAACGACCTCGATGGGGACGCCTTGGGTCCACTGTCGGGCGGGAGCCGTGAGGCGTAGAGCGGTGCGGAGGATCGGCGAGGCGCACCTTGGTGCCTAGCCGGTCGGCCTCCTTCCTGTAGTCGGCCACCACGATGAACTTTTTGCTCCAGTAAGCGACCATTTTCTCCTGCAGCTGGCACCCGCCGCCGCCCTTGATGCAGTTGAGCTCGGGGTCGCACTCGTCCGCGCCGTCAATGTCCACGTCGATGGACGGGTACTGCGACAAGTCGCCCTGCCGCGGACCGCCAATCGTGAGCTCGCACCGCTGAAGACCGCATTGCGGCCGGCCGGCCACGAACCAGCTGGAAACCGGCCTCGACGATGAGGTCCTTTGCCTGCCAGCTCGTCGGCACGCACACTACGTCCAGCCTGTTCTTCTTGAACCCTCCCGGCGCGTCCGACATCATCTGCTTCAGCGCCTCGACCACGGGGATCACCGTGGACCCCGACCCGATGCCGACCACGAGCGGCCTGCGCTCCCCGTCCGCGGCGGGGGCGCCCGAGGCCGACGGGAGCACGACGTGGTCCTGCACGGCCGCGAACCCCGCCGAGCGCTTTGCCGAGGCCACGGTGGCCTCGAGCGACTCGGTGGTGGTGACGGTGCGGACCATCTGCGCGGCCTTGAACGACGAGGAAGCCGGGGGCGATTTCGGGGTCGCCTGGTCCGGTGGGTCGGCCGAGCGCGCCGGGATCGGGAGGGGTGCCGACATCGCGCGCGATGCGGCGGTCCGGAGAGTCTTGGAGGCGCTTGATTGCAATTGTTGACATCGCGATCGACACCGAGAATCCACGCATTTTCCGCCCGCCTGAGCGTCACAGGCCTCCTGGTCCAGGCGGCACGGGTGGTGCCACCCTCTTTTTGCTCCTGTACTTCACGCTGCTCGTCCCGAAACTCGCACACGTCAGCGATCGAGGCGCTTTTCGCTTCTGCACGGACCTTGCTCAGACGCCTCACGTGCGCCGCCGCCGCGCGTGTCCCGCCATCGTCCGGCCGCGCCGCGCCGCATTCGAGCTCGCAGCCGCACAGGACGGACTGCTGGCCTCGTTCATCGACACCGCTCCGTCGTATTTCGCTTCGTTCATGAGGTCCAGAGAGTCTGCTGCTGTGGTGAGAAATGTCGCCGAGACAGCCTTCACTCTTGGCGTGGGACTTTGGAGCGTCCTCGAGTCTGCCGGCGTTGTTGTGACCATGAACACGACGTGCAGGTTAGGTGGTTGTCGTTGGAATGCAGAACGCCTCAGGCGATCGGCCACTGGTGCAACCAATCCATTCCGCTTCCCTTCATCTTCTTCAACAATGGCAATGAAAACATGCTTGCGGTTCCTTCTTCCAAAGTGTGGTAGAGAGATACAGGTCGTCGAGGCGGGACCAGTGGGACAGTGGGAGACAGAGTGGTTCCCGCCTTCGCCACTCACCTCCGCCACCGCACAACGCGCCAAACACTCACCTTACCTCTCCCCGGCGCCGGTCAAGCCGCTGCAGCCTCTCTGCCAGCCGTTTTTGAACGCTCTACCCGGGTGCCGCTGTAGCATCTCCGCCAACCCTCTTTAAACGCTCTCTCCGGGCGCTTCAAGAATGCCCGTGCAGTCGACCCTCGCCACCGCCGGCGGCGCGCTCTCCAAGTTCCTCCACGAGTCGATGCCCAACGCGTGGCTGCGCGCCGTCACTTTCCTCGTCGCCCACATTGGCGAGGCGAACACCTACGTCTGGGTCCAGTACATTGTTGCCCGCCTGGTGGGCGGATACAACCATGCCGTCTTCAAGCACATTTACGACAACGGTACAGGACTCTTCTGAGCGTATTTGTTGGCATGTATTCATCTTTGTCTTGGTCCCCGATGCAGGGCTCTACGAGGAATACCGCATTCAGAACGACCGCCGGATCCCCAAGCTGCTCGAAGACAAGGCCTGGGAGGCTTCGGTGCGTGCTCTGCGTGCTCGGCGGCGCCGTAGCGACTGGATGCAGTTGCTGACGCATGCTGTAGTACGGTTTGGCAGGGAACATCGCCGCCCTCTTCATCGCATTTCCCCAGTACTATGCGGCATTCTACGTCCAGAAGTGGCTGGGCATGCCCAGCCTGCTGGAGATGCCCAAGAGCTACAAGGAAGCTGCGAAGCAGTTCCTCATCGGCACGTTCGCCTGGGACACGCTGCTCTTTTGGATTCACTACGGCTTGCACAAGATTCCCCTTTTGTATCGCACCATCCACAAGGTGGGCGCAGTCGATCGGCCGAATGATCATGATTGATTTATTGTGCATCCAGCGCCACCACGAGGTCAAGGTCGTTTCTGCGATCATTGCTGCCCACGCGTACATCACCGATCTCTTCCTGATGGACGTTGTCCCCACGCGTTTCGGCATCGGCGTCGCGAAGATGAACTTCCCCGTGGCGTTCGTGTGGAATGCTTGGTACACTCACATCGCTACCAGAGGTGGATGGCGACGCCAAACCCCCCTCCCGGTCCGAAACTCACACGCAACTCCCAGCGCACTGCGGGTACAAGCTGCCGTGGGACCCGCTGAACTGGTTCGTGCCCTACATCGAGAACCACGGTGCGTTGCTTCGGTCGTCGGCATTTGAAGGAATCGATGGCTTACCCCATTTGTGACCGTTCCTGGCAGACTACCACCACAGGAGGTGACCCGATCGCGGTCGACCGAACCCCTTCCTCGTTCTGACCTGTCTCCCATTTTATCCAGGACCCACGTCAATTTCCAGACGCTGACCTTTGTCTGGGACTTCCTGGTCGGCGGGCACGGAGACTTCTGGGAATGGCGCGCACGGAGGTGGGACAAGAAGCAGTGGAAAGATGGCGTGGGCTTCATCGATGGTTCGGATCGGGATGCTGCGGTTTGGGGCGAGACGGAGAAGGAGCTGGAGGATGCGAAGAAGAAGGCAGAGAAGTAGGTGGACAAGCAATTGCCAGTTTGCTCTTTTGGGAAGCATGTACGCTGCATGTCCTGGAGTACCTGGGGAGTAGGAGTTTGTCGCCTTGATCCAACGTCACTCCAATCCGGCCCCCGGCGGATCCGCCGCCGCCATGGCGTCGCCGCCGATTCCGTCGCGCAGCGCGTCGCTCAATGGACCGAGTGGACCAAACGGCACGGCGGGGCCGCAGTCGGCGAGGTCTCACCGTGGGGATGTCCAGGTGCGCCGGTGGGAAGAGCTCAACCCCAACGACTACCACCGCGAGAAGGGTTACGTGGTCGTTGGCGGCGAGGAGGACGACGACGCGGGCGGCCGCCGCATGTCGTCGTGGTTCAAATCGGTGTTTGCAAAGCGCGACGACGACAAGCGCGGGAAGAAGGCGGGCTCGGGGGGCAGCTCGGGCGCCAACACACCGGCAAACCCAGCGGCAAACTCGGCAACGGGCTCGTTTGCCGGCGCACCGCAGTCGGTGCTGCCCGCGGCTGTCGCCGCCGCGGCGCTGGGCCGCGCGGCCTCGGACCCGAACAGAGGCAAGCTCGCCGTGCCGAACTCACCCGCACGCGTGTCGACCGAGTCGTCAAACTCGTCCAAGGACGGCAGGGACAGCAGACCGTCGGACGATGTGGAGCGGAAGAAGCTGCCCGAGCTGGGACGCACATTTTCCGCGGCCTCGGCGGCCGAATCCGCACAGACCGCGGCGGGCGGCTCGTCCTTCACCAAGCTGTTTTCCAAGCTCCAAACGGGGCTGCAGAAAACACCCTCGGAGCTGCAGCATGCGGCCACGATGTACGAGGCGGAGCGGCCCCCGCGAGCCTCGGTCGACCGTCCCTTTTCGTACTCCGCGAGCCTGGGCTCCACGGACCTCTGGCCTTCGGTCGCCTTTGCCGAGCCCGCCGGCGCGGACCAGCTCCCATCCCGGAGAGCCTCGCTCACGGTGCCGCACGGTGCTGCGCAGGCCCTGCGTTCGGACCTCTCCCTGCGGCGGCGCGCCTCGCCCATACCTGCCCTCTCCCGCTCCAGGGGCAGCAAGCACGAGGCCAAGGTCGTGCACGCCACGCCCTGGGGCAAGGTCATGGACCCAGTGCGGCACCGCGAGGACAATGAGTTCGTGGTCGCCATGCGCGCCCGCGAGGTGCCGCCGGACGCGGCGCCGATCCCCCCCTTGCTGGCGCAGGCCGCCACCGCGAGTGCGGCGGGGGTTTCGCAGCTGTTTTCGGGGAGGACACCGGTCGCTGCTTCGCCCGCCGAAGCCATTTCGCCCTTGTCGGCGACCGTGCCTTCCGCAAGGCCAGCCGCGGTGGCGACGTCCCCGTCGGCGAACGAACTCCCCAACCAACTCTCCTCTTCCCCTTCGACCCCTTCGATCCTTGGGCGCATGTCTTCTATTGTGGAGCGCGAGGAGCGCGTGGAGAAAGAGAAGCGCTTCGAGAGCATGGTGCGCGGCAGCCGCCTCGCATCGCTCAAGGAGGACGGGGGCCTGAGCACGGCCGAAGCGGACGAGGACGATGCCGATGGGGCGAGCAACGCGGGCTCGGTCGGCGCCGAGCCTGCCGCCGTGGAGCTCGCTCCGGAAGAACCCGCAGCCGGGGACGCGGACCCGGCTGATACCTTGACTGATGCTCCCGAGCCGCCGCCCGCGCCAAAGGAGGCGCCCGCGGCGACGCCGATACCGGCTTCGCTCCTGGCGCTGCTGGCCTCGAGCAAGTCGACCCCGGTCAGCCTGACCGTGACCGCTGCGACGCTGCCCCGGATGGCGGAGGAGGAGCGCGACGATTCGTCTGTCCAGAGCGGAGAGGCGGTGCTGGAGGAGCGAGCTGCGCCGAGGGCAGACTCGGATTCGGGGTTCACGGAGCGGCCCGACGGGCGGGCCGCCAAACCGGTAGAGATACCCGTGAACGGAAGGATCAATTCTGTATGAAAGCATGGCGACGAATGGAAGGAGAGAAAGCGAGCGGATCCCCTGCGTCCAAAACTCGGAGGCCTTCTAATCAACATCCAGCAACGTGGGCAACCCATGCCAGGAAAACTTGCGCGGTCCCATGCCCGCAAGCTCCAACGCCTACGTCAGTTCCAGCCACTCCTTCGGCAGCCCGTCCTTGGGCGGCGTGGGCGGCCCCTTGCGCGACAGGTCCGGCTTGGTCGGTATCCTGGGCCGCTCCCTCTGCGGCGCCACGGGCGCATTTTCCTCCTCCGGCACGTCGATCCCGGCCATGGCCACCGCCAGCTGCGCCGGGGTCAGCTTGACCGTCGCGAACGGGTTGACGTCGTCCTTTGCCGGCGTCGCGGGGCGCTTCTCGGGCACCGGATCCTCGGCGAGGCTGACGGCCGCCATCGCCACCGCCAGCTCGTCCCGCGACAGGCGGACCGTGCTGAACGGGTTGTCCAGCGCCGCCGGGGCCACCTGCGCCGCCGCCGCGCGCGGGCGGATGGTGGACTTGACGGCGCCCACCATGCGGTCCGCCGCGGCGGTGAACGGGTTGCTCGAAGGGGCCGGGGGCTGCACGGGCTGCGACTTGGAGGGCTTGGGGGGTTTGGCAGGGGGTTGGAGCTGCACGGGAGGGGCGGGGCGGAGGTCCGTCGAGCGCCGGGCCAGCGGCGCTTCTTTGGCAGGAGGAGGTTCGTCCATGGAGCGCGACGCCGCGGGCGGCGGCTCCACCGGGGTGGGATCCGTGCGCGCCTTGCGGGGCGGAAGCTGCGGCTTGGGGCCGGGCTCGCGCACCGAAGGCAGCCGCGCGGGCGTCCTTGCCGGCGACGGCTTCGAGGGCCGGGGTACGGAGGCGAGCTTCGCTTGCCCGTAGGCCGAAGTCCGGGGGAAAATGTCCGCCGCGCGGTCAATCAGAAGCTCGACCACCGAGACCGAGGCGCCGTTGCCGACCGTGGGCGCAAACACGATGGCAAGGTTGCCGGCCGGCATCTTGTTCTCGTCCGCGTGGCTCGCCATGCGGTTCAGGTGCATAAATAGCGAGGAAAGGAGGCAGAGCAGGGCCTGATTCGAGGAAAGGCCGGGCATAAGGATGGAGCGCACCTCTGTCGTGGCAGACGGCGAGGCCAGGTCCACGGCGTCGAGCCGCTGCGCAACATCGCCGGGTATGTTGGCATCCGGAGCTGTCACAACCGCGGTCAGATGAAGTCAACGTGAGACATTCCCGTAGCGCCCACCTTCGCGGAGGAACATCTTGAACAGGCCGGCAACGGCATTGGGATCCTCCCTTTGCCGCCCGTCAACCCTTGCCGGGGCACCACCTGATGCCACTTCCTCGTCCCAATACACCGGACCAGGATCCTCGTCCTCCCACCATCCGAAATCAATGTCGCCCTTTGGGCTGGTGTCGACCAGCGCGCGCAGGCGGTCCAGCTCCTTCCTGCTCGCGCTGATCCTGTACAGCCCGACGTTGTCCTTCATCACATCCTCGCGGTCCAGGACCTGAAGGCACCGCACGACCACCGCGGGGAGGTGGGGCGGGGCGGGAGACGCCAAAAAGGTGTGCTTGACGGCCTGCGCCAGCGGCTGCCCGAAAACGGTGTGGTGCTGCGGCGAGGAAAGCCGTGACAGCCAGCTCTGGGACCTGCCCGTCGTCGCCGGCGAGGAATAAGGGGCCTGCGGGGCCCCGCCCCTCGGGTCCACGTCCGAGTCGTCGTACGAGCCGGTCCGCTTTTCGCGCTGCTTGTCCCACTGCTCCTGGGTCTTTTCCGCGGCCATCTGGCTCCATTCCTTGGCCGCCTGGCCGATCTCGGCACCCTTGACCTTTGCGATCTTGAAGCCCTGCTTTGCGGCCGAAGAGATGTTCGAGAGGAGCGAGCGGCCGCTCGAGCCGCCCGACGAGGACGACGGGTACATCGTGCCTGACCCGCCGGCGGTCTCGCCGTAGTAAGGTTCCGAGGTGGACGGCGAGGGCGGAGGCGGTTCGGCGGCCGTGTGCGATGCCTGCTGCGGCCGCTTCGGCGGCGGAGTTGGGCGCGGCGGCGGCTCGGCAGAGGGCACCCGCGAATGCGTCCGCGGCGGCGCATTCGTCACGGCCCACGGCGGCGGCTGAGGCCCCGCCGGCCGCGGCGACGGCCCGCGCTGCCTGGGCGGTGCTGCGTGCAGGAGTGAAGTCTCGGGTTCCTCCGCGAACTCGTCGTCGGAGCCCTCGTGCGACGGCCCGCCGTACAGCGCGAGCCGCGAATGCACGCCATTGTTGCCGTCGGCATTGGCGGCCGCGGACGCCGCCGGCGCGTCGCCGCCGCGGGGGGGGTTGGCGGGCTCCGCCGCGAAGAGCACGCGCTCGCCGTCCGACGCGCCCGACTCCTCCGCGTCGGACGTCTCGGGGTCCGACGGCACAGACGGCTGCGGCTCGAAGAACGCCGCGTTCCGATTCATCGTATCGCCCGAGGCTCCGCCCCTCTGGCGGTCCGATTGACCTCGCGCGGCAAGTCCTTTGCACTTCACGGAGCGCCTTCGCGATGTCGACGAATCCGACAAAGGTGCGGCTATGTGGCGAGATGGCAGCGACATCGCGTATAGTTGACCTCGCTCTCCGTCGCCGGCCCTTCGATTCCGGAATCAATCGCCTCGGACGCCTCTGGAACCCGCTGTGCCCACCGGACCTCCAACCGCGCAGTCCCCCACGGACTTTCTCAGCAACGCCATCGGGCGGCCGGTTTCCGTGCGCCTGAACTCGGGAGTGGATTACCGGGGTGCGTCGGGCGTGGAGGAGCTTCGGAAAGGAACGCTGACCGACGGAACGCTTCCACGCGTCGCGGACTCGTTACTGCAGGGATCCTCGCCTGCCTGGACGGCTACATGAACATCGCGATGGAAAACTGCCAGGAGTGGGTGCTTGGAGGAGGCCGAGTCGTGACATTGGCCTGACGACAAAGCCTTGTACGACGCTGCCACCGTTCACCCACAGATTCGTGAACGGCCAGCTCCGGAATACCTACGGCGACGTGTTTATTCGGGGGAACAACGGTAAACCTGCCGTCCGGGACCTTGCGTGTGTGCAGGTTTCTGATTTCGGTGACAAGTCCTCTACATCCAGCGCGTCAAATCCTAGCTCTAGTTCCATCAATCGATCGCAACGATACCCCGTGTACCCAGTGCAAACAAGAGCAGCACGAAACTGCAAACCCATGCCGATGGCCGGTCCCCGCGGCCAATCCCTCCCGTGCGCCTACTGCGGCCTTCCCCGCCCGGCTTCCGCCTCCGACTCGTCGCCCAACGTCGCGGCCCTCCCGACGCCCAGCATCCCCCTGCGCTTGTCCACGTGCACCTTCCACCCGGACGAGAGCCGCTCCCCGATCACGCTGCCCAGGAAGGTGAGGTTGGGGATCCCGAGGAAGACGTAGGCGATAAAGACGGTCTTAGAGTGCAGGTACGTGGGGGTCAGGTCTCCGTCTGTGCGGGCAGAAATGGGTCAAGAAACACCAAGAGGTGAAATCGCATTACCCACATCCGATGGTCGTCAGAGCGACGAAGCAGAAGTAGAAGCCGTCCGTGAAGGTCCAGCCTTCCATCCATGCGAACAGTCCGCCGAAAGTAAACAGATGGGCGAGCAGGAAACCGAGCCCAAGCACAATGGACCTGCGTTAGGTGGATCAGACCTAGACATCGCACAAGAAGCAAAATGATGCGGACCTTTCCAGCGATGCCTTCGTGACCTGCACAACGTCGCCCTTCTTGACCTTGAGATCCGTCCTGATGTTGACCTCGGGCAGGTACTTTCCCCGCCGCAACCTGATCTCCCTCACGACCTCGTCCCTGCCCCTTTCGAACATGGCAGGATCGAGCGACATCCGCCTGGAAATATTCTTGGGGACGTTCTCCAGCTTCTCCACCCAGCTGACGCGGGACTGCGCGCGGCGCCGCCGGGGGAATCCGGTGGGGATAAGGGGCTCGCTCTCGTCCGGGACCGTGACCGCGCTGTCGGTCCCAGCGGTCGGTTCGCGGAACTGGATCCCGCCGCCCTTGCGCCCCGGCACTGCCAAAGACTGTCGGATGGGAGGCGGCGAATCGTTGGCGATCGGCGGGGAAAGGAGAGGCGGCGAGAATGGGCCCGGTCGGGGAGGCGCATCCGACGAGTCCGGATCCGCCAACGGCGAATGCGACCGCCTGGAAGCGGGTTCACGCAGACCGGGTTCGGATTCCTCCGGCCCCGAATCTTCCGACGAGTCCGAGCTCGCACCGCCGTCCTCGTCCGCGTGGTCTTCGTCGTCGGCCTCGTCCCCAGATCGAGGCGGGCTGCGCGGGGTCTGAATCCCCGGGGGCGCACTGCCGGCAAAGGACACGATCGACCTGACCGACCTCGGAACGCTCGCCGATCTCGCGGAGGGCGCGACGCTCTGGTCCCTGTCCGATCTCGGCTCCTCAAACATCGCCCGCCCGCGATTCTCCTCCTCGCCGACCGCCCTGTGCGGCGTGAGCCACATGGAAGGCACCCTGCCCGAATCGCTCGCAACCCGCGAAACGGGCTGCTGGTTCGGGTCGTAGCGCCAGGACTTGCCCACGTCCGGCCCGGCGATGCTGAACTCGCGCCTCCGGCCGCCCTCGATGCCCCGCGGTGCCGTGACGATCGACACCGTCGTCATCCTGCGCGCCCATTTGCGCGGGTTCACGGACGCCGGTTCCGATTCCGAATCCACGCGCACAATCTCGGAGGCCGAATCCGGGCGCGACTTCTTCTCCTCGTCCGCCTCCGTGTCCTCCTCGACCTGGGTGAAGATTTTGGAGAGCGTGTTGGCGAACTTGATGGCCAGCCATTCCAGGATCACGTCGCGGATCGCAAGCACGACGTTGGTTGTCAGGAAAATGGCCACGCTGGCGAGCGGCGGATGGATCGCCCTGCCGAGCTGCGTTTTGGGCGTGTAGTCTCCGAATCCGATGGTGCACGACGTGGCGATCGACCAGTAGATGGCGTCGTCGAAGGAGTGACCCTCCCCCACGGCGAAGAGAACGGAAGTGAATATAAGGTAGAGGATGAAGGCGTTAAAGACGAGGATCAGCTGTGTTTGGTAGTCCGAAAGCCCGAAATGGTACTCTTCCGGCGTCGACGTGTCCCGCGTGAGCTCGTCCCACCCGCGCAGTCCCGCAACGAGGAGTGCCAGCACGCACGACGCCGAGCAGTAGACGATACCCTGACTGAGGTGGACCCCGGGCGGCCGCGGCAGAATCTCGGAAAGGAAGAGCGCAATCACGGCGAGGTGCGAGCAAGCCTGGACCGCGGCGCCCATGATGAGTACGTCCGTCGATATCCGGTCCCACCAAAGGAAGCAGCGTCCGATCAGGCCAAAAGTCGCAGCAAGACCGCCCGCGATCGCGAGCCCGAGAAGGAACTTGAGGTACTGCGGGTGATAGAACACCACAGCCCGCGGATCGTCCTCATCTTCCCCGCATGGAGGGAGCGACGGGTAGGGCCACGCTCTCGCCGACGGCTTCGACGCGACCAAGTCGACGAGCAAATCTCCCGGGAGGAAACCAAAGTCAGAGCCCATCGTTCCACGTGATTCTGGGCCCGGAGCACGCTTGAACGCGTCGGAAACGCGTACGTCCCCGACGCGTCCGTGCTCGACGAAAGCTTCCATTGTGTCCACGAATGTTCGAGCCGCTGAGGGCGACCGATACGGTCCGACATGCAGTGTCGTTGCCGTCGGATCACAGTCTTTGCCCTCGCCAGTCTGCCATTTGTACAGCCAACCGCGCACCGCGAGCGCCTGCACGTTCATAAGGAGGGCGAGCGGGAGCAGCATCGCCGTCAGCAAAGGAAAAAACCGAGCAACCATGGTGAGAGCACGGTATCCGAATGTAGAGCAAATGCGGTTCAACGATCAGCGCTCGCCATCGGAGGTGACGTCGAGCCGGGATTGGACCAGCTCCGAGATACTGCACAAGCGGGGCCGGAGGCGACAATCACGCACATCATGGCCTCTCATCAGGCCCATAAAAGTCAAAACGTTGATGAACATCCACTCTTACGTCCTTATTGATGCCACCTCATACAATCTGCTCTCAAAAGACGGGCCGGCCGCCCCCGATAATGTCAACTCCTATTCCGCTCCGCCCTTTCCCCATTACGATCCCGGGGGCTTGCTCTTCTCGGGCGCGACGGTCGCCGCGGGCACGGTGTCGTACGACGGGGGAGCGTACGAGCCAGAAGCACCGGCGTTGTCGTAGTTCGTGGGCGGGGGAGGGTAGCTGGTGGTGGCGCCATCCGTCGGCGGGGGAGGGTAGCTGGTCGTCGCCGGGGGCTGGTAGCTGGTGGCATCTGTCGGCGGGGGCTGATAGCCCGTAGCGGGGGGCTGGTAGCCAGTCGTGGGCGGCGCCGAGTACCCTCCAGCGGCGGCGGAAGCGTCCTAGCAACCTACATCAGCATCCCGCAGAACAAGTCGGAGAGCGGAACAGAAACTCACTCCATATCCAGGGGCCTGGTAACCACCCTCGGGCGGCGGCGGGTAAGCGGCAGCGTTGGGGTCGTAGTAGCCGCCAGCACCGGGCATCTGGGGCTGCTCGGTGGCAGGGTAGGCACCGTCGCTCTTGTAGACGTCCATCTGGACGACAGCCTGCTGCTGAGCGGCCAGCGCAGCAGCCTTCTTCTTGTCGGCACCTTCACGGATCACGATGAGCCAAGAACACTACTGCCCTGCGCGGCTGACACTTACTCTTCTTGAAGAAGTAGCACGCAACGCCCAACAGAAGCACGGCCGCGACACCGCACATCACGGCGATGGCGACGCTGCCGCCAGTGCTAAGGCCACCGCTGGGCGGGTTGTAGTATGTAGGAACGATGGCTAGACGCGAAGATTCTCAGTATCCCCGTGTCTCTCCGGCGGCGCCAGCGCGATACCAACTGTAGCCGGGAAGGCAGTACGAAGGGAAGTAGTAGATGCAGTTGCTCTGGGTGCAGGAGCCCCGCGACAGGTCGAAGTACCCGGCAAAGTAGTTGCTCCATGAGGGGCCCGAGCAGTAGCTTCAAGGGGCCAGAACGGAACAAAAGTAGTCCACGCAGGTCAAAGCAGGGCGGGAAAGGACGCGGGGGGCGAAGATGTGCGCCAGTGGGTCAATCAGGCAGGGGTGGCCGTCGGAGTAGGAGGGTCGCGGCAGGTTCAGATACGGTCAGCTCGGGGAGCAGCGCGTCCAGCCGACATGGGAACCCACCACGCGCACGCCGACATGGCTGCAGAGGTTCTCCGGTGGGCGAGAACGGAGTTGTAGCGAAGCCCTGAAAGTGTGGTGGGGTACTGCTGCTGCGCCTGCACCGCCGGCCGGTGCCTGCTGGCTTTCCATCAGCCCAGACCAGTGAAAGATCGCGAGGTTGAAGCGCACCGGACAAGATCGTATACCACTTTTGCGTAAAGGCAACCATAGGATCATCCTTCTTGGATGGACCGGCATTCCAGGTCGAGTGCACAGATCGAAGTGTCGTCCATAGAAGGCAAGTCAAGCCCCACCATCACGAGTTCGAACCTCCAGTAATCAGATGATTCTACCATGATGAAAATGCTCGACGCTTTGTCCAATGCCTTGGGGATTGGGAGCATCCGGTGACGAGTGCTGATCACGGCCCCCTGAATTCCCCGAGGACCACCGCTCGCCGAGGACTGGTCATTGTTTAGGCAAGCAGGCGACACACGCGTCGCCGGCATGGCAGTCGCGGCGGCGCGGCGTACCGACGCGCGCCTTGGTGCCGGAGTCCCCCAAGAGCCTGCAAAGGCCTCGTTTCCCGGCGCCGGGTTCCTGGCGGACGAGCGCGCGGCCCTGGTGCAAAAGCTCGTGGAATGTGCCTCGAGTGGCATCGTTGGCGAGGTGAGAGTCCGCCGTACCGATTCATGGCGTCCCCTGAACATCTCCTTGCGGCGACCTCCGCGGCAGACTCTCCACCCGACCGTTGTGCCGCTTCCTCCCTTCCTCTTTCCGAGCGGCTCTCCAAATGCTCTGGTGTGGCACGTTCCGGCATCGGTGGACCACTGGCTACGTCGGGTCGCGGGCCCGGGATCGTTCTTCGTTGCAACCGCCGTCCCGCCGAAGAAGATGCCCGCGGGCTTGGTGTCCCGCAAGAAGAAGGCAACCGAGGAGGATCCCCTGCTCGTGGAGCACACTGCGGTGCTCACCCGTCGGGAGTCAACGGACGTGGACGCGACGACGAGGAACGATTCCCGTGGAGCAGGCGGACTGGTTGGCGGCCCGGGGCACGAACAGCCTGAAGCTGCCGTGAGTTTCGATTCGGAGCTCTCGAGAATGTTTTCGCTTATCGTCTGCCGGTCTCGTTGTGCAGCCGACCTACCTGTTTCCTATGGTACCGGCGACGCACACACCCCTTCCGATGCAAGCCGCGCGACATCTCCTCGCAGTCTTTTCCTCCGCAGCACAGTCCGACCCCGGATTCACAGCCCTCCCGAGGATGTTTGCGTACGCGACACTTTCGTCCGGGGAGCGCAACTTTGTCGGTGTGCAGGGTCTGGGGGATGGACTGATGGCTAAGCCAGATGAGCTGGCCATCCAGAGACGGATGGTAGTCTACGATATTGCCGACCAAGGTTGGTTGTTCGCACGGAGGCTGAAGCCAGTTTTCTCATCCGCTTAAATTGCCCAGCACCTCTGACGGCAAAGTTCCCGGATGTCCGTCCCGCCTTCAAGGCCGGGGAAAAGCCTCCGGCCATTGAACTCGAGGGGTCTTCGGACTCGATCATGGATGTCAACAAGTTCCTGCTCGATTTCACGCTCGACCTGGACGAGGCCCTTCCAGAGGATGCCGATGCAGAACTCCCATCGTGCGAGGTCAAGATCAGATTTGATATTGTGCACGGCATCGGCTTTTCATCGCTCCCCAGTAACGAGGTACAGTTGTCCGTCGTCGTTCTCGACGGCGGTTGTTCTCATTGGTATTCCAACAGGCAACACCTGCGCCCGTGACCTCGTCCCATCTTGCGCTTCACCTGGACTACAATCCTTCCACGGCCACGGCACTCCCTCCTACGCCCCTTGCACTTCCTTTATCTGACCCTGCCGGTGCCGTTCTTGAGATTGGCTACGTCCCGTGGCCCCGAGATCGCATCTCTCACCTGGCCACTGCGAGAACCTGGCGCGAATGGAGGATTCTAAGCCAATGGTGCGCCCAAGCCGACAGTGGAGAGGAAGAGGGCGAGGCTTGGAAGATCTCCAGACCCGTGGAGGGAAGAGCGGCGGCGGAGAATGTGGACAAGTGGATCGAAGGTACGAACAACCAAGCACGGTTCCTGGACACCACCTTACGACCCATCGCATGCAGCTCTCGAAAACGAAGGCGGATCTTCAGCAACGGCCTCCGCATACGACCTGGACGAGGAGTTTGCGGCTGCGGTGCTCGACAACGATGACGAGTCCGCAGACCAGGACGGGGAGGACGGGCTCAAGGTACCTCCACTGCCGACACCAAGCGCAAGCGTATCCGGGACGCATTCGGCAGGCAGGAAGGATCTTGATTTTACGGAGAGGATGTGGAACTTTTTGCTTTGTGAGCTCGGGCATCGTGCGCGATCGCCCATGGTCGCTCACGCTATTGCACCGAACAGCTGCGCAATCCAAGATGGACCTCGTTGATGCCGTGACGGCCATCGTCGACGCTTTGGAGACCGGCAAGCTCCTCCCCCCCGTCGGCAAGCACAACCCCACTCCTATCGCCAAGCTGGTGCGCGACTGCATCCGCCTGCACTCGCTGCGCACCGCTGCTTCGTCACAGACGGACTCGCTGCAATCGTACATCGAGAGCGGCTTCGATGCCGTTCTGGAGCAGCTCTGGGCCAACGTCTGCATGCTCGGCATCTGGAAGGTCGGCCGCGATGCGCGGGCCCTCCTTTCCGGCATCGTGGAAACGGATGTGCTGGATCTGTTGCTGGTGAACCCCGTGACCCGCGTTCCCTACGGATGCACGCCGGACGCTGCGCCCGCGCTCTCCGAAGAGGACCTGGAGAACATGAACACCGATCCGGCCGTGCACGAGATCCGCTGGGCGGTCCGTGCTTTGGAAGGCCTTTGGCGTGGGCTTGAACTCTTCCGCTTCGTCGCCGAAAACGCAATCGGAGTCCCTCACGGCCCGGTCAAGCGCGTGGTGGCGGCCATGCTCTCGGACCTCGTGGCGGAAGCCCAGGTGCGCGCACAGATCATTCTCCAACGGGAACGGGGCATTTCGACGGGCGCTCGCAATCCGGCGCCGATGGATTCGGTTCGGACTGGGCAAGGAGCCATCGCATACCGCGTTGGACTGCCGAGGGTGTCTGTGGCCACGAGCCGGTTCATCGGGCACGTTGCAAAGAGGTTCGGACCGGCCATTCCCGCATCGTACATGGCCTTCTAACCCGTTTCACTGCAAGCTTCAAGCCCTCCGAGTGGACCCTGAAGGTCCGATCGGAGGACGCCGCCGGCTTTCCCGAGCGTCACCTGATCCTGACGCAGCGCCGCGACGCGAGCGTGGCCGCGGGCCTCTTTGCTGAGCCTACCGAGCCGATTGCCGCCCCTGAGCAAGGTGAGCTGCAGTGCCATTTCGGCTTGGCTGGTCTGATTCCAGGACCTTTGCTCCAGAGCTCGATGACGTCCATGACCTTACCATCGGCCCGGGGGCCGGTCTCTTGGCGGGGCGGCAGGATGCTGGCGGGCTAGCCTTTGCCGTCGGGGACGATGAGGACCGTACGGTGTACGACGCGGCAGTTTCTGTAGCGCGAAGAATCTGAATCTATCCCTAGTTAAGGCGGTCCACCTATAGCCTGACTGCCATGAAGGGACCGAAGACGCTGTGGCAGCGTCAGCCAGCTCCCTCCCGGCCGGCCTCCGCAGCGGCCCGCATACACAATCCCCCCGCCCCACCCCCGCGGGCCCGCCGCGCCCCTCCGCGGCCGCGCGATCCGCCTCCGCTCTTCAGCCGCCGCGCGCCGCGCCCACCGCCATGGCGCCGGCCATCAGCGACCTCGTCGGCCGCACGCCGAAGTTCCTGTCGGGCATCTACGGCCTCCTGGCGCTGCTCGGCGTGTCGGCGCTGGCCGCGATCACAATGGGCTCCGTCGGCCTCGCCGGCCCGACCAAGACCGCGTCGATCTACGCGAACGGCACCTTCATCGGCCTGGTCGTCCTCGGGTCGATGTGCCTGGCCGCCTTCGTGCTCGGCCTCCTGGGCCACCTGCGCCACGAGACCGCGTACTGGTTCCTCTTCCTGCTGCTCTCTTTCCTCGGCCTGATCGGCTCCGCCGTCGTCGCCGTGATGTGTGGGTGCCCGCCGTGCGCCCGCCCCGGCGGCGTGTTTGTAACCCCGCCGCCCCGGCCCGCCAGCGATCATCTCCTTCGTCTTCTTCTCGAACGACGTGAACGGCTTCGCCTGGGTCGTGTGGTACAACATGTCCCGGGACGAGGGCCGCAAGTTCGAGGAGCAGAACAACTGCGTCGGCTTCGACGGCGCAAACGGCTGCCAGGACGAGGTCGCCAGGGTAATCCGCGACACGTTCATCTCTGCCATTGCAATCTCGTGGTTTGTTTTCTTTGGGCTCCTCGCCGTTGTCGCCTTGACGTGCTATGCGACGCACAAGACCAAGAAGCCACGCAACATCGCCTCCCTTAACTCGAGCGGCATAGCCCGCGTGCCCTCCGTCGGTACAGCTTCCCGCAACGCGATCGATCCCTCTATGAGCGGCATGGGCTCTGGCTACGCCACCTCGCTCAAGGCCACCGCGGTCGACGATGCGGAGCTCTACGACCCCAGCGCGTCGGGCGGCGGCCGCAAGAATTCGCTCGCCGCGCAAGCCATGGCCCAAGCGATGGCAGCGCAGTCCATGCGCTCGTACGGGGCGAACCCCTACCTGTCGTCGCTGCCCCAGGCTGCCGGGAAGTATCCGTACCCACCGCCCGTGCAGCGCGTCGGCACCGGGTCGACGACCATTTCGAACGGAGACGTGTATCAAGCGATCGCCCGGGTGCCTACAGGCCAGGGCGCCGAGATGGCTTACGCGCCGCCATCCGTGTCTCGCGTCGGGACCGGATCCTCGACGGTCATGACGAACCCCACGGACGTTGCGCAAAATGGCGTTCCTCCGGGAGGTTATCAGATGCCCCCAGCGCGGCGCCCATCGGCCGCCGTGTCAGCAGGCATGCCGAGCGGAAACATTCCATCCGGCACCGTTCCGTCGGGCACCATTCCCTCGGGCAACGTTCCCTCGGGCACTGTTCCCTCGGGCACGATTCCCGGAGGGGCCGCGCCAAACATGGCCGCAACGTTTCCCATGGTCTACCCCGGTGCAGGCTACCAGAACGGATATGCCAACATGCCCCTTGTTGGGGCCGGGGCAGCGTCGATGCCGATGTACCAAACGGGCGCCGCACCCACGCTCCCCATGGCGTACCCGGCGATGATGCCCAACGGAGTGCCTCCGGCGGCGCTCTACCGGACTGGGACGGGGAGCGCCATGCCGGGTTATGTGCCGCAGCAGGTGCCGCAACGCTTCCGGTCGGTCACGGACAGCTCCGCCTTGCCGGCTCCTTTGAACGATCCCTACCGCATGAGGACCCATTCGGCCAATGTGCCCACCGCTAGTACTGCGTACGCCGCCCAACCGGCACATGAGGACGACGAGTTCCCGGAGCCCGATCACGAGGAGGAGGAGAACGTGATCACGTGGGGCACAACCGAGGACATGGCGCAGCAGGCGGAGAGGATGGCGACCCGCGCAGCGAGCTCGGGCTATGTGCAATGATCTCGAGTTGTTGGATTTGTTTGGAAGAGTTTGCAGCTTTGTCATGGAAACCCACATGAGTATGCTCTATGTATACGACCCCACAATCATAAGCGATCCGTCAAGCAGGCAGAGCCCGGATAGGTTGATGCATTGGAATGAGACTCCGGCGTCAGCATTTCGAGCACGGGCGCGCTATCGCCCGCGCTCGCCTCAATTGATCGCGTTGTGCGCATACACTAAAACGCAATCGCCTACTACATCCCGTCGTCGGCGTCGAGCGAGCGAAAATGAGCGGCAGGGATATCTCCAAGCTCGTGAAGTTGGCGGCCGTCCAGGTCGCCATCTCTCACGCCCTGCGCATGATTCCTCCGGAAGTCCAACAAAGGACCAACGTTGGAAGGCTGCACGCGGCCCTTGCTGGCACCGTGGCGATTCTCTTGACGGGATATGGACGCTCTTTTACGCCCGGCTGTCGGTAGAGTTGCGGCCCAGTCTCTCGTGCACGCGGCTCACTGCCTTCCGGACCGTCTCCCACAGACCGAAGGTTGCTGGGGAACCATATTGCCCCCACGCACACGTTTGACGCGAAGGGAGATTCTTTGGAGACCCCTTGTGACAAGATTCACCCCGGCGAGCCGTACGTTCTGGGTGGCATGAGGGTCGGAATCGCGTTCTCATCGTTCCCACGTTGCAGGGAATGCACAAAGGCCCTCGTCGCCGATCTGCCTACCATGGCCAAGCGTATCACCCGCTTCTATGTTCAGCTCTACCTGATCCAAGCCGTCATTGGCATCGTGGCGCGCGGGCGGGGCAAGGTCGACCACGAAGCGCTGCGTCGCCTGCCGGGCAACATCGCAGGCTCGATCGCCTTCTTCCTTAGTTTTGCGGCAATCGAGAGGTTCCTCACCTGCCGTGTGGCCCCCCGCCCAATCAAGGACAACCTGCTGGCGTACGGAGTCCTCACGGCCTTCGCCGCACGCGTTGCGAGCCGCTTCGAGTCGGAGCAGAGACTCATTGGC
This sequence comes from Hyaloraphidium curvatum, assembly GCA_025558095.1. NCBI lineage: Eukaryota > Fungi > Monoblepharomycota > Hyaloraphidiomycetes > Hyaloraphidiales > Hyaloraphidiaceae > Hyaloraphidium > Hyaloraphidium curvatum. The sequence continues at coordinate 185,983 of JAIVFI010000032.1, read as the reverse complement.
ATCAACAAACTGGTAAGCTATATCGCAATTGCCATCGCAGCGTTTTCTGATCTTGCCGGCCAGATGATCGGCTACATCGCATCGGAGTTCATGCCCGGGGCCGGCATCTTCTACCTGGTCGCCATCTTCGTCGCGTACGGCACCGGGCTCGCCCAGACGGAGGACTTGATCCGCTCGACCATCACGGCCAACTTCCAGTAACCAGCTTCGTTTTCCTCGATAATACACTGGTCTAAATTCCTCGCGATGTCATTCCTTGCGATGTCCTTGGGGCCCGAGTGGGCCAAGTTGGATCGCCACTCCTTGGGCAGAGCCATACACGCCGCCGTACTGTACAATTTTCTTGGTATTGCCAAATCGTTCCTCAATTCCGAGCCATGTGGGGTTGTCCAGAGTACACTACAGTCCAAGGTTTAGAAACTTTGCGTGCTATCGAACTTCGTCAATGTCCGTCATGATTGCATCTTCCAGTTTGCGCAGGGTGATGAGACCGTCCATCTCGGCGTGGGAATCGTAGATGTGGTAGTCCACCGAAGTTCCGTCGCTCCCGGATTCGTACCCGTCGAGCATCCTCCGCTCCGCCTCCATCGCCTCCTCGATCCTCAGCTGGAACTCGATCCAGTCCGTGCCGTAGAGGTAGCTCGCAAACATCCACCAGCGCGGCATCGTCGTCTCGCCCGTGCCGAAGAGGGCCATCTCGAGGGACTGGAGCTGCTTGCAGAAGCCCTCATTGGGCCTGACGATCGGCCGCCGCACAAAGACGTAGTAAAAGGCAGAGCGCAGGCTCCTGAAGATGGCATGGTCGGATTCGGGGTGGCATTCGCAGACGGGACCGATGCCGTAGCGGCCCGACGACTGCATGAGGAGGTAGGCGAGGACGATGGTCGCCGATCGCGAAACACCGGCATGGCAGTGCACGAGGACTGAAGGAAAAGGTCGGTGAGCAACGTGCAAGAGGTAGCTGGTTCATTCTGCCCACCGTTGATTCCGCGAGATACCCTGTTTGCGATGATCTCGCAGACACTGTCGAACAGCCCTCCAATGTGCACTCCGACGGCGTCGTCGATCTCCAGATCGATGTAGTCGATGCCGTCGACCTTGGAGCCGGCCGAAAAGGCGCCCAGGCGGATGACCATGCCGATCGAGTAGCCCCCCACGTGCTCTGGCAGCGCCGCGTGCGCGGAGCCGAGGTACAGGTGCGGCACAATCTCGACCGGGTGGTCGTTGCTGTGCCCGCCCGGCATGCGGCCGTACCACACGGCGTCGACGAGCTGGTCCTGGTGGTTGCGGATGGCGTCCATGCGCGGGCAGGGGTAGTCGAGGCACAGCTGCGGGTAGAGCTTCCTGAAGTTGCGCAGGCCGCCAGAGAGGTACAGAGTGAGGGGGTGTCCCGCGGTGAACTGCGCGATGCTGAACGAGGCGGCGGATCGGAAGGCCGAGGGCGGTGGCGGGGGCAGGCTCATGTCGCCTGACTCGCTCGCCGTCTCGCTAGCCTCGTCGCGCGGCGCCTTCCTGCAGTCTTCCTCGGTCGCATAAATGCATTCCGTGGCGAACTGCCTCCTTTCGGAGCAGCGGGGACAGGTGACTTCCTCGCCTGGCCGGTCGTCTCGGCCAATGAGGCTGCCCGCGCTCGGGTCGAACTCGTCCGCAATCTCTCGGGCCAGCGACTCGCTGAGCCTGTGCGCGAAACCTCCCTCGGCGCCGAACTCGTCGATCACGACCGTCAGCCCGTGCAGCCGCCGCTGCCAGTGCGGGTCCGAGATGTTGGAAGAGGCTTGGTACACGGCCCGGTCCAGCTCCTCGAGGTCCTCCGGATGGACGATCCATTCGCTGGGATCCACGCACTGCATCGGCGATCCCCTGGAAGTTTGCCTTCTCGGTGATGAGAGGTCTGGATTGGGATGGGGAAGCGGGAAATAAGAAAAAGAATGGTTAAATCGTCCACAAAAAATGCATACCTTCGTCCAAATCCGCAGGAGTCGGCCGTATATGGACGCCCTCCAGATCCTCGTCGTCGTTCTCGTAAGTCTCCTCGTCACCAGACTCGGTTTCCTCCTTGAGATCGACGCCCGAGTCCCTTTTCTTCTTCGTCCGCGACGGGGTGCTTGCCGCGCTCTCGCTCCCATCGCCCTCGGAAGGCACTACAACCTCCGAATCCGGAACGCCCCTCTCCATCGGCATCTGTGCATCCGCATCCGAGCTCCTGCGGCGCTCCGTCTCGACCAGCTTGCGCATCGGCACCAGCCGCACGGCCTCCCTCGTCCTGGCGATGCTCGCGAACCGGCGGCTCCCGACGATCGGCGGATAGTCGTGGAACCTGTCCATGGATGATGCCAGCCACGAATCCGGCGCCTGCGGCTGCTGCGCCGATACGGTGCCCGGTGCCGGGGCGTCCATGGCGGACCTCGCCGGCGCCTGGCCCGACGGCTCAGCCGTGGCATCCACGAGCAGCACGTTGAAAAAACGGCCGCGCAAAAGGTCGACCAGCTGGTCCGCCGAGATGGAGTTGCAGCCCAGCGGCGCGTCGTCGGGGAACGCCGTGGCGCCCTCGCTGCCGTCGCCCGAATCCCCCATCGACGGCGGGTCCGCCGCATCCCGGGACCCGTCCACGACCGCGCCCAGCATCATTTGCGCGCCGCCTATTTGTCCCGTCCGCTCCTGCCGCCGCCGCCCGACCCCCTGCGTGTGGCAAAGCAACCGTGCGGATGGCCGGAGGGGGAGGGGGGAAGCAAAGCGTCAGAACCGCTCGACGCCGCGCATGAAACCGCCGCCGGCCGCGATCAGTCGGATTCCGCCCGAATCCGCGGTGCCGGCCCGCCCTCGGCCGCACCCGCGCCGCCCGGCCATCCCGCTTGCGCAGCTCACCTTCCGAATCCCTCGCTCAACTGCCGCGCCCCGCCGCTGCCGCCCGCCGCCCGCGTTGTTCGGTAGCGGAAGACTCTCGTGCGCGGTGCGGGCCGTCTCGGCTCGGCGTCCTGGCCGGGTGGTTGCCTTTTTTCAGGCCGGAATCTGGAGCTCGAGAAGCGCGGGCGGCTGTGCGTGCGGCCCGCTTCATCACGCCCCCCCTCCCTCTTCTTTTCCCGTCCCCTCAGGGGATCGAGGGACCGCCGCAGGCAATCGATCTCCGCCGCACCGGACTCAATCCATCATCTAGTACCTGCAGCTGCCCGCATACCGCGGCGCGAGTACCACATCCCGCGCCGTCCGCGTCCCGGTCAGGTACATGAGGAGCCTCTCGAGGCCGAGCCCGAATCCGCCGTGCGGCACCGTCCCGAAGCGCCGCAGGTCCAGGTACCAATCGTATTGGCCCCCCTCCAGAAGCCCTGCCGCCCGCATCCGCGGCTCGAGCCGATCCGCGCGCTCCTCGCGCACGCTGCCCCCCACAAGCTCGCCGATCCGCGGCAGCAGCAGGTCCGTGCAGGCCACCGTCACCCTGCCCGCGAGCAGCTCGGCGTCCGTAGCGCCGGCGACGTCGGCGTCCCCGTTGGCCCGCATATAGAACGGCTTGACGCCGATCGGGTAGTCTGTCACGAAAACGGGACCGCGGCAGACCTCCTCGGCCAAGAACTTTTCGTGCTCCGTCTGCAGCGCCCGGCCCCACTCCACGGGGAAAAAAAAGTCCCGTCCGCTCGCGCGGAGCACCTCAACGGCGTCGGTGTAGCTCATCCGCGCGTAAGGGCCCTCAGCAAGGCCCCGTACCAGCTCCGTCAGCCACCCTTTGCCGCTCCCACTCCCCTCCTCCGCCATCCTCTCGAAATGTTCCAGTTCTCCCGAGCACCGCTCCAGCGCGCCGGCCGCCGCCGCCCTCGTCGCCCCCTCTGCCACGACGCAAACATCCTCCAGGCCCCGAACAAAGGCCACCTCGGCCTCGAGCATCCAAAATTCGGCCAGATGCCGCGCCGTATGCGCCGGTTCGGCCCTGAACGCCGGTCCCAGTGCGTACACCCGCGGCAGGGAGCCGCAGCAGGCCATCTCGAGATGCAGCTGCGCCGAGACGGTCAGGTACGCTGGGGCGCCGAAAAAGTCCGGGGGCTGGCCAGGGGCGGGGGGCCGCGAGACGGAAAAGACCTCGCCACCGCCTTCGCAGTCGAGGGAGGTGATAAGCGGGGCGTGGATGTGGACGAAGCCGTTGTCCTGTCCGTCGAGCGTCAGCAACGCGGCCTTAGGAAGCACCGCAACGAGGCAGCCCACCTCAAAGTAGCGGTGGATCGCTCTGACCACCGCATCTCGGAACCTCCACGCCGCAGCAAACGTCCGCGTCCTCGTCCGCAGGTGCATGTGCTCCCGCAGGTGGTCCGCCCCCATCTTTGCCTTTGCCAGCGGATACACCTTCCGATTCCCCGTCAGAAGACACCCCAACACCGCCAGCACACCGACCCACCGCCGCATCGCAGTCCCCGAGGATCTCCCACCCCTCCGCCTTGAGCTCCACCCCCTGCCCCCTCCCCCGGCTCTCCACCACCCTCCCCGTCACCCGCACGCTCGCTCCCGTCGGCACGTGCGCGCTCCCGGGCAGAACGCACTGCAGCGCCGCGAGGGAGGAGCCGTCGGAGAGCTCCAGGAAGGACACGGACTTCTGCGCGCGGAGGGAGCGAGCCCAGCCTTGGACCGAGATTGGGGCGGGCGAGGGCGAGAGGAGCAGGGATTCGGCGATGGTGAGGGGCAGGGTGGAGTGCGCGCGGGAGAGCGCGCGTCGGAGGAGTAGTCGGGGCCGGAGGAGGGGGAGCATGGCGGGAAAGAGGGGGGAACGCCAGCGGCGCGCCGAGCGGTTGTTTACCTGTGGCTCCGATTCGCGTCCGCGATCCCGGGTACACCTCAATTCGCCGAATCGCCGACCCGCAACACCCTCCGTGCCATATCCTCCGCGATCTCGGCCACCGTCCGGTTCCCGTCCACGGCTTCGAACGGCACCCCCTCCACCCGGCCGAACGCCTCCCTCACCCTGTTCCCGAAAGCCTCGTCCTCCAGCTTGGCCTCGAACGAGATGTTTTCCTCCCCCGCGCGCTTCCCGGTCCGGCGTAATCGCTCCGCCTGGGGCACGTCAAGGAAAAGGACGAGGTCGGGAGGGAGCAGGTCCGCAGGGAAGGGGATCGAGAGCGAGGCGAGGTCCGCGGCGGTGAGATCGGAGGAGGCAGCGGTCCATGAGACGGTCGAGTTGAAATAGCGGTCGCAGAGGACGGTCCGGGGAGGGTTGGGCGCGTCCAGCGACGATAGGATCTCTTCGGCGGCCACGTAGTTGCCCGCGGCGTAGAATGCCCGCTGCACCGACTCCTCAGCGGCGTCAAACAAGGGCCGAATGGAAGCCAACGATTTTGGCGGCGTCCGGGTTGCCGCAACCGGGGGTGGGAGAAGCCCCGCGAGCGCGGCGGCCGCGGAGCTCTTGCCCGAGCCGTCCAGGCCCTCGATCACCAGGAAGTGGAAGCGCCGGCGTTCCGGTGGCGGGCGGAGGGCTCCGGGGTCGGCGGCCAGGCGTGTCGCCAGCCGTTCGATCGAACGGTTGAACGCGTCCAAGGAGGCGGCCTGGGCGCTGTTTGCAGGCCGGGGCGGGTGCGCAGCGAGAACATTTGCAGCATCGGGGAGCGACGCGTATATATTCTTGATGGCCCGTGGCTTGCCACCGACCCGGGGAAGCATTTCGGGGGGGATGCTGGGGAGCGGACCCGCGCTGGCGGCTGACGATCCCAGCGCCCTGCACTCAGGGAGCTCGGCGCCGGGGGCGGGCGCCACGATGGGCGACTCCGGAGGCTCGGCGTGGGCTGAAGAACCGCTCGCATTTGATCTGGACGCGATTCTGGCGTCGGCAAACGGCCCGCTGTACGATGGCGACGGGGACGACTTCGGCAGCTTCCCGGACCCGCGCGGCGACAACTACGACTACGCCCCGCCGGAGCCGCAGCGCGCGCAGCTCTCAGATGGCGGGCGGCCGGCGGCCGGCGGCGGGCGGGCCGGAGGCGGCGCGGGGGGCAAAGGGGCACGCGCACCGCAGGCCGCAAAGGCCGCCGAGCTGGTCGCACGTGGCGAGGGCCCGCCGCTGCGGCGCGCCTGCAACTTCTGCACGAAGCGGCGGCGCAAGTGCGACGGCCAGACGCCCGTGTGCGGCACCTGCAGGGCGCGCAACGGGTGGGTGGCACTTCGCACCCTTCTTCGCACCCCCTAAACTCTCTCCAATATCCAGCGAGTGCATCTACGATGTCAACCGCAAGAAGTTGGTGCGCGATTCGCCGTGGCATGAGCTCGTGAAAGACGGCACCGCGACGGCCGTGCGCCAGGCATTGGCATCCGACGGCGTGCCGTTCGCCCCGCCGCAGCGCTCGCCGGACGATCCGCAGCCGCCGAAGAAGAAGAAGCAAGCTGCAGCAAAGCCTGCCAAGCAGGCACGTCAGCAGTCGCCGCCGCAGGAGCCCCCGCGCCGGCCGTCGCCGCCCCAACAGGCGGGCCGGCAGCAGTCGCCGTCGATGCAGGCCCCCTGGCTCGGGCCGCCGCTGCCGCCCTCGCAGCCGGGCTCGTTCCCGTTCCCCGGCTTCGATTTGGCCGACCGTTCTTTCTCGACAAACAGCTCGGCGTCGTACGAGGGCAGGAAGCAGCCGGCCATGACCCCCGCGATCGCGCTTCAGCGGCTCGGTGCCTTCTTCCCCAACCACCCCTCCAACGCCGCGACAGCGACCTTCCCACCCTCTTTGTCTTCGTCGACAGCGTCGGCTTCATCGGCGTCATCGGCCTATGGTCGAGAGAGAGCGCCTTTTGCGGCCGCGCTCGCCTCGGCCACTGCTCCGCTCATCGTCTCTCCGACTATCGAGGCCTCCTCCCGCCTACCTGATCCACTCATGGCTAACCCCCCGTCGCGCCCGCGGACGGACGCTGCGCGTTTATCGGTCGTCCCCGACGGCGCATCGTACGGCGTCGTCGGCAATATGGCCGCGGACCCTCGGCTGCAGGCCCCGCGGGCCAGCCAGCGGCAGCTCCTCCAACCGGCGCCCGAGGCCGTCCCCGACGTGGACTCGCTGCTCGATTACGTGCAGAAGGTGCTGCAGCTCCAGCAGCAGCAGCAGCAGGAGGCCATTTTCCAGCAGCTGCAGCAGGAGGCCATGACCGAGGAGGGCCTGAAGCGCGCCTTCATCCGCGACATCGTGCCCTGCATCCCGCGGCACCTCCGTGCGTGGATCTTTGGCCGCCTGCAGGCCGATTCGGAGTTTTCGGAGTACTTTGTCGACCTCTCGGTGCCCGCGCGCCGCTTCCCGGGCCCGCATGTGCTCGTCCCCCTCCTCTCGGCGTGCAAGCGCCTCATCGTGCGCCACGTCACCCTCCCCGCCTTCCTCCCGTCCCTCGTGCACGTCATTCTCTTCTCCACCGTGCTCTGCATGATGGCCGCCGACCCCAACGGCGAGCAGGAGCCCCTGGGCGCCGACGAAGGCGGCGACAGGAGCAACTGGACCCCGCTGTCGTTCCCCCTGGCCGCCAAGGAGGTGCACGCGCTCCTGCGGGTGTGCGTGGGCATGTCCAAGCGGATGGGGATGAACAAGGAACCCGTGGGGAGGGCCAACGTTGCCGACGAGGTGGTCGAGAAGACCATCAAGGAGAGCAGGATCATCACCTCCGAGGTGGACATCGGCGCGGGCATCCTGTTCATGGACGGCGCGGGGGCCAGCGTGAGCGCCGACAGGATGAACCTCACCCGCAGGCTGTGGTGGACGCAGTACATGACCGACAGGGTGCTGGCCTTTCTCGAGTTCCGCCGGACTTTCATCGACGACGCCGACTGCTCCATCTACCCGCCGCACCTGGCGAAGGACGCTGTCGATGCGGCGTCGCCGCGCTCGCCCAACTCGCAGAACGGGTCCAGCTCGTCGCACGACCTGGGGAGCCTCGACACCTCGGACTTCGAGTCGATCGCCCCCGACTTTTACCTCCGCGGCTTTTCCCTCCTCGGGCGCGTCATCAACTACCGCGTCTCGTGCCGCATGTACCGGATCGACCCCCTGTCGGACGACGACCCGGGGCGGCGCGCTCTTGCCGACGACCTGGATCTCTTCCGGCGCGCGTTGCCGGGTATCTCAAGGGCCTTCGAGCGGCCGCACTCCAAGCCGTCCACGGTCGAGTACTACCGCTCCGTTGTGACGTCGCTGCCGCGGTCGGCCCTCGAGATTTTCGCCAATGCGCTGCTGCTGCACAACGCGGCAACGGTGCTGCTCGCCGCGCCTGCTTCGGACGCGACCCCCGAGGCGCTGGCCCGCTGGTCAGGCACCGCGCATGCGGACAAGATGGCCGAGGCCGCGGGCAGGTCGGCCAACATCACCACCAACATGCTGTGGTCGGACGTGTTCGTTGCCGACGGGCACAGCCTGCCTGTCGTGGGGTTCGGGCAGGTGGCGGCGTTCCAGGCGGCTATGGCGCTCGTGACGCTGCTGGTTGCCAAGCAGGTTTGTTTCCCGTCCTTGCCTGCCCGCCAATCTCTTGCCCGACCTTTTTCTTTTCCTTTAGACCAAGGCCCGCGGTACGCCCAACGCCTTTGCCGCCGAGTCGGGTTTCCGCCCGCCCTTGCGTACCCTCGCGCTGTACCTCCTCGCGCCCAACGGCCAATCCTCCCCGCGCTTCGACGCCGATCTCGACGCCGCCGTGCGCGTACACGCCAGGGGGCTCGAAGGGCTGATGAACGCCTTCGAGCTGTTCCGGCTCGGGTCAGCGGGGTGGATGGCGGAGCGGGCGGCGGCCGTTGCGGCCGAGGTGGCCGAGGGGAGGAGGCTGCCGTGTCCGATCGAGGAGATTGGGAAGGGGTGGCTCAAGGGGTCGTGGTGAGCGTCGTCCTCCGGGGTTCGAGGGCGGGCCGGGAAGGGAGCAGCGATCGCGATTGAGGATATGCTCGTTTGATTTGATACAGGAAGAATGGCTACACGAACGGAGTTTTTGAGGATCAGGTAGCACTGTCGGTTTGTCCTACTTGCACGCGCTGTGCAGGCGGGCGTTGCTTCACCAACGCGACTGTCCGGGCGCCTGATGCGGAGACGTAAGACTTGCGGAGCCGAAGGAGGCGACCGGGGACGTGTAGGGCGAAGTAGGTTTAACTGCTCGTGGGCGCACCGATCAACCAGGTGGGGCGAACGATAAAACGCACCGAACCCACTCTGCATGTTGAATGTCGATGGGTCGTAGGTTCCGGCGGTGGTGTCGATCCCGGCCTCCTCAGGAGTCAAGCCTACATCCGCGAGGAACTTTTCGATCGGATCAACCAACGCTTCGGCGTTGGTGATGTTGAGAAAGTGGGGCGCCCCGGGAACGACCACCATCTTGCTCTTGCCGGACTTGTTGCCCATGAGGTCGAAAATCTCCTGGCCCTTTTCGACCGGGTAGGCCATGTCCTGGTCACCGTGGAAGACGAGCGTGGGGATGTGCTCGATCCGCGAGAGCTGGTCGGTGATGTTGTCCCGACTGACCACTGCATCAACGACGTCCTGGCCGCCGACGATGGGAGTGGGGGTCATGGCCATCCGCGCTTCCATGGTGCGCCGTTCGTCGGCGGCTACCCCCGGTAAGAAGATGAGGACATGCTTCTCCCTCTGATCAGGGTCGGCAACCCACCAATGTCGTTCCCCAGGGCGATGTACGAGACCTTCTGGACCACGCCGTCGATACCCTCGCTGACCCACACGTCCCTCATGTTTCCCCACACCGCCCTCGTCTCCGGGTCCTCCTCGTCCGCGCTGGAACCCAAGATGACCAGCGACCTGAAGCGCGTCGGCGCCAGGATTGCCGCGCGCATGGCGACCATGCCACCCTGCGACGAGCCAAAGATGGACTCGGCCACCGGAACACCAAGATAGTCCAAAAGACCGAGCAGGTCGCGCGCAGAGTCCCAGAAGTCGAATTTGCCCTGGGAGGTGGTCCTCCCATGGCCGCGCTGGTCCCAGACGAGGCAGCGGTACTGAGGAGAGTGTCCGGATGTCGAAGCAAGACAGAGTAGCAGGAAGAGTAGAAGGATGCGATGAGGGAGTGTTCGAGGAGCAGGAATCCGCGGGGGACAGAAAGGAGAGGGCGAGTCAGACGCCTGAAATGGACGACGCCAACAGTCCCACCCGCGGCGAGAACTCTGCGACCTGCGGCGCGAACTGATCGCCCGAAACTGCGGGATTTCAGGGTTCAGGGGGCCGGTGTAGCGTGCGATGATGAGACCCACGGAAGAGGGCGTGGCAGAAGACGAGCAGCTCGCCGGCCGGATTGCCCGTCAGCCGGAAGTAGAGCTGGTTGTCGCCAACCGGCGCGTAGCCCTCGACCTGGAGCCCCGCCATCGTGATGGGCGACACGGGTGTTGAGGGACGCGCAGCCCTCTGGTCGAGGCCCTGTGATGGCCCTTGCGCTCACGCCCTTCAGCACACTCACGGTCGTCGCCCGTTGACATCGAAGGACAAAAGATTACTGGATGATCCTTTGAACAACAACGGTGAACAGCGGCATGAGTCCTAACTAGGCAATCCATCTACGACACCCTCCATCCACCCTGAACCCTCGGAACCTCAAAGTTTCGTCCTCCCTACAGTCACTGGGGTCCGTCAAACTCAGTCAAGGCTGCAGCACGGTGTTCGGTGACCGTTCGAGACTCAAACTCGGTAGGGATCCACCGGTGACACGTATGCTGGCTCAGGGGTCCTCTCGGCAAGCCCTCGGGACTGCTCCTCCTTGTGGAGAAAGGTGGCGGCAACGAGGCTGAAAGAGCCTTGCCTGTTCACCACGGTGTCGATGACACGCCGCAGCTTGCTTTCGTTCTTGAGCGTCGCGAAGGCATGGATGTGGCCGAGGGGCAGCTCGATGCGCGGGGCGAGCTTCGACACGGAAGCTAGGTTGGGAGGGTGGTCTCCATTCGCCGCCGGCCCCATGAGCGCCCTGGTGCCGGCTTGCAGCAGAGGCTCGCCCGTCGCCGTCCTCGGGAACCCGACCGGACCGGAGCGCCCATCCGTGCCCGCGTCCTCGCCGTCAGTCGACTCCCTGCGCGAGTCCGTTCCTCCGTAGAGCCCCAGGAGTCCGTTGACGGACGACCCGGCGGACTGCGACCTCGCCCTGCCGGTCCTCACTGCGTTGGCGGCCCCGGCTCCAGCACCCGCAGCAGACGTCCTGCTGTCTCCATCGCCCTCGCCTGAAGCCAGCGGTGCCGTCTTGACAACTGCGTCCGCTCCCGAGGGCCGACGCTGGCGCTTCCCGTGTGGGCTCTCCGGGCGGACCTTGCCTCGCTGCGTCGCCAACTTCTCCGATCGTCGATGGCGGCTGTTGGCCGAACCCTGGAGAAACAAAGCGATATGGCTTCCTGCACTATAGCGAGCTGGACGAGGCTCACCATGACGTTTGGCTGCGAGTGCGGCTGCGGAGTTCCAGCGTCGATCCCGGTGAGGACTTGGGGACCTTGTTTATTGGCGTCGCGCGCAAACAGAGTGGAACAGCATCACCTGCGTCCATTGCATGCAGACACGTCGCTGCAAGCGAAGATGCCGACGCAGGAGGAACACTACGGTCAGCATAGCACGCTTTTGCGGCCGCCGCTTTCCGTGTCTGAGTGCCGACTCCCCGTGGTCGACAATGCCTCCCAACTCTTTCGCGAAACCCCGTCGCAGAGAAGGTCCTCTCGGCCCACTACGATTGGATGACAGGTGCTGGAACGCCGGAGCTATTCGACACGAGGGTCGGCGACACGGTTGAGAAGCTACGCTCGCTTGGCATTTTCGAGGCTTCCCCGAGTGCCTCCCGCATCGCAGTTGACGCCGGGTGCGGCTCGGGCTATCAGTCCCTTGCCCTGGCCAAGCTGGGATTCGACGTGATTGCCGTGGACACTAGCCGCAGGCTCTTGGATGCCCTGGAGGCCAACGCTGCGCGCGTGGGGCTGGCCGACCGGATCAAAGCTGTCGACGGCGACATGCTCCAATTCCGTTCGTTCCTTCCCGGCGGGCCGGACGCCAAGATTGCGCTCTTCGTCTGTATGGGCGACACGTTGACCCACTGCACTTCGATGGACGAGGCCGCGAAGCTCTTGCGCGATGCTGCAAGCAACCTCGTGCCCGGCGGCAGGATTGTGCTTAGCTTCCGTCACCTGAAGAAGCTCGAGGGCCTGGACCGGTTCATTCCGGTCCGCAGCGAGGACAATCGCATCTTCACCGTGTTCCTGGAAACGCCCGAGGGAGAAGACAGGGTCGGCGGCAAGGTGCTCGTGCACGATCTGGTTTACGTAAAGGATCCCGCCGGATCCTGGACTCTCGCCAAGTCATTCTACCCCAAGATCCGCATCGATAGCGCGTCGGTGGTGGCGATGCTCCGCGGCGAGGGGCTCGAGATCTCGCGCGTGGAGGACGGACCGATGATCTTCGTTGTGGCCGAAAAGCCGGCAAAGTAGTCGAGAACGTAGGATTTTGCAACTCTTGGATGTTGCTGAGGCCAATTGATCGTGGCGCATGTTGAAAAGGCTCAACGGATCGGTCGGGTTTCGGATCTTGCGACGAGCAATGCGCCCTCAAGGAGATCCATTGCGTCCATTGCAGTGCATGGGATCCCGCCGCAAGGCCCCGAACACCAACACGAACAATTCTAGTCGGTTACATGCGCGGTCATGCAGTGCATTCGAGGGATTCCGGATTCAGTTGGGCTGCTGCGGCGGGGGATTATGCCGCGGGTGGGTCGCGTCTTGCCGCAGTCGCCGCAGACATTTGTCGGGGATCGCGCTTCGCCGCCGCAACGGCACATCGCGACCCGACTGCGGATCTCCCGGCACGGATCCCAGCTGATCTCGCACTTCCGGCCATTTCCGAGCGACCCGTGACCCGACGTCCGCCTCCCCGGACGAGCGGGTGCCGCCGCCACGCCAGGAAGCTGCCGCAAGCCTCTCCATCCCCCCGTCCCCCGTCACCGCTGCAGCAATTCATGGCCCTCCGCAAAGGGATCTGCCGCGGGGCGGTCGCCTCCGCGATTCTGCTCGCCCTGCTGGCCTCCGCATGGCCGGCAGCGGCCGCGCCCCCGCCCAAGCGGGACCTCCCGCCGTTCGACCCGTCGTGGCTCCAGGTGCCGGGCAACTCGACGGGCGGAGGACTCTCTCCCAACATCGTGGGCGGCTCGGCGACTGGGGCCAACAAGTACCCCTGGGTTGCATTCCTCGGCTGGGTTGATCCGTCATCCAACGTGGGCAACGCATGTGCCTGCCTGCCTAGCTTGTTGCTGATCCGTCTCAACCCCCTCGCAGAGCCTGTCCCCGGCCTGCACTGGATCGCTGATCAGCCCCACGCTGGTCTTGACTGCTGCCCGTTGGTTCCTGCAATTGGCCCCGACCCCTGCGCACGGCTGATCAGCCTGATCCCGCCTTGCAGACTGCGTCAAGATGCCCCTCAACCGGTGGATCGTGTGGATCAACAGGGCGGACTGGTCTGCCCCGGCCGACGGCAGGCGCGGATTCTACTTTTCGGTCAAGCGCATCTGGACGCCGCCGAACTGGAAGTGCGTGCCCGTCGGGATCAGCGATCCGTGATCCCGGGCGCTGATCCGTGATCCCGCCTCGCAGCCCCTCGACGACGTACGGGGACATTGCGCTTTTCCAGATCGAGCTCAGCAACGCGCGGTCGTCGCCCTTGGGAACCTCGTTCTACTTTGGCAACCCATCGGGGAGCACCAACTGGCCCACGCCCGTCGCCATCAACCTGGGCTTCCCCTCGATCCCGAGCACCAACCCCGCCTCCGTCGGGGACGCCCGCCTGAAGCGCGGGCAGGCCGTCGGATGGGGCCTGATGAGGCGTGCGGACGGGCAGGGCTTCCAGTCGGCCAACTCGCTCCAAGAGGTGCAGGTGCCGATCGTCGCGCACGACCAGTGCCGGGGCTACTTTGGCAACGTGGACGACAGCGTTGTCTGCGCCGGCGGCGACGCGGGGCGGAACGTGTGCAACGGAGACTCGGGCGGGCCGCTGTACATGACGGACGACGCCGGCAGGCCGGTGGTCGTCGGCGTCACCAGCAAAGGGCCCACGCAGTGCGGGATTGCGGGCGTTCCCGCCGTCTGGACCCGCGTGAGCAAGTTTGCGAGCTGGATCAGGCAGATCGTGGCGACCTCCGAGGCCGACGTCGCGGGCGGCAGGATCTGGGTGGACCCCAACTTCCGCAACCTGAGGGCCGCGACGCCCGTGATCGCGGGCCTGCAGCAGGGCAGCAATGTGCGCCCGGTCCGGCCGAGGGTCACGAAGATCGCGCGGCGCAAGCTGGAGAGGCGCGAGCCTCGGCGGCCTTCCCCGAGCGCCAAGTGATCCGTCTCTGGCCCTCCCCCGGGGCTGGCTTGCTGGAACATCCACAACCGTGGCTCTACTATGTCTGCAAATATCGCGTGCCACCCCTGTGGCATTCCATACCCGCGAGAAGCATTGTAGCGGATCCTTGCGAAATGCATGCAGTTCGCCCATCCGAGTTCCGATCTCTGTCCTTGTCCGGGCATCGGGTCTTCCATACAACCAGGACATCCCCGGACGGCATCCAACTGGACCAAAAGGAGCCAGCGTGATCCAGCACATCCCGCTTTCTTCGGCAGCCAACGCCCCATACACGGCCTGACCGCCCCGGCCCGCCGGCGGCTACGACTCCGCCACCGCCTCGCCCCGCTGCGCGGCCATCCACTCCTTCTCGTCCACGTGGACCAGCGCCTCGGCGGCCGCCCACAGCTGGATGACGTTGAGGAGCTGCTTGAGGACGCAGACGGGGAGGGTGATGAGGGAGCAGACCTTGACCGCCGTCAGGACTGTGGCGATCGAAGGACCCGGTGAGCGGGGAAGACAGTGAGTGGGGCACGTTCGGAAACCCACGGAAGCCGGCGGGCAGGGCGTGCATCATGTAGAAGAGGATGAAGAAGGACTCGTTGCCGAAGCAGACTAGAAAGAGGACGTACTGGCGCGGAGCGACGTAAGCTGCCGCAACCGCGCGTTCGAGGGCAACCGACGCACTTTGTTGGAGTAGTAGAGTTTCAGGAGGGGGTTGCCGGTATCGGCGATTATTTTGTGGGAGTTGGCGCCCGACGTCAGCGAGCTGTGGGAGCAAGCCGATAGAGTACCGTCGGAGAAAGTCCTCTCAAGACGGCCGGTAGACATGTCCCCACCTGACCATGTGCATGTAGTGGCTCGACAGGTCCAGGGCGATGAGGAACTGCGACATGAGCATGAAGTGGGGGTATATGCTCGCGAGGTAGGTCAGGAGGCAGGTCGTCGAGGACCTGCATCACCAGCAGAGGAACAAAGAACGCATGAGCCGCTCGAACCGCCCGGAGGAGCCGGAAGCGCCCACCTGTCGGTCACCATGTCCAGCACGGCACCGAACTTGGTCGCTGCCCGACGGAACGGATCCCGCTCAGCCCCCCTGCCGCCCGGCGCGCCGCGACACGGTCCCACATTGCCCAAAGTACCTGGCCGCGTACCCGTCGACGGCGTCCAGCAGCGCCGACGCGGCGTAGCTCCAGAAGAACACCATGGGGTGCGCGGGGAGCGCCCACAGGGAGAGCGCGCAGAGCAGCACGCGCGCATAGCCTTTAACCACACCGGTCAGATTAGGGGGTGGGAATTAAGGGGGAGCGCGCACCGATGAGGTTCGGGATGAAGAGGTACACGTTGGGCGGGGGCGGCGCGGGGCGCGGAGGGGGGGCGCCGTTGCCCGCGGCCGCCGCCGCGGCGCGCCGCCGCGTGGTCGCCATCGCGTCACCGGCGAATCGCGATCCGCTGAGGCATCGGGACGCGGGACGCGCGGGGAGATGGAAATGGACCCCTCCGCGCACGAACGATCACTCCGCATCCGATGTGTCACTACCGAGTCGGACGATGCGCAATACACGCGAGCTAAGGCCACGTATCGAGCGGCGGCGGCATTTTCTCCGCCGGCAGCACGAAGTCCGCCAGCTTGAGCACCTTCCTCCCCGCCGTGCACCACGACAGCGGATCGGCATCGTCGTACCTGCAGCGCCCCGATCAGCACGGGCCCGCACCCGGACGCGCAACGACGGGACACGTACCCCGGACGGCCCCACACCTGCTGGTGGTGCGCGCCGCACTCGAGCACGCCGATCTTGCCCTCGGGCGGGGTGCGCGCCATGGCCTCGCAGTCCTCGTGTGTCGTCGGCCAGACGCAGTTGCGCCCGTCGCGCGAGAGGCAGGCAATCTCGTCGTTGGGGGTGACCGTGAGGGGGGTGGTGAAGTCGGGTATGCTGTACCGGGGGTCAGCGTTCGGCGGGTGCGGAAAGAACGGGGGGTCGAACCATTTCCACTGGGATCCGGGAACGGGAGGGTACCGCTTCGGAGGCGGCGGCGGCGGGGGCGGTGGGGGTGGCGGGGGCGGAGGCGGGGGCGGCGGCGGAGCGGGAGCGGGTTCCGGCGCCGCCGGCACCGGCGCGGGCTTGGCCGCCTCCTCGTGGGCTTCGGGCGCCTTTTGCTTCGCGCGCCCCGGCCGTGCCCGCGCCTGTTCCTTCACCGCGACCGGCTCCTCGCGCGCCGCGGGCTTGCCGGCCTCTGCAGCCGCGCGCGGTGCGTCGTCGCCAAACAGCCCGTCGGGAGCGGGGGCCGGAACCGCAGCCGCCGCCGGCTTGCCCGCCTGCTTCTCCCCCGGGAGCCCTTTGCCCGCATCCCGCACCGCATCCCTGGCCGCCTGCTCCCTCGCCGCCTCCATCGCCTCCTGCCCCACCTCCTGCCCGTCCGCCTTGCCCGCCACCCCCTTCTCTCCCCCCATCCCCACGACCTGCCTCCTCGGCGCCTCCCCTCTCGCGCCCCCCTCGTCTTCCACCTTCCCCTCCCCCGCATCGGCCGGCCCGTGCGCCTTGCCGCCCCCCGCGTACGGCTTCTTCCCCTCCCCCGACTTGGCGTGGTCCGCGTGCCGGAGCACCTCGCGCGGCGGGGGCCGCGCCAGGTCCTCCCACGACCGCGCGCGCTGCTGATCGGCGCCGTGGCCGTCGTCCAGGGAGTGCGCGGCGGCGGGGGGCCGGGCGAGCTCGTTCCAGCTCCGCGGGCGGGCGGGCTTGGGCGGGGCGTCGGAGCCGGGGGGGACCAGGCGGCCGTTGACGAGGCGGCGGGTGGGTTCGTCCGCCTGCTTGGGCTTGGGGGCGCGGAGTTCGGATCGCTTGGGGAGGGCTTTGTGCAGCGGCGGGCCGGCTTTGGCGAGCTTGGGGGCGGGGGCGGGCACGGGCGCCGGGGGAGGCGGGGGAGGTGCGGGGGCGGCGTCGTCGGCATTGTCCGTTTCGGCGTCCGCGTCCTCGGTTTCGGCCTCGGCGTCGGCGTCGTCCCCGGCGCCGCCTTCTTCGGCGTCGGGGAGCTTGGCGGGTTTGGGCAGCTCGGCCGGCGCGGGCGCCTTGGCGCGCGGGAGGGCCTTGATCGGCGGGTCGGGCGGGGAAGCCTCGACGGGGGCGTCCTCCTCCGCGACCTCCTCCTCCTCCTCCTCCTCCTCCTCGTCCTCGGGCTCCGGCGGCGGCACGATCTTCTTGACCGGCTCCGCGGGGAGGGGGGGGCGCTTGAGCACGGGCCTCTGCGGCGGCCTCTGCGGGGGCCGCAGCGGCTTCCTGTCCAGGCGCGGCACAAAGCCCGCCATCTCCGCGCGCGCGCGGGCCGCGGCGGGGTCCGGCCCGGCGCCCGCCCTGTCCGGCCTCGCGGGCACGTGCGCGGCCTTTGCGGGCGCGGCGGGGCCCCTGCGGAGGGGCGGCGGCACCAGCGGCGACTTGGGCAGCCGCTCCGCCGGCGGCCTGCGGTCCACCTGGCGCACCGGCGTCGCGTCGAGTTCGGGCAGCGGCGGCGCAGGCGGCCGCTCGCGCGCGCGCGGCAGCATCGCCCACAGGAACGCGGCGGCGGCGAGCGCGCCGACGAGGAGCAGCAGCGCCGGCGGCACCCGCGGCGCCGACGTCAGCATGCGCGGCCGGCACGCCCGCGGCGTCCACCGCCGCCGCGCCGCGAACAGCTGCGGGCCGTTGAGAGCCGCGAACGCCTTGGCGCCCTTGCCGGTCGGGTCGTCGGGCTCGTCGGGCGCTGACTCCCGCGGGTACCCGCCCGGCCCATCGCCGCCCCGCGCCGTGAATGTCAGTTGCGCATCGCGCGCATCGCTCGGCGGCGGCGCGCCGCCGGGTCCGCGGTACATGGCCGGCTCGATGGCGTGCGCGGTGATCGATGATGGACACGCCAGGCGCTGGACCGTTGGACCCCTTCGCACCAACAATTGAAAACATCGAGCAACCCCGGCAAGGCCGGCGCCTCTCCGTTGCCGCTCGGCCTCATGGCCGGCCCGCGGAGGGCGGCTGTAGCGGCTCCCGAAGTGGACTGGACAGAAATCGTGCGCCTGTCGCTGCTCGGCCTCGTCGTCGCCTTCCTCGTGGCGAGGCTTCTCTCGGCGCGATGCTCCTACCAAATGCGCCGCCTGGCACGTTGGATTTTCCCCGGACGCGACGCCAAGCTGCCCGTGGACGTGTTCCACCTCGTGTGCAGCGAGCTGGCCCGCCGGGGAGACAGGCCCTCCCTCCTGTCGCTGATGCGCACATCCCGCCACGCCTTCTCCCTCGGCATGCCCTTCCTCATGCGGGAACTGGACCTCCTCCGCGTCGACGACGTCTGGAAGCTCGAATCCCTGCTCGAAGGCGGCCGGGACCGCTGGCGGCACGTGCGCACCGTCCGCGCGGCGCTCTCGGCAGGCGAGCGCTCGGAGCGCTTCTTTTCCGCGTTGAGGATACTTTCCCGCTGCGCGCCCTACGCGGAAACGGTGGCGCTGTGGCTACACGGGGGCGTGGCGCCCGAGATCTGGAAGCTCCTCCCTTCCCTCGCGAAATGCCGGTTCCTTGAGGTCCGCCTGTCGTCGCACGGGCCGCTGCCGGGCGACGACCACTTCGCGTGGGACATGCCCGAGGGCCGTTCACGCGCTTCGCGGCCGGGACCGTCGTGCGAGCTCCCGCCGAACCTGGAGCACCTCGCCGTCTCGAACCCGGAATGGCTCCCGCCCAACCCCTCCGACCCCTCGGACCCCGCCTCGTCCCTGCGCTCCCTCACCGCGCTCCTGGTGCCCCGCAACATCCCGTGGTCCTTCTCCGGCCCCCGCCCGCCGGAACCCGCGGACCTCCCCCCCGGCACCCTCGCCCTCCTCTCCCACCTCTCGGCCTGCCACGCCAACGACCTCCCCCCCTCCCTCCCATCGGACCCGCGCTTCCGCCCGCGTTCCATGCGCCTGTTCTGCGCCGCGGTGCCGGGGATCCCCGTCGACCCCGCCGCGTGGGCCGCGCTGCTGCGGCTCCCGCTGGGGAGGCTGAGGCTGGAGGACCTGCGCTGCTCCGTCGACGCGTTTCCGGCCTTGGCGGCGCACGGGACGCTGGAGAGGCTGGTGCTCTGGAGGCCGGTGCTGCGCGGGGCGAGGAGGGGCGCGGTGCGGAGGGGGGTGGAGGCGCTGAGGGCAAAAGGGTGCGAGGTGGTGGTCGTGCCGGGGAGGGGGGTGAAGGAGGCGAGGTGGTGGAGGGGTTTGGAGGGGGTGCAGGTGGTGGAGGAGGGTGATGGGGGATGTGTTGTGGGGACGGAGGGGAGGTGGGCGTCCTGGGGCCAGGGTTGAAGCACGGCGCCGTCTTGTGCACGGTCGATCGCAGAGGTGCAATGCATTGCATGGTGAGCGTGATCCTGCTGTCCCGGGATGCCGGGCAGCGGGCGATGGAACCCCAATCCGTTTTCCCGACGGGCTCCGCCGCATCTGAGCCCCTCCGAACGTCACGCCCCGGAGACCGCGGGATCTCAAAAGGAACCCCCTCCGGAGCCATCGGATGGCCGACCGACGTGCGATTGCTCCGAAGCGACCTGCCGTCGCCGCGATTGTTGCCGCAGCATCGCGTGAGAGGATGGCGTCCCCTTGCGTCCCTGCGCCCCGTTGATCGCGCGCCATCCCGCAGAGGTGCACGGAGCTCATAGCCACCCCGACGAATCCGCATCGTTAGCAAGGACCTTCCGCCATGCCTTCCGTCGAAATCGTCGGCGCCGCCGAGGAGGACGGACCGGCCGCGGCGTCGGCGGATCCGGCCGCGGCGTCGGCGGATCCGGCCGCGGCGCTGTTCGCCAGGGCCAGGCTGTGGAAGACGATGCGGGACCGGCTCGGGCTGGATCCCTCCGCTGTTTTGACCGAGGAAGGGATCGAAAAGGGCTACAGGAAGCAGAGTTGTGGACAAGCATCGGGAGCATTCCGACGAGGCGAATGAGTTCATGAAGCAGATCAACGAAGCCAGAAAGAGCCTGCTGGATGGCCTGGACGGCACAGAATACGGGTTCGAGTCTCCGCCTTCGTCGGATGTCGGCGTCGTGTGGGCAAATCACCTCTCCGGCACGCGCCGGCACATGTCAAGCACGATGGACAGGACGACCCCCTGGATGTCGTGGACGAGCTGGGAGCGTCGCCCTTGTCCGAACCGTCCTCGCCATGCTCCTCCTCTACTCCCCCCTCCGAGATGTACTCGAGCGAGGGAAGGTCGTCGTACTCCTCCTCCACCTCGCGCTCCTTGTCGGCCCCGGCCCCTTGAACGTCGAACCTGTCGCGGGGAGCGTCGGGCGTGAGAAGGTACCGCGGTCCCGGCATGCCGCCCGCCCTCCCACCCCTCAGCCGTGTTGCCGCCGCCGTCCCGCTTCATGTCCGCCATTTTGCCGTCCGCCGCCGTCGACAGTGGCTCCGCGGGAGGGGCGCCGAGGGGTGCAGCGCGTGAGGGAGGTCCGACGGGGAGCGGCGCCGGGTTGCCCCCACCGCGCCTCGTCCCGCCGCCGCGCCGCGCCGCCGCCGCACAGGAACGCGCGCGCCGTCACCGCGGTGGTGTCCTCCGGCCCAGGGAGCCGTTCCGGTGGACGTGGGAGCCGGTTTGGGCGAGGGGGTGTTGGGCGCGCGCTCCGCCCGGGGCCCCGGCAGGGGATCTCACTACCCATGCATTTCCCAACGGGTTTTATTGCATGAAAAGCGTGCGTATGCATCTCAACGTCCGAATCCCGCGCGCCGCAGGCGGGCGTCCACGGGGGAAAGAACTGGGCGCGAAAAGTTATTGTAGCCTGCTACCCTCTTGGTCGGGGCTCCGCCCCTCCCCAGCCACCCGAAGCTCGCTGGCGCTCGCCAAGCCGCTCCGCGGCCGCGCTCCGCGCGAAGCTAGATGGTAGGTAGCGGCGGGGAACGTGCGTGCCTGCGGCGGCCCGCTACGTGCCCGCTGAAGCCGCGCGACCTGGAATCAGTGACAATTCGCCGCGCGACCTGGAATCAGTGAACCAGACTCCGTAGGTCTGGCGTGGGAGTTCATCGTGCCCCAGGATCTGGAAGCGGGGACGATGGATCCGTGGATTTCAAGCGTCGCCTATGGGACGGCAAACCTCCCCGAGGGACTCGCGCGCCTCCAGATCTTCCTGGTCACCCCCGACGCCATCCCGATGTTCCTGCGCCTGATCGAGTCCCTTCCCGGAACGCTGCACAATCTCCGCCAACTCGTCCTGGTCTGCGTGTCGTCGCTTCCTGAGGACCGGGCGGACGAAGAGATCGACAAGCTGGTCCCCGCGTTCGACCGATTCTGGCGCGCCAGGCACGAGACCGAAGGCTGGGAGCTGGTGACGGATCCGAGGGGCGACTTCGAGCGCTACGTGGAGGTGCGGTTCCCCACGGGAAGGATCACGCTGTCGGTCGGGCCGGGGTTCGTGTTGACCAGCGGGCCGCAGTGACGGCGATCGGGGTCGGAACGGAGCGGAGAAGGCACATTGTGAAGCACGCACAGCGATACGAAGATCGATCTAGCGTAGCAATGCGTGCGGACTGCTTTCGTGGAGGAGCAGCTCCTATCCTGACCATCAGCCTGTGTGACCGCTGGAGGCCCATAAACAAAAAACGACGCCGCCCGCCTCCCGGTCCATTGGAGCGGAGATGGCGGACGACGAGCTCGATGAATCGGGCGGCGGCAATGTGGCCGCCAACGGCCTCGCCGGTGGCGCGCCTGGGGCGGCAGAGGCCCTCGAGCAGCCCGACCTGGACTCTATTTCCGACGCCGGGTCGGACGGCAGCTCCGCGCCCGGTGGCAATGCGACGTCCGTGCTGCGCGAGCTGGTGATGACCACGCCCTGGGCGGAGCTCCTGGCGCGCGGCACTGGGGTTGCGGCCGTCGAGGCGGGAAGCGCGTCGGTTCGCAGGAGGACGGCGATGTGGGACGCGCTGGTGGCGCGGATCAGTGGGCGGACGACGCAGGATGGCTCGGAGAGACGGAAAGAGGGAAAGAAGGGCGCGAAGGGGCGGAAAGCTGGCGCGGACGGGCCCGGTACGTGGCTCTCGGCCATCTTGACCATCACGAGACTGTGGACTCACCGAGGAATTGCAGCTGCGGACCCGCTGCCCGACGCGCTGGTTCCGAATCTTTTGGACATCCTGTTTTCTACCCTGCCGCGGTACCAGGACAGGGCTTCGAGGGCCGCCGCGGCCAGGGCTGTGGCCGCGATCGCGTCGGACCGTGACCTGGGACCTAAAGCCCTGCCCAAGCTCGTCATGGGCCTTGATCGTGTGCGGACGAGCAAAGCCGCTGCGTAGGTCTAGAATTGGGCTTGCCTTTTCCTAGTCACTCACACGAGTTCGGCAGCTCGAGCGACGGTTTCCGCTTCTCCCTCCTGTTCTGGTCACTCGTCGTCGTCCCTCGCCTCGTCTCCCTCCTTACCTCCTCCGATTCCTCCGTATCTCAAGACTCGCTGAAGACTCTGCTGACCGCTTCCGCAGAGCTGGCGGCGACGCTACCGGCCAAGCTCGGAAGCCAGGCGATCAAACTCTTCCGCTCTGCTGTGGCACGGAGCAAGGTTGCGGGCGCCAAAACTGTGCTCGCATGCGCCCTTGCGCTCGCCAAGGGATCAGCAGACTTGAAATGGGCTCCACTGGTTGGGGCTTGCGCGGACGTGGCGGAGCACAAGAAGTGGGACATTGTTGGGCACGCGGAGGCAGCTGAAATCGTTGCCTATTGGGCAACTGCGGTGCTTGGGGCCAAAGCGCCGGTGCCGGAACCCCAGCAGGTATGGATCCCATTGACCGCAAGACCTGGCAATGTGGATCTGATTCGCCCTTCCCAGGACCTCCTGGCGGCAGTCTTTCGCAGCTTTGCGAGCAATGCCGCTCTTGACCCGGCGCTTCCGCTTGTGGAAAAGGCCTATACTCGCGCGGCGGAGCAAAATGGGCTTGCGACGGTCCGCGCGCTAGCCTGCATACCCAACGGAGGCGTCAACCTTTCGGCATGGCTAACCAAGCTAACGGTGCCGATCACCGGTGAGATATTATTCTCAGACCTTGGTTCCGATTGCTGACCAAGGTGTTGCAAAAGCCAACCTCAAATCCGCCGTCGCCGGCACGCGGCGCTCCGCTGTCCTTCTATTCGGACAGCTGACCAGACTCTCTCCCGCGGCTTCGCACAAGTCTGCCCTCGACACGGTCAACAAACTCCTCGCTTCGAAGCTTCCTTCGTGGGAATCCCGGGCTGCGGCTTATGAAGCTCTTGGTTCGCTTCCTCCGGGGGAAGCTTCGAAGGGCGTCCTGGACGCGCTGCTCCCGCTGTTGGCGGGGAAGGAAACGCACGATCAATCCGTCGCCGCACTTCTCAGCGTCGTGGCGCCGCATCTCGCCGAGGTGGAAGGTGCCTACGCCAAGGCCGGCGAGGCAATTGTGGCGGTCGTTGGGAACGCCAAAACTGCGGTGGGATTGAGAAAGGCCTGCATCGTCGGACTCGCTCAGGTGCTGCCTCCGGTGGCGGTGGGGAATGTGCCGGCCAAGATTGTGGAGGCTTTGGCCGGCGCACTGGCCGCTTTGCTGGTGAAGCTGCAGGCCGCCGGAGCGGGATGGATGGCCAAGGAGGGAAAGGAGGGTTTCTTTGTCGAGGTCCTTGCCGGCTTGGCCTGGCTTTTGCGATGGTCCGAGGCCGAAGGCGACAAGGGTGCGGCAGCGACCGCGATGACCAAGGCAAAGGTGCTCCCGACGCTCCTCGGAGCGGCAAGTGCTCGCGCGTTTCTGCTTTCGGAGAAACTCTACTCGAGGGCGCTGCCGGTGGAGGCGGATCAGCTGCAGCTGGTGCAGCTTCTGTCGCTTCTCACGCGGCTTCCTGGGACCAGAGATATGGTGCTGGGATCGGCAGACTTGCCCGCGGCGTGGGCATGGTGTGCTTGCCAGAGCTCTTCGTGGGCGGTCCGCCGCGATGCCATCGGTTCCTTGAGGGATCTTGCGCGCACCGCGGCGGAAAGGAAGGACGCGAAACTGGCCGGGCAGCTCGCTCACCTTGCTCTTCGTGCTGCTGGTGGCCTGCTGTCGTCTGCGGGGGAGCCTGGATCGGGACCTGCCGTAGCGGCAGCACCGGTCGAGGACGAGAACGACGATTCTCGGTGGCCTGGTGCCTGGCCCATTTCGCGGGCTCGAAATGGCAAGGACATTGGGGTTCGATCATGGGAGCTCGTGCGCGCAGCCATTCCAGTCGGTGCCAAGGACGACGCAGCGCTGGCGGATGCTTTGGACGCTGCTGTGATGTCGACGCTGGTGATCAGTCAGGTCGATGCTATTGGTACGTCCACGGTGTCGGAGCCGTTCATTCCGTTCCTGATTGGCTCGTCTTCACAGCTGGTGTCGAAGGCGAGAACGCATGGCCCAACCTGGTGCACGAGGTCCTGGCCGAATCTGCGGGCTCGCTGATTCAGCGGCGTGGACTGCCGTTTGTCGAGAAATTGCTGGCGACGGAATCGGCCGACAGTGTTCCGGACTATCCGTTCGAGGGGTCGCTGCATCGCGAGTCCCAGGAGCAGTTCCGGGCTGCCACGTTGAAAGCACTTTCTGTCGTCGTTCGCTTCGGCAACGACAAAGTTGTTTCCACGCTCCTCAGTTGGTCGCTGGGCAAGATCAAGGGCACCGACATCGCCGACTTTGGTGCCGACGACTATCGCATTTGGATTACGCCGGCATCAGAGCTGGCCTTTGATCCAGTTGCCGCGCGGCGTGCGAAGCAGGCGGAGAAGGCTGCGCAGAGTGGAGCTCCGCGGACCAAGGACGAAAAGTTTGATGCTCAATTGCGGAAGGAGCTCGCTGCAAAGGGGAAGGCTGCGGGAGCCACAGGCCAGCTCAACAAGGAGGAGAAGGAGCTTCAAGATGCTCAGTTCAAGAAAGAGGCCGAGGTGCGCGCCAAGGCGGACGCGAGCGTCAATTCGCTTCGGACTGCATTCAGCGTACTGCGTGCCGTGATCGACGCCGCTTCCGAGCTCGATGACGGCGAGTTAGACGAAGAGGATGCTACGGAAACTGCGGATGCTCTGGCTCCCTTCATGGCCGACTTGGTGCAGGCATTATTGCGCGACTTCTTGATTGGCCGCGTTCCCGCCGCCGACCCGACGGGGTCTTTGATTTCAGCCGTTGCTGGAGACGCGGTCGACGCTTACGTAGCGCTCGCTGATTGCGCCGGATGGCGTCTGGGAGCTGCCGTTCATCCCCCGCGACTTCAGTTTGCAACGCTGCAGGCTCATGGCATTCCACTTCCAGGAAATCCCTGGAAGGGCACGTCTCTCCAAGGTATGACACACCTTTGCCTGTGACTGGTTCGCCTCTGACACTTCCGTGACAGACCTTCTGTCTTCCACGCTGGACCGCCTCGAATCGTCTGCTTCATCTCCCATGCCGGCAGCTTCGTTCATCTACCTTTTCCCGCTTCTCGAAGTCGTTCTTTCCGATGCTGCGAAGGTGACTTCGATCGGGGCAAAGGCCAAAGTGGACCTCGTCGCAAAAGCCCTCGCCATCCTGGCTTCGCACTGTCGCAGCTATCCGATCACCACGGATCCGGAAGTTCCGACGGCCCGCATGGCGCGGGTTCTCATCGGACTCATTTCGCGACTTGCTACAAAGTTCGGAGCCGACGGTCGCGAGGCCTTGATGGCGCTTTGCCAGGGCGTCGGGGACTCGAAGCTCGTTCGGGACGATGGAGTGAACGGGTCTGCCGAAGAGCACCAGAATGGTGTCGACGTCGCGGGCCACGGGTCTAGCATCGAGGTCCTCGAGGAGCTGCTTCAAGGAGCCTTGTCGACCGAGGCCGCGAGTCGGGAAGCGGCCTTGTACTGCATGAAGTACCTGGACGCTTCCGAAAACGAGACGCTTTCCGCCCGAGTGGACTGTGCCCTCTGGTGCGGCAAGTTCGAGGAAGGCGCGGTTGGCGAAGCCGCCAGCGAGTCCTGGGCAATCAAGAATGGGGAAGATTGTTTGGACGTGGACCTCTTGCCTATGCTCTTGGAAGTGGTCACGAATCACGTCGAGGCGATCCAGACGTCGGCAGGGAAAGGCCTGGGCGCGATCCTGGAGCTCGAGGAAGGCGAGGTCAGACCGACCTTGGACGCACTCTACAACATCTACCGGAAGGAAGTCGCTCCGCCGGTTCCCGAGTACGACGAGTTCGGCATCTTGATCAAGTCGTCGCTGGAAAAGCCGGACGTGCCGATGCCGCGCTGCGGTCTGGCTAGGGCTCTGCGCAGTTGTGCCCCGGCCGTTTCGGACGGTGACGACTTGCAGAGCGTGTTCCGCTTCCTCATCTACGACGAGGCGCTGGGCGACAAATCCGAGGCGGTCCGCAAGCTCATGCTCGAAGCGTGCCTCGCCATCATCAATGCGCACGGCAAAGAGAACACTTCTGCGCTCCTACCGGTCTTTGACGGGTACCTTGAGGCCCCGGCCAAGCCGTCGGAAACCCACGACCGCATCCGGGAGGCCATCGTCGTCGGTCTGGGCACGATCGCACAGCATCTTGCCAGCGACGACCCGCACGTGGCCCCGATTCTGAAGAAGTTGCTCGAGACGCTGAAAACTCCGTCGGAGAGCGTCCAGATGGCCGTCGCGGAATGCCTACCTCCGTTGGCCAAGGGTCTGAAGGACGAAGCTGCGACCGTTGCCGCACAGCTCATGGATCAGCTCCTCAACGGCCAGAGCTATGCCGAACGGAGGGGGGCGGCATACGGATTGGCCGGCCTGGTCAAGGGCAGAGGTATTGCGGCCCTCCGCGACTACAACATCATGGCGGACTTGAAGGCTGCGATCGAAGACAAGAAGTCGGCCGAGAAGCGCGAAGGCGCGCTGCTGGCCTACGAAATGTTCAGCACGACGCTCGGACGCCTTTTCGAACCGTACATCATTCAGGTGCTTCCCCTCGTAGTTCCTTGCTTTGGCGACGGAAAGGCAGAAGTTCGCGAAGCTACTTGGGACACAGCCAAGGCGATCATGGGCAAAATCAGCCAGCACGGTGTCAAGCTCATCCTGCCCAGTCTGCTGACAGGCCTTGAGTCGCCCAATTGGAGGTCTAAGGTCGGAAGCATTGAGATTCTCGGGAGCATGGTACGTTGCCCGCTGTCCCCCGCGATATCAAAAGTTCTGAAGGTTGCCTTTAGGCATTCATGGCGCCCAAACAACTGACGGCCAGCTTGCCGGTCATCGTGCCGCGACTGACCGATGTCCTGGCCGACACCCACATCAAGGTTCAGGAAGCGGCGCGGACGGCCCTGGTGCACTTCGGCGAGGTCATTCGCAACCCCGAAATCCAGTTCCTGGTCCCCATCCTGCTCAATGCCCTCGTCGACCCGAACAACAAGACACACTCGGCACTCACCGCCCTGCTCGAAACGGCCTTCGTGCATTACATAGATGCGCCCAGCTTGGCGCTTGTCGTGCCGATTCTCAAGCGCGGCCTCCGCGAACGCAGCACAGACACCAAGAAGCGGGCTGCTCAGATCATGGGCAGCATGGCCATGCTCACGGAAGCCAAGGACCTGCTGCCGTACATGGGTGACTTGCTCCCGTTACTGAAAGGGGTGTTGGTGGATCCCGTACCGGAGACTCGAGCCATCGCCGCCAAGGCCCTTGGGACGGTCGTGCAGAAGCTCGGCGAGGACAACTTCCCCGGTTTGGTCGGGGAGCTCATCCAGATTCTCAAGTCGGATAGCGGAAGCGTGGACCGGTCCGGCGCGGCCCAAGGCCTCAGCGAGGTGCTGGCCGGTCTGGACATTGACCGCTTCGACGGCTTGCTGCCCGAGTTCGTCGCCAACACCAACAGTTCGCGCGTTTACGTGCGGGAGGGCTTCCTCACCCTCTTCATCTACCTCCCTGCGACCTTCAAGGAGCGTTACGTGCCCTATCTGCCCACCGTGGTGCCGGCGCTCCTCAAGGGCCTGGCCGACGAGTCGGAATCCGTCCGAGATGTCAGTCTCAAGGCTGGCCAGATGGTGGTGCGCAACTACTCGAGCTCAGCAATCGACCTCCTGCTGCCCGAGCTGGAACGCGGCATTTTCGACGACAACTGGCGGATCCGGCAGAGCTCCATCACCTTGCTCGGCGATCTGCTGTACCGCGTGACCGGAGTCTCGGGCAAGGCGGCCACGGATGCCGACGAGGAAATGCTGGGCACCGAGATTGGCCGTCGTGCGCTGGTGGACACTCTGGGCATGGAGCGCTACCAGAACGTGCTCGCGCGGGTGTACATCGTCAGGAACGACGTCAACCTGGTCGTGCGGTCGACCAGCTTGGTGGGTTCCCCGAGTTGGACTTGTGTCGTCGCAATCTGACCCCTCTGCAGCATGTTTGGAAGAGCATCGTTTCCAACACGCCGAGGGCCATCAAGGAGATCCTTCCGGTGATGATGGAGATCCTCATCAGCTCCTTGGGCAGCGAAAGCTACGACAAGCGATCCGTCGCCGGGCGCACGTTGGCGGACCTAGTTCGCAAGCTGGGCGAGAACGTGCTGCAGGACATCATGCCGGTCTTCCAGCGTGGCTTGGAGAGCGACGACCCCAACGTCAGGCAGGGTGTCTGCATAGGGATGACCGAAATCATGGCGCACGCCGGCAAGGCCGTCATTGAGGAGTACGCGGTCCAGCTGGTTCCCCTCACCCAGAAGGCGCTCGCGGACTCCGTTCCTGAGATCCGGACGCAGGCCGCCAAGGCGTTCGACATGCTGCAGGAGCACATGGGAGGCAAGGCCGTCGACGAGATTCTTCCCACGCTCATTGCCCAGCTCAAGTTGGGCGATCCATCGGGGAGCGCCTTGGAGGCGCTCAAGGGTATCATGGCCGTCAAGGCCAACGTCGTTCTCCCGACGCTGCTGCCCACGCTCTTGCAGAAACCCATAACCGCGTTCAATGCCCGTGCCCTGGCGAGCGTGCTTTCGGTTTCGGGAAGCGCCATAAACAGGAGGATCGGGACAATCCTTCCCGCGCTCATGGAGGCCTTGGGGCAGAAGGACGACGCCGTACCGGACATCGAGGACGCCATCAGAGTCCTGCTCCGCTCCGTGGAAGACGACGGGGTCCACGGCTTGGTTTCGCTCCTTTCGGAGCGCATCTCCGACCCGAAGCACAAGGAACGCTCGGCAGCGGCCTTCGTCGTCTCGGCGCTGTTCTCGGAATCCTCCGCCGACATGTCGATCTACATCAACGACTGGATTTCCACCCTTGTCCCTCTGCTGAACGACGAGGACCCGACCATGGTGGAATCGTCTTGGCGGGCGCTGGACGCCCTCACCAAGAGCGTCAAGAAGGACGACCTGGACCGCTATGTTTACCAGACGCGGCGTGCGATCGCTTCCATTCCTTACCACGGCGACGACGCCGCCGTTGCCGGGTTTTCGCTGCCGAAGGGCATAGCACCGCTCCTTGCCATCTTCCTCCAAGGGCTCATGTACTCGTCGCCCGACATCCGCGAGCAGTCGGCGCTCGGCATCGGAGACATCATCGTGCGGACCACGCCCGAGGGTCTCAAGGCCTTTGTCACGCAGATCACCGGTCCTCTGATCCGAATCATGGGCGAGCGCGTCATGCCAAACGTGAAAGGTGCCATGCTTCAGACTATTACTCTTTTGCTGGACAAAGTTCCTGGCCAGCTGCGGCCGTTCCTGCCGCAGCTCCAGCGGACCTTGACAAAGAGCCTCACGGACCCTTCGCCCGTCGTTCGAGATGGCGCCTCCAAGGCCCTGCTCGTCTTTGTCGGCCTGCAGAGCAAACTAGATCCTCTCGTCGCTGAGATCGTGGCCAGCGCGAGGCCGAATGAAGAGCGCGGTGTCCGCGAAGCGACGCTGGCCGCCCTTGTCGGGCTCATTCGCTCGCTCGGGCCCGGTAGGGAGCTGAGCGATGCCAGCAAGCGCGCGATCGAGAAGGCGATCGAAGACGCAACTTCATCTGGCGTGGACGCGGACGCGGAGATTCGAGTGCAGGCCGCCAAGTGCCTGGGGGCGTATGTTTCAAAGCTTCCGATGGAGGATGCCAAGGCCCTCGTTTCATCGTTCGTCTTTTCGCCGCCGGCGAATTGGACGCAGGGGCATGCGATGGGACTCATGGTGCTCCACATCATGCGCGAGTCGCCGAGCTTCTTTGCCGACGCCGGAATGCGCGAGGAGCTTATCGCCAAGGTCGACGAGTTGTGCGGCGATGACAAGGTTAGCTACTCCACGGATGATGTTGCTTCTCGCGGGACTGACGTTTGTCTGTGCCCAGGCCGTGGTTGCAGAAGCTGCCATCAAGGCGGCCCGGGCGATTCTTGCTGCTCCCGATGTGGAACAGCTCGCGGTAGACACCCTTGCACCGCGGATGGGGAGCATCTTGGTCACGGACGGCAAGGCTAGCGACGTCAAACGCGAGGCCCTTGTTGCGATCAAGACCGCAGCGAAGGAGCACCACGGCATGCTCGAGCCCTATATCCCCAGCCTGGTCGGCCCGATGTTTGCGTGCGTCCGGGATCGCAACATTCCGGCGAAGCTGGCCGCGGAGCGAGCCTTGATGTACGCCTTCAACCTCAAGCGGAAGTCGGATATCCCGAACGTGAGTGCGGTTTGCTTGTGTTTTGCCGGCTTCGGGAGTCTGAACGACCCGAACAGTCCTACTTCACGCAACTCGATGCTGCGACGGCACGGTCGGCGGCCGACTACTCCAAACGCGTCTTGATGCGGATGGCCGCCGAGGACGAAAGCGATGCGGATGATTGATCGGAGATATTCCCTCGATACCAAGATGTACTTCGGCTGAAAAGGAACTACATTTCCACTGTCAATGATTACCGGGAGGTTCACAGCTTCACAACCGTCTTCTTTGCTCGCCTCTGGCCGATCAGGTGCTTGACCAAATCGACCGAGGCGTACGGGTTGCCAACTTCGTTGTACTTCTCCTTGACGTTCCGGGGGAGAGTCACCTTGCTCTCAATCGTCTTCTTGTTGCCCGAGGCACGCAGGCTGGACATCATTTCCACCGCAATGGTGTGTCGCAGGGCCAGAGCAGAGATGGAGAACGTGGCAAGCCCCATGACCTCCGGAAACTCCGAGCTACCACCATAGGAGGCGGCATCCGGTTCGACTATGAGCGACACAACCGAAACGTGCTCGAGTTCAGGAGCAGTCAGCTGCACAGTTCGCGACCAGTACGTGTACCCTCTCGAATCTTCGTCATCCTCGTCCACCGACCCGCCGAGCGACGGGCAGCCGGTGACGGGAACAACGCATGCGAATCGATGCGGCTGCTGAATACCAGCCATCCAGATGGTCTGCCAGTTGCTGCGCCCGGTCGGGCCTGCACAAAGAATGATCCTCTCCTCGTCGATGTCCTCCCCAAAGTGTTCGAGGATGGAGTCGAGGACGATGTTGAGCGCGGAACGGAGCTGGCCCCTGCGAGCCGGGGGTGCGGCCCGGAACCTGCGGTCTTCCTCAGCGTCCCGAACGGCGAGGTCCTCCTGAGCCAACGCAACCACAATGAAGTTCGTGTACAGGAGGTGGGAAGCGCGGCGCGCTTCGGGCGAGAATTGATAGTAGCTCTGCGCGTTTACGAGATGGAGCAAGCCCCTGTTGACGAGAGCTTCGTCTGTGGGCCGGGCGTACACGCCGCCGAAGGCATCCGCAATCTCTTCCGACCTCGTGACGTAGAGGATCAGGGGGAACTTGGGCCTAAGGAGCATCGTGAGAAAAGCAAGCTGGGGCGGCATGGAGTCGCAAACGCTTGCCTTGGGGGAGCGGGGGGTTGGGAGACTTCGGGCCGCCCGGATGCGCTCGGCCCTGGTTTGCCATCGCCCGCGTCCGCCCTCTGCCTCAAGAACTCGTTGACGATGAGGATGTTGGTCGAAGACGACGACAGGTCGACTTCCGGCTTCCACGCGCGGCCCGTCGTCTCGTCAAAGATCTTCGGCCTGGAATCGTCCGGCGAGTCCTCCGCTTCGTACTTCGGCGGAGTGAAGAGCACCGCATCCATGCCAGAGACGCGCAGAGGTCTGGCCGGCATTATTGCGCAGCGGAATGGGCCGAAAACCTGCGTTCAGTGCCCGCGATTGGGTGTCGCCGGGTGGCAAGATTGCGGGCGCTTCGGATCGCCGCGCGGGACCGTGCGTGGCTGATTCGTGATCAGGTCCTGTTTGTGACCCACACTGACCCCGGGAATCAACAGCGCGCCCGCACCGAGCCGCACCATGGAGATTGAAATCAAGAGCAGCGGGCAGGGCCCCGTCCCTAGGCCGTTCTACGGCCCGCCCCGGCGCACGGGCCCGTCGCTGAAGCCCGACGCGCCGGCGTCCCCGGACGCAAACAACGCGGACTTGGACGAGGTCCCCGCCAGCTGCTTCGCCGCCGCCCCGGGCAAGGGTCTGTTCTCGCTGGGCGGATCCGCGAAGCCCATTCCAATGGAGCTGGGCAGGATGATTGGGGAGCGGGGTGCGTCGTCGGGGGTGTCCTGTTTTGACAGGTCATAACACAGAGCGTCCCCGGACAGATGCCGCCGTCTCCGAGGCAAATCAGCTCCTTACGACCGTCAAGAAGCTCCGGGACGCCAAGAAGAGGATCATGACGGACGTCATTGACCTCCAGAAGACGTGCGTGGCGCATGCTTGGGCGCGTCCAAAACTGACGGCGACCCGAAAGCGCGTCGACGCAGAGTGCCCATATCGCGGACCTCACGGCACGGCTGGCCGACCTCCAGGCCCATTGCAAGCGGCTGGAGGCGGAGAATGCGGACCTGAGGCGCATGATCACTCAGACCACGACGGTGGCGAGCCGCAACATTGATCACCTGCACAAGGAGCCCGCGCCTGCCCCGCTCATCCAGCGCAGGGAGCGGGGAAGCCTCCTGGCCCTGAAGCGAGCCAAGGATATGGAGAAGGAGGTGCTGGGCGAAGGGGTTTCGGGTGGCCTGGGCATCGAGGCGCCGCCCGAGTCGGGCGTGTTTTCGCGCAAGGTTTCGCGGTCGGCGCCTTCCGTCGTGGTGCTGCCGCCCCTGCCCGAGCCTGGCAAGGAGACGGAGAGCCCCGTGGAGACCGCCGACGTGGTCAACCGCTTCTCGCTCATGCTGGAGGACGCGCTGCGCACGCCCCCCGAGAGCAGGGTTGTCAGCCGCATGGCCAGCCGGTGCTTCTCGTTCAAGATCGAGCAGCAGAAGATCGTCGAGTCGCTCAGCATCCAGAGCGGCGACATCGCCCAGGAGGACGTGACCAACTTCCTGTCGTCGACGACGCTCTTCGGGGACGAGGAAAAGGCGCAGGCAGACTCGTTCGCGGGCGATCTCGAGCGGGCGCTCAACCGCATCCAGAGCGGCGAGGACCTGGCGTCGCAGCCGCAGGTTGAGCAATCCAGGGTCAAGGCCCTGATCTCCACCTTCACGACGGTCGAGTCGTCGCCGACCAAGAGGCCGAAGGGCAGCACGGCCATCTTCCCGACGAACTATTCCGCGCTGGTCGCGGGCACGACTTTCGGTCCCTCGATCCAGAGGGAGCGCACCGCCGAGAAGGTGCGCATGGAGAGGCAGCAGGGCGAGAGGGAGCGGGTCGGGGGTTCCTTCGCAAACAGGAACAGCGTGGACGCCTCCGCCAAGGAGTTCTTCCGGATCCTGGACGAGCTGGATACCGTCCTGGGATCGCAGGAGACCATCAACTTGCGATAGATCGCGCCTGCTCTTTTTGCGTGCTGTTTGGTACAGAATCCTGGTCTTGGAAGCTGGTATTGCTATACAGAATGAGCGGTCACGTGGCAACAGATCATCTGCATTAGGAAGTAGTCCGGAGCCGCTCCCGGCTCAATCCCCGATCTTCCAGATCCGGCGCCCTTCGTGGTGCCCGGAACCGTTCATCATCATGCCGTTGCCGTTGGCCATGCCCCCGTTCGGCCGGCCTCCGCCGTAGACGCCCTGCTGCTGGTGCTGCGAGGGCTGCGGCCGCGCCTTGCGCACGATGGTGACGCCGGACTTGTTGCCGTCGCGGCCACCGAAAGCCAGCAGCACGTTCTCCTCGCCAGCGAGGATCTGTGGCCGGTTGGGAGAGTGGGTCTGTGACCGGAGAGCGATGATCTGCCGCGCAAACTCATGCCTGGACCGAAATGAGACCACGAGAGGCAAGCAAGCACGGCAGAAACGCACCGCTCCTTGTCCGTCGGGACCTCGAACATCTTGCTCTCGACCACGGTCTTGAGCCACTCGAACGGCAGCTCGGCAAAGAGCCGGACGAGCTCCTTGTAGGCGTCCGAGTTCTTGTTGCCCCAGATGTTGGCGCTCCCCTCGAGCCCCTGGCTGGCAATCTCGCGGACGGCGATCTTGCAGAGGTAGGTGTAGACGCTGTCGCGGATGTCCTTGGCGTAGGGCTGGTAGAGCTCGCTGAAATCGGGGTGGGAGATGAAGGTGATGTAGTCCATCAAGGAGCCGCGGTTGATGTCGCCCTTGATCAGGTCCACCGCAAGCTGCGCCATTTCGGGCAGCTTGAGCAGCAGGGCCGAGCCCAGCACGCTCCGGAGGTACTTCGACTGCGTGGCCGGGTCCTCCGAAAAGAGCGAGTTCGCGAACGCGTCGCGCGAGTGCGACGAGTACAGCGAGCCCAGACACACTGTCAGGCCCTCCTGCGTGATGTTTGGGTCGGTGATGGGCACGGTCAGATCGTAAAACCTGGGGGCGCGTCAGGGGCGTCCAGCGGGCGGCGGCAGGCCACGCACCCGCCCATGCCGCCCTGCTGCAGCAGCTGCTGCACGAGCGGGCTGCGGCACACGATCATCCTGTGCACCTGGAACTCGGCGACCATCTCCGCGCCGGCGGCCGCGCCGTGGAAACGCAGCAGCAAGTCCGAGTAGCTGCCGCTCAGGAACGCCGAGTACAGGTGGTTGAGGATCGCCTGGTCGAACGCCGCCGCGTCGCGCAGGGCGGGCGACGGCGCGCCGAGCGTCGCGCTCGGCGACGGCGACGGCGAGCCGCCCTTTGCCGGCGCCGGGTGGCCGAAGAAGCTGACGCCGCCGCCCGCAGCAAACGACGCCGCGCCGTTGCCGGCATCGTCGCCGACCGCTGCGACGCCGTAAAGGTTCGCCATCGCGGCCAGCGGGGTTCAGAACGGGAAGCAGGAAAATGACCTCGGGCTCTCCCGACGCGCTTCATCACAACCGCAGGATGTCCTTGCTCTCCCATCGACCTCTTCGAGATTCCATTTGATTCCAATAGTGAGATGTGTACATATTCAGAATCTATAATTCATCTCTGCAGTCTTCCTGGTGGTGCGCAATATCAGAGCGCATGCGTCAACATAGACAAAGGGATATAGGTCGACGTAGGTGATATCTCATCGAGAAGCAGGGGTGATATCTGATCAAGAAGGAGATCGACCAAGAGAGGGTGGGTGTCGGTTTCCGAAGGTAGTGGTGCGTGGATTCCCAAGTGGCAGGGCTGCAGTGGCCCAGGTTTCCAAAGCAACTTCCGTGCCGGCAGGAGGCGCCCAGCGCCTACTCGCCGTAGTCGTCGATGTCCGCCGCCATGATGACTGTCCCGTTCTCCAGCTTGAAGGGCACGCATGCGATCCGGCCGCAGGCGTCCGATTGCGAGTCCGTCGCCAAATCGCCCACCGCGACCCCGCCGGGCGTCCCCGTGGGCCACTTCGCCGGGGCCACGGAAACCGCCCCCCGCTCCGCCGCAACAGACAAGCCATCCGCCGCCGCGACTCTGCGCGCGGCGGCAGCCCCCTGCTGCCCGATCACCGCCGTCCTCGTCCCTGGCTCGGGCAGCCACACGCGGCCCCAGAATCCCGTGCCCCCGGCGCGCTCCCACATGCCCTGTGCGTCCCCGAACCGGAACTGGCCCCTGTTGCCCCAGGCCAGCCACCCGGCGTAGTACAGCTCCCACCCCGCGGCCGGCTTGAACTGGCGGCTGCCCGACATTCTGTGCGGCCACGCCTTGGGGTCGTTGGACAGCGCGGCGGGGAGGATGTACGCCATGGCGCGCTTGAAGTTCGGGTGGGTCCAACACGCGCCCGTGCCGAAGCGGCCGTTGGGCGTGACGCGGTCCGAAAGCATGGCGAGCTTGAGGAGGCCCTTGAGGGCGAAGATGGTGTAGTGCAGCGAGTCGGAGCGGGACGTCTCGGCGGGCATCTCGCCGCTGGGGCGGACGTGCACGTCCAGCCGGGATTGGCAGGCGTTGCGAATGTAGGTCGCGGCGTCGGAGCGACCGAGGTATAGCTTGAGGATGCCGATCAGGCCTGACAGGTTGGGAAGATCATCAGCGCCTTCGCGGAGCTGCCGCCGCAATACTGCACGTACCGTCGTAGTATATCCCCAGGTTGTTGCCCGAGGTTGCCGCCTTGCGCCCGGGACGCGACGTCTCGAGCCAAGTGAGCATGTCAGAGAACCAAGACCGCAGCCCCGTCGCGAGCTCGCGGTCAAACAGCCTCGTGTTGTTGGCCAGCAGAGCCAGGGCCTCCACGAATCTGATCTCCCGCGACAGGTCCAGGATCCCCGTGGCTCCGTCGGTGGCGCTCGCCGGGAGGCCCGGCCGGATCTGAGCAAACTTCATGTTCGGGTTCATCCGCGTCTGCGGATTGACGAACCACGCCTTGAGCTGCGCAACGGCCTTGCGCGCGTACGCCTCGGCCGGGCGCGGGAACGCGCCGGGCGACGTCCGGGCAAAGTAGTGTGCGTATCCCAGCGAGACGGTGTAGTCCAGGACATTCACCACAAGCTTGCCCTTGTCGGTGTACTCGGCCACCTCGGGGTTGATCAGCCCGTCGCGGCGGAAGTACGGCAGCCCGTTGGGCTTGCTCCAGTCCGGCCACCAGTACGGAGAGAGGGAGACGTAATCACCGCGTTGCCACCCCTCAGGGCGGTGCTTGCCGTCACCGACCGACACCACGGGAGCAGCGTAGGCCGTTTCGGCGTCGGCGGCGAGCCAGCGGAGCACCGAGGGGAAGGGCTCCACGCCGCGGGCCGCCGCACGGGCGTTTATCGCGAGATCGCTGGGCTGCTGGAGGAAGAGCCGCGGGGCTTGGGCGAGGGCCGCCGGGGTGCAGAGGAGGAGGGCGAGCGAGGAGAGGAGCAACGGGAGGGCGGCGTCGGGCCTGCGCATGCGCCGGGAGGGGCCGGCAGGGGGCGGCATGCGGTGAAGCCGGGGGGAGGCGGGTTGGCCGGGCAGCATCGCGGCTGGGCGGAGCGGAGCTTCCTGCGGCAGAGGAACCGCCGGAATGTCCGAGTCCGCCCGCGAAACGCTCCGCGCGGGCAAGAAGTGCCGCGATGCGCCCTCGGATGGCCGAGATTGCAGGACGAGCCGGTGGTGGAGCGAAAAGTGTGGGCGGGCCCCTTACCCGTTTTTGGCCCCACGGGGATCGACCGAACAAAACTCCCCTTCATCTGTTTTTGATCAGGCCGCACGTCGGTTCGTCGGTTGCTTTTTGATCAGGCCGCACGTCGGTTCGTCGGTTGGGTATCACCGATCCATCCGATCGATCTTTCTAATGCGGACCTACATCCGCCGTCGATCCGCCCCACCGTGCTTCCAAGCTTGCCCCCATCCGTCGTCCGTCCGTCCGCAACCATCATGGCCCGATGGCCTCCACCGACAGCTGCTAGAGCTGCGTCCAATCTTCTCCCACTCTGCCTTCGTGACCAGCCTCGGGCATGATGCACGGTCATGTGCCGTGCATTCCGAAAATCGATGGTGCTCGGGAGTGATGCTCGCGGTGAAAGTGAAAGAATTGCCAGTCGCTCCGGGTGCCGCTGAGAACGGGATCCCGGCCAGAAATGAACCGAGGAGCGGCTGGGATGCAAAGCAGCCCCAGAATTTCGCCGGTCCATCAAAAGACCCTGACTTTCCATCGCTACAGCCAGAGCCTCTGCTTCTGGCGATGGTTGTGCACTTTGAACCCGCAGCGGAACAGCGAATGAACGCGCAGGCAACGTGCACCAGCAGCGACTTCGTGGCATCGTGCGCATGCAACGCCGGCTGGACCGGCAACGGCCGCACCTGTACCCGCAAGATCGACGTGCTATCTCGCGGCCTTCTTCCCCCTGTACACCTCCGTCCGGTGCCGCGACAGCTCCGGGTCCCCCTTGTGCCCCTCGACGAAGCACTTCCTGCAGTAGAGGTCCCCGTCGCACCCGCGGCACCGCACCGAGGCGTCGTCGTTGCAGATGCAACACCAGGGGAGCTCCTCCTCCCCGTCGCCGTCGCTGCCCCCGCCGCTCGCAGCAAATGTCGATTTGAGGGGCTTTGGAGGCGGCCCCAGCACCGAAGCCGCCTGCTTCCCCGCTCCTTGCGCCGTGCCTCCCTCCTTCCCCGCCTTCACCCCCCTCTCCCCCTCCGGCGGCGCCTTTTTCGGCGGCACCTTCACTTGTTTCAGCCCCCCAACCCTCCTCTCCAGCTCCCTCTCCGCGTGCTCCTCCGCCCACCTCGTCCTCCCCTCGAGCCGCACCTCGGCCGCGACCGCGGAAAGCAGCTCGTCCGCCTCGTCCTCCAGCCCCGCGAGCTCCCCGGGGGACAGGCCGGCGAGCTTGCCCGGGTCTTTGAACGGCGGCGAGGGGGACGGTGCGAGGTCCGAGTCCGTGAGCAGGGGGCCGTCCCCGAAGAGGCCGACGAACTCGTCGCCCAGAGCCCCGGCCTCGCCGCCAAACGCCGGCCCGGCCTTGCCCCCGGCAAAAGGATCCCGGAAGAGCGGAGAGGAAGACGCGACGGGCTTGCTGCCCGTGATCTTCTCCAACCGCGCCGCGAGCTCGTCGTCGCTGCGGCGCGTCAGTCCGAACCCCTCTCGCGCGGCAAGGGGACGCACGCGGGAAGGTCCGACGGCGGCGGCGCGCGCAGCCGCCGGAGACGCGCCTCGAGGTCCGCCAAATCGTCCGGCATCGCGCTCCGGTCTTGCGGGGGCTCGAGAAACGACGCGTCACCGACGATCGACGCTGCTCCCCCCGGCGACGGACGCCTTCCCCGCCCGGAACCCATGCCGTGCTAGCATCCGAATACCGATCCCACCCTACAATCGCTTACACCTGCCCCGCCCCTTGGCCCGAACCATCCGGGCCTCGGGGCCGGCCTACCCCTCCTTCCTCTCCCACCCCGCAACCTCGGGCGCCCCCGCCGCCGCCGCCGCCGCCGCCACCGCCGTCGCGCGGTAGTGCAGGTCGCCGCCGACCTGGACGGCGCGCTTGTGCCCCGCGATCTGGTAGGTGAACCCCTCGTCCTGCTGCGGCTGGCCGGCGGGCGGGGCGGGGGGGAGGGTGCCGGAGATGCGGTCGAGCCCGGCGAGGAAGCCGTGGCCGATCAGGTGCGCCGGCGCCGACGGGCTCGTGGGGGACCAACCCCCGTACCCCTCCTGCGCCGCCGGCCCGCGGCCGATCCGCCCCGCGCCCGCCGCCCGCAGCCCCAAAGACGAGCCCCACAGGTCGCCGCTCGCTGCGGGCGCGGACCACTCCGCCTGCGAGGGCGGGCGGACCTGCGGGGTGAGGCTCAGGCCGCCGTCAAAGGGGGAGTACCACCGCTCCCCCCCCAACCCGTTGGGGTGCCCGCCCACCGACGCGCGGCGGGCCGGCCCGCGCGCGCGGGGGGGCATCGCGCTTTCGATGAGCCGCGCCGCAGGGGCGTCGTCGGGGATCGGGTCGGCGGGCCACAGGGTGTACCGCGCGAGGTCGCCCAGCGCGTCGGGGGCGCGGGGGGAGCCGGCGTCCGCGCTGAGGGCCGAGCCGGAGCGGGTGCTGCTCTGCACGGGGGAGGAGGTGCCGGGGGTCGATGCCGACGGGGAGGGAGGGGGGGTGGTGCGTGCCGAGGTGGAGGCCGAGAACGGGGGCGGGGTGGGGAGGCCGGGAAAGGCGTCCCCGCCCGCGGCGGGCTTGAGCGACAGACCGGGCGGCGGGCGCAGCGGCTTCTTGGTCGGCGCCGGGAGCGGCGAGGTGCTGCGGGTCGCCACGGGGACCACCTCGAAGGGCACGGGCTGCCTGGGGCCGGCGGGCTTGCCGTCGGTCGCGAACGAGGCCGACTTGTTGGGCGAGAACCGGGGCGGGCGCACGTAGCCGGTGTTGCCGGAGCCGCGCTTGCTCGGAGAGACAGGCTCGGGCGTGCCGGGCTGCGAGGGCCGGGTTCCCTGGGAGGCCTGCGGAACGTCGGCGACGGTGCCGACGGAGCTGCCCGCCCCGCCCTTGCCGGCCTTGCCCCTCTTCTTCTCCTGCCTGTCGCCGCCGCGCTCCTTTTCGCCACCGCGCTCGCGGTCCTTTGGCTCGCGCTCGCGATCCCTCTGCTCCCTCTGGGACTGCTCCCTCTGGTGCTCGCCCTCCTGCCTGGCCCTGGGGACCGTCGGCGCCCTGGACGGCGGCGTCGCCGGCGGCGTCAGCATGTTGCCCGCATCCGCCAACGTCCCGTTCCCTTGCTTTGCATGCAGCGCCTGCGCGAGGTTGGCCGTCTTGAGCGGCCCCACGGGGGATTTCGGCCTGGCCCGCGGGTCGTCGCTGCCGGGGGCATCGGGGCCGTCGCCCGTGCGCCCGCGGCGGCCGCTGGTGCGCCTGCCGAGCGCGGCGGTCCAGGTGCCCTGCTGCAGCTCGGCGGCCTGCGCCGGGGCTGCGTCCGCGGGGTTGCCGGGCGGGGGCCGGGGCGGTGCCTGCGCCTGCGCGGGGGGCCGCAGCCCGGGCGCGTCCGCGGGTGCCGTGGGGGTTGCCGTTGGAAGTGCCGTGGGAGTTGCCGGTGCAGGGGGTGCCGAGATCTGGGGTGCGGCCGGTGCGGTCGCGGTTGCGAGCGAGGCGGCCGAGTCGGTCTTTCTGTGCCTGCTCCTGCGGCCTTCCGCGCGCTCCCACGCGCCGTCGTCGTCGGCGGCAGGCTGGTGTGCGTGTGCAGCGAGTGCGGCTGTTTTTGCGACCAGCGTCTGCGGCGGATCGCCCGGCGGCAGCGGCGCGGGGGATGCGGCGGGGTGCGGCGGCGGGCGGGCGGCGTTCGGTGCGCGGCCCGGCTGCCTGTGGAGTCCAATCGATCCAGCGAATCCGTTCGGGTCCGAGTCTGCATTTTGCAGCGAGAGTCCGTGCGGTCCGTGCGGTGTTCCGGGGAGTGCGGGCGGGGCGTGCTTCGCCGCGGCGGATGGGCCCCCCGGGTCCGGCGGCGGCCTGGCGGTGCCCGAGGCGCGGCGCGCGTGGCCCCGCGGCGCATCGCGTGGCTGGGCGGAGGGCGGCTGCGCGGGGGCGGGCGGCGCCCGCGGCAGCCACGCCGAAAGGAGCTCCCACGCGCGCGCGCCCCACGAAACGCGGCCGCGGCGCACTGCGCCCACCGGGGCGGCCGGCGCCGTCTGCGCGTTCCGCACGGTGAGCGGCGGCGGCGGCGGCGCGCAGCGGGAACCCACCTTGCCGGGGCGCGGCGGGGCGGCCGGCGCCTCGTCGGCCGTCGTCAGCACGACGAGCAGCACCGCGCCGACGACCGCGATGAAGATCAGGAACGCGATGCCGTAACTGAGGCGGTCCATCGCCGCCGTCCCCTCCATCGGGGGAGCGGAACGGGACCGCTTGAGAGTGGGGAAGAGCCGAAGCGAAAAGCGCGCAGGTCACAAGGCCCCGCTTCCCGCCCCGGCCTTGAAGCGGCTTTCGCCCCGGCGGATGACGGATCTGGCGAGTCCCTCTCCGCCGTCCCGCGGTTGCCCCGGCCGGACGCGCTTGGCTTTAATCCCCCTCGGCCCTGTCGTTTTTGGGGGGATCGCTCCCCGGATCCCCGGCCGCCCGGCGCACACGGGCGAAACGAGCCCCGGTCGCGGCTGATGCGATGCAGACGTATCGGACGCGATAGGTCCGCGCGCTGATCTGGTGTTTCCGGCGTTGATGCGGGGACCGAAAAGCAGCAGGGGACGATGGTGATGGCTGGTGGCTTCAGACCCGGAGAGCGAGCGCCGAGTCGTCGGCGCGACGCGAAACCGCACAGTCATCCGTCCGATCGCCCTTCGGGCCGCCATCCGCCCCGCCGACGCGTTTCTCCCGCAGCAATGACGCCCGAAATCGCGCCCGGCGACGCGCCCCCGCCCCCCGCCGCACCGCCGCACCGCCCCTCCGAAACCACCCTCGCCGACGCGCCCCGCGCCCCCCGCCGCATCGTGTACCTCATCCGCCACGCGCAGGGTGCGCCTCGCTGCCCCCTGACCCCGCCGGAACGCGCCCGCTGACCCCCCCTTCCCCCCTCCGGGCTTCCCCGCCGCGTCACCCCAACCCCACAGCCTGGCACAACGTCTCCCCCGACGCCGCGGCCTGCACCGACCCCCCCCTCACCGAAACCGGCATGCAGCAGGCCGTCGTCCTGCGCTCCATTTTCCGGCCGCCGCCCGAGGAGGAGGGCGGCGGCATCGCGATGCACCTCGTCTTGACGCGCAACGGGAAATCGACGACGTTCGTGGTGCCGCCCCCCGTAAAGATTCTCGCGTCGCCGTTCAGGCGCACGCTGCAGACGGCGCTGCTCCTGTTCGACGGGGAACCGGGGCCGGTGGTCGCCGAGGAGAGCATCCAGGAATCGGGTACGCTCAACTGCGACACCGGGAGCCCCCTCTCGGTCCTGATGGACGAATTCGGCGAGAGGGGAAGGGTGGTCGTCGACCCCGACGCCCCCGAAGCCGGCGGGAACGGAAACGGCAGGGCGGCCAAGCGCCGCAAGTCCGCCATCTCCTTCTTCGGCCGCCACTCGCACCGGCCCCCGGGGGTGGACCTGTCGCGGATCTCGCGGGAGGAGTGGAACCTCGCCAAGCGCAGGGAGGGCGACGATCCGTACGCGCGCGCGTGGGGGTTCAAGGATCTGCTGTGGGGCATGTTTGACGAGATGGAGGCGGCGGTCGGGGCGCCGCAGCCGGCGATCAGGGAGGAACAACCCGGCGGGGAGGAAAAGATGGCGGCCGACCCCGTGGACGCCGTCGACGGGACCTCGGAAGGC
Source organism: Hyaloraphidium curvatum (assembly GCA_025558095.1). Taxonomy (NCBI): domain Eukaryota; kingdom Fungi; phylum Monoblepharomycota; class Hyaloraphidiomycetes; order Hyaloraphidiales; family Hyaloraphidiaceae; genus Hyaloraphidium; species Hyaloraphidium curvatum. Next base: position 142,880 of record JAIVFI010000032.1, on the reverse strand, counting down.
GACCAGGCCAGGGGCCAGGAGGAGCGGCAGGCGCACCCGGGGATCCTGGGGCCGATCGCCGTCGTCACCGTGCGTGCCGCCCACATCCGCACCCGGAACCGGTGCTGACGCGTTTTCCGCAACATGTTGCATCCATCGGACCCGCGATCGCGGACTCGACGTTGCGGCCTTTCCGGGCGCAGCACGGGGGGTTCCTCAAGGCCCTCCTCACCTGGGACCAGTGCGCCTCCGTCCCTCCCCCCCACCCTCTCCGCTCATCTGACCCCTTCCATCCGTTCCGCAGGGGCGACACCTTCACCCCCTTTGCCAACGCCGAGATCCGCGCGTACGAGCTGCGCCTGGCCCCCGTCGACCCCGCCGGCGTCAGGGCGAGGGGGGGGCAGGGGGGGCCGCTGGTTCCCGAGGGGGAGCAGGAGGGGGGGTGGGCGGTGATCGAGCTGGATCAGCTGTCGATGGAGGAGATGGGGCTTTGACGCGGGAGGGGGATGCAAGGGCAAGGGGCAAGGGGGACGAGATGCGCGGGGGTCATGGGGCGGCTTGGCTTGGGAGAACGGCGGGGCGGATCGGTCGCTGGTGCAGGTCCGCATGGGAGAGAGCAATCTGATGGGCATGGAGTCGACAAAGGCGCCGATTCGTCCAGCAAGCAAGGACGCCGGGGTCCCGATCAGCCAGCGGAGGGCGGATCATCGAGTGATCGGGTCCGCCACCGCCACCATGGCGTCCCCCACGGCGCTGCCGGCGGGTCCGTCGGAGGAAACGGCGGCGGTTGCAGCGGGAACACCAGCCCCGGACGAGGCGCCCGGTGTGGCGTTGGAGACGGACCCGGGGACCGCGGACGCAGCGGCGGCACCCTCGAGCCCCGAACCCGCGCCGCCCCCGACCCCGCCGCCCCCCTCGGACGCCTCCCTCCCCTCCGACCCGACGATAGTCGTGGACGACGACGCCGGCTGGGATGCCCGCGCCCCGGAGTCGAAGAAGGACCGCGAGGCGCGGGCCGAGGCGGAGCGGGACGCGCACCTGGACGAGGTGACGTTCCCCGACGGCGGGCTCGCCTGGCTGTCGGTGTTTTGCATGTTCATGGGTGCGTGCCGGCGGGGCGTGGGGCGGCATGCGCCCGTCGCGGGGGGCTTGTCGGCCACCCGAACTCACCGGACTCGGTTCGTGCCGCGCAGTTCACTTCTGGGTGGTCGGGATATCGACCAACGTCGGGATATTCACCGACTACTTCACCGCCGAGGCGACGTTTCCCGGTGCCGCCAACACCGTGCTCTCTTTCGCCAGCACCCTCACCACGACCGGGTACGTCCGCTTCTTTTCTTGCCTCCTTCATTGCAGCGCTCACCTAGCGCACCCACATCACAGCATGGACCTCTACGGCCCCCTGACCGGCTTCCTCGCCGAACGCTTCTCCTACCGCCTCGTCGCCTGCACCGGCGCCATCCTCCTCGCCTCGGGCGGCATCATCAACTCCTTCGCCGTGCAGGTCTGGACCCTCTTTGTGGGCGGCATCGTCACCGGGTTCGGGTACTCGGCTCTCCTGGCCCCCGCGCTCGCGATACCGACGCACTGGTTCCGCAAGCGGCTCTCGCTCGCCTTTGGCATCGGCATGTCGGGCGCGGGGATCGGCGGCGCCGTGATCATCCCGCTCACGCAGTACCTCCTGGACGTGTACGACTGGCGCTGGGCGTACCGGATCATCGCGATCGTGTCGGGAGGGGTGTGCTTCATCACGGGCTTCCTGATGATACAGCGGCTGCCGAAGCGGCCGCGGAAGGACCCGGTGATGGATGCCACGCTGTTCCGGAACCCGACGTACTGGAAGCTGTCGGCCATGACGTTCTTCTACCCGCCCTGCTTCCTTGCGCCGTTCCTGTTCGTTCCGCAGCAGATCCAGGATCTGGGGAGCGGCAACACGATCTCGGCGGCGCTGTGCCTTTCGCTGCTCAATCTGTTCATGGCGGTGGGGCAGGTGCTGAGCGGATTCACGATGAAGGCAATGGGCCAGTACAACATGCTCGTCTATTCTGGTACCTCGCGCCGCGCTCTCATGCACAACACCCACTAACCGCGGTCGACGCAGTTTTCGCCACTCTCCTACTGTTCGTCCCCTTGTGGATACTTACGGTCGGAACCAGTGGTGCCGGAATCCTGGCTTTCTGCATCCTGCTCGGGATTATTTCGGGCCCGTTCCCAGTCACGGTGACCGACGTCGCGGCCGACAGGTTCGGACAGCACCAGTTCGCCACCAAGATTACTTGGGTCTTCATCTGGTTCGCGCCTGGCATTCTGATTACCGGCCCGAGTGAGTTGCTGGCCGTTGGGGACGGATCTGGTGCGTTCCTGGTGCTGACTCGCGATCCCCAGTTCTCGGGGCGATCGCCGACGCAAACTCCATCTTCGCGCCCGACGGCGCACGCCTCTCGACGAACTGGACCTGGGTCATTGCGTACTGCGGCTTCACGCAGGCGATCGTGGTGGCGATGGCGGTGTGGTTGCGGGTGGAGAGGGGCGGGTGGAATCCGTTCACGAGGTTGTGAATGTAGGTCGCGCTGTCGAGGCATCGGACGGAAGTGCTCGTGGGGGAAAAGTCGGCGAGATAGAGGGCCGGGCAGACGCCTCCATCTCGGGCGACGCCAACGCGGTTTGTTTGTGTCCTCCAAAGGCCAACTTGGATCCGGGCATGCCGGCCCGGCAAGTCGTTCCGGGGCCAACCGGCCTCGGAATCTGCCGCAATACTTTCCGACGGACATTTTCCGGGGCCGCGGTGCCTGTCCGGTTGGCGCTCGGCCGGCCACGCGCCCCGCAAGAACGGCACCTCGCTTCCCGCGCCGCGTCCCCTCTACCCCCCGTTTCTCGCCGGATCCACGCGTCGCCGGCTGCGCGCGCCCTCGTGGACCCCGAAAAGCTGGTGCCGAGCGAGCGGCAGGCCGCGGACCCCGAGGAAGAGGAGGAGGGCGAGGAAACGCCGCAGGGCAAGCAGCTGCCGCCGCCGCTGGCTGTAGGCGACCTTGTGCTGCTCAGATGGTGGGTTTCCTGCTACAGTTGTTGTGTCTGATGTTCGTTCTGACGACGAATTGTAATTCTTTCGGTTGTTCTAGGGGCCAGGGGAGCCACCGCCCCGGCGTCATCCTGCAGGTTCCCGCCCAGCGGCATCCCCGATTCCCCGACTTTCGCAGCCTGCTTCCGGATGGCAGACTGCACGTGCACTGGCAGCACGACGTGGAGCTCCATGTGCCCGGCTGGGCCGCCTCGGACGTCGTTGCCGCCCGCGCGCGCTCCGTGCTGGGCGCCAGTGCGGACTGGCGCGAGCTGTCGGAGGAGCTGCGGACAAGCAGGGACGCGCTGGAGCTGGTACTGCGCGCGGGGATGCCGCCCACGGTCGGCATGTCGCTCGCCGAGTTCGACGGGGCGGTGACGCGTTACGCCGGCGAGGTGGCCGAGTCCCGGCGGTTGGCGTCCCTGCGGACGCACTTTGCCGGTTTGGAGGCGCGCGGGCACAAGCTGACGCTGCTGGACGTCGCCGCGTACGTGCTCTACGGCGAGGCGACGGCGGGTTCGGGGGCGGCCGGCTCGCCCAGGCCGACGCCGGGAGAGGCCTTTGCCGTTTTCACGTGGCTCAGCAGGAACCGTTCCAGGGAACTCGTGCGGGTGTTTGTGCCGGGTGGTCCCATCGATCGGACGCCGGGAGGCTTCAGACTGGCGGTCGCTTCGGCCGCGCACCGCTCGGACGTCGAGTCGGTGTTCCGCTATGTCACCTCGACGAGCCCGGATTTTCGGATGACGATGGAGCGGATGTCACACGCGGTCGAGATGCGCCGCAACATCCAAAAGTGGCGCGACGACGCGGCGACGGCCTTTGTGCCGCCCGCGCCGCCGGAAGCCTTCCAGCACATCTCGCGCCACCTGGAGCTCCTCTCCTTCACCGACACCGAACGCCGCCTGCTCCTGGACGTCTCGCGCGCCCTCCGCGAACCCCGGTCGCGCTACCTCTCCGCCGCCGGCCGGCTGATCCACGCCATGGCCCCGCTGTTCCCCAAGACGGGCGGCTCGGACATGTCGCGGCTGCTGCAGCTGGCCCGAGACGTGGGCCTGCTGCACCCGTGGGACCAGACCGACTACGCACGGGAGGCGCGCGTGTCGATCGCGCTGTCGGGGAGGGAGACGCCGCCCTCGGTCGAGGAAAGGGAGGGGATGGGCGTGTGGATGGGGGTGCTTGACAGGTGGTCGCACTTCTGGGCGAGGCAGCTGGTTGGGGAGCCGCCCGCGGCGGGGCAGATCACGGACGGATGGGAGCTGCCCGGAGCGGACGGGGGCCCGGCCAAGGCCGTGGCAGGGCGGCCGCAGGGGCCGTTGCTCATGCCGAGCGAGTTTGAGCACGACATGCGGACCGAGATCAAGGTTCTGGAGCGGCTGAGGAAGGAAGTCGTTTTTCCGTCCGGCCTGGAGAGCCCGTCGGCGCGGCTCGCAGCGGAGCAGATCGAAGACCCCCACGCGGCGGTGCGGGAGCGCTTTTCCGAACCCGTCTTTGTCATCGACGACCCATCTGCGCACGAGCTGGACGACGGCATCTCCATCTCCCCCGCGACGGACGGCGACGCGAATCTTTCGGACTGGATCGACGTGCACATCGCCGATCCGACCACGTGGCTAGGCCCGGACCATCCGCTGAGCCTGCTCGCGCAGCTCAGGTGGACGAGCATCTACCTCCCCAACGGGCACCTCCCCATGCTGCCCGACACCGCCACGGGAAAGCTCTTGGACCTCAGGGACCGCAGTTCCGCTATCAACGGCGCCGAGCGGTTCGCCCTGACGTTTTCGGGCCGCCTCGACCTTCGGACGGGGGACCTGGCGGACTACAGGGTGCGCTGCACGCTGCTGAACGAGGTGCGCATCATGCACTACGACACGGTGGACGACGTGCTCGAGGACGATTTCCGTTCCGCGGCCGAGGACCGCTCGGGGAGCATCTGGGAATCGGACCTGCTGCCAAAGGTGCGGCCCCCGAACCGGGCCGCCTCGGTCAGCCCCGAGGACCGGGGCAGGCTGGCCAGTATCTACGAGCTGGCGAAGCATCACCTTGCCTACCGGACGTCGTGCGGGGCGTACCAGTCGGACCAGGTCGAGTATCGGATCTCGACGGACCGGCTGGGCCTCCCTCCTTCCCCTTATCCCTACCCCCCGCGCCAACCTGCCTATGTCACGGACCGGGCTCCGCCACCGGCCGTGCGTTTCCGCGCCTCCAAGATCCAGCACTTCCACCCCTCACAGACGGTCGTCTCGGAGTGCATGATCATGGCCGGCCGGATCGCTGCGCGGTTCTGCCAGGACAACGACGTCCCCGTGCTCTTCCGGGGCCAGGTGGGCATTGTCGAGGCCGCACAGGCCCATCCGATCGTCGCCGAGCGCGACGAGCGGCTCGGTGGCGAATTCCGCGTGGATCCGACGGCGGGATACCCGCCCGTCGCGGAGCTGCGGGCGCTGGTAGACGGCGTCATGGCTGAGAAGCATCCGCGCACGGGCGTGCTCCCGTATTTTGGTCTCCTGAAGCTGCTGCCCTATATGCCCGCCAGCACCGTCTCGGCGGAGCCGATCGCGCACTTTAGCATGGGGCTGGGCGGTGTCGGTCATGGTGATCGGCAGCCTGGCTTCGTCGGATATACCAGGGCGACCTCACCGCTTCGTCGGTATCCGGACATGCTCCTGCACTGGAACGTCAAGGCGGTCCTGCTTTCCAAGCCGCCGCCCTTCACGAAGGAGGACATTCAGAAGCTGCTGGCGCGCGGCAAGGTTGCCGAGAGGATCGCCGACGTTGCCATGGAGCGTACCAGCAGGTTTTGGGCCCTCGAGTGGGTGCGGCGGCGCGAGGTGCTTTCCAGGTTCGGCAACGATCCCATGACGGCCAAGTCGGACCCGCTCGACCGCATCACGATGCCGCACGTCGATCCGCCGAGCGGGGTGCCTTTCCGGGTGCGGACGAGGTTCCAGCCAAACATGGTCGTTGCGCGCAACGCGCCGGACGGGCCGACGATACCCGGCGAGTACGGAATGCCCCCTCCCGAGATTGTGGAAGCGGACGGGTCGACCCTGCGGCCGACATACGAGGCCTACGTCACCGCGCTCTCCCGCTTCTCGCCGACGGCCATGGTCGCGATCGCCGACCTGGGCGGGCTCGTGGCCAAGATGCCTCACATAGCACCGCCGATCAGATCGACCCAAGAGGGCGGACCTGGTTCGGCGAACGAGCTCGTCCCCAGGTACAAGGTCGGAGACCGGGTCCGCGTGGTCGTCGACGAAGTGGATCCGTTCCACTCCCACTTGAGCGTCATCGACGTGGCGGATCTCGTGCGGACGGACTGGAAGATCGGCTCGAAGCTGGCCAAGCTGTAGTGAGGCTTGCCAATACACAGCAGCATTGGCCAGCATGATCGCGCTCGTTGGCGCCAGCTTAGTCCGTGGTCTTGGCGAGAGCCTCGGTGGCAGCCTCGGCCGAGATGGGCTCCAGCTTGACGACCGGGCGCTCGGGGCTCTTGGATCCGCCCCTCGTGACATAGTCGTGGTTCCAGTCGAGCACCACCTCACCGGAGGATGTCAGGAGAATCGCGACCTGTGTCGTGGAAGACCCACCTTGTCGTTCGGCTTGAGCGCCTTGATCTTGGCGACCACGTCGGCGTTCTTCTCGGCCCCGATGCCTGCGAGCTTGACGTGGAAGCGCTGCTGCTTCTCGTCGCCGTACTTGCCAGGCTTCTCGTAGTTCGTGTCTGTTTCGGGTTCAGAGCACGGTAAGGTCAGCGATTTTCGACGCAAACGATGGACATGCGACTTACACCCCAGAACCTTGAAAACAGCCACAGCACCGCCGTGCCCGCACTTGTCGGGGCACAAGGACGTCATATGCATGCATTTCCGCTCCGTAACGCCCTCAAACTCCGATATCGTCTGGTGGGTCGCCAGGAGCTCGCGGCTCTCGGTCGCAGCCGCCGATGCGCTGGCAGGTTCGACCTTGGTGATGGTGCGCTCGCCACCGGAGAAGCCGGGCTTCTCCACCTTCTCGTGTCTGCGCGGCTCGATCAGCAACGGAAGCAAAGCTGGGCATCGGCACCCACTTGAAGACGAGGTGGACCTCCTCGCCATCCTTCAGCTTCTTGATGACTGCGAGCGAAGCCTCGTTGATCTCCGCGGTCGGGAAGGCGATGTGGTGCATGTGGTCGGAGACGTCGTTGTGGTAAGAAGTGACCTCGAACATCGCGCTCTCCTTGGAGTGTCCGCACTGGTCGGGGCAGAGGGCGGTCTTGAAGCGGCAGGGGGGTTTCTTGGTCCCATGGAACACCGCGACGGTGTCGTGCTGTATGGGGAGTGGACACGAAGAAGACAGAGCCGGGCCGGAGTTAGAACGTTGCCCGGAACCGAGAGCGCCGAATCGGCACTTCCGCCGGCCTTGGGGTGTCCAAAGCCATGGTAGGCACTCTGATGAGCCTAAGAGAACATTCCATAAGGCCCTTGAGGCCCGAATGCATTGTGTGTCGCCAGCAAGGAGCCTCCACCTCCACCCACCGAACCCCGCCACGGCACGCACCTCCGCGATGAGAGTCCGCTTCTCCTCAGCCATCGAGTAGAGATGGTATTCAGTTGGAAGAAGGCTAAGGCTGGAGAAGAGAAGGCGGCGGCGGCTCTCTTCGGGAGAGGTTGCGCGCTGATTCGATTTCAGGGTGTCTTTGGACCCTTGAATCCGAAGCGACGGCCACTCCGGAAACTCGCGCTGCCGGGCGCAACAAAGATACATCGAAGCGAGAAAATGGCTCACTTTGGGCAGGCGTTTGCCCCAGATGCCGTGACACATGGATTCTTTTTCTTCCGTGCGGTACGGCGGATACCAGGTAACGCCAGCGCCTCGGGGCTCTACTTCTTACTTCTTGGCGACCTTGGTGATGGTGCGCTCGCCGCCGGAGAAGGTGGGCGTCTCAACCTTCTCGTGCCTGGTTCGCAGCCAAGATTAGCACGGGCGATCGAGATCCGGGCTCTAGAAACCCACTTCCAGACGAGGTGAACGGAGTCGCCCTCCTTCAAGCCCTTGAGGACGGCGAGGGACTCGGCGTCTATGTCGGCGACCTCGAACCCGACCTTGGTTTCCTCGTTGTCGACCTTGTTGTTGTAGCTCTTGATCGAGAACAGGGCGCCCTCCTTGGCGTGGCCGCACTTGTCTGGGCAGAGGGCAGTCCGGAAGCGGCAGGGAGTGGTCTTAATGCCCTCGAATTCGGAGATCGTGTCGTGCTGGCGCCCAGGGCTGAATGAGCGGACGATCGACCAGAATCATTCCCGATTGTCAATACCTCAGCGATCAGTGTCCGCTTCTCGGCGCTGGCCGCCGAAGCGCCTCCGGAAGGCGCAACTTTGGTGAGGGTGCGCTCGCCGCCAGAGTAGCCGGGCCTCTCGACCTTCTCGTGCCTGGAGGCGGAATCATTCGATCAGAACATGGCGAGGGTCGATTGAAGCGGACACCAACTTCCACACGAGGTGGACCTCATCGCCCTCCTTCAGCCCCTTGATAACGTCGAGCGAGGCCGCGTCGATGTCGGCCGAGGCGAAGCCGACGCGGGTGTCGTGGTCCGCGACCTCGTTGTTGTAGGACTTGACCTCGAACAACGCGCTCTCCTTGGAGTGGCCGCACTTGTCGGGGCAGAGGGCAGTCCGGAAACGGCAGGGCAGGGTCTTGAGCCCCTGGAACACCGAGATGGTGTCGTGCTGGGAGGCCGAGCAGGGACGAGGTCAGAATCGGCCTCCTACAGGCGGTTTCCCATGGCCGCTCCACAGAGGCCTATCCGCCGGTGCCGATGAACTTGTTCGCACAAGCGGAACCCCGAATGCAGCGGGGCGACGGCGATGGCTGCCGCGAAACACTGTCCCATGTTTCTCACCTCGGCGGTGAGGGTGCGCTTCTCCTCGGACATTTTCACGGGTGACGGGACGGGGCGAGAAAGAGAGAGAGGACTTTTGAGGAGAGACGACGCTGCGACCGGCAGGTAGCGATTGCCAAAAGAGTCGAGGAGTGGAAGCTCAGGGTCTTGGAGACCCTTGCTAGGACACGGAATGGCGGAAGGGCAGTGGCCGCACCCGATCCCCGCGGATACACTGGCGAATTCATCGAAATCTTTCGATTGCAGCGTCAAATCATCTAGATGAGTGCGTCTGACGCAGCAAGGCCGATGATGGGTGCGGAACTGAGCGGTCATCCCACCCGAGTGTCCCTCACGGCCATGAGGCCATTTGCCTAGCGATGGCATTCGATTCAGACGGATGCTTTCAGTTTCAAGTTCTGGTTTCACCAACTTCAAAGATCAGCCCGGGTATCATCGCTACAAATGCAAACGGAGGGCGACGGCGCCAGGGATGACATGCAGGACCAGAATCCAGTTGCATCCCGTAAATGGCAAAATAAAAGATGTCAAGTTGAGAACCGAGCAATTTGCTGGACTTGGACGTCTTCTCTTTCGAGGGATCCGCTACGGCCAGCGGACAGTTGCCAAAGGAGCAATTCCCACGAGGAAAGAATAGCTTGATTGAAGCAAATGTCACTCACAAGAGTTCTACCTTGAGGTCTACTGGAAGCGCCGTCTCATGAGGGATGGGACCGAGGAATCCCCGCTCTTGCGTCCTCGAATTCAGTGCCGGCAAAAGTTGGTCTCGCGCCGCTTCCACCCTCGGATCGCAACAACACGAGTGGGAAAAGCCCGTCTGCGTAGTTGGACCTCGCGGATCGAGTGTGCAGTGGGTATCCCTGCGGTGGGACCTCGGGGGTCGCGCACACCGGTGACCGTGGCCTTCCGTACGAAGCGTACCGCACCTGTCAGCTGTCACCACTCGCCGCCCACCGTAGGGAGTGCACACCGCCGCAACCGCGCCCGACATGCTGGGCGGCGCGCACCGCGGCGGCTGGGCTCCGCTCTCCCTCGGCGAAGAGCTCCTCTCGGAGGGCACCGTCGCGGACGGGGACGACGCCTGGGGTGCCGCCTTCTCCGCCGGAAGGCCGCCTCTCAGCTCCGGCCGCACGGAGATCACACCGAAAGCGGGGCAAGGCGCAGAGCCGCGCGGTTTCGTGCCCGCTTCGGGCGGCTCGCGGGGCTCGTGGTCTCTGGGCCGCTCCACGGCGCGGGACCTGTGGACGCCCGAACAGCCGACCCCGCTGGCCGCTACCGGAACGCCGGGTCTTTTCGGTGCCTACGCGGGACAGGCAGATCCCAGCTCGTCGTCGGTGTGGCCCTCTTCGCTCGCCGGAACGAGCCGAGTGCCCCGACAGGCGCTCTTCGTCACGGACAACGACGACGCCCATGCCGGCGGTTTGAATGACCACCCGCGGCTCCCGGTCCAGCTTGCCACACCCTTTTCCCTGCCTCCGCCCCCTCCTACGCTGCAACCGAGGACTCCTTCCGCGAGCAGTAGTCGGGTCGCCCTTCCGGCGCCGACCTCGGCCGCGTTTCACCGTCGGAAAAAGTCGGCCAACAATAAGGCATTCGAGGACGAGGACACCATCCAGAGGGTGACTCTGGAAAGCTTGCCCGATGAGGTCTTGACCCAGAGTGCGTGCCTGGCCTCCCGCAACGCGACGAACTAACTAACTCTTCCGAAACGCAGTCCTGAAGCTCGTTCAAGGGCGTCGGAAACGCTATGCTCCGTCGACGGGCAACGCTCTCTATCCCGTTCTCTTCCTCAACCGCCGGCTCTATATTCTGGCGGCCGGCATCGCTTACCAGAACCCGCGGCCCCGGACCATGGAAAAGGCGGCCAGCCTGCTGTCGCGGCTGCAGAAGACGCATGTCGGCGGCCTCGTGTTGTCGGCAGCTCACTCCATCCGGCATTTGGACCTCTCCGGCGCTTTTTCGGAGAATGGCGCGGCCGTTCCACTGGAGCTTTCCGCTTTCACCAGATGCTATCGGCTTCAGAGTCTGAACCTCTCCAATGCGTCGCAGCTCGATGGATTGGCAACGCTACTGCGCGAAGGGTGCACGCGGCTGCACACTCTGGTGCTCAGAGACTGCCAGGCCGTCGACAACGCTTTCTTTGATCTCTTGCTGGACGACTCGGTCTTCGCTGTCAAGGACCGCGTTTTGAAGCGCCTTGACTTTTCCGGATGTTGCGGTGTTTCTGACCGACACATTTTCCGCATTGTGCAGCATCTAGGGAACCATTTGGTTTCCCTCAAGCTGGGACGTTGTAAGGGCCTGACTGATGCAGCTGTTGCCCGTGTCGCGGAAGCTTGCCCCGCATTGAAGGAGCTGGATTTGGAGCAGCTCGAGAACCTGCGTGCCGCAACAGTCTTTGGTGCCTTGGTCATCCACAGGCGGAACATGCAGACCTTGGAGACGCTGAACATCGCCGGCATACGCCTCCTGGACGACCTGGAGCCTCTCTTGCCCGTTGGGCCCGCTTCTTACCCGAGAGGGGAGTCTTTCAGGTCGTTGAAGTCTCTCAACATGTCTGGCCTACCTTTCTTGACGGTCGCGGTTCTGCAAGTCGTGACGGTCTCCAACCCAGCCCTCGATGTCCTAAAGGTCTCGCACTGTTTGGGCCTATCGGATTCGACCGTCGCACAGTTCCGGGATCTCAAGGCTTCCCAGGACATTCGGACCCTATTCTTGTCGCACACGCCGTTGCCCATGTCCTCTGTTTCCCGCATGCTGTCGCAGAAGCTTGTGGTGCTGGACCTCTCGGACAATGCGATCTCGCACCGCGTTGGAGGCAGGGGCAGGCTCACCGACGACACCGTCAAGCTGGTCTGCAACACGTGCACCAACTTGCGGGCGTTGCATCTAGCGCGCAATCCGCAGCTCACGGACCTGACGCTTTTCTCTCTCATGGGCCTTTACCGCTCGCTGCGCAAGATAAGCCTCCAGATGAACACGCAATTCTCGGCAGGCAACATCAGGAGCTTTCTCAACATCTGCGGGCGCTTGGAGTGGGTCGACGTGTCCGACATCCCGGACCTCGGACGCTTCAAGGAGCTGCGGGACCTTTCGGACGAGCTCGCATGCGGGAACGCGGCTGTTGCCCCAACATCGCACACGGAAACAGGACCCAGCCTTCTTCTTGACTCCGTTACGGCCATCAACCGCATCCGCGGTGCCCTCAACGGCCTCATGCTGCACTTCATGCCCCGACGACAGACCACCGATCTTTTGCAGGTTCCGCAGCCCCGAGACGAGGCCGCGGACGACCATCTCCCTTCCGTGCCCTATTCTGCGTGGTCATCGGCACGGACGACGCCGACCAAGTCCTCAAAGTCGGCCAGCCTGCACACTTCGTGCTGCCCGAGCGACAACGAAGATGGCGGCGAGGAGGGACTGCACCCCGGAATCAGGAGGTCAAGCCGCCTGAAGAAAGCTGGGCGAGCCAGCCACTGCCCGCACCGCAGGAGCAAGTATCACCATCTGCCCGACAGCTTCGCTCAGCACAGGAGCCGCCTGTCGGGCGGGTCCCAGAAGAGGGCGAGTCTTCCCGACGGGGCCCGAACCCCACCATCGGAGTACTCTGCGTCGACACGCTCCACACCGCCCAAGATCGTCGCCGAAGCAGTCGCCAAGACGGCCCAGAGCCCGCGGCGGCGTGAGTTGGCGAGCCTCTTTGCTGCGCTTTCTTCGGACGGCGGATTCGAGGACGATCTCTGACGCAAAACGGACAATCTCCTGCGACACTATGTCTTTTTGTCTCGTAGCTCTATTTCTAGACGCATAGATGAGAGGTGTGGAGGGAAGATTCGGGTGTTGTTTGTCGAGCGGCCAAGCAAGCGGGGCCGCCATCGGTTCGGAGTTTCGAAGCCCTGCGAGCTTCCGCCCGCAGTGCACCGCCATCCGTGCTTCCTGAGATCGGGTGACTTGTGCATCGACGCTTCCTTCGATTTCCGGGCTCTGGGCCCCGTCCCAGCGCTTCGGATTGGGAGTGCCGGGCCTCGTCGGCGGGTGGTCCAAACAATCGTCGGCAGCGCCGGCGTGGGCTCCCGAGCGACAAAGCGGCCCGCTCTCGCTTGAATCGGACTACCGGCTATCGAAATCGACAGAGGCCGGGCATTCGTCTCGCGTCTGACCGGGCGAACGGCAATCGGTCTTCGGCACGTGCCACCCGATACTGCGGCGACGGACCGAACACCTGACATTGCAGGCCGGCTCCGGTTGATTTCTGCCTACCCTTCATGGCTGCAGTTGTCGAGGGGACCCTCGGGACCGGGACGGGTCCTGGCGACTCGCCGCCCTTGGCGACGCCGTCGGCGACTCCAATTGACATCTCTCCTGCCTCGGATTCCGGAACTGCCGGGCAGCTGCGCCTTCAGACCAGCTGGCGAGCCGAAGCTCCCCGCGTTGCGCCGAAAGCCATCGACGTTACCGACCTGCAGGCTCTGCTGCCCTTCTTCCAGGCGCACAATGAGAAGCTCTACTTTTCGGGCGTCGTCTTCAAACGCCGCGACCTCGATTCGCACGGGCGGAAGATTGCCTTGAAGGATCGCGAGGACGTCTGGACCTCGTGGTGGGTCGAGCTCCGCGGAAGCGTGATGCAGTTCTGGGGCGCGGCCGACGAGGACCTCCAGAAAGCGACCGCCGGGCCCCCGTCGGCGGACCTCGTCGCGGCCATCAAGGAGAAGCAGCCGGTTCCGAACTACATCAACATTACTGACGGCTGCACAACGGTCGTGCCGGATCACGGCGAACGGCACTCTCAAGCAATCTCGTCGCCAATGAGCACCATCACGGAGAACTCGGATGCGCAAACCCTCACTCCGGCTTCCAGTACTGCTCGTTCTCCGACAGACGTGCCTCCGGATGCGCGCTTTGCCCACCGCTTCCACATGACCAGTGCCGGGTGCAACCTCTACACGCTCGGCTGCCCAACTGTGCACATGAGGGACGGCTGGCTCTTCGCCATTCGCCTTGCGCAATTCGAGTTCGCCAGGCTGTGCGAGGCCTTCACTTTCCGTCTCCTCCAACGCCCGGCGGTGTCGAAGTCTGCCTGGTCTGATTTGGGAGTCGACCGAACGACGATGGCACCCACCAACCGAGCTGTGGGTCGTCGTGGTCGACCATGACCTCTTCGAAGCTCAACTCATGCCCTCACAGAAACCCGGTGAGATCCTGCAACAGGGCTGGCTTCTGGCTCGGGTCACGTACGAGACGGAGTGGAGCCGGTGAGCAGCAGTGCCTTTTGGCGATGGATCGCAACTTACGCGACGGGCCCGGACCCCAGGTTCTGGTGCGTGGTGACCGCGGGTGACGATAAGCTCGAGGCCACGCCGCGCTCCACGGTCGATCGGCGCAGTGCGGACATGGCTTCGCTGGCCCCTTCCGCGGTTTCTGGCAAATCCGGGGACGGCAAGGACACGTCGAGCATCTTTGGCCGTTTCCTTTCCGCCCCCAAAAGCCCGCGCCCTGGTCATTCGGACACTGTGAGCTCGTCTTTGGCTCGACGTGGTCCTCGTTAACATTCCGCCGATCCATTAGTTCCATGTCGCCCGCATTGCTCTCTACAGCGACAAGAAGGACTTGAAGAAGAACCGCGACCCGATCATTGTCATTCAGGTGTGTTGGCAACCTCGACTTCTCTTATGGCATGATTTGATTGTCCTTGGACAGGGCTGCTACTCGGCGTTTGCTCTGTACCCGGGGAGGGCGGAGCTCGTGATGGGACCCGGCGTAGTCAAGGTGGAGGCGGACAACATCCGCGTCCGTTGGGACCTGTTGCACCCTCCGGCTTCCCCCGGAAGGCGCGAAAGGCGCCCCTTCTCGACGTCGCCATCCGCGCCGTTCGTGCTCTTTATGCTGCCCACCGTGCAAGATCTGGCACGTCTGGTGCTTTCCATCTGCGGATCCGCAAGCGCGCCGGGTCATGCTCTGCTTCACGCCAATGCCGACATGGAGGACTGTGCGGTCGATTCGGAAGGATCCCAGCTGTGGCTGTCGGTCGCGGAGCTGGTGGCTTTCCTTCCTTTCCTGCGGAGCCTTCCTACCATGGCACCGAAGGCAGAGCTGCTTGCCCTAATTGCCGAAAAACGGCGCATCATTGGCCAAAGCAACGACTCGGAACAGGATTGGATCCAGAAGGTCCAAAAGCGATGGTCGGAATGGTTGTCGAGCGGCCTAAACGCCGACGTAGGACTCAGGATCCCCAGCTTCGGCAAGGCATCCGATCAGATGAAGAGAGTCAAGTCGGGCACCAGTCGCTCGCCACGCAAGCCGTCAAGCAAAGTCGACGAGGCCGTGCGTCGGGCCTACGAGATTGCCATGCTCATGGAGGCCGCAGCAAACAAGAACCTGTCGCCCAAGAGCCCCGGCGCATTCTCCTTTTCTGCTGGACCCGACGTCCTGTCGACGATGAACACGCCACTCGCCGAGCGGGCTCCGACCGCTTCCTATGCTAGCGCCACCCCCCTCCGGCTCGCAACCCCCTCCGCTGTCGCGCCTGCCGTCCAGGCCTCCCTTGCGCCTCAGCCTGCGACCTCGCCGCAGCGTCTGGGCACCGAAGCGGCCGAAGGTGGCGCAGAAGAATCGGAGGAGGACCTTCCTTTGGCTCTTGCCGTGCACAAGCAGACCATCGTGGAAGAAGAGGTTTCCGAGTTCGTCGCACCGATCAAGATCGCGGCCGGAGAGACACAGCAGAGCGCGGACCAGCCAGAGATTCCAACGGAGGCGGCACCCAGCATTGTCGAAGACGAGCAGGTTGCTGGCGAAGACTCTTCGTCCGACGGCGACGAGGACCCCGAGGACGCGCGGTCGCCCGTGACTATCGAGCAGCTGATCCAGCAAGAATACCAGGCTGCTGACGACCAGACGGACTCCGTTCCGACGGAGGTGGCGCCGATTGCAGTGCCCATGCTCACGGTAACGCAGCAGAGCAGCATGGTTCTTGTCGCCGTCCCGAGCCCTACCGTCCAGGAGGACGGGCAACAAGTCTGGGACTGGGAGTACCAGCTCGTGGAAAGGGACGAGCTCAACGCATCGATCGTTGAGGTTTCGTTGGCTGCCGCTCAGGAGGCAGTGCTCGCCTCCCAACCCCAGCCTCCCGTCGACAAGCTCATCAAACTGACGGTGGTCACCAGGAACGACGCCAAACCAGATGCTCCGGACTCTGCTCCCAGCGAAGCCGACACCGTTGTGCCCAGTGGAACGATTGAGTCTACCACGGAAGGAAGGACGGATGCCCCTGCCGGCGTCCCCGCAGTTTCCGAGGATCTTGGAGGGCAAGGAGACGATCAAGGAGAGGATGCCGCCGACTTCCACACTCCGACGAACGAAGAGGTTGCCGAGGAGGTCGCCAACGTCGTGCAGGTCTCCAAGCAAGCGGACCCTGTCGAACAAGTCGCCGGCGTAGCCATGAACCCCGTTACCGGCAACGAAACGGACGGCGAGGAAGACGAGAAACCGCTCGTGCACCAGACGACGTCAATGTCGCTCAAGTGAGCATTTGAAGTTCGGTGCCGCGAGTAGCGCTGACGTTCTTCGCAGCATGATCGGTCCTCAGGATTCGGCTTCGGTCGTCGGCCAGAATGTGATGGCGCAAGCTACGTACGCGGCGCACGCCCAGTACCCCCAGGCGTACATGTTGGCCGGCCCGGGAACGCCCCCCATGGACCCGAGGAGGGCAGGCGTCTACAGGCAGCCGCAGTTGCCCGGCACCTTCATGCCGGGATCAAGGCCCACCAGCATTCACCAGGCCGCTTATGGCCAGATGATTCCGGGCATGAGCATTGGGGGCTCGGCGGTACCCACCCCTATGAGTGGCCCTCAATCCATCGTCGGCGGTCAGTCAGCGCTCGGATACGGCTCCCCGCTGCCCAACCCGTACGCGATGGGCAGCGTTCCTGCGATGGCCACGGATCCGTACGACTTCGACGACTCGGCCTCTGTGCGGGCGCGCAACTCGCTTGCAATGGCGTGGCTCGAGCGTGAACGCGAAAAGGAACGCCAGAGGCAGCACGAGCGGGTCTTGGAGCACACGCCCTCGCAGGTGAACCTGGTGCCGCAGGCCCAGCTTCAGGCTGCGATGCAGTACTCTCAGCCGATCCAGACGGCGCTTCAGCCCATGATGCAGATGCCGGCGATGCAGATGGCACCGACCATGCAGGGGTACCCCGCGATGCAAAGCATGCCCA
The DNA here is from genome assembly GCA_025558095.1 of Hyaloraphidium curvatum. NCBI lineage: Eukaryota > Fungi > Monoblepharomycota > Hyaloraphidiomycetes > Hyaloraphidiales > Hyaloraphidiaceae > Hyaloraphidium > Hyaloraphidium curvatum. The sequence continues at coordinate 125,755 of JAIVFI010000032.1, read as the reverse complement.
TGCTGCCCCAGAGCATGCCGCCCCTGATTCCGGGCTCGGTGGTCTTCATTCCCGGCTACGGCTACGTACAGCAACCGCCGCAGATGGCACCGCAGCTCGTGCAGCCCGCCATGTGGGCCCAACCGGCCATGTACCCCGTTCCTGTGCCCGTCGGGAGGGTCAGCCGGGGCACTTCCGAGGTCGGCACCGTGCGTTCGTTCACCAGCGCTGCACCCCGGTCGACGGTGTCCCGGTTCAAGGCGCAGCAGCAGCCGACGGTGGACGACAGCGACGAGGACCTGCCCCTGAGCACGCTCGGGCGGGCCGCGCCGAAGCGGCAGGGAGAGCCTTCGGCCCAGGCGCCGAGGCAGCCTCCCCCGCGGCCGCAGCCCCTGCAGATGCCGGCCCAGCAGCCGTCGCCGCCGATACAGCCGCCCCCGATACAGCCGCCGCAGCAGACATCGTCGAGCAAGCAGAAGGGCAAAGCAAGGCCTTCGCAGTGAGGCATGGACAAAAGGGAAGGGGGCGGAGGCATTCAGAGACGCATATCACTAGGCCTGTAGTTCGAAAATCATAGATTGACAGCATTCCGGTGTTTGCTTTCTCTCTGGCAGAGAAGCGAGTGATGTCTTTGAGCTGTTCGCCGTAAACAAAGCTGCGACAAAATCCCCCACCCCCCGGCGCTTCCCGTCCTCCGGCTTTTGCCGGCTCTCGTTCCTTTCGCCCTTTGATCTCATTCTCTCGGCCGTCTTGCCGCCGGGATGGCGCAACAACCCCCCCTTCCCGTCGGCGTCTCCCTCGGGCTGTCCCTCGGCGCCGCCGGCATCTCCGAGTTCTCGACCATGCCCCTGGACACGGCCAAGGTCCGCCTGCAGCTCCAATCCCAGGGCTCGACGGCCCGGGCGCACTACAAGGGTCTGGCGGACTGCCTCGCGACCATGGCCCGGCAGGAGGGCCTGCCGAGCCTCTGGCGGGGCGTCACGGCCGGTCTGCAGCGGCAGGCGGTGTTTGCGCCCCTGCGTTTGGGCCTGTACGAGCCCGTGCGCAACTTTTACATGGGGAAGGAGGCGGTCGAGGCCGGGTTGCTGCCCACGCTGCCGCAGAAGATCCTGGCGGGCCTGACGACCTCGGCGATCGGGATCACCGTGGCGAGCCCCGCGGACACGGTCAAGGTGCGGCTGCAGGCGCAGGGGAGGGCGCCGCCGGAGGTGCCGAGGCTGTACAGCGGGGTTTTGGACGCCTACCGGAAGATTGCGGCGACGGAGGGGATCCGCGGGCTGTGGAGGGGGTACGTTCCGAACCTGCTGAGGAATTCGCTCATTTCGGTGGGGTTTACGGGGGTCTTTCTGCGACAAAAGCGAGGCTGACGCTATGGACAGGCGACGGAGTTGGCCACCTTCGACCAGGTCAAGGAAAGCCTGTTGGGGGCCGGGCTGCCCAACACCGCCACGACCCACGTCATGGCGGGGCTGTCCGCGGGCTTCGCGGCGACCGTCCTCGGTTCGCCGATCGACGTCGTGAAGACGCGTGTGATGAACTCGCGGACGGTCGGCGGGCAGAAGGAGTTTTCGGGGGCGCTGGACTGCGCCGTCAAGATCCTCAAGAACGAGGGCGTGGGGGGATTTTACAAGGGATTCGTCCCCAACTTTGCCAGGTGGGCTGCAAACCTGCTGCTTGTGCCGATTGGAGGCGGGGGCTGACGTCGTCCGACGCCAGGATCGGGGGGTGGAACACGATGGCGTTCGTGCTCCTCGAACAGTTCAAGCTGCGGTACTATGCCAGTTTGGAGAAGAAGTGAGGGAGGTGTTGCTACAGGAGCTCCTTTTGCCAGCACGGAGAGGAAGGGGACAGAGGGGAGCAGACTTCTTGCTTTGACATGGCGGATGATACCCAGAAGACGAGGTCGCGGTCGCATCTCGTCGGCGACAGTTTAATTTGCAGCAGAATCTAGATCTGACCAGACTAGACGGCTAATACATCAGAATGGCAAGAGCATCAAATCGGCACACCACATCCGAATGGCATCAATTCGAGACCATCTCCCGCAGCTTCTTCACCACCATGTCGTCGTCCAGTCGCCCCTCGTAGGAAGACCCCTCGGGCAGCCCGTCACCACCGCCAGCAATCTGCTGGTATGCCATCCGTGTCATTTGCAGGGCGGCGAAGCCCGCGGCCAGGCGGCTCTTTGACGCGCAGTGCGAGAGGTCGTCCGCCAGCAGCTTGGCGATCTTCTGCCTCGCGCCCGGGCCCGTGACCAGGTGCTCCGGCATCTTGCCTTTCACGTTCGACATGTCCGCGTACACGACGTCGGTAATGTCCAGCGTGTCGTCCACTTCGACGGTCAGGTCCGGCGCCGTGCACCGAGGGGTCGACAGCGCCCTCCGCGCGGTCGAGTGCAGCATCCGCGACATGGCCGACGGCGAAACATCGCGGCGCTGGAAGTTCCGCGGGGCGGGCGAGTGCGTCCGGTGGGGCGGGGAGACCCGGAGGTCGCCCGTCGGCAGCGTCAGCAGCCCGGGACTCCGGGTCGCGAGCCGCAGGGCATCGACGCACGCGGCGCCCGCCGGCGTCGATGCGCTGCGAAAGAGGGCTGCCTCGGCGTCCTCGTCCCGCGAGCGCCGGCGGCCTCGGCCCGTGTCCGGCGGCGTGAGCAGGTGCGGCCTGCCGTGCAGCGCCGGCGAGACCGGGGACGGGGAGGGCGACGGCGACGGCATGGCGGAGTGCGCCATGCGTAGTGCGCGGGAACGCAGGAGCGAAGGGCGGAGAGGCAGCACGGAGACTGGACACAGCTTCGGGAGAGGTCGGATGCAGGGGTCCCAGCGTGGTGATCGTCATACGACCCAAAGGGTCTCCCACCCTCCACCTTCAAAGTCGCGCGATCGAGGGGCGCATGCAGCGCTTGTTGCCGGCCTCTTGGGTCTGATAGCACGCCCGAGCAGGGTATCTAGTCGATTTGGGATTTTGGCTGGCGGCTTCGGCATTTGGGTGGCGGCTTCGGCGTCTCCTTTACCCTTAGCGCCATGGACCCCCTCACACTGGTCTTGACCGCGATGCCGACCGAGCTGCAGGCCGTGCGCTCCCGTCTCCCCCCCGGCTCCTTCTCCCGCGTCCCGGACCTGCCCGTGGAGGCCTTCCTCGCCCCCAAGCACGGCATCCTGCTCGCTCGCGCCGGCGTGGGGCCCATCGCGGCGGGATGGGCCTGCGGCGTGCTGCTGTCGCGGTTTGCTCTTCGCCGGATGGTGCTCATCGGCGTTGCGGGGGCTCTGCATGCCGACTTAAGGCCAGGCGACCTCGTCATTGCGACGGCCGTCGTCCAGCACGATGCCCTCTTTCTCGGGGATAAGGGGACCGCCCTGATGCGGCCCGGGGCGCTGCACGTCAGCATTTCCCCCGGCGAGAGGCCCGATCCCGTGATGAACGCGGACGCAGGGTTGCTGGCGTCGCTGCCAAAGGCGGCCATGAAAGGGGTGCTGGTGTCGGGGGCAATGTTCGCGGGGACCACCGCGTCGAAGATGGACCTTCTTTCCAGGGTTCCCGGAGCACTGGCGGTCGATATGGAGGCCGCGGCCATCGCGTTTGCGGCTGACACTGCCAAGATCCCGTGGGCGGTCTGTAAGACCATCTCCGATAGGTTCGAGCACGCCGGACACATTGAGGATGAATTCTTAACCTGGATGCCACGGGCGGCGGAGCACGCGGCCGAGGTCGTCGACGCTCTGTTCCACGATGTTGAACTCGAGGGATGAGAACAGAGCCTTTATGTATTGCGGCCCCGATCAAGACTCGACGGCCGCGACCCGACCCGTTCAAAAGTCGATGACCAATGAGCAATTGACTGAGGAAGAGGGACAGAACCTGTATGTATTCCGGCCTTCGATCAAGATTCCACGGCCGCGGTCCTTTGTTCAAAACTCCACGACCGCGATCGACCCCTCCCCGCCGACGAACCACCTCGCCAAATCGCACCCCAGCCCGTACACGGGCGTGTCCTTCCCGAACGCGAACACGCTCCTCCGCGGCTCGCGGAGCATCCTCGCGTCCCACTCGCGGCACACGCCGTGCCGCCCCGTGCCGACCCGGACGCGGTGCCCGCCGTCCCACGAGATGGAATAAAGGGGGTAGTCGTCCAGGTCGTCCCACGTGAGCGCGAGGGGGTCGGCGAGGCGGAGGTCCCAGAGGGCTGCGGTGCCGTCGTACCCAGCCGACGCAAAAGCGTGGGGGAGCGAGGCTGATGCCAGCCCGTAGGTCGCGCCGCGGTGCGCGGATAGGCGGCGGGCCGAAAGGGTGCCGCAGGGAAGAGCGTTGAGCAGGGTGAGCGAGTCGGCGGCGGTTTTGTGGGGGCCGAGTGCCCGGTGTCCGACGGCGGCGACCGTGGCCTTGCGGGAGAGGAAGCGCACGGCCCAGGGTCGGGAAGATCTGCCGGTCGACGGCAACCGGTACGTGTCCAGGAGATCGATCGGTGACTCGCTCTCGTCTGCGCGCCAAGCGGGGGCCGACCACAGCCGGACCGTGCCGTCAAATCCGGCGCTAAGCAACAAAGCCGACGAGTCTGCGGTCCGAACGTCAATGGAAGACACCATCCGGCCGGCGTGGCCGTCCAGGTAGAGGTCGCAGGCCGTCTCTGCGGCTGTCGCAGGAGTCAGGGCCAGCTGCGCGTCCTTCCTGGTCCTCTTGAGCAGCTGTTCCGCCTCACTGGGCTTCAAAAGTGCCTTCTCCTTTGGTGACTTTAGTGCATGGCGCCTCATAGTGCCGTCGAAGCACGACGTCCAGAACACCAGATCATCCCCAGTGCGTTCGACGGCAATCGCCGTCACGTCGCCTTCCGGGGCGACCCTTCCATGTGGTCGAGCAACAATCGTCCTCGTCTGGAAGCCGTACCCGTCCGCAGACAGCCGGCAAACCTCCACGGCATCGCCGAGGCCAAGGAGCAGGATCCCAGACGGATCCAGGTTCACCACGGGCAGGAATCCCGACCCTCCCCTCCCCTGGCGCTTCGCTCCGCCGTGAATGACCCTCGGCTTGCCTTCCGCTCGCTCCAACGAGTCGCATCGCCGCGCCAGGGACCACCAAAACCCTCCACCGGCGTCCTTGGGCAAAACGAAGGGCACGTAGACTCCCAGTCCGGCACCCAGCCATCTTCTTCGGACGTGAAGGGGCACTCCGTGGGCAGACACGACAGAGTAGAGGTGTTTGGAGGCCAGGGACAGGGTGTAAAGGGAGGAGAGCGGCAGTTTCGCAAGAATCTGGGCGACCAGCTCGTGCGGCAGCGTCGAGAGTGACGGCGCCGCGGCATCGTCGGAGGTCATTAAATGGAGACAGTTTGCTGCTCCCACGACCCGGTGAAGGCGAGATCAGCCGTTCGACCGAGAAGTGCGGTGAGGTGTGTTCTCTTTCTCCAAAGGAGCCCAATCATCAACTGTAGGCCGAGTTGAGGCCGAGGCGGCATTCGAGCCAAAGAAAAGCATACTTTTAACTGATGCCCCTGTACAAGAGGCTCTCCTGCACATGGCTGTTTGGTCGACCGAGCCCATGCCACGGAACAACCGATCACTCCTCTTCATCGTCACCATCGTCATCGTCCCCGAGATCCACGTCCTCCTCGGCAAACAGTTCCTCGTTGACCTCCATCTCGCCGACCTTCTTCGCCAGCCCGTCCACCGGTCCTCCGTTGTCCTCCTCCTCCTCGCCGTCGCTGTCGTCCCCGCTGATGCCGCCCGCCTCCTTGTCCGAGTCCCCGTGTTCGGACGCCGAGCGGTCGGCGTACTCTTCGGCACCCATGGCACCCTCGTCCTCGGCGTCCTGGCCGACCGCCATCTCGGGATTGAACTCGAAGAGTTCGCGACCCGAGAAGGACATGGTGGCCTTGCCGCCCGCCTTCTGGTTCCGGTACGCCGCTTCCTTCTCCTTCTTCTTCTTGGCTTCATCCGCCGCGGCCTGCTCTTTTCGCCGCTGCTTCCACGCGGTGAACGTTTCCAGGTTTATCGGCGTCTTGGCCTCCACCTTGTGCCTCTGGAGAAAGAGAATGGTGAGTTCCGGTGATTCTTCAGCCGGAGCGCGCGCTTACCTCCGTCTCCAAAAACTCCTCGATCGTGATCTGGTTCTCCCGCTCCCGTTCCTCGCGCTCTCTCCGCTCCTCCGGCGTCTCCTTCTTCTTCAGAACGAAACCCGGCGGCAGCGCGTGCCGGTACTTGCACTTGTCGCCGCCATTCGGGCACTCCCAGAACCAGCCGTACTTGTTGTTTTCGATCGCGTCCAAGAAGTACTTGCAGACGATCTCCGTCGCCTTGTTGAGGTTGGTCGCATCCTTGCCGTGCTTCGTGGCCACGGCCTCCTCCAGCTTCGTTTGGTCCCAGTTCTCCATCGAGTCTGGAAAACAGACACTAACATCAGCCACTGTCGGTTAGTTGGCGGTCGGTGAGGCCAACCTTCATCCTTTTGGCGGGCATCGGTGTAGATGTCGGCTTTTGCGGACTTTCGCTCAAGGTTGAGGTCGTGCGAGAACTTGCACTTGCTGCCCTTCTCGCAGGACCCGGACTTGAAGAAAGCACAGACGATCGTCTTCGGGTCCACGCCTGTTGCCGTCAAGGGTCAAGCGGGAACTTCAATGGCAGCGAAAGAAACCCACCGAACGGAACCTTTTGCTGCTGCTGAACGGGCTTGAACAGCTCGGCAAGCTCCTTCTTCTTGGCCTCCTCCGCAGCCCTCTTGGCATCCGCGTCCTTCTTCTTCTGCTCGGCCGTTTGCTGGTGGAACGGTCGCCCGCGTCAGTGAGCGGCTCGGCCGACAAATCCCCGACGCGAGCATCGGTACTGACCTGATCCTTCCTGTTGCCCATTTGATTCACCTGCTGCTGCACCTGTGCGACGTACTTGGCCATCTTTGCGGACTTGTTCTTGTTCTTGAGCCCGACTTGAAAAGGACAGGTCAGCACGCCGCCATCGGACGCGTCGGCCTTCGCCACGAGGCAACAAATGCCTTCGGTAGCGATGCGTATGACACGCACAGGTCTTGTCCTCGACAATCTTGGCCTTGGCCTTCTGGTCGGCCTTTGCCGACGTCTTTGGCGGCATCGCGGCGGTCGCCGCCGAGCGGCTCTAGAGCGGGGAACCTCCAGAAGATCCGCTTGGCGACCAAATCGTCGCCTCCAGCGGCAAGAAGACCGCCGAATCGCGGCCCCTGAGCGTGCTGGTGGGGGGGAACAAACGTCCACTCAATTGGCGAAGAACGTCGGCTGGTCGTCCAACCCGAGCACTGGGGACCACCAATCACCGGCCAGACTATAGACTCTGGACTAGACTCGCTGTGAGAAAGAACATCGAGACATCAATACAAACAGCAACCAGGTTCAAGCTTCCACCATCTCGCGATGCCCTCAGTCCCGACGCAGATTCTCTAGCCGTGCCTGGAGCGCGGCATCGTCCGACATTGCAAGGAGATCTCCCTCCTCCTCCTTCTCCGCCGACGCCTTCTGCCCCACCTTTCCCGTCGGGGCGTCTGCAAGCTGCGGAGAATGAAGTTGGTAAGGTCGAATCCCCACCACGAGTTTCCCTTCTAACCTGCTGGTCCAAATTGATGCCGATCTCGTCAAAGACCTGCTGCACAATGGCCTCGCTCTCCTCCTCGTCCTCGCCCTCCTCATCCATGACGTCGTCGATGGCGTCGTTCATCATCTCCTCCTTCATGTCCATCATTTCCGACTCCTTTTCAAAGTCCATCATGATCTTCTGGATGGCAGGGAGGTTGACCTGCCGGTTCATGGACTTCATGGCCTTCGTCACGCCCTTCATGGCGTCCGCCATGGCCTGGTTGGAGCGCATGGTCTACGTACACCGCGTCAGAAGGACGCCCGGTCAACAGGCTTGCGACGTCCCACCTGTATCCGGAGCGACACGGCCTGAAGCTGCGTCCGCATGGCGTAGAACTTCTGAACATATCGTCTCGTCCGAACAAGGTCCATGGCCATGACCTTGCAGGCCGGCTAGGGAGGACCGGCCCAGGAGGGGGGGTGTCAGACCCCGGAAGGCAGACCCGGACGGCGCGCCCACAATCTGGTTCTTCTTCGCCGCGACCTTGATGTCGTTAATAAGCTTCTTTTCTTGCTGCTCCATTTTCGTCCGCTCCCGGTCCAGGTCCCGTATCGCGCGGTTCAGGGCGCGCTGGTGCGTCCGCAGTATCTCGGCGGGCGTCTTTGCCCGCCCGAAGATCCATTCCAGAGGATTGTACGACATGGCGACCGTCGCAGCGAACGCTATGCGTTACGGTCACGGAGTTCGGTACGCGGCGAGGGACGGGGATTCAGTTGGCCGCGCGCTGAGCTTGCGCAGGCGTCGTTCCCACCGAAGACAATCGCGGCCCGACCGACTGCGTCGAGACCAAGGACAGGATCTAACCGAATTGAAACTCCATAGCATTGCGTTTGTATTTGCACACGACGACTCCTCCCGCCGCAGTCACCGCAAACGTTTCACAGCTTCGCTTTGGGCTTCTCGTCCCAAGCGCGGCCTTCCAAGCCAGCCTCGAACCCGGTAGGTCCAGTGCCGTATCGGGTCACCTCCTGCGCCAAGGTGATGAAGACCTGCTTCACCGGCAGCCCGTTGGCTACCCGGTAGGCGTGTCCGTCGCCCTCGCTGTCGTCGAACAGCACGATGTCGCCCCTGCCGACCTCCGCCGTCTGGCCGTTGGAGGTCGCAAACTCGGCACGGCCGTCCGACAGCCATGTGGTCCAGTTGAGGTACTTGCTGTACGCAGGATGCAGCGGCGCCGTCAGATCGCGGTGAGCGTCACACAGGGACATCCCTGGGGAGCATCCGGAGCATGAACATTTCGGTTCTCCTTCCAGACGGTCGGTGACCTACCGAGGACGTCGATCGTGGGACTGGTCTTCAAACCGGGGCCCCAGGTCCGGTCAAGGGTGACGAAGCGGGTTTCGATGCCCGATAGACCCTTCGGCAGCACCTTGAGCGTGACGAGATTGAACGCTTCTTCGGAGCCCTTCTTGACGGGCTGCATTGCGACCGTGTGCGGCAGAGGTTTGGTCGTTAGGATGAGCGCGAGAGCATGGGTCGCGCAAGGCTCGATTGTGCCGTTGGCGGTGTCAATCTGAACAAGCGAGCTTCCAACGGCGAAAGTGCGGTCTTGGCCGACACCACCGGTGATCCGGAGGCCTCCGCGCAGCACGATGATGTAGTACGGGGACGGAAAGACGTTCACCTGGCCGTGACGATGTGAGTCGCCCGAATCGGACGGTCAAGCAAGATGATGTGCTCACGGGAGTTTCCTGCGTGAATCTGGGTGGTCGAAGGAGCGCGAGCGTCGGTTGTCAGAACGACGGAGCATGAAGCCGTTGCGGGGAGACCCACTTGACAAAGATTGCCTGCGAAAGCTGGTCGCCCGTGGTCATGCCCATTCGGACGCCGTCTGAGCCGCGTCGACCGGTCAGTTTTCGCCCGATACCGTCTACCAAATGGGACGCGATGTCTCACAAGTCGGGTGGTGGGTGAACATCCTCTCGACATCCTGGAAGCGCGCAGCGCCGCCTCCCTGCGACGTCAGAGCAACCAAGGGAAACGGCCGGCGCTCGAGGGGCGCGGACTTCGACATCGTCGTTGGGAGACACCGCTGCAATCGCTTTTGCGGTTGGGCTCCGATTCGCAACCGATCACGACGCGTGCAGGACCACCTGACCTCCAGGCCGTGCCGGCAGGATGGCGCCGCCGCCGAAGGCCGACGCAAAGAAGAAGAAGAAGGCTGGACCCATGTTCAAGACTTATTATGAGGTGCGGCCGCTGCGCTGGGTGGCCCTGAATGGCCCGGTCTTCTCGCCGGAGTTTCACGGTGAACGCCGGATCGCAGGTGCTCAATATCGAGGCGAAAGCCACTGCGGCGGAGATCAAGAGAGCGTATCGGAAGGAAGCGCTCATCTGGCATCCGGACAAGCAGCAGGGTGCCGGAGGGGACGTTGACGCGGCGAACGTGCGATTCAGGCTCATCGTCGAGGCGTACGAGGTGCTATCTGACGGTACGTCTTCTTGCCCGACGATCTATTGCAGAACAGGAAGGATTGATTTGCCCGGCAGGGAACAAGCGGCGCATGTACGATAGCGCGGGATGGACCCCCGGAGAGTCGCCCTTCGGCGCCTCGGAGGACACCTACCGTCCCTCGGGCGGCAGGGGCTTCGATCCGATGGGGGCGTATCGCCAGTGGCAGTCTTGGGCTGAGGGAATTGACCCAGATGCGTGGTTTGGGGGTTCTTTCAGCGGCTTCGGAGGCGGTTTCGGCGGCGACAGCTGGATGGGCCCCGATTGGGATGGAGATCCGTTCGGGGGCCCGCCGCAGGCTGAAGAAGAGCAGTCTCCGGAGGATCCGATGGGGTTTTATCCGCCCGGGTTCAAGATGGGGTGGGGCAGCAAGTACGGAACACGGCCGATGGAGAAGCCCAAGGACTTCATGGGTAAGTGCTGGCGGCCGGATCTACGCCATCAGCGATGTTAAGCGCTGCCAGACCCGTTTGCCAAAGGAGCAGCGAAACCGAGCAAGTTCGGGGCGTTTGGTGAGGGCGCGCCAAAGCCTGGAGCCACCGCATCTTCGCCGTCGGCAGAGGGATCTGCCAAGGACGGAAAGGACGGCCAAGGATCGTCTGCAGCAAACGGAAAGTCCGGCGAACATTCCGGTGCCGCCGGGCCGGAACCGGGGTCAGAGACGCCGAAACCGGCCAAGCGAAAGCTGAAGGTGAAGATAGAGAAGGCCAAGATGTAAGCGCTGTGGTCAGCGCTGTAGTTCCCATTCTGTTGTGTGTGCATTCACAGATTTGTACATCGTCTCAAAGCCGTTCTTGCCCGCTGAGTTCGAGGATCACCTTTCCCAGCAGCTGGAACTCGCCGGCCTCCATCCAGCACGGAACAGAGATGCGCAACCACCACGTGCCATCGACCGACAGCGGAGTGCATACCTCCATGTTGTGATTGTCTCGTAGCAGCGTTCTGAGGTCCATTGGTTCCTTGAACCTCCTGATCCCATGCGGCATCGCAATCATGCACATGCCGGCAGCCAGGTCCCTCGACTGTCCGATCCGGGTCCCCCACATGCCCGACAGCAGCTCAGCAGCCTTCCACGCCTCATCACGGACATATTTTTGCACCCGCTCGGGTCCAATCCAGCCGTAAAAGTCCACCGCCAGCCGGGCGGCCAGCAAAGGCGTGTAGTCCCGGGTCGCCAGCATCCACGTCTCGCGCGCAAATCCCTCGCCATGATTGTGCGACGTAATGGGGAAGTGCAGAGGGGCATCATTACCGGCCTTGAAATAGAACAAGGCGCACGCCGTCGGGCAGAACATCTGAACAATTTCTTTAGCATAGACAGCAGCCAGCGACGAGGAATCAGCTCACCCATTTGTGGAGGTTCCCAGTATAGTAGTCCACTCCCAGTTCCTCGGGCAGGCCGCGAAGGTCAATCTGGCCCGGAGCGTGCGCGCCGTCGACAAAGATCTCGCGTACGCCGGCCGCCCTCGCTTCGCCAACTAACTCGCGCAGCGGCAGCACCAGCGCGGTCTCGCTAACGATGTGATCAAACACCGCAATAACGACATCCGCCTTCCTGGCCTTCAGCTCCCGTAGTTTCGTGTGAAACGCCTCTACAATGTCGGCAGTTTGGTAAACGGGGAACGGCAACACGTATTGTACTATCTCGGCACCAGCCCGCTCGCAGTACGCACGGAACGCAAGCCGGACGGCGCCGTAGGTCGTGTTGCAGAGCAGCACGACGGGCTTGCCGCCAACGAAGCCCGACTTGGCACGCTCAATCACATCCCAGGCAATCTTCTGCGCCACGATCGTTGCCGCCGTCGTTGCATTGTCCACGAGCGTGACGCGATCCACGTCGCAATCCAGCACGGTTCGCGCGACGGCTTCCCTCGCACGAACGAACGCGGGCTCCACGGTAGTGTACCAGAAGCGGTCGGGGCCGGATATCCATCGGCGCCGCATCTCGTCCGACGCGTCCAGCACGACCTTGGGCGACGAGCCGAACGAGCCCTGGTTATAGTGGGCGAAATCTATGGGCCGGTGTCCGAAATGGGACGCGTGCAGGCTGCGGCCGAGTGCCGGAGGCGGTCCGGAAAGGGCAAGATCTTCCGAGGGCATCTCTTCAGGTTGCCTTGGCCAGGGTACGGATCTTGACGTGGTCGTGGGTGGGACTGAGCAACAACTGTCCTTCGAACGAAATCAGACCCCGTTTCTTGGAAGATTTGAGTGTTCCCAAGAGCGCTTCGAACTCGTCCGTGACCTGTTGATCCCGGAACAGAGTTCCGTACGCGACTTCGAAGCCGCCCTCCGGAAGCGGGGTGCCGAGCCGCTCGATGTGCTTCAGCAGTGACTCCACTTCGCGATCGACGTCCATTACAGGCCGCCAGGAACGTCGGATCCGCGTGGCGCCAAAAGGGAACGCGGTGCTTAGCCGTCTTGAGGCCTGAAAAACAAAGACCATTTCGCGATGTCGAAGAAGGGCGCGAAGAAGGTCGTCGAGGAGGAGATTTCCGACGTCGAGGAAGGTGCTGAGGAGGCCGAGGAGGAGAAGTCGTTCCTGGAGGACCAGAACATCGTGAGCGCCGCGCGCCTCGTTCCGGAGGCCGTCTCACGCCCGCCTCATCGCGACGACGACCATGAATTCAAACTCCCGAAGGTCACCAAATACAAGACTGCTGCTGACATTACCAACGTACGCGATTCGGCGCGTCCGGCTGCTTGAGCGGGCGTGTGGCTCACCAGGACCTTCTCCCCGTGGGCCAACAGAAAGCCATCAAGGCTGTGCTGGACGGGTGCGTGGAGGGTGCCAAAGTCCTGGAACTATGCCAACTCGGCGACAAGACGATCGAGGATGAGGCGAAGAAGGTGTACAACAAGGGGAAGATGCTGAAAGGTGATTCCAACCGGGTCGGCCGCCACCACGCCCTCACCGGCCTTTCGGTCGCTTCAAGGCATCGCTTTCCCGACGTGCGTCTCGCCTGGAAACGTGGTCTGCCACCTCAGCCCCGTGCCTTCGGATCCGGAGGCCAACGTGACCTTGAAAAAGGGCGACATGGTCAAGGTCGAACTCGGCACGCACATCGACGGCTACGTCGCGCAGGTCGCGCACACCATCGTCATCGGGGCCGACAAGGTTCGCGCCACTGTTGCTGGATTCCGGGGGCAACCAGAGTGACCCCATTCGTCCACTCCAGGAGAACCCGATTACGGGCAGGCAGGCCGACGTGCTTCTTGCAGCACAGAACGCCGCCGAGGCTACGCTGAGGATGCTCAAGTCCGAGACCGCGACAAACTTTGACGTCACGGAGCTCGTGGCCAACATCACGGAGGATTTCGGCTGCAAGCCCGTGGAGAACATGCTGTCGCACTCGGTCAAGCGGAACGTCATCGACGGGCCCAAGACCATCATCCTCAACCCGACCGAGGCGAGCCGGAAGGACACCGAGAAGGTGACATTCGAGGACGGCGACGCGTGGTGCATCGACATTCTGGTCTCGACCGGGGACGGCAAGCCGAGGGTCGGGGAGACGCGGACAAACATCTACAAGCGGAATTCGTCGCAGACGTACAACCTGAAGGTCAAGGCCAGCAGGGAGGTGCTCAGCGACATTCAGAAGAAGTTTGGCACGGTCGGCTTCTCGTTGCGGTTCGTGGCGGCGCGACCCTGTCGTCATGCCCCTGACCGGCGTTTCGTCCCGGATGCCCTCCAGACAATTCGAGGAGCAGGGCAAGGCGCGGCTCGGCATCCGGGAGTGCGAGGCACACGGCCTCGTGACGCCTTACCAGGTCCTCCACGAGAAGGAGGGCGAGCACATTGCCCACTTCATGTTCACCGCCCTGCTCATGCCGACCGGACCGCTCAAGATTACCGGCATTCCCTACTACGACGCCGGCATCGTCCAAAGCGAAAAGGCCGTCAAGAACGACCAGGCCAAGGCCCTTCTCCGGGAAGGGGTCAAGAAGACCAAGAAGAAGACGACGGCGGCCAAGAAGGACAAGGCCGTGGACGGCGAGAAGATGGATACGGCCGAGTAAGGCTTTCTTGTAGAAGGAAAACATACCCAAGCTCTGTTGTCTTGACTCTTGCCGCGGTGGTCTTGATCATCCTTCACTCGGCCGCACCGGCGCGGATCGGCGGCGCCGGCCCCGCCTTCGATCTACAGACGCGCCATCCTGCAATCATTTGCGGCTATTTTTCGCCCGGCGGGGGCGAAGCAGCTTGGCCTAATCCGCCGGCCGAATCTGTCGGTCGGCTGGTGCAGTTGATCGCTTTTGCTCTCGACGACCGAGAATCCTCCTTCGAAGGACCCCCACACGCCCGCACGAACCGGTTCCCGCGTCTCTGCGTAATCGGCCCGCGCGACGGCATGGAGGCCGGGCTCTAGGCGCCGCACGCGGGTTCAAGCTCTCGCGGCGGCCCCCGGGCGCTCCGGCGCGCGCGGCGTCAAACAGCCGGCCCAGCCGACTTCGGGCGCCCCGCCACCGCCGTCTGCACGCACCGCGGCGGGGCGCGGCGCCGCCTTTTTTGTGGAGCCCGCACTTGGTTCTTCGCGGGGCCGGCGGCGTGCGCGGCGCTGAGCCCGCACCATGTCGGCACCATGGACAAAAGGGGGCGGCCACAGCGGCTACCACGACCAACCCCACCCGCCGCCGTACTCTGCCGTCAGCGGCTTTGCGATAATGCGCTTCTTGCCGACCCGGATTTTCTCTCTGCGGCGACTGTTCCGCTCGAACATCCTGGTCCTCGCCCTCCTCCTCCTCCTCGGATCCTCCTATTTCCTCATGCCGGCGTGGTCCGGCGGACAACCAGCGGCGGCAGACGGGCCGCTGCAGGACACGGCGTCGCTGGAGCTGGTTTCCAAAGTCTCCACCAACGTGCACTTGCACATGGGCCGGAGCAGCGACCAAGAGAAGCTGAAGGACGAGATGGTCAAAAAGTACGTCGACATCATCGTCAACTCGCCGTTCGCGAAGCCGCCGAAAAACTACCTGTCGATGTGCGCAATCTTCCGGAATGAGGAGGCGAGTGTTGCGCTGTCGTGGGCGTGTCGCTGGCCGATTGCGAACCTCCTCCCCGCAGGACTACATCGAGGAGTGGATTTGGTACCACTACTTGGTCGGCGTGCACCACTTTTACCTCTACGACAACGACTCGACGGACCGCACGGCGGCCCGGATTCGGCCGTTCGTCAACATGGGCATCGTTTCGCTGTTCCGCTGGCCAGGACCGAAGCGGCAGGCCCAGCAGACCCACTTGGAGCACTGCATCAAGATGAACAAGCGGGACGAGTCGCGATGGACCGCCATCATCGACATCGACGAGTTCATCACCATCCTTCCTGCCGAGTTCTCCCCCGAACACTTCCTGACGGGGCTCTGGGGCAGCCGCCTCCACCGCTTCCTCTCCGAGGCGGAAACGCTCAATGCCGCCGTGGTCATGCTGTACCGGGCAAACATCGGTTCCAGCGCCCACATCACCCCCCCGATCGGCAAGCTCACGATCGAGAGCTACAACATGCGCCGGATGGTCATGTTCGCCAAGGAGCAGGACCAGGCCGGCAAGGCCATCTTCATGGTCCAGCACCTGAAGAACCTCACCAACCCCCACCGCGCGATGCCGGTGGAGAACAAGGACACGGTCGATTGCATCTACAACCCGTGGAACTACAACAACCGTTCCCGGGTCGTGCTCGAACCCATCCGCCTCAACCACTACCTCACCCGCTCCTACTCCGAATGCCTCCAAAAGTCGCGGGATCCGCGGCTCGCCAACATGACCTTTTCGTGGCGCAAGGACCTCGGCTCCAAGCTCTGCGACACGTACATGAAGGGCCAGTCTCTGTTCAAGGACAGCGAACACATCAGGGACGAGCATCTCAGCGCCAGCCTGTGGCCTCGCATCATCAAGGCCGTGATGAAGCATTTTGGCCAGTGGAGAGATGGTAGCTTGCTTCGAGCGAACTTCCCTTCGCACAATTGACCACCCTCTCTCCCCCAGACCTCAACTCTGCGGCAGCACGTCAGTCCTTGACGAAGGAGACGGCCGCCCTCATTCAGCAGGCTACCGAGGCGCTTGCTGCCGCGTCGGGGGGATCGCAGGGTTTCAAACCGCCTTCGCTTTCTAGCGCTTCGAGTCCTTCAACTTCGGCGTCGGGGGCCGCAGATAAGGAACCAGCGGTCGACTCTTCGCGGACAATAACTTCGGCCTTGGCGCCGAGAAAAGATGTCGGACCGGCGGCGCCGGCCGAGATCCGGAGCGAGACGAACGTCGAGGTCGACATGGCGAGGGACTTGCCCCTGAAGGCGGATCAGGGCGTCACGGTGACGGTCGAGAGCTCCCGGGAGGATGCTCTGCAGCCTGCGGGGACGAGTGCCCGGCAGGCAGCTGCTGCTGCCGGGGTGAAACGGGTTGAGGACTGATCGTGGCCATGTATGGGCGCGCTGCTACTAAGTCTATTGGCTATAGAGCTGAATGAGATCAAATCAACATTCCCGATCCCCGCCTCGACAGCGTGTTGACGCTCTGTCGGCGCGCAACCCGGATCTGGTCCTTCTCCAGGACCACGATCGACCTGGGCCCAACCTCGTAGACCATTCGCGAACCGTTCGGATCGTTCGGAACGGTCGTGTAGTCCAAATAGACACCGTTCTCCGAGTCGACGATGTCCTCGGGGCATGAACGATACGTGTCCACGATCCGCCTCCAGCGGCCGTCCTCCTGGACCTGCAACGCCGACGTCAGACGGCAGAAACTGGCCCTCGGACAAACAGACCTCAAACGTAAGAGGCTTCCAGAACATGTTGATCATGACGTAGAGATCCCTGTTGTTAATGGTAGCGCCCCGGAGGTAGTACGCAATAGTGTGCGAGTTGAAGTTCATGTCGATGCGCGGTCCCACACCGTGCCACCGAATGTCGTCCCTCCAGTACACCGACCTCATGATGGTGCGATGGGACTTGCGGAAAGCAATCATCATTTTGAAAAAGCGATGGATGTCCGCGTTCTTCTCCAGAAGGTCCCAATCGAGCCAGGTGATCTCGTTGTCTGTGCAGGTCGTCAGTTCGTCAAACTGAACTCGTTGAGAAACGTAGAGCCTCACCCTGGTTATATCTGCATGACGTAAACGACACGTAGCGGAGGAGCGCAGACGGCACTACGTCAGGCACGAAGCAGTTCAATCGGCAGCGCCAGGTTGGCTCACGGATTGTTGTTCCCCTTCTGAGTGTTCATGAACTCGTCCCCGGCGCAGAACATCGGAGTGCCGTTCGACAGCATGAGTATCGCAAACAGGTTCTTGACCTGCCGCCGGCGAAGCTGCATGACTTCGGCCGGCACACCCTCATCGCCTTCGTGGCCGCAGTTCCAGCTCCAGTTGTCGTTCGTGCCGTCCGTGTTGTGGTGGCCGTTCGGCAAGTTGTGCTTCTGGTTGTACGAAACGAGATCGTATAGGCAGAAGCCGTCGTGTGCGGTTATGAAATTGACGGATTGGCGTGGGCGGTACCCGTCCCGGTCGGGAAAGAGGTCCTCGGACCCATAGATCCGCGCCATCATTGCCGGCACCATGCCCGGGTCCCCCTTGACAAAGCGTCGCACGTCGTCGCGGAAGACCCCGTTCCATTGCCGCCAGGCGGGTCCCGGAAAAGTCACGCCGAGCTGATAGCTCGAAATGTCCCACGCCTCGGCCACCAACCGCACGTCCGTGTTGTAGCGGAAGTTGCTGATCTCCGAAATCAGCGGCGGGTCCTCAATGTCAACGTTGCCGTGCCGATCGCGCGTCAAGATGGACGCGAGGTCGAAGCGAAAGCCGTTCACGCGGCCGTTGCGGGCAAAGTGCAAGAGCGACTCCATGATCAGGACCCGCGTGCACGCGTTCCCGGCACGAATGGTGTTGCCGCAGCCGGTGTCGTTTATGTACTGGCCCCGGGAGTGCGGGTGCAGGAGGTAGTACCTGCGTAATTCGAGTGAGCCAAGCCAATCTGCTATGGGACCGGAAAACGTACTCGACGTTGTCGATCCCCCGCAGGTTGTAGCACGGCCCAATCTCATCAGCCTCAGCGGTGTGGTTGTAGACGACATCCAGCCAGACTTCGATGCCGGCCATGTGGAAGGCCTTTACCATGTCGCGGAACTCGTCCCACGGTCTGGCCTCGTTTGCACAGTAGCCTTGGTGCGGGGCGAAGCTGTCGCAAGGCAAAAATGAAGCTAGCGGCCCCAGGAACCTGGGGTTTTACCCACAAGTTGAGGGTCATGTATCCCCAGTAGTTGTTCTCTTGGGGATCGAACTGGTGGATCGGCAGGAGCTCGACGACCGTGATACCGAGGTCAACGAGGTACGGGATCTTTTCGATCAGCCCCGCGAATGTGCCTCTCTTGTACTCGGAAACGCCCGAGTTTGCCCGGGCCGTGAAACCTCTGCGGAGCGTCGGCCGACGTTGGCTCCGTCACCGGGAGTTGCTCGGAGTCCCGCACCTCACGTGTAGCTCGTAAACGATCGTGTCCCCCGTGTGCTTCAAGTGAATATCCCCCGTCCAATCGTAGTCATCCGGAACAGTGGACGGAAGCACGCCGAGCGGGGCCTTCCCGTCCGTCGGTCCGGGGCCTTTGCACGCCTCCCTGTCAAAGTCCGGGGGAAAGTAGAGTTCCTTCGCAAAGGGATCCGTCAGGATCTTGCGGATGTCAAAGCGATGTCCGTTCCAGGGATCGAATGGCCCGTCCACGCGGAACGCGTAGTGGGTCGCCTCTAGCGTCTGGGTCAGCGGCACGAGGCAATGCCACACGTTGGAGGTCCGATTAACGCGGGCATCCAAAAACACCTCCGCCACGGGATTCACGGGGTCTTCAAAGGCACGGTACAGCAGGAGGGTGACGGAAGTCGCGTGCTTGGAGTAGAGGGCGAAGTTGTATGCTTGGATCTTCGGGATCCAAGTCGCCCCTAGCGGCGAAGCGGCTCCCTCGGCCAGCTCCCAGTCGTCCACCAATGACAGCATGCCGAGAGAATCCAGAATCGCCTAGGTGACCGGAGCATTCCGGCGTACCGACACCGTGAGGTCAAGAAGTCGTGGCGCGTGACGGAGGTTTCGACGCGTCGATTCGCGTCCATTCCGGAGCAGAGCGCGTGTCAAGAAGCAGGCGGAGATAATAAACAGCAGGTATCTCACAGCTGGACGAGCCATGTTGGCCGCCATCGCGTGGCGGTTCACGCTAGAGTTGTGAGGCGGGACCCCGGACTGCGTCATCACCCGCCGCGGGAGAAGCAAGACGGTCAAGTTCGAATCTGAAGACGGAAAACATGAAGAATCACTAGGAAAAGATCTGCTTGACCTTGTTGACGACGGACTTCTTTGAGCTTCCGGTCCTGCCGTCAATGTCAGGTGCGCGAGAGTGAATTACCGGCGAGCTTACTCGGACGGAGGCGTCGGAGTCGAGCGAGATCCCTGGCTCGACCTCATCTCCTCCGCCGGAGCATCCGAAACAACGGTAGGCACGCTGGAGCGTGCGTGACTCGTTTCGAGGGCCTGAGTTCCATCTCCGGCCGATCCCGACGGCACCGCGGCCGTGCCCATTGCGCCCTTGCTGGCCGTGCTGGGCGTCGTGGCGCCCGTAGCCGCCCTCGCTTGGTCGGTGCCGTCCTGGCGCTCGGAAGCCGACACCACTTGATCCTCAACCCTGCCCGTAATCGGAGCGCCTTTCTGCTGCTCGCCAGAGATGAAGTCGGCAGCGGTCGTCGTCGGAAGCGCTTCCTTTGGGCCCGAGGCCGTCAAGAGGTCCGGATGCAGTTCCCGCCGGTCGGCCAAGGCTGGAGCTGCCGCAGCTTCGATCCGAACAGGAATTGTCTCTCGAATCTGACGGTCGTAGAACAGTGTCAAAATGTCGAAGCGGCCGTCGACATCTCCTCTAACCTTGATCGTTTGGACCGACTCGCTCACTTGGGCGGGCAACTGGATGAACCGCTCCTCCTTCTGCCCACGAAGCTTTGACTCCGCCTCGAGCTTCGCAATCGCCTCCTTGATTGCCCGCTGGTCGATCGGAGGGACGTCGGCCGTAAAGGTGCGCGTGTCGACAGGAAGCACGTGCTTCTCGACAACGGTCTCCATGCGGACCGTTTCCCGGATCGGCTGAATGATTTGCTCGATCTCCGGCCGAATGATAGTTCGGTGGACAATGGGCTGCACGCGAACTGGCACTCCTTGTCAGCGAACGCCCGGTCGAGCGCCACACAGGCTCACCTTCTTCTATCTCCTTGATGACCTCGTGAATGACTGGCTCCCTCACTCGGACCGTTACTCTGTCCTCGCGCCCGCTTGGCTCGGCCGCCCGGGCAACTTGTTCCGGGGCTTTCGCAGTCTGCTGGGCGAAGGGACTTTGAAGCGGGTCACAAGCTTAATGCCTGGTACGAAAGGCGCTTACCTCGGCTCCGGCAAAGGCCTGCCCTTTCTCCGCGCGTTCGCTGGACGTCGCCATTGGGTGTGCGATGATGACTGTGCGCGTCGACTCGCGATCGTCCGTCGCCTGGTGATCGAGACACCCAAGCGACCACTATCCGCAGTCGCGTCCCGCACTGCACGACCCAATATCGCAGCGTCTCGCGCGTCCGGCACATCATCTAGCTTGTTTCGCGATGGCCGCGGCACCGGCGGAGACCATGGCGCGGTACACGACTCTGGGAACTTTGAACGCCCATCGGTAGTGTCAACACGGGCCAGCTTCGTTCCTCCCCTCATTCCCTTAATCTCTGACGTCGTCCAACGAAGCTTGCAGGTCGGACTCTGGCAGGTCAGCTCCCAGGCATGGGGCCGTTATCCCTCGCCGGACGTGATGGTGCAAGAGCTGCGAAAGTACTTCGACGCGGGATTCAACAGCTTTGACATGGCGGACCATTACGGAGACGCGGAGCTGCTCTTCGCCAAGTTCCAGAAGTCGATACCCGGGCCGTCGCGGCCTGTGGGGTGCACGAAGTGGTGCCCGCGGCCCGGCAAGATGTCCCGCGCGACCGTCGAGGCGGCGATCCGGGAGCGATGTACGAGGATGGGCGTTCAGTCTCTGGACCTCATGGCATTCCACTGGTGGTGAGCGGTTTTGTGAAACGTTCTGTTGCAAGGAATCTCATTCGGGCTCGGGTGTCAGGGACTACGAGATGAAGCAGGAGCTTGCGGACGCCATGAAGCACCTCCATGACCTGCACAAGGAAGGCGTAATCTCAAATCTTTCGCTCACCAACTTCGATTCGGCACATGTGGAGCAATTCTGCAAAGCGGGGATACCTATTGTCAGCAATCAGGTCCAGTTCTCGCTGATCGACTTGCGACCAACCGTCAAGATGGCTGCTGTCTGCGAAAAGTACAACGTGAAGCTGCTGACCTACGGAACGCTCTGTGGCGGGTGAGTGTCGCGTGTCCTCACCACATCCAAGGCTCACGGCTTCTGTGCCAGCTTTCTCGCCAACAAGTACCTCGGACAGCCAGACCCGTCTCGGACGAGCATAACTCCAAGCCAGAGGAAGTACTTGCAGATGGTCCAGATTTGGGGCGGATGGGGTCTCTTCCAGGTGAACGGGCCCGCAGTAAGCTCACGCTGCCGCCGCTGACAGCTACGTTCGAAGGAACTGCTGGGCGCCTTGGACAAGGTCGCCAAGCGAAAAGGGAACGGGGTCGACATTGCCAACGTCGCAACGCGCTACATCCTCGACAAGCCGTACGTCGGCGGCGTCATCGTCGGCGCTCGCGTTGGCATATCGGAGCACATCGCGGAGAACCTTCGAGTGTTCGATTTCCAGCTCGACGCGGCGGACCATGCGGATATCGACGCCGTACTCAAGAAGGGCAAGAGCGCGGAGCAGATGTTTGCAATCATCGGGGACTGCGGGGACGAGTAAGCACGGACGTCGTCAATCTCGATGCGTTTCGCTGACCGAATCGTCACAGGTATCGCGGATGATGTCAGTCGCTTGCCCAAACGCTGTGTCACCATCTTTAGTTGAAATAGATACATATGATGCGATCGATCGATAGCGCGAAACAGCTATTCAGCTCTAGTCACGTCTCCTCCAATCAGGCGCTGCCGGCGGGCTGATCGTCCCCACTTTCGACTTTCACCTTCACCACCTCCATAATCTCCTCCTTGCCCGTGTCCTTTTCCGTCCGCACGACGTCGATGATCCACTCCCCCTTGTCGTTGTTGTACGGCAGCCCCGACACGCCGCCCGTGCGGTAGTGCACCTTGAGCCACCGCGGGGCCGTCTGTGCCGGCGGGTGCGGCTTCATGCTGTATGTCTGCGCTCCCGCGGGGCCAGAGCCGGGCTGGATGGTCAGGGGGAGGTAGAAGAAGGGCCGGCCGAC
This sequence comes from Hyaloraphidium curvatum, assembly GCA_025558095.1. Taxonomy (NCBI): domain Eukaryota; kingdom Fungi; phylum Monoblepharomycota; class Hyaloraphidiomycetes; order Hyaloraphidiales; family Hyaloraphidiaceae; genus Hyaloraphidium; species Hyaloraphidium curvatum. The sequence goes on along the minus strand of JAIVFI010000032.1, from coordinate 103,420 downwards.
CTTGGCGACGAGCTCGGCGCACGGGATGCCGTCCACCACGGTGTACTTGCCCGAAGAAGCCGACACGGTGGGGTCGGCGACCTCGAGGAAGGACGACGAGGTGGTGCTGCGCGAAGGGCTGGGCGGAACCGACCCCGCAGGCGTGCCGAACGACGATCCGGTGCCGATCCGCGGCGGCATCGCGGGGGAGGTCGCCGCCGCCGCCGCGATTGTAGACAAGTTCTCGCGCGAGCCGCTGCGCGACAGGTCGAAGAGCGCGGAGCCTTGCCTCGTCGGCGGGAGCGGGCTGTTGGACATGCTGCCCGTCGGCGACCGCGCACGGGTCATGTCCCCGGGCTCGTAGAACTGCGAGCGGGCACCCGAGAGCATGGCCTTGACCTCGCTGAGCTTGGCCATCTCGGCTTCGGTGAGCTGGCGCTGCGGCGCCGTCGCTTTCGCGCCTGCCTCGCCGTCGGCCTCGTCGTCCAAAGGCATGGTGACGGGAGTCGGGCGGTTGTTGAACATGTTCTCGGAGCGGCGCTGCTGCTGGATCGCGCTCGTCTGTGACGGCTGCCTCGTGAAAGAGTACGTCGCCGGCCGCTCGCTCCTGTCGCTCCCTGCCGACGTCGGCGACGTGGGCGTCGTCGGCGTCTGCGGGTTCTGGGCCGACTGGGGCGTGACCACGTCGTTCCAGTTGGCACCTCCGGGGCTGGGCGAGTTCTTTTCCTTGCCGCCGGCAGGCTGTTGGCTCTGCTGCTGCTGTGCGGCGATCTGGAGCTGGGCTTCGACCAGGAGCCGCTGCGTCTCGGCCTGGGCTTCCCGCGCCTGCTGCTCCCGCATCGCAGCCTCCTTGGCCGCGAGGTCCAGCTCCGAAACCGGCGACGACGCGCGGGCCGCGATCACCGCCTGCACCGAAGGCGAGGGGATCACCTGCGGCGGCACAACCCGCGTCAGGGACGAGCTCGAGGCCTTCTTGTGCAGCGACGGGCTCGAGCTGACGGTCGACCCGGCGAGCGAGATGTTGGACGTCTTCTTCTGCAGCGCGGCGGGTGCGGTCGAGGACGCCGACGACGGGGGTCGGGGCTGGGGAGGCTGGTCCGCGGGGATGTAGGCCAGCAGGTTGTCCTTGCTCTGCTGCTTGACGATCTGCGGCGGGATGATGACCGCCACGGGGGGCAGCTGCGATGCCTGCTGCGCGCTCGACGCGGCGGCTGAAGCGGGGGTGGCCGGGACGGCGAATATGGGCTCGACCTTGACGGGCGCGAATATGGGCTCGACTTTGACGGGCGCCTGCTGCGGCGGTACCTGCGACACGGCGCTCGCCGCCAGCGTGTTGACCGGCGGGGTCGAGCGACCGGCAGACGAGCTGGTGGGGCTTCCCGATGCCGCAAGGCTGCCCAGAGGGATCGCTGACACGTCCAGGGGGGTGACCATCGGGCGGCTGGTCGAAACAGCGCGCGTCGCAGGTGGCGACGACTTGGTTCCCACAAGGGCAGCGCTGGATGCGCCAGGAAGGGACGTAGACGCCACAGTCGCAAAGTCCTCGCCGGGAAGCAGAGAAGTCGAGAGCGGGGAACCGAGGGAGACCGCAGGTAAAGTGAGGTCCGCGAGCGCAGAAGTGGACGTCTTGGGTTCCGTTGCGGCAACGGCAGCGCCTGCAGCGACCCCGGCCGCAGCGACTGGCTTGACAAGCTGCGACATTTGGACGGGAGCCGGCATCGACAGATCGACGGCCACAGACTTGGCGGTCGCGACTCCTCCGGAACCTGGCGGCGACCCCGCGCTGGGCGACGGGCCAGCTTGGGCGGCGGTGGGGCTCGCGCCCTTCTCGTCGAAAGAGTCCCAAGAAGGAGGTTTCTCCTCCGCGGCTTTGCGCTTCTGGCTCCGGTTCCAGTAGATCAGCCCGCCGGCGATGAGGCCCGCCGCGGCCAGCCCGCCGATCACGCCGCCGACGATGGCGCCCACGTTGGTGCCACCGCCTCCGTCCGGCGGCGGTGGGATGACCGTCGGAGTTGCGGTTTCGGTGGGAACGATTGACGTGGGCGACTCCGTAGGCGCCACGGCCAGCACCTGCACGATGATCTTCCAACGGGCCTCGGAAAGCGCCAGATCCTTGGCCTTGACGGTAATGCGCTGCTGCACGCCCACGTCCGAAAGGCTGGGGCTGCCTTCCAGGAGCAGGCGGGGGGTGTCGTACCGCACCCAAGCCGGTCCGCCGAAGCCCTGGCCTTCCCACTCGGTCTTGACGTCCGTCTGGAAGTTGAACGTGGTATCGTCCGGGTCCACGACAAAGGAGCCGTTGGTGTTGTTGAGCTGCATGGACCAGTACTGGTCCACCACGGCCGGCGTGGTCGCGGGCATCGTGTAGCCCAGGTTCGGCACCCAGGTCATGTTGTAGGGTAGGGGCGGGTCGTTGCCGCCGACGGTGAGCGGCAGCGAGACCCAATGCGTCTGGTTCGGCAGCGCCGGGTTGGTAAAGTCGAACCAGACCCAGCCCGAGACCGACTCGGTATTGGGGTCGTCCTCGGCCACGGCCACGCCGGAAAGCGTGCGCGTCTCGTTGTCGAACGCCAGCCACGACGGCAACCGATCGAGCGAGTCGATCCAGCGCGCCTCGATCGTCGTGTTGTCGAGCGTGCGGTCGATGGGGAACATCGAGGTGGGGATCGTCCATGTGAACGGGCGCTCGCGGACGATGGAAATGCGCGGCGAGGCGTACTGCACCGTGGCTGCGGAGGGAGAGTTGGCAGGCGGCCGGCAGCGTCTCGCCGAGCAACCCACCGTTTGAGCCGTTGACGTTCTGCACGCTGGCGTACGGGCCGAGGACCTCCCCGCCGGCAACGGCCTGCGCGGCCACGCGGCCGGCGGCCGCCGCAAGTAGCACCGCCGCGGCGAGCGGGATGAGACGCATTTCGGGGAGCAGGCGACGCCCGGTCGCGCCGCGCCCCGTGTTGCGCATGTCGGGCTTTGTTTACTGGCCGCCGCGGGCGTCGCAGGGGCGATCGGCCGGGGCGCCGAAGCGATTCACTGCGATGCCGAGCGCGGCATTCCAGAAATGCCGCCGCAAGCAGTAGGCGGCCGCTGGGGCGGTGTGTCGCGGGCAACGGGGACCGAGTCGGCGCGGGCTGGAGCGCCAATCAGTCTCGATGGGGAACAGGGCTCGAGGGCAACCAATGCATTCGGTCCAGACACCACCAGACAAAGACTGCAATTAGATGCAAATGTGGCTACAGCTGCTTGCGGAGAGCCTGAACGGCCTCCAAGTTATAGTGGGAACCCCAGTTCTGGGTAAACTCTTCGAGCTCCCTCTCGTACCCCTTGCTCTCCGCGGCCAGCCTCTCGGGCGTCGCAATAGACCGCTTCATCGATCGCAAGGCAAGGGGCGAATTGCGGGCGCGAGGCGGCTCCTCCTTCTTCGCCAGCGAGGCCAGCTCGGAATCGTCAAAGTCCTCGGGCCCGACGAGAGTCGACGGCGGCGGCGGCGGGTCCCGGAACACGAACGAATCCACCGCCCAGGCTGCAGCGGCCCTGGCTACGGGGTCGGCTTCCATGCCGGGCACGTCGATCTCGGGTCCGTTGTCGCCGATGTGATCGGCGAGCCCCAGGGCCAACGCCTTGCCCGCGTCCACGGTTTCCGCCGAGCACAGGAGCCGCAGAGCAGTCCGCTGACCGACGAGGTCCGCCAGCCGCGTCGCGCCGCCCCAGCCGGGGACGACTCCCATCTTGAGCTGCACGAAGCGAAGCCGCGCGCCCGGGCTCCACACACGGAAGTCGGCCGCGGTCGCCAGCTCGGCCCCGCCACCAATGGCGAAGCCGGACACCCCGGCGATCGTGAGCAGCGGCAGGGACCGGAGCTTGTGCAGCGTCGCGTGCATGTGCGTCGCCATGGTCCTTGCAAAGGCCTGCGTGAGCACCAGCTCCCTGTCCGACGAGAGGTCTATCGTCCGACCGCGTCAGATTCCTGCCTCATTCGGTTTGGGAGAGCAAAGCCCACCGAATCCGGCGCACCATGTCCCGCCCTCGCCGGCAATGACAACAGCGCTCACCACCTCCCCGTCCTTATCCCCGAACCCCTTGCCGTCCGCAGCCGGCAACCCGGCATCCTTCCTCTCCATCCGGTCGACCGCCCGCCCCAGCTCCTCAAGGGCCGAGGACAGCTCCACCATCATGCGGCCCGAAATCGCGTTCCGCCGCTTCTGGTTCCGGAGCACGATGAATGCCACCCCCGGCGTCGGCGAGCTCGCGGTGGGAAGGTGCAGGGTGACGCTGCCGGCGCCGAGGGTCGACAGGTCGATCCGCGGCGAGGTGGAGAGGGGGCGGACCGCGTGCGGAACTTTCGGGACGCGTCGTTCGCGCGGTACGGTGGGCGCGGGGCCGGCGAAGGGCCGGGCGAGGGCGATGGGGATCCGCGGAGCAGCCGCCAAGGGGCGCAGCATCGCGGTGGCGGCGACAGGGAGGCCCTGACCGGGGAGGTGGGCGTTGTTTGCGTGGGTTGGCAAGCGGCGTCGAATCGCCGCGTCAACAACACCCTCGACGCTTGGGCCAATCCCGAGGCCGGATCGGCAGAGAAGGGCTATCGAAGCATTTTTATCGCATCTACGACGCTTTCATCTTGCCTGGAGAGCACGTACTGCAACGGCAGGGGACCGAGCTCAGCCTCGCGGAGAAGCCAAGTGTCCCTCCGAAGAGCACTGCGACCTCGATTGGAGCGTGCCACATCGTTTCACATCACGTCGTCGATCCCGAGGGAGGTGATAGTGGGAAGCGAAGACTTCACCCCCGCGGGCGCGGCAGTTCTGGCGACGATCTTGCACTAGTTAAGGGGACGACGTCATCGAGTGAGGGGAACTTCCGCACTGCCGCTAGCGTGCGCGTAGTGGCGTGCCTATTCCTCGCCTCTTCCTACGGGCATCCCGAGCCATGTGGCGAGCTCTTCAATCATTCATTTTTCCAACTCTGCGTGGCCGTTTTCATTCGGGGGGGGCCGTATGCGCGGGAGGCGCAAGATCTTGATTTTGCTCTCCTCACGAGCCGGGCTTGCTGGCTGTGCGCGGAGCGAAAAACCCGCCCGGCCTGAACCCACGCAAACCCCGCCAAAAGGCGGAAACATGGGCAACGTGAACTGCTGCAACGAGCGCGAGCCCGTCGCTCCCGTCGCCAAGCCGACCCCGGTGGCGCAGGCACCGGGGGCGAAGGGCGTGGCCGCGGCGGCGCCCGTCTCCCTGGTCAACATCCCCCGCCCGCAAATAGCGGACCCTCCCCAGGCGGCCGCGGCTGCAAAGTCTGCCAATGCTCCCGACGCAGAGGAGCCCTTCGAATTCATGGTGCAGAGCCACCAGTCGCTGTTCAAGGCGCTCGACGACCTCGCGGAGTCGACCAAGAGCAAGGGCCGCGACAAGATGCGCGAGATACGGGCCGAAGCCGACCAGCTCTTCCTCCTCATGAAGCTCCACGCGGCAATCGAGGATAAGGCCTATTTCCCCGCAGTCAATGCCAAGCACCCGACCATGGCCGACCGCTTCATGGACGATCACAAGAACAGCGCCACGGGCCGTCCGGCCCTGCTTGCGCTCCTCAACAAGGCTGCCGAGTCGGACGCGGACTTTACGGCCGCCATGGAGGCGCTGCGCAAGTTCTGCGCGGGCAACCGGGCCCACCAGCTCGCGGAGGAGGACGTGATCAACCCCCACCTCCCCACGAGCTTCACGACCGCCGAAGCCAAGGAGGTCGTGCGCAAGATCGCCGACCTGGACTTTGAGAGCTTCGCGGGGCAGTACGTCCCCGGCATCTGCGCCCGGCTTCCCGCCGCGGGCAAGGAGAGCTTCATGAAGGCGCTCGAGGCGTCGCTGCCTCCTGATCAGATGGCGGCGATCAACGGAAAGCTCGCGGACTCGGAGTTTGACCCGTTCGAGTTCATGGTGCAGAGCCACCAGGCCCTTTTCAGGGCGCTCGACGAGCTGTCTGCCTCGACGTCGAGCAAGGGCCGCGACAGGATGGACGAGATCAGGGCAGAGGCGGACCGCCTCTTCCTCCTCATGAGGCTGCACGCCGGCATCGAAGACAAGGCCTACTTCCCCGCCGTCAACGCCAAGCATCCCGACATGGCCGATCGCTTCATGGACGACCACAAGAACAGCGCGACGGGCCGCCCCGCCCTGCTCGCGCTGCTCAACAAGGCCCCCGAGTCGGACGCCGACTTTGCCGCGGCCATGGAGGCCCTCCGCAAGTTCTGCGCCGGCAACCGGGCGCACCAGCTCGCCGAGGAGGAGGTGATCAACCCGCACCTGCCCGCGAGCTTCACCCGGGCCGAGGCGAGGGAGGTCGTCCGCGCGATCGCCGACGTGGACTTTGCCGGCTTCGCGGGGCAGTACGTTCCCGGCATCTCCGCGCTCCTGGAGCCGGCAGGGAAGGCGGGCTTCCTGAAGGCGCTCCGGGTCTCGCTGCCGGCGCACCAGATGGCGGCGATCGAGGAGAAGATGGCCGAGGCGGAAGCTAGCCCGTTCGAGTTCATGGTGCAGAGCCACCAGGCCCTCTTCAAGGCGCTCGACGACCTCGCGGAGTCGACGAAGACCAAGGGCCGCGACAAGATGCCCGAGATCCGGGCAGAGGCCGACCGGCTGTTTCTCCTCATGAAGCTGCACGCCGCGATCGAGGACAAGGCCTACTTCCCCGCCGTCAACGCCAAGCACGCCGGGATGGCCGATCGCTTCATGGACGACCACAAGAACAGCGCCACGGGCCGTCCGGCGCTCCTCGGCCTCCTAGACAAGGCCGTCGAGTCCGATGCGGACTTTGCGGCCGCCATGGAGGCGCTGCGCAAGTTCTGTGCCGGCAACCGGGCGCACCAGCTTGCCGAGGAGGAAGTCATCAACCCCATCCTGCCTACGAGCTTCACCCCCGCCGAAGCCAAGGAGGTCATCCGCAAGATCGTCGCCGTGGACCCCGAGAGCTTCACGTCCGCGTACGTGCCCGGGATCTGCGCCCTGCTCCCGATCGCGGGGCGCAACTCCTTCCTCAAGGCCCTCGAAACCTCGCTCTACCCGGCGCAGTATGCGACCGTGACGGCGGTGACCAAGCCCGCGCGCACCTGGCAGTTCCGCATGTCCACGACGCACGGCGAGAACAACAAGGTGCTGAGCCGCACCGTCGACCAGCTTGCCGACGACGGCGCGTGGAAGCCTTTCGACCTCAGCATCGACTCGCCGGGTTTCATCATCTTTGCGTACGCCATCTTCACCTGCAAGCACCTCTACTTCTTCATGAACGCCGCCGAGCGCGGGCTGCTCTTTGCGGCGGCCGAGGGCACCATGACCGTCTCGGCGATCGACTGGGGGCTGCACGACCTCGAGGTGGAGTTCTCGGCCAAGCTCACCAGCGGGAGCCCCACGGCGGAGGACGTGCCGTACATCGTGGAGCGGATGCAGGTGGGCCGATCGTTCCCGCGTTGGCAGGGCCAAGCTGATCCCGCGCACGCGATCCAGGGGTGCCCGGTGTCGAAGAACCTGCACGTCGCCGGCAAGGATGAGAGCCGGGTCAACTTTTCCTGAAGAATCGGGGCCGTTCTTTATGTGGTCGGTATGCGTGAGTGCTGGGCGAGTGAAAGAGTATGCGGTTGCGAGAAGCCATTGGATTTCCGGGCACTGGTGTATGTTGTCGATATATATGGAGGAGTGAAGCTTCGCTTGTCGCATCATCCTACTTGCCCGCTCTCGTGGAGGATGTTGGGCACATCGAAGGCATGCAGAGGAGTTCAGACGCACGGACTGGACTGTGGACAACTTCCGATCCTCTGGCCCGAATCCCGCCGCAGCCGCCATGTACGCGGTCGTCTTAGCGGTGCTGGCGTCTGCACTGCTGGCATGGGCGGTTGCGAGGCTGCTGCTCGCCGGTGCGCCTCCCCCGGCTCCGGCGAGCAACGCGGCGGCGGCGTTCCTGCTGGCAGCGGCGCGGCGAGGGCGGAAGCACCGGCTGGCCGACCCGCGCGACGAGGTCGCGACCGTGTTCATCGGGAGGTCGGACGCGGAGGGCCCGAATGGGGGCGGGGACAGCGACGCGGACGCTGACGGGGGAGACAGCGCGACGGAGGTCGTCGTGCGCCGGCCCCGCTCGGCCCGGACCATGCTGCAGCACGCGTTCGACGCTCTTGTCGCGTGGCTTCCGTTCCTGCGCTCCGCGTGGGGGACCCGGCCGCCGCAGACGCCGCACGAGGCGAAGGGGACGCCGACCATCTCCCTGGAGCTGCGCCCGTGTGGTCATGACAGCGCGAGTTGCGCGGCGCTGAGACTGCTGCTCGCCGACGCCGTTCCGCGCTACATCGCGGCACAGCTGGACGCTGGCACGGGGACCGGCGAGCTGCTGGCCCGGCTCGCCTCGACGGTCCGCTGCCTCGCCTACCTGCACTACGCCACGCCCTCGCTGCCGCTGCACAACTTCGAGTACTTCAAGCAGCCGCAGCCCGGCGGCCCCCCGCCGACCGCATTCCTCGACGACCTGGCCGAGGTCGGCTCCGCGGTACCCGCGCAGCTGGTCGAGGCGTCGTTCCAGCTACCCCCCGCGTACGACCCCTCGGCGCCCGTGCTAGTCCTCGGGCGCGTGCGCTCGCGCGCCCTGCGGACGCAGCGCCAGGCGCGCAAGATAGCGGGGGATCTGGTGGGCACGCTGCGCGCACGGGCGGGGGAGATATTGCGGCTTCCTGGTACGCCGGATCCCGACGCGGCACCGCGACCGGACCTCGATCCGTCGCATTCCCCTCCCACGACCTCCCCGCCGCTCTCGCCCGACTCGCCCGACCCTTTCCTGCTCTCGCCGCCCGCACGGCGTGCCTCCTCGATGTCTTCCGCCCAATCGGACACCCCTTCCGACATCTCGGACGCCGACCCCTCGCTCCCCCTGCGCCGCCCGCGGTCGCGTTCCCCACCCAACCCGTCGGGCAACCACCTCGGCCTCTCCGCGCCCACCATGGTCGCCGTCCTCACCACATTCACCTCCATCCTCGCCCGCCGCGAGGGCGCCCCCATCCCCGCGGCCATGGAGGACCAGACCCTGCAGCTCGCATCCGGCGTCGCCAAGCGCGCCCCCCGCGGCCCCGACGCCGATCCCGCCCGTCGCGAACTCGAGGAGCGCGTGCGCGCGGGCAAGCTCGGCGTCCCGCCCGGCGTGCTCCGCGCCAACCCATCCTTCGCCGAGTTCGCGGCAAACAACCACCTCTGGCGGTACCTGTACATTTACCGGCACCGCCTGCGCGTGGGGCCGCCGCCGGAGCTGGAGGTGTCGGTGCTGCTGTACGGGGAGTGGACGCCGTGGCCGCTTGCCGAGCCCAAGATCGAGGTCGCACCCGGCAGGGGCGGGGTGATGCAGATGAAGGGCCGGTACTCGGACAAGGGCATCATAAATTCGGGGTTCTACGACTGGAGGGACCTCGCCGCCTTCACCCGCGTGCGCGCGCCGCCGCCCCCTTCGCCGAGGACGACGACGCAGGTCTCCCCCTCGCCCTTCGTCTCCCTCACCCGCACCCCCACCTTCCCCGACGACGCGGACCACCCTCCCCCCTGGGGCCGGCGGCACGTCCTCGACGTGTGCGCGCTGCTGCACCCCCTGGGCCCGCGGATCAACGGCGACCACGCCTGGCTGAGGCTGAAGGACCCGCAGGGGGGGATCGTCAGCGTGGGGCTGTACAGGCCCGAGGGGAGGGGGTACTGGGAGTGGCTCAGGTACCCGCTCAAGAGGAGGCAGGGGGCGGTGCAGAGCCCTGACGTGAGCGAGTTCTGGTGAGCCTGCTGCGGATGCGCCGGTGCCGTTGGGGCCCGTGCTGATGAACTCCGGGGGCACAGGGGCGGGGAAAACGTCGCGCGCTGCCTCTCGATCGGGATCGACGCCGGGGACGCCGAAAAAGTGCGCCGCAAGATCGTCCGCGACCGCGAAAGGGGCACCGTGGCGTACCAGGTCACCAGTTCCAACTGCGTGGCCTACGTGTGCGGCTACGCCGAACTGTGCGGCGTGCATCTGCCGTACGAGATGCCGCTGAGCGAGGTGATGGCGTTCAACGGGCGGACGTGGGAGAAGTGGTGGGCGGACAAGGTGTCGTGGGTTTTGAGGGTGCTTTCCGGCAACTTGGGGGGCGGGCTTGCCGAGGACGGGGTCGGGGGCGGGGATGCCGGCGCGGGGAAGAGGGCGGTGGAGAGGGTGGGCACGGACGGGATCGTGGCGGCGCATCCGTGGGTGGTCGGGGAGGTTGTGCGGAGGGAGGTGGAGGCGTGGAGGGAGGGGAGGAAGGCGCCGCTGCGGGAGAGGGTGGGGGAGCTGGAGAGGAGGTTGGGGGTGCTCGAGACGGACGTGGGGGTGGAGTGGGCCGGGGAGGCGGCCGCGGATGCGGGCACGGCGGGCGGGGAGGGGGCGGGGGATGGGGCCGAGGTGGCGCCGGCGAGGTCGGTGAGGCTGCTGCGGGAGGAGATCCGCGCGCTGAGGGAGGAGATGGAGGCGATCGACTACGATATCCCGGAAAAGTACCGCGGGCCCAAGGTCGACCCCGAGGAGGAGGGGGACGGGGAAGCGGCGGGCGGTGCGCGCTAAAGTGTATCTATGCCGTAAGGGCCCGACGTGGCGTGCGATGCAGAAAGATGATGCGAAGCGAAAAAAGGCCTCGAAAACGCAATCGGCATTGTGTCCCCGAACAAGGCTTGACAGCCGGCGTCGATGCCGATCCCCTCCGAAGCAATTGGGCAGATGGTGGCCGCCACGGGCTTCCGAAATCCGCCATCCATCGAAAAACGTATCGCTTCTGTCGTTACCGGGCCATCGTGCGGATTTTCGCCCGCGGCCGGAGCGCCAAGGGTCCACGCGCGGCTTGGCCGGCCAACCCGAACTTCCGCTCGAGGACCCGCAAACGTGCCCACAGCCCGGGTCCGAATCGGGATCCATCCGCGCGGGCTGTGTGGTGGACAGTGCTGCTGATCATATCGTTTCTCGAATGACGGAACCCCGGATTGGGACTGAAGCACCGGTGGCGGTCCGTCGGTGGCTGGAGCCGCGGAACCTGGACTGGACCCAGTCGACTTTGTCCCTCCAGAATCGGGGGTTCGGCGACCTCTTCCACTTGAAGACGGGGGCAAAGAGCACGCCAGAGTTTGTTTCGACGTCCGGCGAGGCGGGAAATGCGTGGGGATGCGGCCTTGGGGTGCGGTGCCGGTTGCGGGCGCAAGGGCACGGCGACCGCGGCGAGCGACGCCCGGCGGGCACGGGGACGGCGATCGGCGGCCTTGCAGCAGTGCTTCCAATAAACGCTCGCATTTTCCGAACGCGATTAGCGGGGTGGGGTGGCCTTGTGCGGCGAGGGGGTTCTTGCGCGAGGACGGCGGCACCTCGTCACTCTCTCGTCGGGCCTCTTCTCCCCCGTTCGGCGCGCACCTCCCCGCGGTTCCCCCGCGCCGCCGCCCCGCCGCCGCGCTCCTGCGAACGCGGGCATCGCGGTGCGCGCGCATTTTTCGCGGCGCCACCGCGGCGACCCGATCCCCATGCGCGCGACCCTCTCGGCCCCCCCGGACGCCTAGAGGCCGCGGGAAATCCAATTCCGCACGGCGCGCCGCATCCGCGCGCGCGGCACTCTGCGTTCCCCGCCCGCCGGCGCCTTCTCCCGCCCTCATCCGTCGCGATGGGCGACCCCGGCTTCCGCCCGCCGCCGCATCCCGGCTGGCCGCCGCACGCGGCACCCGGCTGGCCGGCGCAGCAGCCGCCGCCGCAGCAGATGCAGCACATGCAGCAGATGTACCCGCCGCACGCCGCGCAGTACGGCTGGCCGCACGGCGGCTGGCCGGGCTACCCGCCGCCCCCGCAGGGCCCGCCCCACCCGGCGCAGCAGCCCGGCTTCGCCTACTACGGCTACGCGGACTACCCGCCCCCGGCACCCCCGCCGCACATGACCCCGCAGAGCGCGCCCGCCTCGCCGCAGCGGCACGCGCCGCCGCCGCTCCCCTCGCCCCCCCGCCCCGCCCCCGCGCACGAGCAAAGGAAGGAGCCCCGCTCCCCGCTGCCCTCGATCCGCGTCACCCGGCCGCCGTCGCCCACGCCCTCCCCCCCCGCGAGCCCGCCGGACCCGTCGTACGCCCCCCGCGCGAGGCCGGTGTCCCCGGCGCGGGGCAGGGGCCGCGGGCGCGGCAGGGGCGGCTGGCGCGGCCGCGGCCGGGGCCGGGGCCGCGGATGGCGCGCGATGTATCCGGGGCGGTACGCCGCCGGCTCCGTGGAAGACCTGCCGCCGGACCTGGCGGGGCTGTTCCGCGGGCTGGCGGCCGACGCCGACGCGCTGCACAGGGACCTCGCGGCGCTGAACGCGGACCTGAAGGCGTTCGAGCTCGAGGCCGTGGACGCCGAGGAGGAGCTGCTGCAGATCGACGGCGGGCGGGGGCATCCGGAGCTGCGGGAGCGGGAGGACGGGGCGGACGCGAGGCTGGAGGGGAGGACGAGGTACAACGAGGGCCTGTACAGGCTCGAGGTGGAGCGGATCGGGAGGGCGTTCGAGGTGCGCGTCAAGGAGGCCGAGGATCTGGTCAAGGTGGGCCGCGAGCGCGGGCGCGGGGCGGTTCGTCGCGCTGACCTTTTGAAGACCGGGGCCAGGGACGCGCGCCTGGCGGTCCATTCCTCCGCCGTCCGCGGGCGCAACTGGATGCGCATCGCCGCCGCCGCCGAGTCCTTGGCCACGGGGTTCGACGAGGCCGTCGAGGCCGGCATGGAGATCGGTGGGTCCCGCTCCCGTTCCCCGACCGCCTCCCCCCTCACACGTGCGGCAGACCCGGACCTCGTCGCGCTGCTCATGCCCCCCGACGCGCCGGCGACCCCCCGCTCGCGCAGGCGGCGGTTCAAGCCGCCGCAGCTGCTCTCGTGGGACCGCGTCGGCCCGTACGGCGGGCTGCTGCGGGGCTTGCCCGAGGTGGGCGAGGTGGACAACCTGCCGCGCCTGGTGCGGGGGCCGAAAACGGAGGTGCTGGCCAACGGGGTGCACGACGAGGAGGCGGGCGAGTCGGAGGGGGAGGCGGAGATCGAGGTCGAGGTGCTGGAGCTGGAGGTCGAGGCCGAGGCGGAGCCCGAGCCCGAGCCCGAGCCCGAGCCCGAGCCGGAGGTGCCCGCCCTTCAGGTCCCGGACGACGGCGTCATCGTCGTCCCCGACTCCTCCCCCGAACCGGAACCCCTCCCGCCCCCGCCCCCGCCCCCCGAACGCCCCTTCTTCTCGCCCCCCTCCCCCATCTCCCCGCACCGCACCGAGCCCCCGCGCCAGCCGATCGACCCCTCCCCCCGTGCCGCCACCGCCCCCGCCTCCCCCCACGCCTGGCCCTCGCAGCCCCCCGCCGCCCGCCCGCGCCCGCGATCGCCCGAGCCGCAGCCGCAGCCGCCGCCCCGCCCGCCGCCCCGCGGGCCGGAACCGTACCCCGCCCCCGGGCCCTGGCCCCCGCAGCAGATGGGCCCCCCGCAGATGGGACCCCCGCCCGGCTACCCGTACGCCGGCATGCCCCCGCCGGGGTACCCGTACTACCCGCCGCCGCCGGGACCGGGGTACTACTACCCCCGCCCTCCCGGCCCGCCGGGGCCGCCGCAGGGGCCGCAGGGGGGGTACTACGGGAGACCCCCGCAGCAGGGATACCCGATCGGCCACCCGGGGGGGCGCTGGTAGCCGGGCGGGGGAAAGCAGGAGGGCGGATGCAATTAGGCCGAGGGATGTAGCCACCGCTCCAGAACCCGGAAAGAAGCCCTGCATGGGGGAAAGCGATCGATCGGTCCGGGGTGACTCGACGGGCGGCCCCGCCCCGAACATTTTGGGACGTGTCCAGACCCCCGACTTCGCCGACTTCAGGGGCCTTCTCCCGAACCCCCCGACGACGCTCCGGACGCCGCCCGCACGCCGCGGGAAAGGAGAAGGAGGCGCGGAGGCGAGTGTCCGCGGGGAGCCGCGGCGGCCGAGCAGCAAGGGGCGGCGTGTCTCCCACCGCGCGGAAGCTCAGCTCCAGGAAGGTGCGTTTCGCCGCAGCCCGCCGCCCCCGCCGTTGCCCGCCGCGCCGCCGTCTGCCGGCGGGCTGTCGGAGTGCGGCCGCGCCGAACCGCAGGGCCGCCGGCGGGGGGCGCTCGGGCCGCCCGCCGCCCCTCAGCTCGCCCGCCCCGCCGACCCCCGGCCGCGCGGGGTGCCCGGCGCCCGGGGGAAAGGGGATCCGCGGGCCGCGGGGCGTGGGGGCGTCGCCGGGCGCGGCGGGCGGCGGCGGCGGGCACGCCCGTGGGGCCGGGAGGTTCCGAGAGGAGGGTGACTAACACCCCGCCCCTGCAGGCACGCGGCACGACGGCGGGCACCGGAGGGGACTGAGTGCAGCGGGAAGCAGAGGACGAGGACGGGATGGACCTGGACTGGTGCCTGGTGTGCGACAAGCGGACGCAGGTGGGCGCAGCGGGGGACGGGGAACGAGGAGATCTGACTCGTCCGCTCCCCCTTCCTCCTTGCTCCTCCTCTCTGCTGCCTCTGCTTGCCCTGTCCTTCCTTAACTCGGTGTGCCCCGTGGTGTTGGTCGCGGTGGCTTCACAGGGCGGGCTTTACTGCTCCCCCGCGTGCCGCTCGCTCGAGTCGCAGGCGCGCCTCGCCGCCGCCGCCCCCCGCCGCATGCGCGCGACCCGCGAGTCCGATCGCATGGAAGGCCCCGACACCCCGCCGCCCATCCTGCGCCGCGGCCGCGCGGGCAGCTTCAACGCCTTTGCCGCCGCCGAGGCCGCGCTCCTCCAGACGGGCGACGAGGCCGGGCCCACCAGCCCGCGCCGCACCATCTCCTTCGGCGGCCTGCCGCCCGGCCGCCGCTCGGCGCAGCAGAACCACCCGCGGCAGCCGTCCCCGCTGAGCACCTACTTCACCCCCCGCTCGCCGCGCTCGCGCCCCCCGCGCCCCGAGGACCCCCCGCTCCCGGACATCCTCGCCCCCATCCCGCACTCGCCCCCCCGGGGAACGGGATCCGCGCACCGGCCCCTCCCCCGCCCGCGCTTCGTCGACATCCTCGAGCGCGCCGCCTTCCCGCCCTCCCCGTCCCCCGAGCAGGACCGCCCCGAGACCCCCGGGAGCATGCCGCCGAGCCCGCTGCCGTGCAAGCACCTCCCGCCCGGCGCGTCGCAGGAATGGATCCCCGACGCCGCGAGCCCGTTCGACGCGCACGAGCTCGCCGTGTCGGCGCCCGCGCTGCTCATGCGCGGGTGGCGCGTCATCACGCCGCCGATCCTCGCGCGCGCAGAGGCAGACGCCCCCGCGGGCGACTCGGATTCCGACGCGGACGAGGAGCCGGCGGAGGTGCCGGTGGTCGGCAAGCCCGCCGGCCGCGCGGACGGCGTGGACAGGGTGATCGCGGTGCTGCGGAGCCTGCTGCTGCTGGACGGGAGGTCGTGACGCGGGAGCGTGGGGTCGGGGGTGCTGCCGTGCCGATTGTACGCGATACCTTGCTAGTGCGCCGCCCGTTGCGGGGCGGGTTGTAGATATCCATCCGGAAAAAGAGGCGTCGGCCGGATGCGCGTGCGGGGGTCCGGGAGGGGGTGGGGCCGGCGGGGGGCGGGAAGAGCGCCGATGGCGGTGCATGGACGTGCGGGGCATGCGATGCCGGTGCGCGATCGGTCATTCTTGGCCCCGTTGCAAGGGGAGATCGGCACGAGATAGGATTGCGGATGGTGATCGCCCGATCGCCGCACCTCCACTTCGACCACCGCCGTCTCCCGCGAGATGGAGCCCGCCGTGGCCTCCGCCTACCCCGCCACGGGCGCGCAGCCAACGCTGCTTTCTATGCACGGGCTGCCCGAGCGGCTCGACGAGCGCGTGTACGCCGCGGAGCTGCTCAAGGCGTACGAGGCCGAGCGATGGGGTGCGCCCGCTTCCTGCCCCGCCGGGCGCAGCGGCTGACATCCGCTCCGTCGTGCAGGGTACTACTACTTCCTCGACATCGCCTCCCGCGCGCACGCGTTCCCCGACGTCTCTGCGTACGCGCTGCCCTCGGTGCTCCGCAAGCTCCGCATCCTCGCGGCGCAGGAGCTCGCCGTCGCCGCGATCGTCCGCCCGCTCGTCCTTTTCCACGGCATGCGGGAGTCCCCGCAGGAGGAGGTCGAGGCGCTGGGCCGGAACAGGGCGCGAGACAACGTCCGTTCGTGGGCGGGGCTGATGCGCCAGCACGAGGACATCCTGCCGCCCTACATCGAATTCTACGCGAGGCTGGCAGCTTTCGGCCGGCGCTACGAAGCCGCGCCCGGTGCCCCCGGGGGGTACGCCAGGCGGATGGACCTGCTCGCGCGGCACGAGGTCGCGCTGTTCGAGCTGCAGGATGCGGAGCTCGGGGATAGGGAGGGCGGGATCGGAGGGTGCTTGGCGGTCGTGAGGGAGGCGGAGGGGATCGCGGGGAGGGTGTTCTACGCCGAGGAGGGGGGCGCGAGGCTTTGAAGGGAGGGGAAAGGGGGCGGGCGGGAAGACGGGGGGTGGATGCGGGTGTTGGATGTGCTTTCGGATGGTCCGGATGGATCGGGGCCCGGTTGTGGGGCCGCAATGGACCGTTTGACCGATTGGCGCCAATTGGCACGGGATCTTCCGCTCCGCGGCGGGGAACGTCTGTGGTCCCCTGGCTGTACTGGCCACGCGTTGGGGAACGATACCCATCGATCATGCGTTCGCCAACCCACTAGGCGGGAGACATTGACGACGTCCCGGTGTGTCCCCATTTGCTTTCGGGTGGCGGGGATGTGGCGGAGGGCGGCGGGCGACCCACTGCGGACCCGCTTTGGCTGACTCGACAGACCTGAACTTCATTTGCTCTACTCCCACCTCCGTACCGGCGGAATCCCGCCGAAAAAACCATGCGCGAGCGCGCGTTTCTGATGCGCCTTTTCGCGGCGGCGCTGGCCCTCGTGCTGTTCGCCGCCGCGGCGTCGGCCGAGGAGCCCCTTTTCGAGGGCGGCGCCGACGACTCCCACGCCGTCGGGGCGCGCCAGGCCGGCTGCGTCGCCGCGGCCAACTTTGTCGCCGGCCGCCCGCTGTGCGCGTCGGTCAACTCTCCGGCCGCCGGCCAGCGCACGCTTCTGGACGGATTCGGCTCGCCCAACGGCCGCTGGGCGTTCCTCCTCGACAACGGCGACCCGCGGATCGTCTACTCGCTCAACGGCGCGCGGCGCTGGGTGGCGTGGCGGTTGCTGAGCCAGCCCCTCCGCGCCGCCGGCTGCACGTTCGTGGCCTCGATGGGTGCGTCTCCCGGGCCGCCGCACTGGTCGCCCCCTGATCCCGCCCTCCGACCACGCAGTCAGCACCGGCGTGGTCGAATTCAGGTGCAACAACCAGGTCTGGTTCAACATGCGCGTGTACGGCGGGCCGAGGCGGGGCATCCCCACCCGGCGCATCTCGATCCAGGACGGCGGCCGCGTCACCTTCTGGGGCCGGAACGCCACGGGCGAGTTCGCGATCATGACGATCGTGCCCCAGGGGAGCCCGCCCATCCAGCCCGCAACGGCAATGCTGACCAGCAGGAAGACCAGTGGGTGTGCCGTCGAGTGATTTCCTTGCCGGCCGTACTGATCCCGGATCAATCCCCTTCCTAGCTACCGCCACCCGCACCCGCACCCGCACCCGGACCACCACCGTCGCCCCGCGCCCCCCACCGCCGCCACCGCCCCCACCGGTCACGGGCGACTGCACCCGCATCCCCCAGATCTACCCCGAGGGCCGCATCAACTGCAACGCCAACGGCACCGTCTACGACCCCGAGCTGGGCTACTGCCGTGCCGACGTGCTGCTCTGCGGGAAATACTGGTCCGTCCGCCCTCTTCGCGCCCCTTTCGGTCCGAAACTGACCCCGCCCGCAGGGGCAAGCCGTACTACCCCCTGTGGGACGTCTGCGAGTACCTTGCCCAGGTCCAGACGACATACCCCGACACCTGGCGCACCCTGTGCTGCGGGTACGGCTGCCTCGTCGACGGCGAATACCTGCCCGTGCCTGCCGCCGCGCCCTGAGCGCGAGGGTGCGAACCGCCGCATCCTGTATACCTTATCAGTCGGACACCCTTATTGCGAACGGTTGGGGACGTGGGAAGTAGTGGGGAGTAAAGTGGGGTGGCGTTGAACGACCGCGGGGCCGGAGCTATGTACCAGCATAATCGATGCCGATCGTTGTTCGACTGCTCGTTCAGACGTATTTTAGTCGGCACTTTGTTCGACAGTACACCACTGGGTCATTTCGGCCTTCAGAGCTTGGGAACCACGAGCCCCAGCCCGTCCGCGTCGGCCTTGAGCCCGCCGACCTTGGCCACAACCTTCTCCAAATCGCCCTCGGCGAGCATCCGGGCTTCAACGGCGGGGTTGTACTTGAAGCGCTCCAGCGGGGACTGGTACCCGGGCTTGGGCTTGGCGTCGGGGAAGCCCTTGCGAAGGATGGTGACGACGACGGCGCCGCCGAGGCCGACGTTGTGCGCCATGGCGTACTTGAGGTTGGGGACTGGGGCAAAGGCGGGAAGGTCAGACGGGAACGGGCAAAGGGCGGCGGAGGACCCACTCTGCCTCTTGCCGGCCCAGCCGCGGAGCTGCCAGGTCAGCTCGCAGACCTGGGCGAGACCGGTCGCACCGAGCGGGTGCCTGCGCTCGAGCGGTCAGCCCAACTCAGCACCAGTCGGAACCAACCGGATGAACGCACCCCTTGGAGATGAGCCCGCCCGACGGGTTGACGATCGGCCCGGCCCCGCCGAACGTCGTGTTGCCGCTGTCCACCAGCTTGTGCGCCTCGCCGGGCTTGCACAGCTGCAGCGCGTCGTACGTGACCAGCTCGTTGGCCGAGAAGCAGTCGTGCAGCTCGACCACGCCGACATCGGCGGCCGAGATGCCGGCGATCCTGTAGGCGTCCGCCGCCGCGCGCTTGGTCATCTGGAAGCCGGCCGTGTCCATGGACGACTTGGTCTTGACCGGGTCGGCCGAGTCGGTGGCGAGCACCTGGGCGACGATCTCGATGGCCTGAGGCTCGAGCCCGTGCGCCTTGACGAACTCCTCCGAGGCGAGGATGCACGCACCCGCGCCGTCGGACGTGGGGCAGCACTATCGAGGAGATCGGGCGGATTTAGTTGAGGAACAACCCGCAGAACTCGCGGCAGAGCACCAACCTGCAGCACGGTAAGAGGACCGAACACCTTGCGCGACGACTTGATCTCGTCGAGCGTGTGCACGTCCTGAAATTGCGAGTAGGGGTTCAGAGCAGAGTGACGGTGGTTCTTCTCCCCAATCTTGGCCATGTGCTCGGCGGTGGCGCCGAAGCGCTCGCAGTACTCGATGCCGGCGTTGCCTGGCCGCGGCGCAAGGCGTTAGTGGGGTCCTTTAGGCGGCGCCCGACTGCATCACCGAACGTCTGGGCGGCGGGCGGCGCCTTGGGGTCGATGCCGCGGCGGTCCTTCATCAGGTTGCGCCTCCAGTCGCCGGGGTTGGTGCGGTCCTCAAAGAAGCTGCGAAGCGTTTACCGTCAGCCACAGCCGAATGGGACCGCGGCGCCGCCGCACCTCTTGAGCGAGCCCGTGAACATCTTCTCGAAGCCCAGCGCCATGACGCAGTCGTACAGCCCGCCCTCGATGCTCTGCCGCCCGAGGTACATGGCGGTCGAGCCGGTGCTGCAGTTGTTGTTGACGTTCATGATCGGAATGCCGGTCATGCCGAGCTGGTAGGCCTGGATGAGTTGGAGGGGCAGGAAGTCGACAGGGTGCGTAATGAGAAGACGTCCAGACGCAAGAAGCGTCCCAACGCACCGCACGCTGCCCGCACGTAGAGTCCCCGTAGCAGTAGCCAACAGCGCACATCTCGATGGCGTCAAAGGTCAGCCCGGCGTCCAGGAGGGCCTTGACTCCGGCCTCCTTGGCGAAGTCCTGATAGTCAAAACCCTTGCGTCTCCCGGGCTCTGCGGCAGCGAATCGCGGTCAGAGCATGCTCCAGTGTTGTTGTCTGCTTTGCCGGGACCGAGAAACACGCCGCAGCGGACTCCGTGCGGGCTTGGTTCAACCGTTGGGCTGCCCCCGCCGTGGCGGCCAACTCGGTCCCGTCCCCCGCCCTCCGCCGAGACCAACTTTCGAACTTGGTCATTCCGACCCCAATGACGTAGACTTTGCGTCCTTTGCCGCTCATTTTGGCTCCGGGTTGGGGGGGAGACGGCGAAGCGTTCGGTCCCAAGTTTGTCCGATCGCCGCGACGCTTCGAATGCCTGCATTCCGTGGATTGATTCCCGCCACCCGGAGCCTGAATCTGAGCCTGAATCGCAGCTTTTCTTGTTCTCCGAAAGCGAGAATGGCAGCTCCGGCCGGCACGGCAGCTCCGGCCCAGAGACCGGCCGCACGGAACTCGCACTGCACGTTCTGCGGCAACCCGTGGCCGGATCCGCGTGCCGCCTTTCCCCGGAACTGTACCGGCTGCTCGTCGACTAGCTACTCGAACCCGCTCCCCGTGGCGCTTTGCATGGTGCCAGTAGAGGAATCGGGGCCCGAGGGCGCGGCGTCGCCGCAAAGGACTGGGTTGCTCCTCATTCGAAGGGGCATTACGCCCGGAAAGGGACTGCTGGCGTTTCCGGGAGGGTTCGTGGAGACTGGAGAAACGTGGCAGCAGGGCGCGGCCCGAGAATGCTTCGAAGAAACGGGATTGGCGGTCAACCCCGAGCAGGTGGGCAATCTCGCGTCTCTCGCGACATCGAACCCCGGCATTGACATGGCTCGCGGGGAACCAGCTCCGGATCCAAACTCTCACCTCGATCCTCGATTCCCCCGTCCTCTCCCACCTGCTGATCTTCTCGATCGCCCCGCCGATCCGCGCCTCTGCCCTGCCCCCTTTCGAGGAAAGCAGGGAGGTTACGGAAAGGACGGTGGCTTACGAGCGCCTTCCCAAGGAGACTTTCGCCTTCCCTGCCCACTGGGACGTGTTCAACGCGTGGTTCGAGGCGCGGGATGAAAGGATCGGACCGGGAAAGATGTAGGCGAGACCGCCTTCCATTCAACGGCCATTAAACTGCCCAGAGAGTGTGCTTTTGCCCAACGTCGCCAGAGAACCAGTCCGCGACCCGATCGATAATCATGGAACGTTCGAATCCATTGTCACGTGCGTGCGGGTCCGCGGCGCGGGAAGGGCGGCGGGAACAACCAAAATCTCCAACTTCCCCAGGCTCCCGCCTGACGAGCGAAGGAACCTCCATAGGCGGGCGGGTACCTCTATTCTACAGGCAGCATCAACCATGGCTGGCCTCGTGTTCACCCCTGTGGACGAGATCCCCAAGGTGAGCTCCGTTGAGTGGCCGTCTCCCGCGCAAAGCGTCGCTTAAATCTCCCTCTCGCACTTCAGATCGTCGAGGAAGTGCGCAAGGGGTTCCAGTCGGGAATCACGCAGCCCGTGGCCTTCCGCAAGAAGCAACTGGTCGCGCTCCACGACCTGTTCAAGGTGCGTCCCGCGGCGCGCCGGTCCCGACGAGCCTAACGGGCCCCTTTCCTCCAAGGAAAACATCGATGCCATCGCTGATGCCATGTACAAGGACTTGCGGAAGCCGAGGGCCGAGGTTAGGGCCAAGTGCGTGCCGTCAAGCTGAACGAAGCTTATCTGTCGGGCCCTCAGGTCGAGCTCGAGGGAACCGCCTTCTGCGGCGACGTGATCGATACCTTGGAGCACCTTGACCAATGGACTGCGGATACCGTC
The DNA here is from genome assembly GCA_025558095.1 of Hyaloraphidium curvatum. Classification (NCBI taxonomy): domain Eukaryota; kingdom Fungi; phylum Monoblepharomycota; class Hyaloraphidiomycetes; order Hyaloraphidiales; family Hyaloraphidiaceae; genus Hyaloraphidium; species Hyaloraphidium curvatum. The sequence goes on along the minus strand of JAIVFI010000032.1, from coordinate 81,762 downwards.
GTCAAACCCGACCTTGCTTATGCGACGGACACGACGGTCGTCCAGTATGAACCCTTCGGGCTCGTTCTGAACATGTGAGATCGCTTGGCCGGGCAACGGTCCATCAAGCCGCTCATTCGACGAACGTAGATCGCCGTGGAACTATCCTTTCGTGCTTACGCTCGCACCGCTTATGGGGATGCTGGCAGCTGGGAACGCTGTCATCCTCAAACCTTCTGAAGTCGCGGCGAACAGCGCCAAGCTCATTGCCGAGCTGGTTCCCAAGTACCTCGACCCTCGCGTGGTTCGGGTCATCAAAGGAGGCGTGGCCGAGACGACCCGGCTACTCGAGCTCCAGTTTGACCACATCCTCTACACGGGCAACGGGACTGTGGCCAAGATCGTCGCTTCGGCAGCTGCAAAGCATCTCACTCCGGTGACTCTCGAACTCGGCGGCAAGAGCCCGGTCATTGTGGACAAGAGCTGCAAGGACTTGGCTATCGCTGCGGTGGGTGTTTAACCATCATGATTCAACCAGCTCCTCGTCTAAAGCTCGACCTATCTGCAGCGCCGCGTTGCTTGGGGCAAATACTTTAATTGCGGACAGACTTGCATTGCTCCCGACTACGTAGGTGGATAGCTTAATGACCTGTCTTCTCGTGCTCAGCATATGTCAATCTCCACAGGTCCTCGTTTATGAACCATACGCCGAAGAGTTCTGTAGCCTCGTCAAGCGCTTCATTGGGGAGTTCTACGGCACCGATGCTCAGAAGAGCGCCAGCTACGGCCGTGTCATCAACGGCAACCACTTCCGTCGGATCAAGAAGATCCTGGAGCAGTCCAAGCAGGATCCGGATGCCCAGCTCATCTTCGGGGGCAGAACGGACGAGGCCGACCTCTTCATCGAGCCCACGGTAGTTCTCCTCAAGGCCGGCCTTCCTGGCGCGGCCAAGAACGCCCTCATGGAGGGAGAGCTCTTTGCGCCCGTCCTTCCCGTTATCCCCATCAAGTCTCTGGACGAGGCCATTGCGTACATCGCCAAGAATGACCACCCGCTCGCGGCCTACGTCTTTTCGAGCGACCGGAAAGTCGTTGAGGACTGCAAGAGGAGGATCCACGCCGGTGGCTTCGTCGCTAACGACGTCATCATGCACTTCCTCGTTGCTCAGATGCCTTTCGGCGGTGTCGGGCCCAGTGGCTGCGGAGGTTCGTGTTCCCTGTTGTCCTGCGTCGAACCATCCTCATGGATCACGCGTCCTCAGCGTACCATGGGATTGAGGGCTTCCGCAACTTCTCGCACAAAAAGTCGTGCCTCCTGCGGCCGCTCGCCCTCGAGATGGTCAACGACCTTCGCGTGGCGCCGTACTCGGAGCAAAAGTCGGCTTGGCTCGGGTGGATTCTGGGCAAGAAGCTGAACAGGAACAAGTTCCTCAACGACCGCCAGGGGCCCTCTACGCTTGCGCTGGTTGGCGCGGCAGCTGTCGGAGCCGTTGGCTACATCGCCTACAAGGCGCGAAAGTGATCGAGCTCTACCTTCATCGCATCATAACATCTGTGCTCTTAGTCTTCTTAACATTCTCGCTCCGCTTCGAATCGTCTCATCGTCCGTTGAGGGACGGCGGGAGATCCCGTGCTGTGTGCTGACTGCGCCACTCCCGCTGTGCGCTCTCGCCTTGCCTTGCGACTCCTCCACAAAAGCTCCGTCCTAGGCCGTGTCAAGCAGTTCTCCGACCGTGCAAGGACTTGCTCCGCAACATCGGCTTCCGTCCTCGCCCGTCTCTCGTCGCAATGTCGGCCGAGGATGCTCCGGAGCCACCTCTGGCCTACGTCTGCCCGCTCACCCAGACCGTGATGAATGACCCCGTAATCGACCCGGAAGGCAACTCGTACGAGCGGTCGGCCATCGAAGAGTGGCTCTCGCGCGACGAAACCGGAGTTGGAACGTCCCCCGTGACCAGGCGACGTCTCGCAATCAGGTTGGTTCCAGCTCTCCAGACTTCTCCGGGCCGTCTGAACTCATTCGGGCGTGCCGTTTACTTCCTTACTTCCTTGCTTCCAGTCAGCTCGCTCCGAATCGGGCGCTCAAGGATGCCATTGAGGAATGGCTCAGGACGAACCAGGACGGAGATGCCGGCGCCCGCGCCGGTGCAGGCACGGCCGAAGCCCCCACAAGGCCCGCTGGATCCCAGCAAATCACGACGCTAGACACCACGATCCGCTTGCGCGCGACCGTCGTTCCCCTGGCTTCGCGAGCCCTCCCCGGCGACGCGAATGTGCCCGCACACGCTCTTCACGTCGTCTTGGAACCCCCTGCCGACTCTCCGGAGCGTACGCCGCTGGACCTCGTGTGTGTCGTCGATGTTTCGGGCTCCATGGGTTCGGACGCGGTCGTCAAGACTGGAACGACCACCGAATCGTCCGGCCTCTCGGTGCTTGACATTGTTCGCCACGCCTTGTCGACCATGGCCCACACTATGGGTCCCAACGACAGGCTGGCAATCGTCAAGTTCACGGACAAGGCCACCACCGTCCTCCCACTCACCGCCATGAACGAACAGGGGCTCGCGCTTGCCTCTAGGAAGATCGCCGCGCTCGTTCCCGAGGACTCGACAAACATATTCGACGGCCTCAAGACCGGGCTGGAGCTTCTCACCACGGCCTCGCGGATCCATTCGCCTCTGAGGTCGAACCCCTACAGGATGCCTCACGTGGTCCTCCTGACGGACGGCGTGCCCAACATCGAACCTCCCCGAGGCACTCTTCCGAGCTTGGTGCGGTTCGCCGCCGCGAACCCGCTGCCTCCGATTTCCACCTTTGGGTTTGGGTACGACGTCGAGTCGAAGCTTTTGCGCGGGATCGCAGAGTTGGGCAAGGGGATGGTAAGCGGCCGTGATCGTTTCGTGGACTTCGTCATTGGCTAACGCGGATCGGATCAAGTACTCGTTCATTCCAGACGCTGGCATGGTCGGCACGTCTTTTGTGAACCTCACAGCCTGGCTGTATTCCCGCCTTCCTCTGCGCAAGCCCGTTCTGAATGTGACCACGTCAGGCGGCGTTCGGATCGCCGCGAACGGAGCGTACGGCGGACCGGAACTGAACGTGACCTACTCGGACGGCGGCGCAAAGATCCAGCTTCCGGACGGGGCGATCGGGTATGGTCAGCCTCGCTCGTTCCTCTTCCGTCTCGAAGGTTGGACTGGCGCAGAAGGCCAAACTGTCAATGTTGCCTTGGACTATGACGTCGGCAAGACGGACCACACTGCGGACGTGGATCATAAGACCGTGTCCGCAAACGCTGCGGCTGCGGATGCCACAGATGCTGCCGTGGCTGCGACGTACGAGCGGATTCTCTTCCATGACTTGGTCAAGGCCAATCTGCCGCCGCCAGTCCTCGCCGACACCCACGCGCTTTTTGCGTCCTTGCAAGGCGCCTTGCCACCAACGAGCCCGATCGCGCAGGACATTGGCGCTCAAGTTCTGCCGGCGCTCTCACGTTCCGATTGGTTCAGCAGATGGGGTTGCCACTACCTTCCAAGCCTCGCACGTGCACATCTGTTGCAGGTGACTCACAACTTCAAGGACGTGGGGGTTCAGGGCTACGGTCCCGAGGACAGCGTCTTTGGCAGGGAGCGGGACAAGGCGGATCAGGTCTTCCTGTCTCTTCCTCCGCCAACTCCGAGCCGGCCGCGGACGCAGTGGACGTCATCCCTCTCGGGCGGCTCGGCACCGGCGCCGCAGGCCAACATGCGGATGTACTACGACGCCGACAACCCGTGTTTCCACCCGGACTCGCCTGTGCTCATGGCGTCGGGCTCTACTTCCAAGTGCTCGAATCTCGCGGCAGGGCAACTCATCAGGACAACTTCGGGACACGCCGCGCCCATTGTTTGCATTCTGCGCACCCGGATCACTTCGGGCCGTGCGTTGCTGTCTCGACTGCCGTCGGGCTTGCTCGTGACGCCCTGGCATCCCGTGCGCGACGACTCGGGGGAATGGCGTTTCCCTGTGGAGCTTGCGGAGCCGCGGTGGAGGCCCGTGGAAGCCGTGTACTCTTTCGTGCTGGGCCCTCCCGTTGCAGAAACCAGCATACCAGTGGAGGGCTACGAGCCGATCATGGTGATTGCCGGTGTCAGCTGCATCACCCTCGGGCACCAGCTCCGCGATCCTAAGGGCGCCAAGCTGCCCCGCACCGTGCGCTCGACGGTGTGCGGCACGCACGAGGTCAAGAACGTCGCGTGGCACCCGTACTTTGCGACCGACAAGGTGGTGGACGACCTCCGGACGATGCCGGGCTGGGAGAGGGGACTGGTGGAGTTCGACGAGGGATGTATGCTGCGGGCGGAGGAGGGAGAAGGATCCGGGGGTGACGCGCTGCTGCGCGGCTTCCGGAGGGACAAAGTCGTTGAGGTTGCATAAGTGTAGTCGCGCGCTTGTGCTATATAGACGCACAAGCCCGACTCTGCGCTCAAGTCCGGATGACCTTGCGTCCTCTTTTGGCGTCCTCGGAATAGAGGAGCTCCACGAACGGGTCGAGTCCAAACTGGAACAGGGAGAGGAAGTATCCGGGCAAACTGGCAACTGTCGACACAGACACAGGTCAACACGCAAGCTTGACGGACCGCGACCACCACTCACAGAAGGGGAAGTACCATTGCCGCCCGCGTCCGCCGTACCAAGTGCCCCGACCGTCGAACCCTGCCCGAATGAGCCTCCACGCCGCGTCCAGAGTCCCCGCCAGCGACGCCATGACGGTCTTATTGTTCACCAACGGTGTCGACCGGAAGCCTTCCGAGTCGATGGCCCCGAGGATGCCAATGTCCACCTTCACGAGCCCGTTGTAGTAGGGGTTGCATTTGAGCTCCGCGCGCAGGCCCTGGAACCACTGGTTCACTGCCGCCTTGGACGCCGCGTAAGAGTGGATGTTGGTCGAAGGCATCCCGGCCGAGGCCGAGGAAGCGACGATGATCTGGGCGACAAAGTTGCCCGGCTCCTTGGCGTGGCGGAGCGTGGATTCGCGGAGGTGCGGGAGGGCGGCCAGCGCGAGTTCAACGTAGGCCAGGTAGTTTGTCCGCGTGACCTCCTCGTGCTCCTCGAGCATCTTCCGGCTAGCATCCTTGGCCGAAGCTGTCGAAGGGTGGAGATCGGGAGGGAAGAGGGGGCTGTAGATGGACTTAATGTGGTTGAGCACGAGGATGTCGAGATGCCCGAAATGCGAGACGGTCCGGGTCACCAAGTCCGTCGAGACAGTGCCGAGGGGCTTAGACCCATCGTACCCGACGACGAGGACGTCCGACTCTGTCGACAACACGGCAGATCAGAGGGCGTTGTCGCGGAGGCATGGAAAGCTCACCCTTGGCACCCCACTCGTCGACCATCGTCCTCTTCACCTCCTCCAGCTTCCCGACGTTCCGGCTCGCAATCACCACCTTGCATCCGTGACCGGCGTACAGACAGGCCAGTTCGCGCCCGATCCCCTGCGAAGCACCTGTCACCAGCACAACCTTGTGCCGCAGCAGGGGGCCAAGTTCGGGGTCCGGGTGGTGCGGCCGCGGGGTCTTTGGGGGGAACAAGAGTTCGAAGAGGACGATGTTGACTGCCCATTGGAGGAAAGGCAGGGCAAAGACAAAGAGCAGGCCGACGAGCACGCCCGTCGGGAAGGCCATCGCTCCGCGCCGGGGGTGCCGACCACCGCTTTCGTCCCGCAGGCAACCGAGTTTCGTCCCGAGGAGTGCTGTCTCCCGGACCAGGAACTGCGAAGCGCGGGATCGGAGGAAATGAAAGCGGGTGTTCGGGACGATCGGCGCCGCGGCGAGTGGGCGCTGGCGTCGCGCTCTCCCCAGGACGCGTCCATGCTCCTGACGACTGGCGGAAATCCACCGCAATGGCGACGACGAAAGCATCGGATGCCTCCTTCGGGGCCTCCATCTTCGACCCGTCGGCGTTAGAGCCGCTGGACTTGACGCACGTGCTGCACGACCCGAACGATCCTCTCGGGGTCCTCTTCGCCTTGTCTGCCCTCGTGCCCATATTCGTCATCGTTGGGTACGCGACCGCCATCGTGGCTCGGCGGGAGATCGCCCTCTGTACCGCTTTGGTCGGGCAGCTCGCCAACGAAGCTGCCAATGCCGTGCTGAAGCGGATCTTTGCGGAAAGCAGGCCGAACCGTGAGCATCGGACGCGTTTGGATCCCGCAAGACGCGTCTTCTCATGTCCTATCAGCGAACGTCGGTACCGGTCATGGGATGCCGTCGTCGCACTCCCAGTTCATGGCGTTCCTGGCCACGTACTTTACGCTCTACTGCCTTGATCGCTTGGACTACGATAGACCATGGATATGGAAGCCCCTGCTCATCGCTGGGCTGTACGCTGTCGCGATTGCTGTTGCCGGCGGAAGGTGAGGCCGAGAGCGGGCTTTCGGGGGCGTTGACGTGCTGAATCGCACCGTGCAGGGTGTATCTCTCGTACCACACGTCGTTGCAAGTCATTGTCGGCTTCTTCTGTGGCGCAGCCCTCGCGCTCGTCTTTCACTTGTTCGTCGAACGAGTGTTGCGTCCTTTCCTCTATCCCCGGATCCTGAACTCGGCGCTGGCCAAGTTCATCCTGCTGCGGGACTCATCGCACGTGCCGAACGTCTTCAAGAAGGAGTGGGATTGGTACGAGGCGGAAAGGATCGCAGCGAGCAAAAGCTCCAAGCCTGGACGACGAAAAGCGGACTAGTCGAGGATTCAGAGCTGGATCGGCGGTTGGTTGAGATCGCTTGAACATGGATGCTGTGGCTTGCGAGCTTGGTGTCTCGGAAAAGTATGTAAAGACGAAGCTAATCAGACCCTTCCCGCGCTCTTCATTTCCACCGCACTACATTCCACTCATTCGACCTCGTAAAGCACCTTCAGAACTCCTTTCTTGTGGCGGACACCCGTCACCTTGACCTGCGACCGTCCGCTCTCGGCGTCCCATAGCTCGCCGACGGAGCGCAGGTGCGTCCCGCCGCACGGGCATCCCGGCCATCCGTCCGCAAGAATCACGATCCTCGGCTCGGAGTCGGCGGGCAAGTAGTCCGGCAGCCAGCCGCCGCACAGCTTCGCTGCTTCCGCGTACGGGACGGTGAGCGCGGAAATGCTGGTTTCTTTGAGTTCGGGAAGGAGCTTGTGGAGGGAGGCGTCCAGAAGAGGAGGAACAACACTGACCAACGGAGACTCCTGTGCGGCCCCCTTGCCTTTCTTTCCCTTTGGGCCGGGTTCGACGGCAGGAGCCGTCGCGCCGTTCTGCGCTTCCCAGGCTTCACTGGGAGCCCCGCTGTACTCGACCCAAGCGTTGCCGACAACGTGCGACGCCTTTCCAGATCGGAAACCAACGTCCTCTGCGGCTCGGGCCATCAGGCCGATGTCCAGCATAGCCAGGTCCACCAGGTGTCCGGCAGTGTGCAGCCGAGCATTCCTGATACGCTCGGGTGCCGATATTCGGAGCCGGAAAACAGCATTCGGCTTTGACCACGCCGCAAGCAGGTCCTCGGAAGCAGCCAGCACCGCAGCGGAACGCGCAGCAGAAAGAGACGGGTGTTCGATCGACTCGGAGTCCTCGGGATGATCCACTTCGAGCACGGAAGCGGCCAGCTCGACAAAGTTGCCCGAATGGAAGACGGTGCCGGCGCCCTTGGCCATTTTGGCCTCGCGGACGCGAAACACGAAGCGTTTGTCGCCATGGCCGGTCGCCGTATCTTCGCTTTTCGGCAGTTCAAGTTCTATGATGCCGAAATCGGAGTCCTGACCGCCGCCAGTCGGATGGAAGATCGTCTCATCGAGAGCGACCGCCAGCTCCCCGGCACGGAGATTGGTCACATTGGAGGCAGTTTCTGTTCCATCAGCAACGATTGCCAGCAAGGATACAGGCCCATGAACGAACAGGCGAGTGTTGAGGTGGTAGAGTGTGCGTGTCGCTGGCACAGGTCCGTCCTGCGTCGCCATGCCGAATGTCCCTCACGGAACGCAAAGATGGAAGAATGAAGACAATCCAGAAAGGTAAGAATGGCCCGAACTGGGCAATCTCGAGGTGTGAATCGTTACTTCGTCCAACGCTTGGGCACTTCTCAGAACTGCGCCCTCGATTTATTCCGTCATTGGGCATGCAGTCGCAAATGTCGCTCTCGTCGCGGGCGCTGGTCCTTCTCGGTGCTGCGGGTTATGGCGATATTTCCGAGGACGAGGCGCCGACCGCGTCGTCCGGACGATGGGAGCGCTACAAGCGCCGGTACCTGAACGGGGAGGCCCAGAGGGCGAAAGAAGAGGAGGAGCGACGCCTGCACGAGGAAGAGCGGGCCACCGCCATGAACTTGGCGGGTCGCCAGAAGGTCCTGGAAGAGCGGCGGCGGAAGGAGCTGGACGAAGCCCAGGCAGAAAAGGTCCAGGAGATTCACGAGTGGTTCCAGGAGATGCAGAGGGACCCTACGGCGTCGCCCCGCGACCAGTTGCTCCGATTCGTCAAGTACTTCGGGATGCTGGCCACGGTGCGGATGATGGCCGAGGGACCGGCACGCGTCGAGTCGAGCGCGCTGAGGGACTACTCCGTGTCGGGGATCGCGCGGTCCCCCCTCACGGCCATCTACGCCAAGGAGTGGCTGGTCGAGGTGCACAAGAGGTTTGCTCCAGACCAGCTGGACAAGTCGCCGGACATGGTGGAACAGTACAGCCAAGGACCGCACCTGATGGCTATGGAAATCTTCCAGCGCTACGGTGATCCGAGCTTCAACATCTCGAAGGAGGAAAAGCTCCCGGAGATTCAGTGGTTCTAAGATCCCCGAATCGCGGCCAGCCAGCCTGCAGGCTCGCGCAGCGACACGTATGTATTCCGAGTGCTGGGGAGCTTTCATTGAGGCGACAAAGTGTTGGTAATGTAAGCATCCATCAACGTTGAAAGAAAGTTGAAGAACAGTCACGAATACCCTAAGTTTACCCTGTTTTCTGGGGAGTTTGGGGTGTTCTGACTTTGCCTCCAGGCCAGCTAGGGGTCTCCGGGTTGCGGGGGGCGGCGGGGCGGACCCGCGCGAACAAAACCAAACTTCCGGCATCTCAGCAGCTCAGTCAACGGGGCACGATCGCGGGGCCGACCCGATGCCTCGCGCAGGAGCTGATGGCCTGACCGCCGGACCCAGTTTGACGATGTACCTGGATCAACGACCGTTCTCTCGACTTCCTGGCTTCTACATGGCCTGTCCAGTCGCAGATGTCGCCACCCGACGCCGCATTTAACCTCGGAACGGCACTGCTGCCTCTGGTTGGACTGGAAAGCCTTCGATCAACGCTCGTTTGCCGGCTCTTATGATTTTGGTCGTCGCGATCACTTCGGGCGGACGCTTCCTCGACAGGCGTGCTGATCTTTCTCGGGTCGAAGATCGAGGTCGCAAGGATCGCTGGAGCGTCTCCTCGAAGGCGCAGCGATCGCGGAAGTGTCCGACTTCAAGGTCACCAACTCTGGAGCAGTCAGATCTGCGTCGCATTCGGCATCAGCCTCCGTACCCGATATCTCGGCTCCGTCATTACTTCGTGCTCATCGTCCGAATCGGCCGCGGCCGCCGGGGAGAGAGCACAAGCGGACCATCACCGCAACCGAAAGGGGACTGTCCATCGTCATTCGAATCCATATTCATCCATATCATCATTCCTATGCCCGTGTCATCCTTCAATCGTCTATCCACCGCAATTGCGTCCACTGTGTCAGGAGGAAGTCAGGCGGATCCAGATGGCGGCGACTTTCGTTTACCAACCTCTTGAAGCCGCGTGCACTCACGCATCCGTGTCGGAATCGTCTTCGTCAGAATCTTTGCGCGAGGTCCTGGACCGCTCCTTCCCAAGAGCGTTGTTCTGGTTGGTGATGAGGTCCCGGGGCTCGATCCGCGCTTCCCCCTGACGTCCGATCGCGTCGTTGTACGCAGCCAGCCGCTCCGCGGGCGAAAGGTCGCCGTCCAGGAAGAAATGTCCGTACACGAAGCCTCCGCCCATGAGGCGCCGCTTCCTGTCCCCCTGGAGGTGATAGGCAAGGGCACTCATGTCCACGACCGCCTTGTCGAGGTACTTCTTCATCCCGAACCGGCCCGTCGGGATCAGTCCGTCCTGGCTCCGGTCCTTGCCGCCTTTGTAGGTCAAGACCCACTCGACGACGGGGACGTGCGTCTTGGGCTGCCCCAGCTTTTCGTCCCAAATACTCTCCGCCTCAGCTCGGGTAAGCTTCTGCGGTCCAACGAAGAGCGTCTGGCGTGCGATTGGAACCACGGGCTTGAGCAGATCTCCCCGTGCCTCGCTCCTCCCCTCGAGCCGGTTGAGCTCGTCCATAATGAACTTGGGCGATCCCGTGACGTAGTGCTTGGAGAAGACCTTTCCGTACTGGAGGATCCGCGCGTTCTCGAGGCTCTCGTGGCTGTTGAGGTAGGCACGAAGGGTGCCGTCGTGCATCCCCAGCTCCGGCTGCGACTCGACGAGCTCCTTGATGGAGCCGGACCGCTCGTTGGTATAGCCCTCGGGACCGGGCGCGTACTGCGTAACGATGTAGTGCTGGCCGAGGCGCACACCGAGATCATGCGAGACGACCAAGTTCGCATTCTTCTTGAATGCCGAGATGCCCTGCAACGATGGACGATGAGTGTGCGATCGCGGGCCGAGCACGTACAAGTCACCTTATCCTGGATGATGGAGATGATCGGCCGGACGGAGCACGGACCCTTCGCGTCCGTGGTGCCGTCGATCACGAGGAGCTCGTAGGGCCAGCCCACGTACTTGAGCTTCGTCTCGTGCGAACCACCGACGACCAGCTTCTCAGCCAGGGCCAGCAGTTCGAGATTTCCGAGCTCGACGCCGACGACCTGCGCATCAAGGCGCCTGAACATGACGTGCACCTTTGGAGAGCCTTTCGACGCGTTGGCGATGGCCGGGTTGCATGGGACAAAGAGATGGGATGCCTGCGGAGTGCGGACCTTTAGCAGAGGCAAACGCGTCAATCGGGTGCCGTTCACCTTGGCGTGGTTGTCCTTCTGACCGTCGAAGGAAAGGGCAGGCTTGACGTTCGAGGGGAACGATGCCCGCGGGCCAAAGGAGTAGCCGACGGGGCCTCTCGAAGCTGCGGCCTTCTCCAAAGTCGCGAGCACGGCGGCGCGGGAACCTTCATCCGCCAGGCGCCCGGCAAGATCGATGATGGCCGGATGGAAGGGGTTCTCGGCGACGAAGTTGACGAGAAACTTGCCGAACTCGACGGAGAACGCCTCGTAGAGGCACGGGTCCAGCGACTCGATCGAAAAGCTCGATCCCGTGTCGAATTTGCGCGCAGCGGCCACGGCCTTGACGACGTCGAGCGGGTCGTACGGCAACTGGTTGCGAGCTTTGGCGGACAGAGAGCGGTAGACGTAGTCGCCGGCGTAGCCCGAAGCCAGAGGAAGGCCCCGGGCGATTGAGGCCATCTTGGTTTCGGCGAGTGCGTAAAGGTGCCGGCGCGACGGCGTCGGGACCTTGAAGGCTTGGGTGCGCAAGACGCGGACCGCCCGATCCGCCATGTTCAGAGCGTCCTTGAGCTTCTGGAAATGCGGTCCCAGCGGCGCCTCCATCGCGAAGCGCTCGTTTTGCTCCGCAATCCTCTGCGCCGTCAGGGGTCCCCGGTCAGCGTCCTCGGCGTCCTCGTCCGAGTCCTCGTCGCTGTCGCCACCACTGCGACTCTCGGCAGCAGCGATCCTCGCTTCCTTCTCCGCCGTGCGACGAGCATTCCTCGATCTTGTTGCCTCCTCCCAAGTTGGAGCCCTCTTCTTCGGAATGCTGAAGCCCGAACCAGACGCCTCCGATTCCGATCGCGCGCCCGTTCCGACGGACGGTGCACGACCCGGCGGGAGCAGCTCCTCATTTAGCGAGGAAGGCTTCGCAGGCTTGTGCTTGGGGACGGGCGGCGAGGGCGCGGATGCGGCAAAGATGTCGTCGATGACCTTGGCCGCCCTCCCCGGCTTGCGCGACGGCAGCGGCAAGGGCAAAGCTTCGGGGCAGCCAGGGGCCGTCAGCACGGTGCACGATCGTTTCGCATCCAACGCACAGGAAGCTGCCTTGGCTTTGGGCGCGGATACCGAGAGCTTCTTCTTGGGCGCGGCAGCCTTGACGCTCGGGTCGCTCGAGTACTGGATCGCGGAGAAAGGGTCAGGGCAAGCAAGGGAGCATTGCAAACGCAAAGCCCACCTCGTCGTCTCCGAAGTCGTTGTCCTCGGCGGCGCGCCTTGACTTGGACTGATCCCTCCTGTCGGCCTCGTCGGTGATCGAACCTTTGGCGGGGACTGGCGTGAACACGATGCACGGTCGTGCGGCACCAGACCTACCGTATACGGCCTTGCGATTGGGCGCGGACGAATCGGGCTTCTTCTTGGCGCTCGAGTCGCTCGAGTACTGGATTGCACAAAGAGTCAGAGCTGGAATAGAACGTGCGATGCAGCCAAACCAACCTTACCACCTTGGTCGTCGTCGGCGGCGATCTCCCTCGACTTCTTCTCCTTGGACTTCTGCACCTTGTTGACCTCGCCGGCGCTTGAATCTTTGGGGCCACGCGGCCGTGAGCACGATGCTAGATCCTTGATCGTGGCGGACAAACTCACCCGCAATGGGCTCGGACTTCGGTTTTGTTGCTGAAACCTTCTCCTGCGGTGTCACACGCTCGGCAATAGAAGCGATCGAAACCTGGGATCGGAGAGTGAGGGCAAGCACGAAGGCGAAGCTTGCGACGAGCGAACCGAGTTGTCCCCGTCCTCGTCGACAATCTCCGACTTCCTTTTCTTGTTGAAGCGCAGCTTGGCCTCGGGGGCCTTGACGTCCATGTTCTGCACGATCGACTCCTCCTGCGGTGTGCAGCGGTCCGATCAGCGGACTGGAACGGCCAGCCCCGCGCTGCTCACGATGTTGGTCGTGCCGTGGTCCTCCTCGTCCCAGCTGCTCGGCCTCTTATTGCTCAGGTTCTTGAATCGCCTCCCGCCCGCGGCATCCCCTGCGAGAACGTCGGGCGGTCATGAGATTCGGGCAGAGATCTGCGCCCTCGCACGCCCCCACCGTTGTAGTTCTCCTCCTCGGTGTGTTCATCCCTATCCCCGAGCGGGTTCCCCTTGCCCAGAGACTCCAGCTCGGCCGGCTTCATCGTGCTGCGAAGGGAAGAGCAGGGTCAGCGAGATCCGCGCGGAAAAGGCGAACCCGGCACGCGACGCGCTCGGGAGCGACGTACAAAAAGGAGCTGAGTCGGTTTCGGGTAGAGGAAAGGAGCTCGTGCCGCGCGGGGCGGGCAGAGAGGGGCGCGAGTCCCGCGGCGGCGCCCAGGCGGTCAAAGGCGTCCGCTCAGCGCCTCGGGCACGGCATGAAATATCAGCGGTCCCGACGCGTCCGAACGGGCCGCGTTCCGCCGCGCGATGTGTCCTGCGTCCTTTCCCGCCGCGCGGTCGAGAAAGGATAGTTCGCGAACAGCGGACGGCGCCGATCGAGCGAGCCACATCCGCAACACCTTTTGACCGCGCTCGAGAACGAAGCCGCCCCATCGTCGTCGCGTCGCGAGGTTGCTTCAAAGACTTTCGTGTCTATGGAATCCTCCAGTGCGAGCCGGGCGGGCTCGGCCAAAGGAGGGCTTCGATGTTTTGCCGTGTCACCCGCGACCCGTGGCACGTCAACACTCATCCGAAGACCGGCTTCGCGATACCAACATCGCGGACCGCGCGTCGACGGGAAAATCGCGTCCGCCATGGGCCGTGCGGACCCCTTGCGGTCGGTCGCCGCGATACTGCTGCCGCTGCCGCGTCCCAAGGCACTGGCCCGCTGTTGCGCTGGATCCTCGCGCTCTTTTCGCTTTGCCCCGGGACCTCCAAGACGCTTAATCAGCGCCTGTACATGTGCAAATGTCCCTCGAGCTGCCGAGCGCGTCGTCGAAAGTCGCCAGCGTGCCGCGATGGAGCTCGGAAACGATGCCGCGGGGAAGGCTGCACGATGAGGCCGACGATGGAGGCGACTGGCCCTCGAGGCCGCCAATCAATTTCGGAGCCTCCAGCTGCGTTTTTCCTTTGTACCTCCGCCGCGGTGGTCGGCATTTCGGATCCGCACTGCAGGAAAGCTTTGCTGCAGCGGGGTTCGTTGGGCGGGCCGGGATCAAGGTCGACACACTTCCAACCGCTCTGCGAAGCTATATCCAGGCCGCTAGCCTGCTTCGCTCCCGAAGCTGACTTAGCTAGCGCCTCGTGCCTTTTTGCCCTCCATTCCTAGGCCAGCGGCTTATTCAAGTCGGGTGCTGCTGTTCGGCGAAACCGCGAATCCAATGACTGAAGAAGTCGCACCCTTGGAACACTGAATCTGTCCCTCGCTCCTCGGTTACCTCCGGTTTACCCTGTTTTCTGGTGTTAGGTGTTAGCGACGTTTTCTTGCTTCTCCGGCTGACCGGATGCCTCCCGACAGGAGCTGACGTGGCCGGGGACCGTGCGGGGCCGACGGGGCCCACGGGGCGGAGTTTCGCGGACAAGACCAAATCTCCATCACCTTCGCACCTCGGACAACGCACGGGACACGATTGCGGGGGCCGACGGGATGCCGCGACAGGAGCTGACGTGATCGCCGGCCGCTGGCACCAGTGGCGATGTACTAGGGATCAACGACCGCGCTCTTACGGTTTTGCTGCTTCTAAGATGGACTGTCCGCGCGCGCAGCCTGCTGTCCGACAACCGCGGCGATCGTGGGACGACACAAGTGCCCTTTGCACTTTGGAGATGGCTTTGATTTGCTACCGGTCGATTTCTCCCTGGATTCCACCTCGGTGTGACTGCAGAACAAGGCCGTGGGATGTGAGGTCAGCTCATTTGGAGCTAGCCTTCGGGATGATACTCTTCAGGACAGCGAGAGTACATCGGACCCTCACCGCGACTGGGACGAGACCGTCCATCATCGCGAATCCATGACTATCGCCATCATTTCTATACTCCGCACCGCACCATCCGTCCATCGTCTATCCACCGAGATTGCTTCAACTGTGTCAGGAGGAATGGATCCCGATCTCGGCGACTTGGCTTACCAACCTCTTGAAGCCGCGTGCACTCAGGCATCCGTGTCGGAGTCCGTGTCGGAATCGTCATCGTCAGAATCTTTGCGCGATCTTCGGAGCCGGGTTTCGGTGCGGCAGGCGCCGCCTGCGCGGGGACCTTCGCCTGCGTTTGCGGCGCCAGCGCCGGCTGGGAAGAGTTCGGGGTGGGGATCTGCATCGTGAGGTGGACGTCGGGTGGCGCGGTCGCGGCGTGCGCGAGGCTGGCCCCCGGTGCGGCCAAGAGGCCCGAACCTGGCGATCGGAGGGTCAAAAAGGCCCATTCGCAGCTTGCACAGCGGGACCAACCCTTTGTGGAGTTCATGCCCGCCCTGAACTTCGTCAGCTCCATCTCCAGCTCGTCCCCCGAGAGCGAAGGCCGGTGGTACGCGTCCTTCTTCTTCTCGTGGCTCCCCGACATGACGTCCCTGTTCCACGCCACCAGCTCCGCGAGCGTGACGGTCGTCCCCCGGTACACGTCCAGCGCGGACCCGAAGGTGACGTCCATCAGCTGGTCCGAGGCCCGCTCGACCAGCACGAGGTCCTGCTTGAACCGGCACCCTCCCGCGTAGAGCGAGGGGACGCCGGTCCATTTGTGGACCATCTCGATGAAG
The DNA here is from genome assembly GCA_025558095.1 of Hyaloraphidium curvatum. NCBI lineage: Eukaryota > Fungi > Monoblepharomycota > Hyaloraphidiomycetes > Hyaloraphidiales > Hyaloraphidiaceae > Hyaloraphidium > Hyaloraphidium curvatum. The sequence continues at coordinate 66,115 of JAIVFI010000032.1, read as the reverse complement.
TCCGTGTCCACGCGGGTCTGGCGGCCGCTTTCGTCCGCGGGGTGGAAGATGAGCTCGGAGCAGTACGAGGAGAGGGTGGTCAGGGAGTCCTCCGTGACTTTCTGGTTCGCGAACGAGGTCCACTTGTTGAGCGCGATCCAGTAGTCCTCGTAGCCCTTTCTCCTGCACGTCACGTCAACGACCAAGTTCTCCGTCCCGACCTTTTCCGAGATCCGCCGGAGCAGGTCCTCGTCAAAGTGCCCATCGGGGTACAGCTCGTTCCGCAGGATCACCTTGGACGCCCCCGCGTCCAACCAGGACTGGCAGTTCTGCAGGTTGATGCTGCCGCCGAGCTGGAACGCCTTTGGCCAGGTTCGCAGCGCCTCGAGGGCGGCCTCGTCGCAGTTGGCCGAGTGCTTGTACACGTGCCCGTGCTGGCCGCAATGCTAGGTTCAGCGGGCGCAGCATGGTGCGCGCAGGCCGTGCGGCGTACCTTTAGGTCGTACGACTTGAACAACGCGGCGTAGTGCCCCGCGTTCTTGATGTCGCGGTCGACGGGCTTGCCGTGGTGCACCGTGGCCCCCGGGGCATCGTAGAGGTACTGCCGGACGGTGACCTGTCCTTGGTCGATATCAATGCAGGGTCGGAAGATCGTCTGAACGGTTCCGGTCGACGAGAGAGGGTCAACGTGGGATGTCCGGAGCCTTCGAGCCACCGACCATCGGGCGCTAGCAGAATAGATCCACCGAGAACCACGACACGGGTCTTCGAATGGGCGACAATGTTGTGGAAGAGGGGCTCGGAGCGTCCCGAGGACGTCCGCGGTGGCGTCTCCCGATGTGCGAACCGGGGGTGCGAGAAGGCCCGAATCGGTCCGCCAGCCGTTCCAACGGTCCGTAGGGGTGGTGCACCGGCAGCAGAGAGGCGATTAAGCGACCAGAGACCCGAGAGAGGGGCGCGGCGGTAGCGTCGCGTAGTGGTCTGGGAGCATCGCGGGCGGCACGGGAAACTGTGTCTCCCAGCTGCAAAGACGACCCACCGTCCACCTCTCGCTTCTGGCAACATGGTTGGACCGCCCGCGCTCACCGACAATGACGTGCGTCGTCTTCTCACGGCACCGGGCTCGGGGAGCCCGTTCGAGATCACGCGCGTCGTTGTCCGCGGCATTGAAATGAACGCGTGGAAGCACGCGAACCGGTCAATGAGGAGCCTTTGGTTGGACTCGGCGGCGAACGGAGACAAACCGTACTTGACGTTCATCGACAACTCTGCGTCTTCCCTCTCGGGACCTTCGGATCCGCGACTTCTCAATCCTCGGACGCTCACGTACCGGGAGGCACACGAGCAGAGCGCGGCTCTTGCGCTCGCCTTCAAAGCGAGTGGTTTGCAGCGTGGAGACCGAGTTGCCATTGCGGCCAGGAACTGCATCGAATGGATCGTCTCGTTCTGGGCCGTCGTATCGATCGGGTGCGTTGTCTCGCCCATCAACGCCTGGCTGCCTGCGAAGGACATGGAGTATTGCCTCACCGTCGGAGAGCCCGTCATTCTGATCGCCGACGGCGAGCGTCTGGCGCGTTTCATAGCTGCAGGCTCGCTCGACCGCTTGCGAGAGAAGCACGGGCTTCGCAAGATCATATCCATATTCCCCGAATCCTTCCTCGATGGCTTGGCACTGCCGTCGTCTCCATTCTACTCGGACTTTCAAAGCTTCGTCGCTCCGCACCTTGAGCCTGCTCGACGGAGCGGTATGCCAGCGCCATTGGGACCGGGCCCTGCGGAGATGGATCCGGACGAAGCGACCACGCTCTTTTTTTCTTCTGGGACTAGCGGCTTCCCGAAAGGATGTTTGGGGACCAACCGGAGCTACTGTCAGACTCCCCTGACGGCCCTGTACCGCGGCGTGCATGCGGCCGTGAAGAAGGCTGGGGGCCTCGCGGGAATGCCGCCCATGCCAAAGGCGACGGATCCCGTCAAGGCGCAGGTGCTGACAACGCCCCTGTTCCACATCACGGCGACGAAGTCGCGCCTGGGTGGCTCCACCTTCACCGGCGGAACCGTAGTCTTCCTCTACAAATGGAACGCCGCTGATTGCTTGCGAGTCACATCCCACTTGCGCGTGAACTCCATTGGCGGGGTGCCGACGATGTTCTACAACATCCTCGACGCGATCGAAAAGGCCAAGCGCTCTGGACAGGAGATGGACCTTTCGTGCGTGACCTCCCTCAGCTATGGCGGCGCACCTTGCCCTGCGGCGCTCGTTGACAAGCTGCGCGAAGTCTTCCCGGGCTGCTCAATTGGACAAGGATGTTGGTCTGAAAGATCTTCTTTTGGCTGGACGTGCTGACCATCGTCCGTGACAGACGGCCTGACCGAGAGCTCGAACAATGTTTCGATCGCTGGAGATGACTACCTGACCCACCCAGGCTCCGTGGGAAAGCTCAATCCCGTCTCGGAGATGAAGAGTGAGTCAACAGGCCAAGCTTACGTGCCGTTCGTTGAAGACTCCCTCCTCGCAGTCGTCGAGATCACCGACTGGGACTCTGTCTCCCCCGATCACCAGGATCGCGAGGTGCCCGTCGGTGAAGTTGGTGAGCTGTGCTTCCGCGGAGCAAATGTGATCAAGGTTAGTGAGAAGAGGTACCGAGCATGGGACGGCGGCTGACGGGCCTCGCAGGAGTACTACAAGAATCCCGAGGCGACGAAGCGGGCCTTCCGTGGCGGTTGGTTCCACACGGGTGGGTGGATCTGCGCCAGATCTTGTTTGGAGCATCTGATGCGCCCCGATTCGACAGGGGACGTCGGCTACATCGACAAGGAGGGTTTTGTGTACCTAGTAGATCGAAGCAAGGAGATGATAGTGCGAGGGGGCGAGGTGAGGCTTCCGTTTATTCGGAACGGCTTGTACTAACTGAACCCGTCCAGAACATCTACACTGTGTCGATCGAAGAAGCCCTTTACAGGCTTCCCGGAGTCTGGGATGCCGTGAGTGTTCTGCTTGTCAACTGACTGTTCAGAATTTGACGAGACGCCGGGCCTGCAGGGCGCGATTGGTATCCCCGATCCGGGCATTACCCTCGGCGAGCTCCCCGTCGCTGCCGTCGTGGTCAGGCGGACGACGGCTCTGCCGACCTCGGAATCGATCAGGCAGTTCTGCCGAACGCTGCTTCCGGCGTTCTCCGTCCCGGTCTACGTGGACGTGAGGATCGGCGAGGGAGACGATGCCGGGCTTCCTCGGAATCAGAACGGGAAGCTCAAGAAGAATGGTTGGTTCCCTCGCTCATCAACGTTTCGGATTACATCTCACGAGCTTTTCCAGAGCTACGGGAACAGATTCTCAGGAGGATGAATTCAGAGGGCGTGGTAGAGCAGCTCAAAGGCGGCGGTGCAGGTGCCAAGCTCTAGAAGACCTCTAGACAGTAGATACACGATCACAGCTTCACCTTTTCGCCCTCCATTATCCCCTCCTCGCCGTACACGAGGGCGTCCCAGCATCCGGCGTCCTTGAGGATCGATTCGAGGGCGGTCCGGTTCTCGTAGCTCGCCGTCCGTAGCGCGTGCGCGAGGTGCTCTCGCAGCCATAGCAAGCATTTGTGTTGATACCTGAACGCATTCTAGCACCGATGGAGAACCTTTAGCAACCATCTACATGCCGCATGGGAGCACTTACTCCGGTGTAACTCGCCCAGTCGTCGCCGAAGGTCACCTTGAACGGTACCTTGTCGGCACCCTCCGTCCGACATGCCTTTTCGTTGGCGAGGAGGAAGGGGATGTAGAGCTGGCCGACGAGCCGGATCAGCTGCAGAGTCGTCGGCGGAAGGGAGGTGATCTGCGGTCGAGGTCAGCATGTGTGATGCTATTTGTTTCGATGAAGGAAGCACGCACCTTGGGCTCCTCAGGCGTCGCGGAAGAACCAAATCCCAGCCCGCTCAGGTCGTCCAACCGCAAGCAGTACAAGAAGGCCCGCCCCGCGTACTCCTCCCGCGCCTTCAAAGAATAGGTCGTATCCATGACGCAGATCTGGTAAAGCTGGCCGTACAGGGCAAAGTCGGCGATCGTGGGCCTGGTGCGCGTGCCGAGGACAAAGTGGTGGCCCTTTGCCAGGTGCTCTTCGAGGATCGACATGACCGCATCGACTGGCAAGGACGTCAAGCCAATCAGGAGGCTCGTGCGCGGCACAAGCTCCCGACACCCACACGTCTGGTTGATGATGTGGATGTTGGAGGTCGGCCCGAACACGAGCGGGTTCCTCCCGACCTGCCGGTTCATTATTTCGGTCGCGAACCGGTCTGCGATCTCGGCCCGCTCGGGGAAGGCGTTGCCGATGCCGACCAGCTTCCGCCCAAACAGCTGGTCCCGCGGATGGAACCACCGCGCGGCGAACATGATCTTGGTGACCCACTTGAGGCGAGAGGGGAATGAGGCGAAGGGGAATGAGATATGTCAGCTTTGTCCCTGGAGGATTCCCGGCGTGCGTGAGACGCACCTCGTCGGCAAAGTCCTCGATCAGGTGCGCCAGGAACTGGATCGCCCTGCATCCGGAGATCGCGTCAAGGTTGGTTTGGCACGCCCTAGCGCACGAAAGTGCTCACGGCTCCGGCAGGTTCACGGTCCTCCCCAGGTGCCCCGTCTCCCTCTCCAGCCTCTGGATCATGGGCGTGCTGTCCGCCAGCAGCGTCTCGCCGTCCGGATATAACAGCTTGGGGATAACGGGGGCCTTGGTCACGTACTTCTGGCGCAGTTGCGGGTTCATCGTGATAAACACGTTCGGGATGCGCCGGTAGCGGAGGTAGCCCCGGAGCTTGAGGGTGTAGGGCGAGCCAACGTTGCCGATGACGGCAAACGGGGAGGAAGGCGTCGCGTCGACTCGCGGCGCTGCCTTCGGGGGCTCCGGTTCGTCGTCGAAGTTCCGGCGCACGTATGACATGGCGATCGGCAAACTCGGCGCCGGAACGCGCGCTTGGACTGCTTATGTGTCCGATGCGGGGATGGTTCCCGAAATGGAGCGGTTCTGCGCTTCTGGTGGGGGTGGAGACACTTCGGGGACGTTTCAAGCAAGGGTTAATCCCAGGAAATTCCGGACGATTAGCTTTCTGAGCTTAGGAAGACTCTTTGCCGCAAGACTCGGCTCTTGACCTCCGAAAACACCGCGACCCGAGTGCCTCCCGCTCGCCAATCCGACCAGAAACGCGCCCCGGAACGCCACGGTACGCCATCGGAGCTAAATTGAACCCGCCTGCTCCGGCCGACGCGCCCGTGCGCCGCAGATGCCGCTCCCCAAGCTCGACAACGTCGAGCTCTCCGTCCCCCGCCCGCACGTCCTCCTCGTCAAGATGAACCGCCCCGCCAACCTCAACGCGTTCAACTCGGGCCTGCACAACGACCTGTACACCACGCTGGACTACTACGAGAAGGACGACGACCTCTGGGTCATGGTGCTCACCGGCAACGGGCGCGCCTTCTCCGCGGGGAACGACCTCGTGGAGATGAGCAGCGGCAAGCCGATCACCAAGCGGCCCGGCAACGGTGGGTCCGGGCGTCCGCGGGGTGCGGCGCGGCGGGCTGAAAGGCGGGAGCAGGGTTCGGCGGGCTCACGGACAGGACCACGTGCAACAAGCCCATCATCGCCGCCGTCAACGGGATCGCCATGGGCGGAGGCTGCGAGGTCGCCATGGCCTGCGACGTGGGTCTCTTCCCCTCCTCCCAGCGGCTTCCCCGGATCTAAGCGACCCCCGCCCCACCAACAGATCATCCTCGCCTCGGACCAGGCCAAGTTCGCCCTCCCCGAGGTCAAGGTCGGCCTCTCGGCCGGCGCCGGCGGCACGGCCAACATGCATCGCCTGATCGGGTACCACAACGCCATGGCCATGATCCTCACCGGCAGGCACATGTCCGCGCAGGAGATGAAGGAGGTCCGGTTCGTGCAGGAGATTGTGCCGCACGAGGTGGGTCGTTCCGTCCGGCGTAGGTTCGGGGGCTGATGGCGAGGTCGGGCAGAAACTCCTGGACCGCGCGCTCGAGTGGGCCGAGCTCATCACCGCCAACTCGCCCGACGGCGTGCGCGCGTCCAAGGCGCAGGCCCGCAACGGGCGCAACGTGGGCTGGGTGCAGGCCAACCTGGACACCAACATCCTGCCGGAGGTGCGTGGGCGTGGTGGAATCGAGGAGGCGTTGAGGCTGACCCAATCCATCGTCCTCCCAATTACCACGCAGGCCGTCGCCATGCGCAACGGGTCCAACTTCATCGAGGGACCTCTTGCATTCGCCCAGAAGCGCAAGCCCAACTGGGGCCCGCCGGCGCCGCTCCCCTCCAAGATCTAATCTCCCGACAGGCGGGGACAAAGTCGCGTGCATCGCGTGTATCGTGCGGTTGAATCTACATGTCCGAGCTTCGTGTGTGCGTGCTAATTTAAACAAATGGGGTGAAGCGGGGCCCACAGAGGGGCCCCCGTGTCCGGCAGGTGCCGGTTCCTTTCGAGTCCCAAGAAGCCATCCCACCCTGCTCCACAAGCCCCCGATCGACCGCTCAGAGCAGCGCCAGCGCACCTGCCACCACGGCCGCGGCCGCCACGCCCGCCTGCACGGCGCGCCCGGCGCCGCTGCCCGGGCTCCGGGTCGTCGTCGCCCCCGGCCTCGCGGCGGTCGTCGTGCTCCCCGCCGGCCTGTCCACCACCGCGTTCGGGGGCGGCGTCTGCTGCGTGAGCTTCTTGGTAGTGCTGGGCGCGATGGTGATGACGCCGTTGTCGGGGAGCGGGACGTTGTCCACCGGCGTGGCGGCCTCGAACTCGGCGGGGATCGCGGGCAGCCCTTCCGACTCGGCGAGCACGCGGACCGACCCGCGGAAACCGCCGGCGCAGTGCTCCGTCGCGGCAAAGTGGTACTCGCCGGGGGCGGTGAAGGTGTAGTCGAGCGTCTCGGGGTTGGAGGTGGCGAGGCCGGGGGGGGCGACGGTGCCCTGGAAGAGGGGCGAGGAGGGGGAGCAGCTGCCCGCAGAGGGGACGTGGGAGATGGGGGTGATGCCGGATTCGGCGGAGAAGATCTGGAGGGGGGGTTGGTGAGCGGGCGATTCGAGGAGAAGGGGAGAGGGGGGCGGGAAAGGGCGGGCGTGCGCGCAGCGCCGGTGCCGGGCGACGCCGAGCGAATCGCGGGCGTCGCATGCACCGCAGACGCCTTCAAGCACCGCATGACGGGCACGCCGCCGCCGCCGCACCCCTTTCCCCCTTTTCCGCCCCCGTTCCGAGTCCGACGCTCACCACCGTGTCCCGCACGCGGACCTCCATTTTGCTCGGCCAGAACTTGAGCTCCCCGTCCGCGCCGACATTGACGATGTGCACCGAGCCGGGATACGCCTTTGCGTCGGCGCGGCCGGCCAGCAGGGCGGCGGCGAGGAGGAGCAGCGGGAGGAGCGGGCGCGCCATGGCGGAGGGGGGTGCAGCGCGCGGGGGCGCGCCTGGCGGTTGGAATGCAAGGTAGGAGGGCGCACGGGGGCGGCGGAGGGCGGAGGAGGGGCCGATGCGGGGGGCGAAAACGAGCAAATCGGTTAGAGCCTGAGCGATGGACGCCGCATCGCCCCGCCGCCGGGCCGTCCCCGTCCGCAGCCAATTGCACACGGCCCCATCGTGGGTCCCTCGAGGTTGCCCGGCGGCCCGAGGGCCCCCCGGGGCGGAGTGCAGGCAGCGGAGCCCCGTCGTCCCCCGCGGGGCGGAGCTCCCGACCCCGACCGCCGGCTCCGGCTCCGGCGCCCCCGCCGCGCACATCGTCGCCCGCGTACCGACCTTGCTGGCTCTGGAGAACGCAGGGGTGCTGCGGCCGGTGCCTGTGCGCTGTCGCTTTGTGCGGTTTTGGCTGATCGACGCGGCAGTCGTCCGGATTGGGCCCCTGCTCCAGCCGCCGCCTTCGCCTCGCCAATCAAACGAATGCGGTTGACTCACCGCAAAACGGACAGGAGGGGTCCACCGGGGGGCCAACACACGTCATCCGATGACTGGAAACGGATCGGTGCCTGACCTGTAACGTAGGCGGCGCGGGATCGGCTCGGGAGGCCGGGACGGACGGCAGAGCCCTGGAAACACGGACAGCCGTCATCATCGTCCCAACAGCCAAACCGGCGTGTTTTCGCGCCGACTCGGCGGATGTAGACGATTGAATACAAAGGGCGCCTTGTAGACCAACGGCGAGCCGTTCGGCGGTGTGTGCCGCGTGGGGCGCACCGGTTTCCCTGTTTGGTTTATTGAATGCGGCCTTCCGCGCTCCGCCGGCGGTCCCCTTCCCCCCGCGGCGCACAAACACACCGCCTCCGCAGCCGCGGCCGCCGCCAGCAGTCGCCGCGCCGCGCCTCCGCTCCCCGCGCCGCGACGCCGCGCCTCGTAGGATCCGCGGGCCGCGCGGGCCGCCGGGCAGGCGCCCGCGCCCGCGCAGCCGCCGCCGCCGCCCCCGCACGCCGCGCACATCCGCGCACGGACTCGGACTGCAGGCGGCCGGCCATGGCCGCCGAGGACTCGCCGGCGCTGCCCGGGCACCGGCCGGCCGGGGTCCGCCCGCCCGCACCGCACGCTGCCCGCCGATGCGCATTCGCACCCGCCGCCCTCGCGCGCCCGCTGCTGCTGCTGGCCGCGCTGCTCCTCCTCCTCGTCCCGCTGCCGCGCGCTGCGGCCGCCCCCACCGGCCTGCCGCCGGGCTTCAAAACAATGGACGTGCTGCACAACCTCGGCATCGCGACGGACTTTGTCTTCCTCCCCGACGGCCGCATCCTCGTCCTCCTGAAGGCGGGCAGGATCCTCATGGTCAAGGGCAACAGGGTCACCGGCATCGCCGCGGACCTGACCACGCTCGTCGGCCGCGCGTACGGCGACAGGGGCGTGGTGTCGGCCGCCGTGCACCCGGAGTTTGGCACCGGCGCAGGCAAGGATTGGGTCTACGTCGGCTACGTCTGGGAGGGGACCAAGGACGTGGCGACAAAGGCGTTCGGCGACGTCAAGGACACCTGGGGCGGGGATGCGTTCGTCACGCCCGGTGGGTGTCTATCTCCGTGGGGGTTTTGGCGGCGGGGAGTCGCCGCACGGGGATGCATCCCCGCTGCGTCAGGTACCCCTTGCGAACCTCGCGAACTCCGAAGGAGTGTTTGCGCGCTGGAAGCGGCTCCCCGCTTGCCCGCCAGCTGCCGTGGACTTGCCCGCGCCGGTGCCCCTGCGCCGATCCGGTGACCTTGCTGACACTTCCCCGCACCGCCACAGGCCCCAAGTGGTCCCGCCTCTCGCGCTTCACCATGAACAACGACACCCTCGACCCCACATCCGAGGTCGTCCTCCTCGGCTCCTGCGCCCCCGGCACCCCGCAGAACCCGCTCAAGTACTACTCGGCCGACTGCATCCCCATGATCGGCTCCACCCACTCGATCGACTGGATGGAATTCGGCCCCGACGGCCACCTCTGGGTCTCCATGGGCGACGGCCAGTCCTTCGAAGGCACGGACTGGTTCGGCTGGGTGGACCAGGACTACCTCGGCCCCATGCACCTCGACTACCTCCCCGGCAAGATCCTGCGCCTTGACGAGGCCGGCCGCGGCGTGTCGGACAACCCGTTCTGGAACGGCGACCCCGATGCCCCCAGGAGCAAGGTGTGGGCGACGGGGATCAGGCAGCCCTGGCGGTGCGGGTTCGTGCCCTACACGGGGACCGACGGGACCGACCCGGAGCTGCTGTGCGGCAACGTGGGGTGGTTCACGTGGGAGAACGCGTACTACATCACCAAGGGGAGCAACATGGGATGGCCGTGCTGGGAGGTGGGTCCGCGCGGCGGCGGAGCGTTGGATGCGGTTTGCTGACGCCGCGGTTGCGTTCCGCAGGGCCCGGAAAAGACCCCCTGGTTCCTGTACAACGGCAAGCGCGTCACCGCCGACGAGCACCCCTCCTGCGCCGCCTTCTACAAGTCCCAGACGACGGGCTACCCCCGCATCTCGCACCCTGTGTTCCCCCTCACGCACAAGGCCGTGCCCTACGCGTGGGACCACAAGGGCCAGTCCTCGGCCATCGTGGGGGGGATCTTTTTGCCGGGGTGGTGGTTCCAGGGGGCCAACGAGACGAGGGTCGAGACGGGCGGGACGGGGGGGACGGGGGAGCCGACGAGGGTGGCGGACGGGGAGAACGGCAACGCGACCGAGTCCGCGACCGAGTCTGCCACCGGCTCCGCTTCGGCCACCGGCAGCGCCACGAGGTCGGGATCGGCGGGCGCGACGGCGACCGCCACGGCACGGACCAACTCGACGCTCGCCGGCACCGCGTCGCGGGTCAACGCGACCACGGGGGCCGCGGCCAACTCGACGGCCCGCGGCGGGGCGAGGAGGCCGCCGCAGAAGAGGCAGGGCGAGAGGAGGGACTGCTGGGTGTTTGCCGACTTCGTGCGGAGCGGGGTGTACTGCCTCGAGTGGGACTACGGTGAGCAGCTGCGAGGTGCATGCACGTGGTGATGCGACGCTAATGGTCCGTGATGGCAGACCTCAAGCAGCCGCCCGGGTACGACGCGCGGCAGAACGGCTCGCAGGCCTTCGCGGCGGTCAAGCCGCTCCTCCTCGCGCAGGGCATGGACCAGCCCGTCTCGTTCCGCATGGGCCCCGACGGCAACCTCTGGGTGCTCGGGCACTGCGTGCAGTGCTCCTCGTACGGCGTGCTCCGCCGGGTGATTCCCCCCGGCGGCAACGAGACGCTGCCGTTCCAGGGGGACAACACCGTCACGGGCCCCGGCTCCGGCGCGGTGCTCAACGGGCCCGTGATCACGGGCGCGGCGTGCTTCCCCTCGGACAAGCCCAAGATCACCGTGCCCCCGCTGCCCAACGGGTGGGACTCGATCATGTACGTGCCCAAGTTCCCCAACGTGCGGTACGCGCGCAACGGGCTGGGGCCCGTCGAGATCGACATGAGCGTGGGGGCCAAGGAGGCGCTGGACGGGACCATCATGAGCATCGCGGGGGTGTGGTACACCCGCGGGCTGGGGACGGCGACGACGAGCGAGGTGCATCTGCCGACGATGGGGTACTGCCACCGGCTCTACGCCGAGGTCGGGCTCGGTGAGTGTTTGGCGGCGCGGTCCGCCCGCACGCGAGGCGCTGACGGCCCCGATCGCAGACGACCAGACGGGCATCTCGTTCGCGGCCGACGCGGCGACGCAGAACCGGCTCGGGCTCGCCGAGTACGTCGTCAAGACGGACGGCGCGGTGCACTTCAACCTCTCGGAGCGCATGGGCACCTACATGCGCGCCGGGGACCTGCCGCAGACGATCGACCTGATCAACCTCGAGTGGTACTCGGACGTCGGCCTGTATGGGTACAAGCCCGCCGGCAACGCGATGCAGATGGACGCCAGCCTCAACTTCCTCAACTGGGCCGAGGCCAAGATGTATTGCGGGCCCGACTCGCCGTACCTGCCCGCCATCGACATCACCTACCCCGAGAGCAAGAACCTCTTCGGGGTCGGCGACGTGGTCGTCTTTTCCGGCATCGTCATGACCTACGACGACAAGCCGCTGCCCGAGGCGTCGTACCAGTGGTACGTCAACCTCATCCACTGCCAGGGCGGCCTGTGCCACACGCACTTTTACGAGAACATGCCCGGCGTCAAGAACGGCGTCTTCACCGTCGAGTCGCACGGCCTGACCTCGGACGAGCAGTTCGTCTTCTACGAGATCAAGCTCGTCGGGACGGACCTCTGCGGGCGCACAAACTACGCCGTGCGCAACGTGATCGTCGGATCCGAGGCCGCGCTGCGGCAGCGCACCACCCCTCTGCTGCCCCCGGGCAAGGTCCCCGCGGCGCGGCGCAGGGCCAAGGGCGTGCTGGCGGACGAGCGGTCGCTCGAGGAGGGGCTGTGGGCGCGCATCGCACGGCAAAGGGAGGCGGCGCACGGGGGGCCCGAGAGGAAGTGAGGGCGGCGGGGATGTACCTATTGCATGTATTTCGAGGCATACCCGGTCGCCAGTTGAGGGCGGGAAACGATTAGATCTCGATTTCATTCCACTTGACCGATGCCCGGCCGGAAGGTGCCTCAGGCGAGGCCGAAATGCGGATCGACCGATATCTGTGACACACCGCTCTGGCCGTGCATTGCAAGCACTGCGAAGAGAGCTAATGGAGAGTCTGGGGGTTGCCGCCAAGTCGACACAGCAACACAGCCAACCAGTCAGTGAAACCGCTTATCGCACAACTTGCGGGCCCGGAAGGCTCTCGCCCGGGAGCGGAAATGTCCCGCCTCGACGAGCCCGTCGTTGTGCTCGGCGCCGGCCTCAGCGGCCTCGCCACGGCGGCAGTCCTCCTCGCCGACGGGTTTACGCGCGTCGACGTTCTGGAGAAGCACCCGCATGGTCCGGGCGGCGTCTGGGCCAGAGGAAGAGGCTACCCAGAGCTGCGGAGCAACAACCCTAGGGGCAGCTATCGGTTCTCCGATTTCCCGTTCGAGGAGGAGCAGTACGCGGGCGAGACGTTCCTTCGCCAGGAGGAGGTGCAGGCTGGGCTCGAGAGGTTCGCGGAGGAGAGGGTCGGGATGGACAGGTGGGCCGTTTGGTGCGCTCCACGGAATGACTTGACAGGCGGCGGTGGTGCAGGATTACGTTCGGCGCCCGGGTGACGGGATCGAACCTTTGGGAGACCTTTCGGGCTCGCCTTCCCCGCGCTGGACCATCACGCACGAGCACGGCGGAGAGGTCAAGACCAAAACGTGTACCTTCCTCGCCGTCTGCACGGGCCTTCATGACGAGCCCCTTCCCCCGTGCGTCGCCGATCGCGACAAGTTCGCCGGGACAGTCGTCCATTCGGCCGAGCTCGGCGACCCCGCGATCGCTTCCCGCGTGCTGGAATCGGAACGCGTGGTCATTGTCGGATGCTCCAAGTCTGCCATCGACGTCGCCACTCTCCTGGCCTCGAAGAGCGGGCCCGATAGACCCGTCACGGTCCTGAGCCGCAGCAACCACTACCTGATCCCGATCGACGAGAGCAACAAGGGCGCGGCGCCGGTGCTCCGCAAGGCATTCGTGGGTTTGGCACCGTACTGGAACAGCAGAAACTCGTGGGTGCACGGGACGTGGATGGGATCGGCAGCAGCGGCAGCGATGAGGAAAGTCGTGTCGGGAGGCCTCGCAGCGAAGGCTCGTGGGTTCCAATACCGCGCGAAGCTGCAGCATCGTGAGAGCTCATTGAGCTGTAGCGCCGGTGCTCCGGCCCCCTCCCGACCTCGACCTCTGGAGCGACCCAGGTGCCATCGTCGCCACCGAGGGCTTTTTCCAACACGTGCGAGACGGTTCCGTCCGGGTTGTGGTCGACCACGCCATGCGGCCCGAGTTTGTCTCGCGAACATCGCTGTCGGTCAGCAAAGGCGGGGAAACGATCGACGCCGACTGCGTCATCGAGTGCATCGGATACCGCCCGGCGTTCCCCGACCTGTTCGATCCGCACGTGGCAGAGGCGCTGGGACTCCCGAGGAAGGGGAGGCCGTACAGGCTGTGGCGGCAGCTCGTGTCACCAGGGATCGGCGGGATCGCCTTCAACGGGATGGTGCGGAACATCATGAACTCGATGAGTGCGTGGTTATCGTCCTGCGACCATCTTGATCCGCTGTGTCTCACTCGACTGCAATCTCTTGCGCAGCTTCGGAGGTCGGCGCGCACTGGATCTCGTCATTCTTCCAGAGCCTCTTGCCCATGCCGTCCGTCGAGCAGCAGAACGCCGAGATCGACGCCGTTCTGGATTGGCAGAGGGGGCTGTACCCGACAAATCGTCGCGAGGACTTGCTCGGGTGCCTGGTGGGTTCCCCGGACCGCACGGCAGGCCTGATCGAAGCCTGATGCCCGGAAACAGCACATGCTCCACTTTCCGGAGTATCTCGAGGAACTGCTCGGCGACATGGGTTGCAAGGTTCAGCGCGGCGGAGGATTCTGGACGGATCTGGGGACGCCCCAGGTTGGTTTTGATCCGCCGGAAGCGGATGAAGTTGACCTGTGCGCCATCACGCCAGCTTCCTGTTCTCTTCAAGGGCCTAGCGGAGGAACGGATGCAGTCCGGGACGTCCGCCAAGCGGGCCGATCGAGCTTCTTGATTCGACCATCGATCGGCTGTCACCCTGTTTCCATTATCAACGTGCCGAGAAGTCCGACAAAGAACAGCATGGTGTACAATCAACGTCGTGGAATTCATGCAATGAGCCATCATCTGCCGCTCTTTCACTTTTCGGTCAAGAAGTCAGTTGCAACAGAGTCAGATATCAGGTACAGCGGTTGGAAAGCTAATAACATACACGGTCGGGCCATGTCCGTCAGAGAGCAATCCACCACATCCGAGGCAGCGTCCGCCGGCAGCCGCCGCCATCCCATCAACATCAGCCCAAGGCCGCGGTCCAAATCCCGTACCACCATCCTCCTCCTCCGCCAAGCCCCGCCACCAGCGCCGCGGTGTGCAGGTCGAGCTGCCTCGCCGCCTCGCCGACGAGCGTGGCGTAGTCCGCCGGCTGCTGGTCCGCCGCGTCGAGGTGCAGCACCGAGGCCGCCGAGGCGAAGCGGTGGTAGGCCAGGTGGACGAGCCCGGTGCGGACGGCGCAGTACTGGAAGAACTGCGAGGCAGGGCGGCGAGGTCAGATCTGCGGATCGCCTCGGCAGGAGCAAGGGGCCTACCGGGAGCGACATGAGCTCCATCTTGAGCCTCGTGTCGAGGAGCTGCTTGAGCAGCGCCGACGCGCGGATAGCGTGCTCCTGCGCCGCGAGGAAGGCCGGGCTGGCGAGCCAGTCGAAGTCGAGCTCCGCAGCCGCGGCGCCGCTGTCGGCGGGGCTCGAAAGGAGCACGTGCGCGGTATGGAAGGTAATGAGCCACATCCTGGCGCGTCAAAGGTTGGTCAGCATGTGGTCTGCAAGTGTGGCGGCACGAGTGGGATCCAAACCCACACGTAGCCGAGCACAGTCCTCCACGCGTCCGCCTCAGAGCCTTCCTTCTCTAGGCCGCACTTCGGCCTCCTCAAGAACGCCACGTCCAGCTCCTTTACCCCATCGGGCAGGTCCGCATACCATCCCCCGAGTTCGGCCAGGAGCGCGTCCCGCTGCCCGTCCTCCGTCTCGTACGGCCTCTGTCTTCCCGCACGGAACGCCGCGATCCGCCCGATCAGCATCACCAGCTTCGTCCACGACGCCGCCGGTGCGAACGGCTCGCTGCTCGGCCGCACCTCGTGGTGCCCGCCCGCCTCAGCCCGCGGCGCCAGGCCCCCGATCGTCCCACTGCTCCCCGCGCGCGGCACCGATCCGCGCTTGCGCACCAGCTCCTGGATCATCCCCTCGCTCTGCGGCGAGAGCGCGTACAGGCTCCCCGGCTCGATCGAGGGCGACGGCACCGCGGCGGGGAGCTCAGGCGCGCGCGGCCCGGGAGGGCTGTCTCCGTTGCGGCCCGACCGTACCGTCTCGTACTCGCCGGGGGTGAGGTACATCCCCACACCGCCGCATTCGCCTATCCCGGCGGGGCCGCCGTCGGGGGAGGTGCCGTGCATTGCCGAGGCCGTCCAGGAGGCACAGGCGAGGAACCACCACGTGCGGCGGCCATGCTCGATCAAAGGGTCGGCGGCGGAGAAAGGCGATGCGGCGGAGGGGTGTTGCTCCGCGTAGGCGGACTCGGAGTTGAGTTTTGCGGCGCGAGCGGCGCGGAAGGCCAGGGATAGCAGCGCGTGGAGGTCGGTGTGCGGTTCGCCGTTCGGGGTGCCGAAGCCGGCTGCCACGGAGACGAGGAAGTTCAGGGCCATGCAGACGCTCACGGCGGTGCGCCGGTACTCTTGCAGGGCCGCTGCACGGTACCCGTCCTGCGCTGATCCGGGGGGAAAGAGTGCGTCGTAACCGGTCAACGTCCTATCGAGATCAGGCCCGATTCCGACGGTCGCACGGGCAAACAACTGCGAGCACGCCGTGCGGCGCCCGCTTTCGCCGAGAACGTCGGGCAGATCCCTGCCGTACCAAAGGGCCCAAAACATCACCGAGCAGGCGAGGTACTCTGGCACGGTGCCGTCCGAGAGTCCGGAGACGAGCTCCGACCTGATCGGGAGGGGAAAGGTGTAGTACAGCGGGCCGAGGTACGAGGACATGATCAGGTTGAGGGTGTCCGAGTCAGGGAGCGGCGGGCCGGCGGCGATCGGCCGCGGTATGGGGGCCGGGCTGTGCGGGTAGGGAGGGGTGAACGGGGAGCCCAGGTTCGGGTCGCCATAGGCGGCGGCAGGGTGGAAACCGCCGGCCCAGCCCAGGGCGGGATCAGCGACCGGCATATAGACCTGGCCGTCCATGGGCGGGGCGTACATCGCGCCGGAGTAGCCTGGCGACATCAGCGCGGCCGGCGGCATTGTGCCAGCGGCGGGGTCGTGGGCAAAGTAGTGGGGATAGGGGGCGGGCGGCAGCTGCATGCTGTGCGAGAGCCTGACGGGCGGAAGAGACATAGAGAAGGCATGTGGCGGAGGCTCCGGCGCGGCAAAGGGCAGCGAGACCGCGCGAGACAGTAGAGGAAGCTCAGGGCGGGCGCCGCCGACGTCCGAGGCCATGCGGGCGCGCCGACCGGGCCCCGCGATTGGGAGCACCGGTGGCCGGTCGTCGATCGGCGTCGAAACATCGTCGTCATCGATGTCGTCCGAGGCCGAGCCGGAGGAGGAGTGGCGGCCCTTGCGTCGCCGCCTGCCGCGCCCGTCGCGACGACCGCCCTTGGGCCCGGGCTTGAGGCGCTCGAGAAAGACACAATCGAGGTTCAACCGCACGCAGCGCCGGCATTTCTCCGGAGGCCCCGGCGTGTCGCACTGCTTTTTCGATTCATAGCAACCGCTGCAGGAGGCCCGCAGGCCGCGTCCGCGGGTTGGGCCACCGGCGACAGACTCCGGCGCCGCCATCGGCATTCCGGTCGGCGCGGGTTTCGGGGAAGCGGGACCCAGTCGCTCGGAAATCAAGTGGGCGGCGCGATTCCTGTCGGGGGATCCTCCCAAGCGGCCCGCACGGCCGCCCGATCGCCTGAAAAAAGAAGGCCGGGGTCCAGTTTGAAAGTGCACCTCCGAATAGAGGCCGCAAGTGTCGAGGTTCCGCAGCCGCACAGAGATCATGCCGAGCAAAAGACCAGTTGAAGAAGGGGCGCAAGCGGTCCGCCGCGTGCGAGCTCCGGATGGCCGTTAAGTTTGGGCTGGTGAGATTCCGAGTTTCCAGGTTGCATCAAGTCGAGCTGCCCAAAGGGCCGCCGTGCAAACAGGTCCGAGACGATCATCGATTGCCGTCCATCCTATCCACAGATGAGTCCGGAAACATCTGCTGCAGCTGCCGTGCTCGGAAACGTCGGGCGGGTTCCGCTTAGGCACCATCGGGGCGCCAAGTCCCATGCATACGGGGGGCACCGGGCGACCCTCCCCGGTCCTGCTGCGGCACCTCGGGTCGTTTGGAAGGCGTTCGCGCTCGCCGTGTCCATTCTTGCGGCCTCGATCTTTCCTCCGTTCGCTGCCGCCTGATAGCCGGTCTGGCCCAGACTCGCACCAGTGACGGCATCGGCCCGTCGCGCCACCGGCTACCGCAAGCCGCCCGGCGACTGACGAAGTTGCAAGACGTGCCCGGCTCTCGGGTGTGTGTCGTGGAAGCAGTCCGGCACAGCGGGGCCGCGCGGGGAGGGGCGGGGAGGGGGAGGAGGGGGTCGGGCGGGCGCGCCGATGGGGATGCCCTCGTTCCCGGGCGGCCGGTTCGGGGTATCGGAGCGTTGAATCTGCTCTTCTCGTGCTGCAACGCGGCGGTACGACGTCGCAAGCGGGGGCATTTTGGCGGGAGGGTGGTCACACGGTACGTGTTGTCGTTCGCACCGATCGATCGATCAGAGGCGCACGACAATAAACCACATCACCTCGACATCGAAATCAATTTAGAGGCAACGGGAGCGAAAAGTATACTAGTCCGGCGCACCGCATTTCTGCAGACGGCCGTCGCACCGCGTCCTGAAGCGGCGACCCGCACAATCTCAAAGATGTTTTCATCTCGCCTTGATGCGTCGGGACACATGAGACCGAAGAAGCTATTAGATCCAGCCCTTGTCCGCGACATAGTGCCCGTGATGAGATTTCCACTCGTTCTCTACCGCAGTCTCGTATGTCTCCCGGAGCCACCGACGCTCACCCAAACACTGTCCCGCCACACCGCAACCTGCACTTCACCGCACCGTTCAGACACCTCGTCGCCGAACGACGATGTCGCTGCTCCTGGACCCGAAGACCAAGCTCAACCCGGGTGAGCAGAAAGGCCTGCTGCCGGCGCTTTGCGGTTCTGTCGCTCACTGTCCCCCGCCGGGTGCAGCGGGCACGCCCGACCTGTTCACAATTCCGAAGGAGATAACGGACTACCTCCAGGTGCTCGACAAGTTCATCGACGAGAAGGTCGCCAACACGTGTCCCCGTGGCGAGACAGAAAGTTGAAGCGCCTACCCGCAGATCACGCCGCTCCAGATGAAGGACGACAACAACCGCTTCTTCGACCACCGCCGCGAGTGGGCCCGCACGGACTTTGAGCACGGCGGCCTGCCCCGCAAGGAGTGGGAGGAGCTGCTGGACAAGATGCGCGCCCTGGCCATGGAGGCGGGCCACTTCCGGTTCCCGGCGCCGCCCGAGT
Source organism: Hyaloraphidium curvatum (assembly GCA_025558095.1). Lineage (NCBI taxonomy): Eukaryota > Fungi > Monoblepharomycota > Hyaloraphidiomycetes > Hyaloraphidiales > Hyaloraphidiaceae > Hyaloraphidium > Hyaloraphidium curvatum. The sequence goes on along the minus strand of JAIVFI010000032.1, from coordinate 47,514 downwards.
TCGGCGGCCGCGACGGGAGCAACCTCGCCATGGCCGTGATCCGGTGGCACCTCGCCCGCAAAGGCCTCGGGCTCTTCAACGACCTTCAGGGCGAGTCGTCCATCGTCAGCAACATCAACTCGGTCACCATGCTGCGCGATTTCGGCACCAAGGAGCAGCAGAAATGGGTCACGGACGTCCTCCAGGACAAGATGCGAATCGCGTTCGGGCTCACCGAGCCCAAGCACGGGTCGGACGCCACGTACATGGAGACCCGCGCAGTCCAGGACCCCAAGACGGGCGACTGGATCATCAACGGTGAGTGTCTAGCCATTCATGAACGTAGCCTTGCTGACGGGATGGAGCAGGCGCCAAGATGTGGAACTCGGGCATGCACTCCGCCACCCACGACATGGTCTTTGCCCGCACCGACGGCAAGGACGGCAACGCCGACGGCATCACGTGCTTCATTGTTCCCGTAACTGCACCCGGCTTCAAGGTCGAGGAGTACCTCTGGACCTTCAATATGCCCACCGACCACGCCCTCGTGAGCCTTAAGGACGTCCGCGTGAAGGACTCGGACATTTTCGGCGGACGCGGTCAAGGCCTTGCCGTGGCTTCGCACTTTGTCCACGAAAACCGCATCCGCCAGGCCGCATCGTCGTGCGGCGCCGCCGAGTACTGTATTGCCGAGACGGTGAAGTATGCTAAGGAACGCAAGCCGTTCGGCAAGCCCCTGGCGTCCAACCAGGCCATCCAGTGGCCCCTGATCGAGCTGCACACCGAGGCAACCATGCTGAGGGGGCTCATCTTCAAGACCGCGGCCGAGATGGACAAGATGCCCAAGCCGGAGCATGCGCTGTACCTCTCGAACTTCATTGGTGGGTCCCGCGGGTGCTTTCCCGAGCTCCTCCTGATCCTGTCCTGCCCTCCCACAGCCATGTGCAACTACCGCGCCAACCGTCTCTGCTGCGATGCCGCGGATCGCGCCATGCAGATCCACGGCGGCATCGGATACTCGCGCCACAAGCCGTTCGAGCACATCTACCGCCACCACCGCCGCTACAGGATCACCGAGGGCTCCGAGGAGATCCAGATGCGGCGCGTGGGGCAGGTGCTTTTTGGCATCCAGGGGTACTCGTCGCGGAACATCAAGAAGGACGAGGGCGGGCTATACAGGCACGATCCCAAGGCGAGGCTCTGAGGACTCCGGGCCGGGGAGCGTTTTGGGCGGCGAAGACGGCGAATAGATCCTTTTTGATTGACTGATGTGGGTTTCACTCTCGGGATGCGGTTTTCCCACGCGTGCCCTCAGCCAACCACACACGCGACGTCCATCGTCACCCTGATCCCCAGCGGCCTGAAGATCCCAAACATGCCCACTGCTGCCGTGAACGCTGTCGCCGCCACCGCCCGGAGCGCGCCGTACCCGATCTCGGTGCCGAGGAACCGCGCCCGCAGCTGTTCGCCGTCCGCGAGCGGGCGTAGGGCCTCGAGGCGCGCCTGCCACCGCCGCAGGGAGGCGGGGTCCGTGTTGGGCTGGGCGGCGGCGGAGGCAAGGAGCCGCGAGAGAAGGGAGGCGGTGGAGCCATAGAGCTCCGAGATAACGTCGACGTCCGAGTTGTACGACGCCAGGAGGACGAGGTTGTGCGCAAAAACGAACACAACGTAGACGAGGGTGGCGATCGGGTACGCGGGCACGCACGATCCGGCGGCCATGTTGGCCACGATGGCGATGGCCGTTACAACCACATTAAGGCCAAACACTGAAGCCCAGCTTGTGAGGCTGTTGAAATCGTACTTCCAGGAAGCGGCGAGCGAGTCGTGCAGGACCAGCTCGAGCTGGCCGTCGCCGCGGGTGAGTCGTTCCCGTTTTCCATCCGCTCTCTCGCCGAGGAGATCATGCTGCGCGGCAGAAAGGAGTGATGACAGGGCTAGCATCGAAGCTCGGTACCGGAGGCGCTGCTGCAGGCACCCGAGCTTGGGATTCTGGCTGTAGAGCCAGGGGACGTAGCTGAAGATGGCGACGTTGGCGGTGAAAAGCACTGGAGACGGCTGTTAAGGTGGGACGCAAGGCGAGTGCGGGAAACGTACCGCAACCGATGCCAAGAATGGCGCCGTACGGCGTCGGCCAGAAGGCGGCGCCAAACGTGACTAGAGCCGTCCACGACACCATTGCTTTGCTGAATCCAAACAAGGTCGCTGCTATCAGGTGGTGCCAGCCCAAGGCTGACGCCGGAAAGAGTACGGGACCGGCGCAGTTCGGCCCAGGGCACGGACAGTGCGAATCCATGTCGCGATGCTCGAGAAGGGGGCACGGTTTCCCATCTGTGGCGCGCAACTGTAACATGCGGTACCGATATAGGACGGCGAGCGGGTTCCAGTTCTGGTCTTCGGCGTTTCCGGCGGCGCCGAGGCCCGCGGAGATTGATTCCGAGTTGATGGCCACAGCGACCATAGGCGCCAGGTGCTCCAGAAGGACGGTCACGGTGCCCACAATCCGCTGCGACAGGCCCGTCTCGAGATAGAACCAGATGCCAAGCAGAGCGGCGGAAAGCACGCTAACAGCGACGAGCCCGTTCCGGAACAGCACTCGCGCGGCCCACCCCGCTGTCGTGGCCTGAAACCTGACGATGGCGCCATGAAACGGTGAGATGTTCCGCACGATCCGCACCAGCTCGGCCATCGGCAGGGGTTCTGCGGCCCATAGCGCCGGAAACGGGCCGCGAGGGACGGCGGGCGACGCCGCGGTGGCGAGGGGCGACGGAGGGGGCGCGCCGTCGGGGTGAGGGAACAGGGCCAGCCATTCTGCACCATCGTAGGATGCCGGGAGTCCGTTGCTGGGGGCCTCGATGTCGGTAAAAGTCTCCGGAGTCATTCTCGACAGCGGGCCACTCCGTGGGCGGAAATCGCGGTGAATCCCGAGGTATCGCAGCAGAACTGTGCTCGGTATCCAAGGACAATTGGGCCAGATCCCGTTGAAACAGAGCTCCGTGCTCCACGAAGCGACACGAGTCGTCTGCCTGTTTCCGGGATTCGACTTGCCCTTTCCCAGCTTCCACGGAAACTGCCTGCTTCCCTGGAATCTCGTTGCCTCACGAGCTTCACGTCCAGCGCTGGCACAGCGAGCGGTCCGTAGCCCGGGGGAGGACAGGGCAGTATTTGCCGCCGCGTTGTCAATTTCAGCAGGCTAGGAGACAATGGACGACGACGGCGGGGTTTCCTCCGCCGAGCCCGTCCCAACCGCGTCGCAGCCGCTCTTTTCTCCCGCGGAATGGCTCTGCTTACTGCCGGCGGCGCGGGAACCTCAAACGCGCGTGTCGACCTTCGCGGCGCTGGTTCCAACGAACTCGGATCCCGCGGCGGCGCTGCGGACCGCGAGGCCGCTGACCCCGGCGGAAATGAGGAATGCGCTGGACGTGGACGGCGGTGCACTGCTCAGGGCCGCGTTGACCTGGCAGCTTCGGATTTCGGAGGTCGGACGCGTTACCCTCTTGCCGATGACAGTCCTCTCGACGGCGGCTCTTGCCGCGCTCACGGCGGCGATGGTACTCTTCAACACCAGCGGACGATATCCTACAGCGAGTCTGGGCGTAGGCCTTGCGGCTATCTGGGCATTCTGGGGCGCGGTCTTTGCCCAAGTCTGGGCGGGCCTGAACCAACTCATCGTGCAGGGCTACTACCGAGGGAAGATCCGCAAGAACGACGACGAAAGGGGTCCAAAGCAGCTGCCAGCAACACAGGACCTGTCGCGACACCCTTTCGCGACGATGGCGAGGTGGCTCCAGCTTTTCGGCGCGGAGAAAGCCCCCAGCGACGCGGGATCGACCGTTCGGGTGGAGAGCACAAAAGGTGTCGGGCTCGTCTCCCACGTAGATGGTGACCGGGACTGCTCCTGTTTCGCCTGCGCCCGATCTCTGGTTCCCCTGGCCGGGATACTGCGCGTTATGGAGTTCACCGTGCGCTACGCCTTTGCCCTCTCCTACATTGTCGTCTCTGCGCCGGCCCTTCTCAGCTACCCCGTGGCACTTTGGACCACACCCTGGACGGCCATTGCCGCCGTGATGTTCCTGCTGCCACTGGCCATGGGCTTGTTGGTGAGCCCGGCCGCCAGGGTGCCGACCAACCTTGCGCTGCTTGACCTCGAGTCGCGGCTACACCGTCGTGCGCTGCTCCTGGCCCTTCGGGAGTTTCTGGACCGGTACGCTCGCGTGGTCTCGGCGGGTGGCGGGACGAGTGAGGCGTCCGAAGCAGCCATCATCTCTGAACTAGCGGCACCGGCCGACGAGATTTACGTCGCGCTGTTCCGCTCCCTCGTCTCGGTCTGGAAGGACCGCTTCCCGGCGCTCCTCACGGGGACCGCCTTCCTCTCGCGCAACGTGGTGATCCCCGTTGCCGCCGCCGTCGCGTGCGTCGCCGCGGGCTCATGCGTGCCCCTTTGGATCATCCTTGTCCTGGCCGCCTGCTTCGTGCTCCTCGTCATGGATCTGGTCAACCACGCTGCAGCCAACGCGCAGATCGGGGGCTGCGTCTCGCTGCTCGGCCTCGCCCGCGCCGAGGCCCGGGAGCTCCTCGCCGCCTCCGCCTCCCGCCCGGGGCCGGCAAGGGAAGCCCTCGCGCAGCACGCGGAGCTCATGGCAGCGCTGGCGGGCTCGGCGGGCAGCGGCGCGCGGTTCTTCGGCGCCGTGGTGAGCTACGGCGTGGTGAGGGCTGCCGCAGCGACGGTGCTCACCGTGGCAATCGGCCTGTGGGGGGTGTTGAGGGGAACGGGGGTGCGGGTGGAGATCGCGGTGGCGTGCGCGGCGTGATGGGCTGGTTTTGATACATGTCGCGCGTGACTGACCGCTCCCATTCAGTCGGTTTTTGGCAGAATCAACGAAATCAATGATGATGTGCGATGGGACGTATTGCTGGCCGTGGGGCGTTTGGTCAATGACTTATCCCGTGCCGCGACGCAAGCCCTATCCCGATTGGTACCCCTCTCGACTGTTGTCTTCCGCTGTCCGATCGTCAAATTGGTGCCTCCTGCGATTCTGATCTTCTTCGGTCGCTAGCCCCAAAAGCGTCGGCACGTTGAGCCGCTCGAAAGCCCCTGTCTGCGGCATCCGCGGGCGGAAGCCGCACTCCATTTCGGCCACGTTGCTTCTTCCCTTGCGAATCTTGGAGTTGTCCAGCCCTCAGAAAGGCTGCCTGCGCGGTTTCGGGCAGCGTCAACATATCGACGCAGCGGACAGACCGTAGGGCCACGTCACCATCTCCTTCGTGCACCCAAACACCCGAACGGGCTCAAGCCGAGCGATTCCGTGCCCAAGACCAACAAAATGACGAGCACCGAAAGCTGCCCCCTGGCCTCCACCGCCGTCTCGACCCGCGGCTCCGAGGCCCCCGCGCCGTCGCTCGCCCCGCCCTCCGACGACCCCGCGCGCCCTCCCTCCTCCACCTCCGCCTCCACCGAGCCCTCCCCCGCCCCGGGAATGACCGTCAGCTCCCGCCTGCAGCGCGAATGGGCGCTGTGCGCCCTCGCCGCCGCCGCCTCGCGGTTCGTCCCCGTCCCCATGGCCGACCGGGCGATCAAGCACCGCGCGCTCAGGACTGCCGTCGCGCGGACGTGGAGGGCGCACGGGAGGCAGCCTTCCGGGGCGATCGTGGCGGTGCTGTGCGGGTCGGTGGCCGGGGGGGTGGCGAGGAGGTGCTGCGGGGCGGTGGCGGGGTTGCCCCTCGCCCTGCTGCTGTTCCCCATCAGGAAGATGGTGGCGTTGCTGACGGCGTTCACGGGGGTGTGGAGGGATCTGGCGGAGGTGCTGCTGCTCTCGCGGGCGGTGGACAGGTGCCTGGCCAACGGGTGGCTCGCGTCGGCGGACCCGGGGGAGCAGAAGAGGCAGGCGAAGCTGATCAGGAGGGCGTACCTGAACACCGTCCGGACGACGGACATGGGGGTGCTGCTGGGTGCGCTCAAGTCGGCCGTGAGGAGCGTGGACGGGTGGAGGAGGGAGGCCGAGCGGTTCGCGAGGGAGGCGTTCGGCGGCAGGGGTGCCATCACGGCGGCCCTGGAAGACGATGATAGGGGGCGGACGATCGATCCCGGATCCCTGCGCGTGGATCCGGCTGTCGAGAGGGGGGCCGCGGAGGTGCGCGGGGCGATGGGGTGGCCGGGGGTCGCGGCGTGGCTGGCCAGACAGGACGCGGTGTTGGACAAGGAGCTGGCGCTGCTGAGCAAGGGCAAAGGGCCGACGGTCGTCGCGGTGCCGGTGCCGGTGGTGGCGGCGGCGGCGTGAAGGAGGGAAGGGGGATGGTGTTCGCGGCACTAGATCTTGCGCCTGACGATGGCGTCCGTGCTTCATAGATCACCTGATTGGCTGTGTCATTCCTGATCAAACCCAACAGGGATTGGTTCGCAATCAGACGCGGGCGGGAAACGGGTTCTTCCACCTCCGCATCGCAAGCGCTGTGTGCGCCCTTCCCGCGCCAACCCACTGCTTTGCTTCGGAAAACACTGAGAACGAATGCAAGGTGATGGCTCGGACCAGATCACAGAACCCGTGGTGCCGATGCTGCCCGTGCACCGGCGGAAGCCGCCCCTTGGAAAGTTGCATGGCGGCTGGGGGAGGACCCGCCAAAGCACCGTGCTCGCTTCGGCGGCCCGGGGGAAGCGAATCGCGCCGGAAATGGACGGAACATTTCGCAGGGTGATCACCGACGAGCGCCGGGCCTGTCGCGGACCTCGTCGGCCACGGGGCGGTGGGTTAGGTCATGGGGCTGAGGTGCGGCAGTCCCCCTGCCTGACGTTCCTCGTCAGCCGCCCGCAGAGGGACTCATGAAAAGCGCTGTGCCCGGGGGCCCACAGCGTCCCGCCGCCGCATCGCACTCGCGCCGGACGCGATCTGCCGCGATGAAGGTGCGCCCGCGCGCCGGCGGCCGCCGCGCCCCGCTGACACCGCCCGCCGCCGACAGGTCCTCCCGGCGACTCTGCTCGCGCTCCTCGGCGCCGCCGCCGCGCTGGCCGCCGCGCTGCCCGCGGCCGCGCAGGGCGTCAGCCCCAACACGCCCTCGCTCGTCTGGGTCAAGGCGCCGACCTGGTGGGCAGCCCACGCCGGTCCCCCGCGATAAGGACTCACCCGCGGGCACCGATGGCAGCAACAACAACGGCTGGGGCGGCGGCTGCTGCTGCCCAAAGAGCAGGACGGTCATCTCCACAAAGTACAGGACGCGCACGGCAGTCAAGACACTCAAGCGCACGAGAACAGTCACCCGAACCGTCACGACCACGTCTCTCAACCGGCGCCGGCTCGAAGCCCGCGATGGGGAGGCGCCCTTTGCGGAGGTTGAGCAGGCACCCTCCGCGCAAGTGCTGGAGCGGGATCTGCCCGAACCCGAGCCCGCCGCCGCCGAGAGCCCGGCCGAGGAGGTGGTGGAGGAGCCATTCAACGAGAGGTCGTTCCCCGACGAGACGGAAGACTTCACGGCCCCCGACGGCGACGAGCACAACCTGTATGCCCGGCAGGAGCAGCGCACGGGCGTCTGCGGCTACTGCCCGCAGGGCGTCGTGCCCGCCGCCAGCGGCTCGGGCAACACGAGGCGGTGCTGCAGGCTGACCAAGGTCACGTCGTACCGCACCCGCACAAAGACCACGACGAGGATAAAGACGACGACGGTCAAGACGACCACCAAGACGGTCACAAGGACGGTCACGCAGCCGGCGGCGGTGGTCATCCCCGTGTTTGCCTTCAACGGTGCGCCTCCCCATCGCTCCCCCGCCGGCCCCGCTCACCCCCTCCCCCGCCTCCTCCAGACGTTGCCGGCGACGGCATCTACCAGAACCCCCCGGACACCCCCCGCTCCGGCGCCCTCGTCGTCCTCAACGGCCCCACCCGCCGCCTCGGCGCCCGTCAGACCGTCATCCTCGGGCAGTGCATCACCCTGGCCGACGGCCGCTGCACCATCCGCCTCCCGACCAACCTCAACCCGGGCGAGACGTACGCCGTGCAGATCGAGGGGCAGTCCGGCGCCCTGGTGTTCAAGGCCGACGCCAGCGGGCAGCCGCCCGCGCCCCCTGGCGGCGGCGACTTCTTCGAGGTTTCCACGACGGTGAGCCGATCCCGATGCGCGTGCGTGCATGCGAGCTGACCGCCCCGCGCGCAGGAAATCACCACGGTCCGCCTGGGGCGGCGCGAGCTGGTCGCGCGCGCGTTCGCCGACCAGGGATACAGGCGCGCGCTCAAGGCGCGGGCGACGCCCGGGCCCGAGGCGTTCTGAGGCGCAGGGGGGTGGCATTGGATCTGGGCTTCGTCTGGGGATCGGCATGGATTGGTCATTCCGTGGATGTGTACGGTGGTGCTTGGTAAAGGCGCCGTTGGCAACCCAGCGATCCCCGGTCATCGGCATCGGTCCTCCAGCCGGCTGCCTATCCAGCGAGGACGAGCTCTATAGCAACGTGCTCTGCGTACAGCGCTCGGTCGCGGCGCACCCTTCGCACCTCCACGAATCCGTCCAACTGTCCAGCAGCATAGGTTGATGTCACTCACGCCCGGAGGCACCCCGGCCGAGTGAAGGCAGCCCGTCCCGGTCCATCACGCCGCGCACGCCACCGCAATCTCCACCCTCACCCCCGTCCCCCTCAGCACCCCCCACAGCCCGATCGCCACGGTGAACACCGTCGCCGCCGCGGCCCTCACCACGCCGTAGCTCACCACGGCCCCAAACAGCCGCGCGCCGCTGCCCGCCGACCCCGCCAGCGCCGCCATCAGTTCCGCGTGCTGCGCGAGGGCTTCCCTCGCGGGCCCCGGGCGCGAGGCGGAGGAGGCGAGGAGCTCCCGGGCTTCGGCGCGGGCGAGGCCCAGCAGCGCAACGCAGCCGCCGATCTGCGCGTTTGCCGCGGCGTGGTTGACCAGGTCCACGAGGAGAAGCACGAAGCACGAGGCCAGGACGACGACGGTCCAGAGGGGCACGCACGAGCCGGCGGCGATGCAGGCGACGGCGGCGGCGGCGGGGATCACGAGGAGGCGCGTGACGACGGCCGTGCCGGTGAGGAGGGCGGGGAAGCGGTCTTTCCAGACCGAGACGAGGGATCGGAACAGGACGACGTAGGTTTCGTCGGCGGGTGCTGCCGGCCCCTCCGCCCCGCTGCCCTCAGAGACCGCCCGGCCGTACCGGTCCAGGAACTCGCGCAGGGCCAGGAGCAGCGCGCGGCGGTGCAGGCGGGACTCCAGGTCCAGCAGGGCCAGGTTGGTCGGCACCCTGGTCCCCGCAAACAGCAGCCCGCTGAATCCCAGCGCCGCCAGGAACACCGCCGCCGCGAGCGCCGTCCACCAGGTGGTCCACACGGTTGCAGGATAGCTGAGCAGCGCAGGGGTGGAAAAGACGACGGAGGCGAAGACAAATGCCGCGCGGGCGGCGAACTCGAGGGCGCGGAGCTGGCCCGCAAGAGGAACGAGGGGGCGCGCGCAGGCGAAGCAGGGGCAGTCGGCGTTGCCTTCCCTGTGCGATACGAGCCCGCTTCCTCCCGTGCGGTGGCTTTCCGCCAGGAGGATCGATCCGGGGGAACTCGGCGGTGCGCCGTCCGACCCGACCAACTGGAGCCACCTCGCCATGGTCGCAAAAGGGTGCCGGGAAAGGTCCTGTGCCGCCGGCAACTGTCCCTCGGCGTCCCTTTCTTCCTCTTCGCCGGACTTGATAGCCCGATAGTACCGGTCGACGACGAACTTGTGCACGCCGGCCCAGATCTGGACGAAAGCAATGCCCCAGAGGGCCCAGACGCCCGCGAGTCCCACTGCCTGGCTGGCCGGGGAGTACTCGCCGCCGGTGTCGCAGAGCACCATGGCGGCAGTGAGCGGCACCAGCGCCGCCATCGTCGAGACGGTCACGAGGGCGAAAGTCGCGCGTCCGAGCTCGGACATCCGGAGCTGCCACGTCAGCGCCGCGCGGAGCAGAGCGCCTCCGTCGACTTCCATCGCGTGCCTCATTTCCGCGGGGGTCAGCGGCTTCGCGGTCCGCAGTGCCGCCGCGGGATCCGGGTTGGTCGGGAGCAGCGCCGCCAGCGTCGACACGCGCGTTTGGGGTTCCCGCGCCGCCGGCAACAGGCAGAGCCATTCTGCAGGAGAAAAGAGCGGCCGAGGCGCGGTCGGAACCCGGTCGGCGGGGGGATCCCGGGCGTCGGTCTCCATTGTCTCCCCTCGAAATCGACGCTGGTCACACCACCCCTCTAGTCATCCCCTGGGTCCAGAAGTCTGCTGCTCGCGACGGTCTGTACTAGACGTGGGATTCGTGGGGCTGGCGAGATTCCAGGGCGGAGTGAGGAAATGCTGCGGAAGGTAAACAATCGGTAAACAACTCGATCAGGCGACGACTGGTAGATCCGGAGTTTGCGCGACGGCCGCCCACTGTGGCGCAGCTCTGTTCCAGTAGCACTACTTCAATGTCCGGAGATTGGCTGCACGATCAGCGCCCAACATGCGGAAAAGACGGCCACGCTGATGGAAAGGACTGGACAATGGTCGTGTATATAATCCTCCGAATGGTCAAGTGGTTGAGGCGTTCCCCCGCTCTGGTGGAGGGCGAGAACCGCAACTGAGGATTCGATGTCTAGCCGCAAGCAACTCCCATTCTTCGACTTGGCCCATCACTGCCCACCCCTCGGCGCGCACGAGGCCTTGTTCTCCGGCCCCTGTGCTTTCTGGCAATCTACCGAGCAGTACCGCACCGACTTGCACCTCCCCCAGCGCTGCATCCCACGGTCGCGCTGCGACGACTCGGCGTCGCACCGGGGGCAGAAGTTCCCCTCACCCAGCCCCTCGGGATCGGCCCCCGCGTGCTCCACAGCTAAATGTCCCTGGCTTCGTGCAATCTCATTTCCCGAGGTGAGACGACCCTAGCGAGGTTCGGGGCCATGTGGGTATCGAGCGCTGGGTCAGCACCGGTCCCAGCTCCTACGTTTTCGACCGGGAGGTCGACCGACAAGAGTAGCGCGAAGGGAGCACGATCCGTACTCCTTCCGCACGGTCGGAATACTAAGCAGCCTTCCAGAATCAGATGAGGAGGATTAGGAGGTACTCTTGGCATTCCTCCTCTTAGCTCTCTAGACTATCGTAATGCTCCATAGATTATCTTATACTCATTCCCGCCCGCTGGGATCGTGGGACGGCGCGGGGGCGGGCCGCAGGTTCAGGTCCGTGCGTAGGGTAACCCCGTCGGCGAGGCCGCAGCCGTAGCACGTCCGGTCCAGCGAGCCGACGGCGCGGGCCCTCCACGCGTCAATATCGGGCAAATGCGGTGCCAGGGACTTGGCGGCGATGACGCTGCGCACGGCGGCGACGGGCAGCCGGAAGCCGTGCGTGAAGTGCCAGGCCACAACGCAGAGGCCGGCCACGACGCAGAGGGTCACATTGTGGTACTCCACGGCCATGCTCGGGCCGACTGAAGCTGGCAAAGAGCAGGGCCGGAGAAAGATACGGAGGAAACTAAGCTGTGCTCCCCGAACTCCGGAGGCTCGGAGACGGACGTGGTGTTTGGGCAAGGGATTTTCCTGGCCCGCCACGTCTCCCCCTGCGGACCTGGTGCCGGTCCGGCCATGGGTCTGGCTAGGCGGTGCCTAAAGTGTTCCTAAGGGGCTGCGGAACGAGTCCCGCGTAGTCCGGCAGTTCGTGTGTTCCGCGGTGGGCAGGACGTTGCCGCGATGCCGACCAAGTTCTCTTTGTACTTCGAGGAGGAGCTCGTCTCGGAATGGCGCGCCAAGTACGTCTCGTACGGCAAGCTCAAGAAGGCGCTGCGCGACCTCGAGGCCGCGCTGCTCGCGCCGCCGCGCGTGCCGACGCCGCGCGTGGACCTGCCCGCGATGGGCGGCGGGCTGGTCGCCGTGCCCGAGGAGCTGCCGGCGCCGGACCGTGCGGAACAGGAACCGCCGTGGGCGCCGCTGCTGGCGCTGCTCGACCGCCAGCTGGAAAAGGTCGACGACTTCTACCGGCTGCGCGAGAGGGAGGCCGTGGAGCGGTGGAACGCGCTCATCTCGCAGGCGCGGCTGATCGAGGAGCTCGAGGAGCGGCTGCGCACCGAAAAGGCGGGCGCCAGATTTGACACCAGCGCGCGGCGGCGCGCGGACGAGTTCCCGTTCGGCTTCGCGGCCTTCACGCTGGACTGGGATACCTCGAAAGGGGGCAGGCTGCCGACCCAGCCCATCTCGGTGCCGGCGTCGGCCGTCAATCGCGCCAACAAGACGTCGGACCTGCCCAAGACGCCAAAGGTGGTGTCTAGGTCCGAGTGGGGGCGCATCTTTGGCGGCAAGGGCTCGGGCTCCAAGTCGCCCGCCGTGCGGCCGGGCTCTTCCAACGGCTTTTCCGGAGACGGGACCGCGGGGACGCCCCTCAACGGCACCGTGTCGGCGACCCCCTCCCCCGCCGGCATCACCGGTACCCCCAACGTCGTGCTCTCCCCTTCCCGCACCGACACCCCCCCGCCGGGCCTCCCCAACACCCCTTTGGTCCTCGGCCCCGCGGCCTCCAAACCCTCTCTCGCCGGCACCTCCGACCTCCCCGCCCCGAACATCCCCCCGACGCCACCCCGCTCTTCCCAATGTCCCCCTCCAACCTCCTCCGGCACCGCCCCACCGCCGCCGCCTCCTCCCCGCACGGCCCGCACCGCCCCCCTACCGAACTCGGCATCTCCACCGGCCGCCTCCCCACCGCCGCCTCCCTCCGCTCCGTCGCCGCCGCCTCCCCCGCGTACTCCCCCGCCTCCCCCGCGGAGCTCCTCGTCGCCCCGCTCGCCAGCGTCCGCTCGCTCGCCGACGCGCGGCACAACCTGACCAAGGCGGTGATGGAGTACTACCGCTTCCTCAGCCTCGTGCGCAACTTCCAGTCGCTCAACAGGGGGGCGCTCGAGCGCGCGGCGAGGCGGATGGACGAGGTGCTGCGGGTCGCGGCGGGGGCGGAGAAGGAGCGGAGGAAGGCCGAGAAGGGGGCGGCGGCGGGAGGGGGGAAGGCGCCGAGCATCAAGAGCCTGGCGACCGACGAAGGGGCGAATGGCGGCACGGTGGAGAAGGGGCTCGGGAAGAAGTGGTTCACGGAGCGCGTCCGTGGGTTCCCTCGTTCTCGCGACGCACGCCTCGACGTCTCACCCTCCGTCTACCAGTGCCCGCCTCGTTCGTCGCCAGCACCCTCGTCCCCAAGCTCGTCCTCGCCACCGAGGACCTCTACGTGCACCTCTGCACCGCCCCCCCGTTCCCCTCCCCCCCCTCAGAACGCGTCGTCCCGCCCTCGGAGCGCCGCAGGCTGGTACACCAGCTCCGGCTGCCGCACGCGTCCCTAGCCGCGGTGCCGGCGCGGAGGGGTGACTTTGGGCCGACGTACAGGAGCGGGCTGCTGCTGGGCTTGGTGCTGCCGCCGGCCGTGGCGACGGTGTATTCGTGCATCAGCATCGCGGTCAACGAGCCGGTGTTCCCGCAGGACATCCGGGTCATGCTTCAGGTAAAGTGCACCTTGCTCGCGGCTATTGGAGTCTGTGCTGACGCACCAGGAAAGATCTACGGCGGGTTCTTCGTCCCCCTGCTCCTCCTCTACCTCTTTGGCGTCAACAGCCTGGCCTACGCCCGGGTGCAGATCAACTACCCCTTCATCTTCGAGTGGAACCCGCGCGACTACCTGACCCCCTACCAGCTGCAGGAGCTCGCCCTCTGGGCCATCGTCCTCGTCGGCTACGCCCTGTACCTCTCTGTGGGCTTCAACTTCCTCCCCTTCATCCCGCGCACCCTCTACCCCGCCATCCTCGCCGGCGTCCTCCTTCTCTTTGCCCTCTGGCCCTTTGACCAGCTGCACCGCTCGGCGCGGTGGTGGTTCATCCGCACCATGGCCCGCATCGTGTCGTTCAACGCCCTCGGCACCGCGCGGGTCGAGTTCCGCGATTTCTTCATCACCGACGAGCTCAACAGCGTCACCTACACCTTCACCTCCATCCAGGCGTTTGCGTGCGCCTACATCTCGCACTGGGAGGACCTCGGCGCCGCCTGCCCCATGGGTGCCACGTACTTCGTCGCCTTGCCGACTTCGTTTCCGGCGCTGTGGCGGCTGGGGCAGTGCCTCCTGCGGTGGCGCGAGACGGGGAACGCGTGGCCGCACGGGGCGAACGGGTGCAAGTACGTGCTGTCCCTGCTCGTCATCTGGTTCTCGACGTGGTCCAAGATATCGGGCGGGGACGCGGCCCGGGGTTTGTGGATCGCGACGGCGGCGCTGAGCGCGACGTATTCGTACGCGTGGGACGTTTACTACGGTGGGCTGTCTCTCTTTTGCTCGGAGCGGACACGCTGACTCCCCGTGGCCGCAGACTGGGGCCTGTTCCGCATCCTCGAGTTCAGGGACAAGCACTTTCTCCTGCGCAAGGAGCTCCGCTACGCCCCGATCGCGGTGTACTACATCGCCATCGTGCTCAACGCGGCGCTGAGGGTCAACTGGGTGCTGCTCATCTCCCCGTCCTACTGGGGGATCCTCATCGACGGCCGGATCCTGGCGCTGCTGTTTGCGCTGCTCGAGGTGTACCGCCGGTTCCAGTGGAACTTGTAGGTGCGCGTCGGCGTCCCCCGACCGTCGGCTGACCGAGCTTTCCCCGCGTTGGCCAGCTTCCGGATGGAGAACGAGCACCTCAACAACTGCGGCCTCTACCGCGCCGTGCTCGACGTCCCCCTGCCCTTCCAGATCCTGCAGCCGCCCACGGAGGACAAGAAGGCGGAGCGGGAGGAGCGCAAGCGCGCGCGCGCCGAGCGGGAGAAGGAGAAGGAGCGCGAGAAGGAGGCCGGGCTCAGGCGGGACGGCACCGCGGCGTCGCTGCGCAAGGACACCACCTTTTCCGCGGCCAAGAAGGTCACATCCACCCCGGAGATGGAGATGGCCGCGCGCGCGCCGGCGGTGGCGCGCGCGGACACGGGGCTGACGATGGAGTACACGCCGCGGCTGGTGCCGGAGGGGCTGGGGCAGCTGGCGGAGGACGAGGGGCTGGAGATGCTGGACGAGGACGACATGGACGAGGAGGATCTGGGGTTCGTGCTGGGGGACGAGGACGAGGACAGCGAGTGAAGGGACGTGGGCTTGAGCTTCGTTTTGATCTGTGTCTCTGAAGCTGCTGTAGATGTCGTCGGGTGAGCTGTCCACTGATCTGAAGACGCCTACAGTCCGTCACTTGGCTTTTCGAACGCCTCGTGCGCGCCGAGGGGTGGGCGGTGATGGGCCAATGGTGGTTGACCGTCGTCATCAGGGACACTAGACGGTGACCACGATACCGCTCCCGCACCGACCTAGAACGAAAGCTCCTCCTCCCTGGCCCCCTTTCCCGCCACCCGCCCAACCGCGATCCACGCCACGATCTTCTCCACCACCGCCTTCTCCAGCCCCTCGCTCCTCTCTTTGGCCCCTTTCCCTTTGACCTTGAGCCCGTGGTCCGCGCCTTGGCACGCGGCCAGGGAAATGTCCAATTCGGAGATCGCGAAGGCGTCGCGGAGGGCGGCAGAGAGGGCGGCCGAGGGGAGCATAGGGTCCGCGGTGCCGCGGAAGAAGAGCAGCGGGACGTCGGGGCGCGTGCGGGCGAGGTCGGAGAGGAGGGAGGCGCGGTCGTCCTTCTTCCCGGGCTTGCCCTTGGCCTTCTTGTCCGCTGGTTCGGGCGCGGCACCGCGGCCGCCGGCGACGAGCGGGTACGAGAGGAACGCCAGCCCCTTGACCAGCATTTCGGCGTCCTCCAGCGCGTACTTGGCAGAGGCACGGCATCCCATCGACCTCCCGACCAAATAGATGGACTCCAGCTTGAACTCCTTCCTGGCCCATTCGACCACGGCGCCCAGCTCCCTCGCCCTGTGCGCGAGGTTCATCGTGGTGCCCGCCCACGCGAGCACCCCGCGGTCGGGCATCGCGGCGGCGAGGGCGGCGGAGAGCGAGGCGATGTCGGGCGAGTCGTGGGAGCCGCCTGCGCCGTGGGAGACGACGACGAGGGATTTCGGGGAAGGGGGGCCGTGAAGACGGGCGGCGATCGGTTTGTCGAAGGGGATCGAGACAGGGCGCGGGGTGGCGGCCGGGGTGGCGGCGGTGGGAGACGGTCCGGCGGCGGGCGCGGTGTGGCGCGCGCGTTTCGTCGGCTTCGCGTCCTTCTGCGGTTCGACGTCGTCGTCGCCGTCAGAGTCCGCGGCGGGAACGCGCCCGCGTCGCTTCGGGGCCATCGCGATGTTGACGTCAAGATGAGGCGAGGCGGCCGCTCATCCCGCCCGCGCCGGATGACGCGGTCGATCAAACGGGATGGATGGATCCGCTGTTTCTAATGCCGCTGTCTTCCTTCGGCATTGGAGGAAGACCCTCCGTCCCCACTTGCTGCGGCTTGGAGGAAGGAACAAGGACAGTTGAACCGATTTTCCGCCTCGGCATCCCCCATCCCATCTCCGCCCCCGTGCTCCCCCAAGGGACGTTTGCCGACATGCGCCTCCCGACCGCGCTGGCCGGCGCCCTCCTCGCGGCCCACGCCGCGCACGCCGCGCTGCTGAACGGCCACGATGTGATCCTCGGCGAGCCCGACTCGGCGCGCGAGGACTCGGCGCGCCCGCCGCTCGTCGACGAGGCGCTGCTGGACGCCGCATCGCGCAGGAGGCTCGGCAGGCGGCAGAGTCCGGCGGCGGCGGGGTACAAGTACTCCCTGTGGGGCGCGCTGTCGAACACCTCGCCATCCCATCTGACCCTCCCCTTGCGGGGCGATGAACCCCTTGCGGGGCGATGAAAGAGCCACGGACTGCTTCGGCGCGCTGGGCTCCGCGCCGGGGGCGCCCACGTACAAGGCCAACTCGGAGGATCCGTTCCTGCAGCCCAACAAGCCTTACGTCTGTCCCGACGGGATGTTCTGCCTCGTCGACGTGCGGGACAACTGGCGCCCCTTCTCGGACAACTTCATGAACCGCGGTCGTTGCCAAGCGTACGCGCAAGAGGGCCAGTCCTGCACCCCCGCCTTCTCCGGCCCCGCCTTCCACCCCATCCAGGAGGACGGCCACTACTTCAAGCGCGGCACCTTCTGCGACCCCGCCTCGCTCCTCTGCACGGGCGACACCGTCCACGTGCTCCCCCCGACCTGCGTGCAGCGCCGCCCCCGGAACATGTGCTACACCAACTCGTTCAAAGGCTGGGAGTCCCCGGCGTTCGATCCCACCAACACCGCCACGCTCCCCGGCTCGGGCATGTGGTGCCCCTCGGCCGCGGGGAGGCCGCCCAACCGGACCGAGCTCGAGTTCTCGGGGCGCTACCTGGTTTCGCAGAACGGGATGAACGAGGTGACCAACAACCAGAGCGCGATGGAGGCGGTGCCGGTGCCGAACGGCGCGGGGATCGTGAGCTTCTACGGGGGGAGCCAGGCGGGGCTCTGGCGCGCCGGGAGTGGGTTCGCACCCTCGTTGCGTTGCTTCTTGCCCGGCTGATCGGCGGTCCGTGCGGACAGACGATCTCCTCAAGCAGCTGTGGCCCTTCCCGATCTGCTTCGACGCCGACGGCACGTGCCCAGCCCCTGCTGGCACCCCGTGTGCGCGCACCGAGTGCACGTCTTTCCCCCTCGGGGCGCTGCAGGCCCCCTTCATCAGCACCGCCATGAACTACATCTACCTATGTGGGCGTTCCTTGTACGTCGCCGCCACGTCCCCGCCGGTCTGACCAGCCCCCCAGGGACCATCTTCCACACCCTCGCCCACAACGCCCCCGAGATTCCCAACCCTGCGCAGCTCCGCGCCGTCGACGGCCTCGCCTTCCTCGTCAAGCAGACGCACAGCTGCATCTTCTGCCGCTGGAACTTTGGCGAGCTCGTGGACGCGTACGGGCCGCCCTCCCGCGGGACGGGGCCGGACGATGCGGGCACGAGGCTGGGGATCGCGAAGTGGTTCTGGTGAGCCCCCCCGTTCTCCGCGCCGCCCGATCAACGCTGATCCCCGCCCGGCAAAGGCGCGCGCACAACAACGCCAACGAGCACTCGCGCGTGACCCACCGCACATCCGAGGCCCTCGCGTGCTCCGTGGACACCAAGATGTGCCGGGGCTGGGACGTGTGCCAGAAGGCCGGGAACGAGGACGCGCTGCGGTGCAACCCGCCGGGCAAGGCGACGGTGTTCGAGAACCCGGCGTACACGAGCCCTTGGTTCCTGGCGTGGGAGGACGCGGAGGAGATCTGGAGGTTCAGGTCGTGAGCCCCGGCGCCGTGCGTGCGGATGCGGATGTTGGCGTGGGCCGGGGGCAGCGTAGGATTGCCTTGTTACCGCGTGGCGACAGACTACGCCCGCTCCACGTCCACCTGCATCCGGATCGCAAAAGACGCCGACGATCCAGCTCCACGCGACCTGCATTCCCATTTACATCCGCACAAACACCCCCCCGATCCCTGTCGGGACGCTCAGTGCTGCCCAGGCTCGAACTCGGCCGCGCTCCACAGCAGCGCCCCCGCGGCGGCAAACACTCCCCCGATCGAGAGCCAGTTCAGCGGGTACGGCACCCGGAAGTAGATGTACCCGAGACCGACGGCGACGGCTGTCAAACGAGGTGGTCAGCTTCCTATTCGGAAGGGAATCGACGCGGCGGAGGGGCACAGACCGGCGAACCAGATCGGCATGAGCACGTGACCGATGCCCTCCACGAGGTCCTCGAGGAAATCCTTGCCGAGAACGAAAGGGGCGGCGATCAGGCGGAAGAGTGCGAGGAAGGGTGCGACGAAGACCGCGTAGAGCTGCGGCGGCGGGCGGTCAGCCGGTCCGCGACGGCGGCGGGAGCGAAGGCCGAACCCACGAGCTTGAACGGCGCCGAGAGGACGTTCCGGATGGTCGCCCAGATCCGCGCGAAGAAGGCGGCGACGGCCCTGAACGGGGCCGTGAGGAGCTCCCACAGCTTGCGGAAGGGCCAGGTGAGGAACGCGTGCAGGGCGCGGAAGGCCGCGCGGATGGCGGAGGAGATGGCGCGGAAGGGGTAGAGGATGACTGGGATCCGGTTGCACGGGGGTTAGCGGAGGAGACGGGCGCACGGTGCAAGGACGGAGTCCCACAGTCGACCAGGGCGTCGACGGCCTCCTTGATCTCCCTCGTCGCGAAGCCGATGGTGTGCTGGTATATCCACACAAAGGGGAACGTGACGAACTCCACTATCTCGTCGTAGACGTCGTCCGCGAGCCCGAAGAGCGCCCTCTCCGCGGCGTTCAGCAGCGACCGGAAAGGAGATAGCAAAAACGCCGCGAGCGACCTCTTCCTCGGCCTTCCCGGCTGCGTCGGCGCCGCTTTTTCCTGCGCGGCAAAGGCGCCGGCGTCGCCCGGGGCCTGCGAGTCCGCGTGCTCGAGGTTGGCGAATACGTCGGGCTCCATCGACGCCGCGGGGGCGTCAGCCGCCGCGGGCGGGGCGGAGAGGAGGAGGAGCAGCGCGGCGCATAGGGCCGCGAGGAGGAGGAGCCGCACGGGCCGGCTCGAAAGGGGAGGCATTGTTGCGGGTCGGGGTCCAGCTGCGGCGCCGATCCCCCGAGGGCCCCTTTCTCCGTCGGCCGCGATCGGGCGAAGAGTTGGAATTCAATGCAATTGGTGGGAAACGACAATTCTTGAACTACGATTCATTGATGGGCCCAGCCCGGGCTCACCACCCCCTCCCCGGCTGCATCTGCCGCCACCCGACAGCGTTCGGATCCTCCCCCGGCCACTGCGTGCTTTAATGGCGCGGCCTCGTTCGCCTTAGGGTGCGCTGTTCCAGCGTACGCGGACGAGCGGCGACTGCACGTGCTCACCACCCTCCCTACGCATCCGACCAAAGCTCACGTTGTGCGAAGAAGGTACACACACCGCCCATCCGTGCCGTCGAAGATCCACCCCCTGCCAAAGACACACACCCTGCTACAGGTTCGCGAGAGCAGCGCCCTCGAACAGGAACGCCTTCACCTTCTCCAAAATCCACGCCGTGTCGGCGGGCGAGAACCCGCTGGCGGCCATGTGGCCCCACTCGCTGACGATGGGGACGCACCGCGCTCGCGACTTGTCGCCGATGTAGGCTTCCTCCTGCGGGGGCGAGGGCGGTCAGGATCCAAAGCTGCGGAGGCGGATGGCAACCCACGATGAAGCAGTCCTCGGGCGGGAAGTACATGTCCGTGTCGCAAGGCATGATCAGACACCTTGCCTTGATCTTCTTCAGCGCCTCCTCCACCGAACCCCCCGCCGAGACGTCGCTCGTCTGCCACGAATGCAGCTGCAGCAGCAAGTCGTTGGCGTCCCTGCTCCTGAACAGGGGCACGATCGCATCGTTGATGAACGACCCCAGGCTCGCGATCCCGATCTCGGTCCAGCGCTGCTTGCGGTACCACGCCTGGCTGACGACGTAGCTCGCGTACACGGTGCCGAACGCCTTCATCCCGTCCTCGGGGTACACGCCGGCCTTGGCGTAGTCCCCGCCCTCGAACTTGGGATCCGCGAGCAGGCTCAGCCTGACGCCCTCGAGGAAGGTCCAGTTGTGCGGCGACGTCTTGGCCGACCCGCACAGCGGCACGATCGAGCGGACGGCGTCGGGGTACAGGGCGGCCCAGTGCCAGCACTGCCCCGCGCCCATCGACCAGTCGACCACGTCCACGACCGCGACAGGGCGCAGCGAGTCCAGGAGCGCCTTCTGCGCCCGCACGTTGTCGCGCAATGTGACGCGGGGGAAGCGCGGGCCGTCGTGCGGCGAGGGGGTGTTGCTGGGGGACGAGGATTCGCCGGAGCCGAACATGGCGATGCAGAGGATGGCGGTGTCGGGCTGCTCGGAGAGGGGGACGGCGATCCACGCGGTGGCGTCGGTGGTGCCCGAGTAGGCCGTGGGAACGACGATGACTGGCGGCCACGCGACGCGTCAGGATGCTCCAGGATGCGTCTGAACGGCGGGTCCCACCTTTGGAAGCAGTAGCAACGTTGCCGATGGTCTTGAAGCCCAGAAAAGCGTCCTTCAAGGTCGCGGACCCGTCCTCGACAGTAAAGTCGCCCAGCTTGAAAGTCTGGAGCTCGGAGTAGGGCGGCATGGTTGCAGGTGCGGAAACAGGTCGCGCCTGGAAGGCGGGGGCCCAGCCGAGCACAGAAGGCGCAGTTTCGAAGGTCAAGTCCTACACGCGTGAATGGGTATTGCCGTGTATGGAGAAAGGGAGTGTCCCCCATCCACCGGGGGGGGTCCTGCCCGCGGATTCCTCCACAATTATCCATCGACAGAATAGTATCTTGATAACCTAGAACGCGCTTTAGAAGCTTCGGGGGGGAATCTGGAGCTTCCGCCGAGGGGTTCGGAGAATGTTCCGCGCTTCGTGGGGGACACAGGTCCCCAACGCCGTTCCCCTTGGCCCGTGCAACGCCAGAATGCCCCTCACGATCCTCGGAGCGGGATTTCACCGCACCGGCACGCTCTCCCTCCACGTAGCCCTCGAGATCCTGGGCTTCAGATCGCACCACAGCTACACCGCGTGCTTCCCGCCGGGCACCGTCGTCCCCGGGCTGGGCGAATTCGGCCAGACGTACCCGCACAACCAGGAGCTGCTCACGGCCGCCGCGGCGGGGAAGCACATCGATTTCGGCGCGTTCGAGGGGTACGATGCCCTCGTGGACATGGGCTTCGCGTTCGAGGACGCGTGGGCGCAGCTGCCCCACGCCAAGGTCATCCTGACCGTGCGCGACGACATGGACTCGTGGTGGAAATCCTACGCGAACGGGATCGCGCCGATAAACACGTGGCGGCTGCAGCGGGACGCGTGGAAGGCGGTGCCGGACCACCCCATCACGGCGTTCGACCACGGCGGGAACAGCGTGGGCAGGCTGTTCAAGCTCGACAAGGGCGGGAAGATGAACAAGGTGGGATTTCGGCACCGCCCGGCCCCGTTTTCGGCACTGACCCCGCACCGATCCCGCCAGGCCCGAGCCATCCAGGCCCACCTCAACCACATCCAGCGTGTCAAGTCCGCCGTCCCTCCCTCGCAGCTGCTCGTCTTCCGACCCCAGGAAGGTTGGGAGCCCCTGTGCCGCTTCCTTGGCAAACCGGTCCCGGACGTGCCGTTCCCGCATGCCAACGAGGCCGGCACGATCGCGGAGCTGGGCATGCAGGTGCTCATGCAGTACCCGCCGTGGTTGGGGATGACCCCGGAGGAGATGTTTGAGGAGTACGCGTGGAAGATAGGGGTGGATCGGGAGCCGGATGATGCCTAGCCGCGGGACGATGATGGGACGCGGGGCCTCTGAGGGACACATGGAAGTCCCGCCCTCTCGGTCCGGATTGATGATTTATCGAACAACTTGAACATGATTTAGCGGTGTTCATCTGGCTTCCACGTTTTCTGACGTAGTCCCGGCTGGTCGCGTGAGGTTCGGGCGGCGCGGCGTGGCCGCCTCCCGACGCCATTTCCACCTTTGTTTGTCTCCCAAAGCTGCCCGCTTGCCCGGCGAGGAGGAAGCGGAAGTGCTGCCTGTGCCGAGGATGGACGGAACGCACGCGTCGCCGGGCGTCCTGCCCCCGCGGATCGCCTTCAGCGCCGCGGAATGGATCGCCATTGTGCCCGCCCCGCTCTCGACGGCGGACGACCTCGGCGAGGCCGCTTCGGCCGACCCCGCGGCGGAACTTCGCGCAGAGAGGCCGCTAACGCGGGTGGCGCTGCTCCACGAGCTGAAAGGGACGGGACCGACGCTGCTCCTCACGCGGATGCAGTTTGCCTTTGCCCCTCTCGCCAAATTGGCCGTGCCCCGCGGCGCGATGGGCCTCTTCCTCGCGCCGTGCTTCGCCGCGGGCGCGTACGTCTTCAACGACGGCCGGTTTGGCGAGCGGCAACTGGCCCTGGGCACGGTCGGCCTCGTCCTTGCCTTCGGGATGGTCTTCGCGACTTTCTTGGGCCCGACATTCTACCCCGCCGTGCGGAGGCCGCGGGGCCTGGGTGACGGGGGTGGCAAACAGGACGCGAGCAGCCACATCTGGGCCGGGATCGCGAGGTGGCTGCAGCTCGTGCGGACGCCCGCGGTCGCCGAGGACGGCGCGCCCGACCCGGCCGCAGTCACCGCGGGCCTGCTCGAGCACGACCCCTCGGACACCCTGTGCCCCTGCCCGCGGCCCGGGTGCTCTGGCGGCATCCCAGTCCTCGCGGGCCGCCTCCACCTGCTGGAGCTTTCCGTCCGCACGATCTCCGGCACCCTCGTCATCGACCTCTTCGTCGCCTGGACCTCGGTCATCACCTTTCGCGGCCCCTTCTTCGCCTCGTGGTGGGGTCCCCTCCTCTTCTCTCTCTCGGTCGCCTCGTCGATCGCGTGGTACGGTGTCAACAACCTTCTCCGCTACCCGGGCAACCTCGCCTCCCTGGACCTCTCGCGGCGCGTCGTGCGCCGCGCGATGCGGTCGGCCCTGGCCAACCTCGTAGCACGGTACCGTACCGCGCTCACTTCTTCGGACTTTGACGAGCCCGCGCAGCTGCTGGGCGACGAGCCGTACCAGCAGCTCCACCTGGCCATCGCGGGCAGCTGGGCGCGGCGGTACGACCTCTTCGTCGGCATCGCCCCGGCGTTCGCCACGATGGCGTTCCTCATGCCCGGCACCATGGCCGTCTCCAACATCCTCGGGGGCTATTGCATCCCCTTCGCGGCCATTTTCAACTTCCTCTTCCTCGTGCACTTTGTCCTCACGGACCTCGTCAACATCGCCACGAGCAACGACCAGGTCAACGACCTGGCCCGCCTCTATTCCTCCGCCCGGCGGGATCTGCGCCTCCTCGCCGTCTCCTCCCTCCGCGCCTCCCCTTCCCCCGCCCAATCCGCCGCCATGGCCGGCCTCCGCGCGCACGAGGCGCTGCTCTCGTCCTTCCTCGAGATCGACGCCGCCAAGACCCGCATGTGGGGGTCCGCGGTCGGGTTCGGGACCGTGAGGACGGTGCTGGCGACAATGGCGACGGCGCTGGCGGCGCTGTGGACGATCTTGAGGGCCGCGGGGGTGGGGTTCACGATGGAGACGGTGTGTCCGGTGCCGGCGGCGTGAGGGCTGCGGGCTGCGGGCACGCCCGATGTCCGAAGGCAGCTGCTCCCACATGGCAGCTCCGAGCTCAACGTAGTGGTATTGGTCGTCGCGCTTGAATGTTGAATTGAAACATAGCATTCTGCAGAGCATGTACAACCGTACTTCCACTGCCTGGCGAGCGGCATGCCCCGGCCCCCTACTACAGGCTGGCGAGGTCCGCATCCTCAAACAGGAACGCCTTGATCTTGCCCAGGATCCATGGGACGTCCGCGGCAGAGTAGCCACCGCCGGCCATGTGGCCCCACTCGCTGACGATGGGGAGGCAGCGGGCACGGGATTTGTCGCCGATCTGGGCCTCCTCCTGTGAGTGTGAGGGAGGTGAGATCGGGAAGGCGACCCGCAGCCAACGAACACCAACGGTGAAGCAGTCCTCGGGCGGGAAGTACATGTCCGTGTCGCAGGGCATGATCAGGCAGCGCGCCTTGATCTTCTGCAGCGCCTCCTCGACCGACCCGCCGGCGGCCACGTCGCTGGTCTGCCACGAGTGAAGCTGGAGCAGCAGGTTGTTGGCATCCCTGCTCCTGAAGAGCGCAACGACCACGTCGTTGATGAACGAGTTCAGGCTCCCGATCCCGATCTCGGTCCAGCGCTGCTTGCGGTACCACGCCTGGCTGCACACGTAGCTCGCGTACGTCGTCCCGAACGCCCTCATGCCGTCCTCGGGGTACACGCCGGCCTTGGCGTAGTCCCCGCCCTCGAACTTGGGATCCGCGAGCAGGCTCAGCCTGACGCCCTCGAGGAAGGTCCAGTTGTGCGGCGAGGTCTTGGCCGACCCGCACATCGGCACGATCGACTGCACCGCGTCGGGAAACATGGCGGCCCAGTGCCAGCACTGCCCCGCGCCCATGGACCACCCGACCACGTCGACGACGGCGCCTGGGTGGAGAGAGTCAAGGAGGGCCTTCTGCGCGCGCACGTTGTCCCGCAGCGTGACCCGGGGGAAACGCGGACCGTCGTGGGGGGCGGGGGTGTTGCTGGGTGAGGAAGATTCGCCGGAGCCGAACATGGCGATGCAGAGAACCGCGGTGTCGGGGTGTTCCGAGAGGGGGACGGCGAACCACGCGGTCTCGTCGATGGTGCCCGAGTAGTGCGTTGGGACGACGATTACTGGTAGGAAAAAGACGCGTCAGCAGGCCCATCTAGACGCCAGCGAGGCGATTCGTGCCTTTGGAGGCCGTGGCGACGTCGCCGATCGTCTTGTAGCCCAGGAACGCGTCCTTGAGGGTGGCGGACCCGTCCTCGAGGGCAAAGTCGCCCAGCTTGAAGTTTTTGATCTCGGAATAAGCCGGCATTGCTGAAATCGAGGAGAAGGGAAGTGAGAGTCGGGGTTCGGGGACGAGTGGGCGCGAATCCGAGGATGGTGTCTCCCACCCACGCGGAATGTTCCATGTTCCCAAGGAAAACCGTCATCCGCTCTCTCGAATTTGCCACTAATGGGGCTCGAACTTCATCGCATCCTTGTCATGGAGCAAATAGATTTCATCCTGCGCCGATGGGCTTCGTATCGACATAGCGTCACGCATCGGTTTGTTTACTCGCCCAACACGCAACCAAGTTCGCCCCCCAGATGCCTCCTAAGCTAGCTGATCCCAAGCGAAAACGCGGATCCACAACCCAAGAATCGCAATCTGCCGCGCCGGCCAAGAAACCTCGCGCGGCCGCGGCCCGCCGAAGTCGCACTGCCCCGGCCGACTCCCCTGACCCCGCTCCCGCGCAAGAGGACGGCGCGGCTGCGCACCCGCTATGGAAGTTCTTTCGTCCCTCCGGATCTTGGGTCACCTGCCCGAACGACGCGTCCGCCGTGTTCGAGAAGGCGCTTTACGGCGCGTCTGTGGAGAGGCAGCTCTCGTGCCCCGCCTCGCTGCCACTCGGCCCAGATGGCGCACTCGTGCGCGTTTGGGCGGACACCCTCAACCAGCGCGCCTATACGGACAAGGGGCAGCACGGCGACCCGGTACCGCTGTTCCGGCACGCGTGGTCGGCGGCACCGAAGAGCCCTGACAGCCAGATTTTTGACCTCAATGCCGGGATCGCCTTTGCCGAGCCCTACGTGGCGGCGCTGGAGGGACACTGGGCGAACCATGCGGCGGGGGAGTTCCGGATCCCGCGGTTGTTCATTCCCGATCCTTCCGAAGGGCCAGTGAGGGCGGTCTCGCTGAAGAGGATCAAGACGGAACGGGAGCGCAGGGATCCGGCGCTGTGGGCGGCGCACTCGACGGGGTGGAAGGACTACTCGCCTGCGGGGGAAGACGGATCTGGCGGGATGGCGTGGGTGAGGCCGGCAAGGGAGGGGACGTACGAGGTGTCCGCGAGGCTGGAGGCGGCGGGGGACAGGAAGATCGGGCTGCTGCACTTCTACGGGTACCCGGACCAGCCGTAGGAGGAGGCGAAGATGACCCAACGGCTTCGATTCCTGGCTTCTCGCGGTCCCGGCGGATTCCCTCCTGACACTCCGATCAGTTCCCCTCGAACTTGGGGTCCCTCTTCTCCATGAACGCGCCCATGCCCTCCCTAGCGTCCCTGGTCCTGAATAGCGGCAGCAGCTGCAGGAACACATGGTGCACGTGGGCGTCGAAGGTTTGCCCCATCCCCATCCTCATCATCCGCTTGCACGCCTGCACGGCCAGCGGCGCGTTGCCCGCGATCTCGGCGGCGAGGGCGCGCGCGGTGCGCTGCACCTCGGCGTCGGGGACGACATGGGAGACGAGGCCGAGGGAGAGGCACTCGGCCGAGGAGAGGGTGCGGCCGGTGAAAATCACTTCAGCCGCTTTCGCCCAGCCGAGGAGACGGGGGAGGAGCCAGGTGCCTGTCAACGACGTGTCGCTCAGGAATGGAAGGCGGCGGAACTCTGTGTCGGATCCCACCTCCCGATTCGGGCATCGCCCCGCGCTTGACGAACGCGGCCGCGAGCTTCGCGCTCTGGGCCATGATCCTGATGTCGCACACGATGGCCAGGTCCATCCCGTATCCCGCCGCCGACCCGTTGAGCGCACAGATCACCGGCGTGTTCAGGCTGTAAATGACGGTCGGCGGAGTGGCCCGGAGGTCGATGTCCGTCGCGCCCTGCAGTCCTTCGGGCTGGACGTTGCCCTGCCGCGCGCCCGAGAGGTCCAGGCCGGCGCAGAAGGCGCGCCCGGTGCCGGTGAGCACGATGCAGCGCACTTCGGGATCGCGGTCGGCGCGGAGCATGAGCGCGGTCAGCTGGTCGAGCATTGGGCCCGAGATGGTGTTCATCCGGTCGGCACGGTTGAGCGTAATCGTGGCGATGTGGTCGCTGACATCGTAGAGGACGTCGGGGGCGGACATTGTTGGAGGTGGGGGACGTGGGGGACGATCGGCCCACTCAACCCCGCGATCCCATTTCAAAGCCTACACGCGATCCGACGCATCGATCTACCTCTTGCGGTAGTTCCTGGAGTACATGAGGCCTGGAAGCGGATTCCGTCAGCTCGGCCGGGATCGATCGCAGGGTGGCCACCCACCGGTCAGAGTCATGAGCGAAAAGAAGACCAGCAGCGCAATGTTGACCGCGAACGCCACGGGCGTCGATGCCGGGTTCTCGGGCGAAAGGTCTCGGAACCTCCTGACGAAGTCGATGCCCTGCCCGAACGGGCAGAAGAAGCCCGGCGGGAAGGCGGCGGGGTTGGCGGCGATCTCGGCGGCCGCGGCGGAGGCGTTCAGGTAGAAGTCGTACGACGCCACCGCACGGGCGTACTGGTTCGCCAGAGGGCCAAAGGTGGTCCCGTTTGCGACGGGGGCGATGGCCGCAGCGACGGCGTTGCTGTTGGCCAGCAGGTCGGCCTGCGCGGCCTGGTCGGCGGACAGCGAGGCGGCGGCGTTGGCACGCATAGTGGCGACGCCGCTCCAGAAGCTCGAGACATCGGCGGGGTTGCTCGCGTTGGCAACGAAGCTGCCGGTCAGAGCGCCTGCGAAGGCACGGGCGGCGCCGCCGGCAAAGGTGGTCGACGGGGTCGGGACGCATTCGACGATGTAGTCCTTCATCATCTGCCAGATCTGCGATACGAAGGAGCTTTAAAAACCGTGGACCAAGAGATGTTGGCACGGATCGACACTCACGACGTACTGGAGGCACCAGCGCCAGTAGTTGACGTCCGCCAGCCACCTCAGCGCCGGGCTCACGGTCCCCAGCGGCACCATCGCCCCAGAGAAAGCGTAGAAGATGAGAGCAGCGGCCCAAAGCGCCGTGTACGCCTGCACCAGCGTCCTGCACCACGCCGACCAGGCCTGCGCGACCGCCGTCGCCAGCCAGAACTGGACGAGCATCATCGCGTACACGTGGCCGAAGGGGGCCCAGGGGAAGCCCGCCATCGGCCAAATCATGAGGATCTGAATGGTGGTGATGACGGTCGTGATGTTCGATCTGTGCGGGGCAAAAGAGTTAGAAGCATGGCGGCGCATCGTGCCTCGTACGCACTCGATCGCGAGATAGGTGAACCAGTAGGGCCACGTAACGTAAAAGGCGGAATCTAGCTCCTGCAGGTACAGTTCCCTGTCCTCGAGGAACTGCGGAACCGCCGCGATAGCGACGTACACCGCGAGGAACGTGAACGTCGTCGCCACGCCGAGGGTGTTGCGCATCCCCGTGGTGTTGTTGCCGAGCTGGTAGAAGATGATGCCGAAGAGCAGGCCGAGGATGGTGAAGACGAAGAGCCGGCCCCACGAGGTGGCGGGGTTGCGGTAGTAGCGGAGCAGCGTGCGGCGCCCGACCAGCGCGATCTGGTCATACCACGGGCGCTCGACGATGTGTTGCGAGTAGCGGATCGGCTGGAACTGCTGCGCCTTGAGGCGGGCGAGCTCCGCGAGGTTCTGCTTCGCGAGGTCGGACCTTCCGTAGGCGTCGGCGGTTGCGGCGGGATCGGCAGAGCAGACGTCGACTGCAAGAGACGGCACGGTGATTAGCAGAGGCCGCAGAGAGACTGACTGCGAAAGCCTACGATAGTGCTCGATCGGGTTCTGGAGCTTGGCGGACGGGTGGCCGATGCCCGCAAAGTAGTTCTCGGCGGTCGCCACGCGTCCAAAGTAGCAGGTTCGGCCGGCACAGATGATCATGACCTGGTCGAACAGCCGGAAGACGGCTTCCGAGGGCTGGTGGATGACGACGATCACGCAGACGTTCTCGGACTTGACGAACTTGAGCACGGTCTCCATGGTGAAGCGGGCGCCAAAGTCGTCGAGGCCCCTGCGACGAGCGAGGCGTCAGCTCGAAACCACGCGCTCGGTACGCACGGTGGGGACACCCACGAAGTCGGCTCATCCAGGAACAGCATGCGCGGGCGGGCGATCATCTCGGTGGCCACCTCGGTGCGCCGTTTCTCGCCCGACGACAGGCCGCGGATCAACTCGTCGCCGATGGGCGTGTTCTGCGCCTCCGCGAGCTTGAGCCCCGCGATGACCTCGTCGACGCGGGCGATGCGCTCCTCGCGCGTCGAGGCCCGCGGCATGCGGCACTCGGCGGCGAACACAAGGGTCTCGCGCACGGTCATGGTCGATATGCTGGCCATGGTCGCGGCGACGTGCCCGAGGCGCTTCTTGTAGAACATGTCGGGCTTCTCGCCGTTGACGAGGACCTCGCCGGTGATCTTGCCGACCGACTTGCGCTGCGAGAGGATGTCTGGGAGGAAATCGAGATCAGCTGGGCCGAACGGGGCGGACTGGCGAGGAGCCAACCGAGCAGGGTCGTCTTGCCCGCGCCGCTGGGGCCGATGATGGCCAGAGACTCTCCAGGACGGGCAAAGCCGCTGCAGTCTACGAGGCTCTGCTGCACGACCTTTGTCTCCCTGGGGAACCAGCTCGTGGTGGTGATGGTGCAGTTGACGTTCTCGAAGGTCAGAGTGTAGCCGGGCTGCCCGCTGCCGGTCTGCGCGGGGAGCAGGGGCTGCCCAGTGCCCGCGGTGCCGGGGGAAGCGGGAGCTGTGCGTTCGATTTCGGTGTTCATTTCGGGCGGTTTCGTAGCTGCAGAGTCGGAATGCGCGGCGGAGGTCGGCGGCGGACCCGGGGAGGGGAACGGCGGTGTTCTCTCGCGAGGGAAAGGCTTTCCGACGGTGTCCGGAATTCAATGCTTTAGTCGAGGTAGTCTGCTCTTTGTCGTCAGCTCGCCGTCGAACCGCCCCGCAGAGTCGGAATTGCGATGGGTTGGAGGCGGGTCTGGAAACCCTGGCGACGCAACGGCACCGGCAGACCCGTCGGACGTCTGCAACCTCTATTCCGACCGCCGGAAACCGCTGAAATATGCGGAGCGAAACCCCTGCTCCGGCACCGGCCTCGAATGGGGATGCGTACGGGAGGGTGTCTCCCATTGCTGCGCAGCCCGGCGGCCGCGCCTCGCGCATGGCCACATGGGCCGTCTCCGACAACGACCAGCTCAACCCCGTATTCTTCTCGTTCAAGGACATCAGCTGCGTGCTCAAGGTCGATGGCAAGCCCAAGATCCTGCTCGATGCGGTCTCCGGCTTCTGCAAGGTGGGTCGTCTCTTCCATCCTGGCCTCCCCCTTCAACCCCGAATTCCGGCCGCCCGGACAGGCCCTCGCCATCATGGGCCCCTCGGGTGCCGGCAAGTCGACGCTCCTCGACGTGCTCGCCTTCCGCAAGACCATCGGGAAGTGGACTCAGGACGTGCGGCTGAACGGCGCGCAGTTGCAGAAGCGCACCTTCATGAAGAGCTCCGGCTACGTGACCTCGGACGACCTGCTGCCACCGGAGCTCACCGTCAGGGAGATGCTGCGATTCGGAGCGAATCTCCGTCTTCCTGGGGGCTGGTCTTATGCCCAGCACGAGGCCCGCGTGGGTGTTGGCCCCCTGTTGCGCCGCTTAGCACAGCTTGACTGATCTCCCGCGCGCTTCAGATTGACGATGCCCTCGAGGTCATGAGGCTCAAGCACTGCGAGAACCGCCGCATCGGCTCGGCCATCGTCCGCGGCCTCTCGACGGGCGAGCGCAAGCGCTGCTACATCGCCCTCGAGCTCCTGCAGGGCCCGCCAGTCCTCTTCCTCGACGAGCCCACGACAGGCCTCGACTCTACCACGGGCCGGGAGATTGTCTCGAACATCGTCGAGGTCGCTCGCCTCCGCAAGCTTGCCTGCGTCGCGACCATCCACCAGCCGTCGTACACGATCCTTGAGCAGTTCGACCACCTGCTGCTGCTGGCTAAGGGCAAGCTCTGCTACTTTGGCACGGTCGCGGACGCCGTGCAGTATTTCGAGGGCCTCGGAATCCAGGTCACGGGCAACCCAGGTCGGTTTTTTGCGTTGCCGCTGCAGCCAGAGTTCGTCTGATGCGATTTGCCTTGCAGCCGAAACATACTCCATGGCCCTCGCCGCCCAGTCCGACAAGCTCATCCAAGCCTGGCAGGACTCCGCACTCGTCGCCAAGGTCGACGCTATCCACGCAGGCCAGGGCTCCGTCGCCGAACTCGCCGGCCGAGGCGACGCCCAGCCCGGCTTCTGGGAGCGCGCCGGGTTCTACCAGGTCGCTGGCTTCCACGTGCAGCTCTGGGAGCTCGTCAAGCGCCAGGTCGTCATCTACTTCCGCAACCCGGTCATGTCGGCTTCGCGGCTGATCGCGGGCATTGTCGTCGCCCTCTTCTTCGGCGTGGCCTACTACCAGCTGCAGCGCAACCTCGGTATGCATCCATGGAGTATGGTTGGCTCCTCCTTCAACTGATAATCGACATTCGTCGCGCAGGTGGCTACGAGGGCCGCGCGGCTCTTGCCTTCCTGTACAAGCTCATGACCGCCGGTCTCGGATCGGCCGCCATCGCCTACTGGGTCGAGAAGCGCAAGCTATACTACCACGAGGAGGCGGCCGGCTACTACCACAGGCTCGCGCACCTCACCGCCATGTTCCTTGTCGAGTGGCTCTTCATCTCTCTGATCATGGTAACTCTCACCGGCATCCCCGCGCGATCACTGGGACTCACTACCCTCCAAACGTACAGGCGATCGTCGGCGGCATCGTCTTCTCCATGGCCGGCTTCCTCCACCCCGGCCGCTACGTCGGCTACATGATCCCCGAGGCATTCGCCACCACGGCCGTCAACATGCTCTGCGCCTACGTCGCCGCATCGATCCCCTACGCCAACGCCACCTTCACGCTGCAGTTCTACTACAGCCTGATCCTGGGGGGGATGTATGTCTCGGACGCCTTCCTGTTCGCGAGGCACCCGACGACGAGGACCTTCTGGCAGTGGCTCTCGTGGGTTCCTGCGTGCCGACCTGCCCGCCCGCGCCCGATGTGACCCGATCCAACCACGTACAGCTGGGCGCGCATGATGTTCGTCCCCATGATGCGCGACGAGTTCGTCGGGCAGCCCCTCTCGTGCGCCACCAACTCGGAGCGCTTCCCCTTCGAGGTCACCTCCATCTCCGTCTCGGGCCTTGGCGGCGCGGCAAAGAACCTCACCGCCCTCGCGGCGGCCGGCAACGCCTCGCTGGTAGCCGCCCTCAACTCATTCGGCATCTGGCGCGACGCTGGGCTGGCGGTCAACGACACCCTGTTCGGGCTGTATCGCGACGCCCGGCGGCTGGCCAACCTCCGCACCGCGCGCGCGGCGGCGGCCTCGGCGGGAAACCCAAATTCGAC
The DNA here is from genome assembly GCA_025558095.1 of Hyaloraphidium curvatum. Taxonomy (NCBI): domain Eukaryota; kingdom Fungi; phylum Monoblepharomycota; class Hyaloraphidiomycetes; order Hyaloraphidiales; family Hyaloraphidiaceae; genus Hyaloraphidium; species Hyaloraphidium curvatum. The sequence goes on along the minus strand of JAIVFI010000032.1, from coordinate 14,923 downwards.
CCTGTCAAGCCTCTACGGCCTGATTGCCGACGCCTCCTCCGCCTTCTCCTCCGCCGTCGGGATCCCGACCAGCTCCGTCACCGCCTTCGACGAAAGCCTCAACAGGACCGTGCGGGCGTCGGCGCTCATGGGTCTTGCGAACCACCTGATCGCCAACCCGCTGCCCATCACCTACGTGTGCTCGCTGTCGTCGGGGGAGGAGTTTGTCGCTGGCGTGCTGCAGTTTGAATGTGGGTGTCGTCCTCGCCGAGCCCATCCGTCCGAAGCTGATCCGTTCTTCCTGCAGGGGTCATCCGCAACGCCAGCAACGCCGTCGTCGGCTTCGGGATCGACCACCCCGCCGTGACTCCGACCAGCTTCTACGTCGGCGTGGCGTTCGTCCAAGGGGTGGGCTGGTTTGCGCTGGCGTACCTGGCGCTGCGGTTCTGCAACTTCAGGCAGAAGTAGCAAAGAGGGTGTAGGAGGTGGCAGAAGACACAAGGTAAACAGACTCAGTTCACATTAGTCACAGACGACCCGCCCGCGATACGTTAGCCAGATACACCCAACGCCCTGTCCCGCCTCTGCTGCTGCAGCCTGTACCTCTGCGTCGGCGGCAGCTTCTCGATGTCCAGCTCGTCCGACATGGGCAGCCCGCTCCACGCTGCGTGCGCCGCCGCGGCCTCCTGCACCGCCAGCCTCTGCGCCTTGCGCTTCTCCTCCGCCGCGCGCTCGATGGTTTCGGACCGCTTGGCGTCGATGTCGGACGGCGGCGGCTCCAGCACCACGCCCGCCTTGTTCTTGTCGGCCTGGAGCGCCTCGGCCGCCTTGCGCTGCCGCAGCTTGTCGCTGCCCATGAGCCGCTGCAGCGCCTCCCACGTGGACGGCTGCGCGCGGGGGACCGCGACGTCCTGGGCCTCGCGCCACTCGAAGAACTGCCCGGGCGGCGGCGGTCAGGCCGACCACGCTACCCGCTCGCCCCGAGCCGGAAACCCACCTTGGTCCCCACGAGGTACTCCTCTCGCTCCATCGCCGTCTTAGTCTCCTTGCTCACGTCCGGGATGACCAGCTCCGCGGCCTTGGACACCACCAGCACGACCCCCGTGAAGGCCAGCGCGAAGCCGAACTGCGCCGCCAGCGCGTTCTGCGGGCCGTACCGGTCCAGGTAGGACACCTTGACGGCGGTGGAGGAGAAGGAGATGATGAGGGCGTTGAACTGCACGGCGGGGAACGGTCAGCACAACCAAGGCCGGGGCAGGCGGGCGGGGACAGACCATGACACTCATGTACGAGATGACGCTGAGCACGCTGTCGTACACGCCCTGGTCCTTTGCCCGCCGGAAAAACGGCCGTTGGCAGATGAGCACCAGCCGCGAGGCGTCGGAGCGGATCTCGATGAGATTGTTGAAGAGCGCGAGCGGCGCGGCGAGGGGGAAGGCGACCGAGAAGAGGGAGATGTAGCCGTACTGCGCGACTGCGGGCCCGAAACAGGGTGAGCTGCGGTCATTCGGCAAGCCGGAAAGAGCACGCACTGATCTTGGTGTAGTCGGCCCACAAATCCGCCCTCTCGTACTTGATCCTCCCCGCGTCCGAGATGTACTGGCCCCTCGTCGCGTCCTCGACCACGTCATCGTCCCGCACCACCTTGCCCTTGCGCTCGTTCCACCACGTCTTCAGGCGGGGGAGAACCCACTCGACGAGCGAGTTGAGCCACTGCCGCGCGAGGAAGATGACGACGAGCTGGATCATGAGCTCGGCCATGCACGAGTTGACTACCCGGGCGGGGAGGTAAGCGGGTGGCCAGGGTTCGGCGGCAGGGACGGAAACCCACAAGCGCAAGTGTCCTTCCAGTCGTCCCGGTTGAACACCCCCGTCAGGCTCACCCACGGCTTCACCACGCCGATGTAGAACAGCGACCCGTACAGGTTGACAAAGTCGAACAGGAACACCTTGATGATGTACGAGTTCTCGTACTCGCTCTCCTTCTTCCAGTTCTCGATCTGCAGCAGCCACGGCACCACGAGCTTCTTGTACAGGCCGTCGAGCACGACGATCGAGACCAGGGAGAGGAGGGCGGGGAGGATGGTGCCGGCAAAGGGGTAGTCGGCGAGGGAACGGATGGCCCAGGCCTGGAAGGCGATAAAGCCGCAGATGGCCAGGACGACGACGCCGATCTAACAAGGCGGCCGTTCAGCGCCGGCACGCAGGCAACTCAGCGGGGACGCCACGTACCGACAGCCCGACCAGGCACCACGACAGCGTCCTGAGCCCCTGCTGCACCCCGTCCGGCGCGTACTGCTCGAACCTCCCCGTCACCGTGCTCCTCCGCGTGTTGGTCCCGATCCACTCGGGCCGCGTCACCTCCGAGTGCTTGAAATCCCCCGTGTCCCACGCGAACGAGAGCGCCGACGTCCTCCGCTTCCAGTACTCGAACGCGATCGTCGCCCACGCGCACAGGGCGATGCCGTACCACGGCGTGAGCGCGTTGTCGAACGTCACGGCGAAGCCCGTGACGATCACCGTGCCGACCTCGGTCAGGTTGGCCTGGGCAAAGTCGACGGAGAAGGCGCCGCCGGTGGCGGCGGTGACGAGGCCGTAGATGAAGACGACAAAGGCAAAGGCGGAGAGGGGGATGAGGAGGAGGGTGTAGAAGCCTGGCAAGGGGGAAGCGGGGTGTCAGCGGACACGCGGGGGATCGGTCGGCGGAGACCCGCCTGCCCAGGCAAAGTACCACGCGATCCGCTCGCCAAAGTACTTGCGCACGTCGTCCAGCGGCTGCCGCCACCCCTTGCGCCACATGAGCTTGACCCGCGCCCAGTCGCGGTGCAGGTCCACGCGCGGGTTCGGGGGGACGAGGACGGTCGAGGGGGCCGACGGCGGGGGCGCCTCGGGGTCGTCGGGGGGTGGGGGAAGGAAGGAGAGGCCGTTGGAGGAGGAGCCGGGGCCCTGGCCGTTGATGGGACCCGAGTGGGGAGGGTAGAAGTCTGAGGGGGGCAGCGCGAGGGTCAGTTGAAGGAAGGGGTTCGTCTCGTTGGCGACGAAAAGGCAACGAACCGGTGTAGACGCCGTCGCCCAGCAGCCTGTTCAGCCTGGCCTTGGGCCGGTCCGGGCTGTAGTCCCGGATGGTCAAGTGCTCAACCAGGTACGCGCCGGCCAGGGCGCGCCATCCGCCCTCCCAAAACCTCATCTGCACCTCCCACTCCCGCCCGCCGGCCGCCTTCCCCCCGACAAACTCCTCCAGCAGGTCCCTCTCGAACGGCTGCGTGGCCTTGTACGGCACCCCCGCCGCCTCCAAGCCCGCGGCCACCGACGCCGCGGGCACGAACGGCATGCGCAGCATCAGCTCCTCGGCGGCCTTGCACATGGTCTCGAACGGGATCCACAGCTTGACGAACCAGCGGTGCGGGGCCAGCGCCGAGGCCGGGTCCGCGTGCGGGCGGGGCGGCTCGCGCTCGACGATGATGCCCATGCCGACGATCAGGTCCTCGTAGCGGTCGCGGAGGTAGGCCCGCTTCCCGGCCTCGGGCGAGGGCAGCGCGTCGGCCTCGAAGACCAGCACCAGGTCCGGGTAGAACGGGGCGTACATGGTGCGGGCCAGGGCGTTTGCGTTTGTGTATATCTGCAGGTCCGGCGCCAGCGTGCGGCCGGCAAAGGCGGCAAGGCACTCCTCCAGGCCGGCGTGGGGCCGCGCGGCCCGCCAGGCGATCATCTCGTCGAACAGCTCGGCGTCCGCGGGGTGCAGCCGCAGCTCGCGCGGGGCGTCCTCGGGCGGCAGGTACCGCGTGACGAAGGTGGCGCCGGTGTACAGCGAGGGTTTGTGGGGGGAAGCGGGCGAAGGCGGGCTCGCCTGCGGGGGGCCCCACGTGCGCTGCGGCGCTGCGGGGCCCGCGGGCGTGGCCGGCGATGCGCCGACCGTCGGCGCCGATGCCCCGTTGGCCGTGTGCCCCGGCGGGGAGGCCTTCGCGGTCTCTGTCGATGTGTCCCCCGTCGGCACCTCGGCCAGCGGCACCCAGCGCTTCTCGGCCTCGCTCCACACTGACGTGTCGCTCCGCGGCGGCGCACCGGGTGCCGGCGGCCCCGCGGCCCCTGCGTCGGGCTCCATCGCCGTCCGGCGCAGCAGGGACCGCCGCCCGATCGCACGCAAGGGACTTGCGGGGATGAGAGTCAGCGGTGGGCTACTTGAGCTGGAGGTATGCGATTAGCTGCATGGATGGATTGGATGGTGGCGAACTCCGGAGGGCCTCGATGGGAGCACGAGCGAAGGGTCAGCGGAAGGCGGGGAGCTCCGAGCTACGCGGGCGCCTGCCGCGCTTCCCTGTCGCATCGGCTCCAACGCCGGTTGCCTCAGGTGGACCTGTTCGGGTCAAAATCAGCAGCTCAGATATCTCTGCCCCATCGTTGCATGCATCCGGACCGGAACAGGCCCCTTCTCCGCCGCTGCCGGAGAGTCACGTGCTCGCGCGGATGCCAGCCGGCCGAAGCGAATCCGGCCAATCTAGGTCAGTTCCTTCATCTCTTGCCTTTGATGGACCTGCGGAGGAAATTCGCAGTTAATCCCGAGGCCGCATCCCGTCGGGTTTGTCCGTTTGCGCCTGCTGACCTCGCGCGCTGTGCGGACCCCCGCCACGCCACCTCCACTTCCAGGCTCCACACCCCCTCCCCCGGCGCCCTCCCGCCATGTCCGTCGAGACGAAAAGCGCGCCGCCCGGCGCCACCGACGTGCCCAACGGCGGCTCGTCGGCGTACCCGCCGCCCAACAACTACGCCGACTTCCCCGCGGCCCCCGCCGCGCCGTCCAACTACCCCGCGTACCCGCCGGCGCCGGCCTCGTACCCCACGCAGCAGTCGTACTCGTCGTACCCGCCGTACCCGCCGCAGCCGGGCTACCCCCCGGGCGCCTACGCGTCGACCACCGTCGTGGTCCCCGGCACCGTGCAGCCCGCCGCCCCCGTGCCCGCCCCGGCGTACCTGCAGCGCAAGGCGCGCAGCTACATCATCTCGGGCATCGTCATCGCCGCAAGCGGCGGCGTCATGGTCGGCTTGTACTACGGCGCGACCTACAGGTGGGCTGCCCCGCTCCTGCCCCTCCGCCGTCCCGCTCACCCCCTCGCCCCTCGTTCCGACAGGTACAACTTCTACTGGTGGATCGGCATCATCCTCATCGTCCTCGGCCTGGCCTTCATCGGCTACGGCATCATGATGATGCGCAAGATCAAGCAGGCCGCCGCCAACCCGCCCCCGATGCCCGCGCCCGTGCCGACGGGGCAGGGGTACGGATCCCCCTCGGGAGCGTACGATCCCAACGCCGTGTACCCCTCGGGGGGTTACCCGCCGCCCCAGCCCCAGGGAGGGTACCCGCCGCCGCAGGGGGGGCAGGCGTTCCCGGAGGCCCCGCCGCCCTATTCCGCGCCACCGAGGACCTGAGGACCCGCCGGGGTGGAGGAGCGGGATCTGCTGGTGGCCCCGCGCCGGTCCGATGCCGGCGCTTTCGGAATCGGGCGTTGGAAGGGCCGAAGTTGGTTCCGCCGGCGTTTGACGGCCTCTCTCGTCGGAACTTTTCTGCACGGTGCGGACGGGACTTTCCAGACGGACGGGGCGGAAAAGTGGGGCGTGGATGTCGGATGTTCTATGAGGTTGTCGTCAGTGGATATCTGTTGCGTCCTTCCCTCTTGGCGCCCGTTTTTACGCCGCAGGTGTCCCCTCGTAGTCCGGCAACTAGGAGGTCTACAGCAGCAGGTTCAGCGCCGCCCCCGCCACCGCCGCCGCCCCTCCCGCCGCGACCCCCATCTCCGCCCCCCTGACCCCCACGCTGGGCGTCCCCTGGTCGTTGCAAACCGCCGCCGAACCGCCCGCCGCCAAACACCTCTGCCTCAGCGCCCCCAAGATCAGCTGCGACCCCGTCTGTATCGCATACACCGTCGCCGTGGCGGTATCGCTCGACAGGCCCGGGGGCTTGGCCACGCTCGGCCCCTGCAGCCACACCGAGGCGTTGGCCGGCGACCGCACGTTGGGCTCGAGGTTGTAGTCCGACGCGCTGCGGACGATGGCGTAGGGCACGTCGATGCCCGTCAGCCGGCGGGCGTTGCGCTGCGCGGCGAGCATGCCGATGGATTCCATGGCCGAGGCGGCGACCACCGATCCGCCGAGGAAGGCGCCCGAGGGGACCGAGGCGAGCCCGGAGACGTTGACCGCGTAGCCGACCATGCCCCGGGCCTGGGCGTCCCACGGGGTGCCGGTCCACCAGAAGACCGAGTCGACCTCGGCGCAGACCGAGGGGCCGAACGCCCGCGGGGGTGCCGACACGTTGGGCGAGAAGGTGGGGCCCATGGCGAGGGTGGTGTTGCCAAAGTACCACTGGGTGTACTCCTGCACCGGTGCGGGGGGGACGACGGATTGCAGGGCGGGGCGGCCGGCCATGAGCTCGTCGGCGAGGCGGCGCGAGGCGGCGTTGGGGATCACGTCGACGAAGCAGTCCCACCCGCGGAAATCGGCGCTGGAGCGGTCGGTGAAGGCGTCGACGAAGGGCTGGTTGGGCGAGCCGGGGACGGAGCATTCCTGCGGGAAGGCGGCGGCGGTCTGGGACCACGGACCACCCTGGCAGTCCCTGGAACCAGTGTCAGGAATTGGGTTCGACATGACTGCTTCCCGCGACGGGGACGCACCAGTTGATGGCGTGCAGCGACACGCAGAGGTCCCCCGGCCTGACCAGCGTCGCCGGGTCCGGGTTTGCCGGCGGCTCGCAGTTACCCGGGTTGAGCAGCCCCCCCACTCTCGGCGAGAACCCGGCGGTGCCAAAGAACATGATCTCCTTGATCACAGAGGAGCACGAGAGCACCTGGAAAATGCACATCTGCGCCGTCGAAGGTCCCTCCCCCGTGACGATCTGCGCGACGCGCTGCCCGGCGATGGTCCCGACCGTGGCGTTGTAGCACCCCGCGATGGTCACGTTGCGGGGAGCCTTGAGAGCGAGGGCAATGTAGTAACCTTCCCCGATCCCGCCGTATGATTGGCCGGGATCGGCGGTGAATATCACGGTGACGTCGGTGCCCCCGAGGACGCGGGAGCATTCGGTGGCGGAGCGGGCGTAGCCGAGGTCCTGGGCCGCCACATTGGGGACCGCGAGGAGCGCGGCGAGGGCGAGGGCGAGGAGCGCGTTCAGGGGCCGCATCGCGGTGCTTTGATCGGGGTTCGCGTCGGGGAACGGGCGGAAACGGCGCCGATGTCGATTTGGGTGTGTGAGTCGCGTGGGGATGGCCGGGCGCCGAAATGGGGACGCGGGCGCCGAAACCGCGGTTGCCGCGCCTCGGCCGCTATGCCTGGGGCATGCGGCACCTAACACCGATCTCGCCACAAGGATGACGGCGAGGAAGGTCCCCGATGCGGCCGAAGCCTACGGAGGGAGGGCGGTTCCGCGAGAGACCGACGAGCGCGCCACCAGCGCCCAGCTATAACTGCCGGCGTCGTAGACACTCGCGCACCAAATTGGCACCCTTGGCGCTTGATTCGCCGGAGTGGATCCTTTGATTTCTCGAGCCAAAAGTGAAGGAAGGGAAGGCGGGGCTGCCTGCGAAGGCGGGTACGGGGCTACTTCGCAGGCGCACTTTCCTTGCTCGCATCCGGCATATCCGGGCCAGTGTACCATCCCGTCCCGACAGCAGGCAAGCATCTTCGCAATGCCAGCTGGCGCGCCCAATTGTCGGAAGGTTCGGTCTCGTAGTTGCCGCGATTGCGCGCGCACCAGCCCTCGGGCCCCACGTCGTTCAAGGCCAAGAGCCCGGCCGTGTGCCCCAGCACGGTTTGCGGAGACTGATCCGTCCTTCGCCAGTGCGTTCCCGGGCTCGGCACCGCCCCGGACCCCGAGGACCCGCTGACGATCGAGCGCCCCTCCAGGCCGCCGTCGCCCGCGGATTCCGGCGGGCGTTCCTTATCCCCTCCCCGAATGTGATGCTGTGCTCGCAAGAGCGCTCCGATACCAGCTCCATTCCTCTAGCGGACCGCGATCCGCCTCCCGGCCGCCGCATGGCGCGTCCCCATCGCATTCCAGCCCCGCGGACGGAAGCAACCGAGCGGAATGACCTAGCCGGAAAACCATCCGTTCGATGATCCGGGGCGTTGCATCCGTCCGATCCCGCCGGTGGGGTATGGTGGTCGGCGGGTTGGGTCCCGCGTCCCACCCACTCCGATGCCCCCCTCGTGTCCTCCCCCACTGCCCCCGCTCCGGCCGCTGCTCCTCGTGGCGATTGCGGGCAGCGTTTTGGTGCTTTTCACGCACTCGGCCGGCGGCGGGGACGCGGCCGATGGCGTCGCGTGGGCCTCCGCGCCGTGCCGCGTCTCGGGCGATGCCGCGCTCCCGCCGTTGCCCCCGACGCCGTTCTTCGCGGGCGCCGCCGACCCGCCGTTCCTGCGCGTGGCGGCGACGCCGGCGGACGCGCGCGAGGCGTGCCCGCTGCCGGCCGTCGACCCCCGGCGCGCCCGAGGACCCCGAGTGCCCGCGCCGTTGGACTTTGACCCGCGGGGGTCACCGGCAATCCGCACGGCGCGCGACCTCTATGCCCTGCTGGACGGAAACGCCTCCAGTGGAATATGTGCGGTGCGTTTGGCGGACGGCTACGCGTCGGACGCGCTGCGGGACGCGACGCAGTTCCTCCCCGCGCGGGCCGACCTCTCGGACGCGTGCCCGACGCCCGCCGACCCAGCCTGCCTGCGCGCCGCCCGCCGCCGCGCTGCCAACGCCGCGCGTGAAGCGTGGGCGACCTGCCGTCCGCAGCTGGAACCGGCCGTGGACCGCGCGTGGGGCCCGGTCGAGGGCAGGGGGCCGTTCCTGGAACACCACGCCCAGCTGCTCCTCTCCTTCAAAGACGCGATCGTGACAACGGAAGGCAACGTCGTCGCCCGCGGCGCCGCATTCTGGCCCGTCGTCGGCCTGTGCGACTACAACCCCGACCCGCGCAACGCCTCGCCCCGCGGCCTCCCCGAACACCCCCGCGTCTTTGTCGCCTCCTCGCTGTGGTCCTTCAACCCGTGGCACGCGCTCGCCGAGGCCCTCCCGCGCTTGCTGCCCCACCTTGGCGCCCTCGTCGCCGACCCCGACATTGCCGTGCACGTGCACAGAGGCCTGCTGCAAAGACTACTCCCGCTGCTCGGCATCCCCGCCTCGCGCCTCGTCACCGGCGCCATCCTCGCGCGCCGCGCATGGGTCCCCGAGCCCGCATCGGGCTGCGGCTCCCTCTCGCCCTCCCAGGCCGCCCTCCTCGCGGGCACCCTGCGCCCGCTCGCCCGCGCCCTCCTCGCGCAGCGCACGCCCTTCTGGCGCCCCCTCCCCGCCGCGGACGCCCGGCGAGATCGCAGCCCCGTGGTCCTGCTGCACCTCCGCCGCCGCGCGGACGGGAACCGCACCTTGGTCCCCGACACCGGGATGCCGCTCGCGGAAAGGCTGCGGGGGTGCTTCCCCCGCGCGCGCATCCGCGTGGTCGACGATTCCCACCTGCCTCCCCTGCCGGACCTCCTCGCCCTCGTCCACTCCGCTGCGGTGGTGGTCGGCGTGCACGGCGCCTTCCTCTCCCACGCGGCCGCCATGCGCCCCGGCGCCGCGCTGCTCGAGATCCAGCCCGCGGGGTGGGATGGCGAGGCAAGGAGGAGGGTGTTTGCCCATCTGGCGGCAAAGACGGGGCTTCGCTACCTGCGGATCACCTGCGCGGTCGACGGATCCGGGATGGATGTGCGGGGGGCGTGCGGGGAGGGGGTGCTGGGCGGGGTGGGGGAGGCGCTGGGGACGGAGCCGGCGTGCGGGGCGTGATGACCAAAACATCCGATCGGGCCGGTGTGGTGCCCCGCTTCTACGCTTCCCGGTCGCAAGCCCGCGTCATATTCGAGGGTACGTGCCGTTCGCACCGGCCTGCTCATGCAAGAACAAGGGGCCGCGGAATTCGCACCGCTCTCACCACCTCCCAGGCCCGCATTCCCCGCACGTCTCGTTCGAACGCACCCTCCCCTCCCACCCCAGGCTCGGCAGGAACCGGCCCCTCGCCGCGCACCCCAGGTTCCAGACGAGCCGGGGGCGGGGGGCGGGGGGGGGAGGACGGTGTCCAGGGCGGAACGGAGGGTGCCGGCGAGGTTGCCCGGTCCCCAGGGGGATCCGGCGACGGCATCGGTCGCGACGTAGGCGACGGTGACGCGAGGGTCGGCCGACGTGGGCCGCTTAGCCCCCGCACCCCTCCACGAGCCCGCCGTACCCCGCCTCCTTGAGCAAGCCCCCGTACCCCATTCCGCAGAGCCGCTCCTTGCCCACCGCATGAACGATCTCCCCGACCGCCCCCGGCTCGAACACCCGCACCCCGTCCCCGGCCTTCCGCGCGCCGCGGCCGGCCCGCGCGGTGTCGATCCCGCCGGCGGCGTCGGCGAGCGCGGCGCAGCGCAGCGCGGTGGCGAGCTGCGGTTCCGAGGGCGCGAGGGGGGAGGCGTCCGGCTGGAGGAGGGCGCGGGCGGTTGCGGGGGCGGTGTCGAGGAAGGCGAGGCGGGAGGCGTGGAATTGCGAGAAGAGCGCGCGGGCGTCGATTCCGGAGGAGTAAAAGAAGGGGTGGTCCAGGGGGGAGGGCCAGAGGGTGGCGTTGCCGGGGAGGTCGTCGGCGAGGAAGGCCGAGGCGGCGGCTCGGAGCTGCGGGTCAAAGACGAAGCGCGCGATCCTCAGCAGGGCGGCCTGCGGGTCCGTCGCGAGGTCCTCGTAGCGCACCAGCAGCCGTCTCTCGGTGCGCGAGGGGAGCCGCGGCGGGGCGGACCAGTACCGCAGGTGGCGGGCGTAGCCGTCCAGGTGCCTCCGAAAGTGCGGCGAATCCGGCGAGATGGACGGCCTGCCGGGAGCGTCGGGCCGCGAGAGCAGCCGCAGGCGCCTGTTCCTCTCGGCGCTGGAGACGTTTGCGCGCTTGAGGTCGGCGTTGGCCTCGTCGAAGGCGATGGACGACGCGATGGCGTCGAACGGGTTCCTTACGAGGTGCATGGCGCGGGCAAACATGCCCCACCCCCGGGCCGCCTCGGGCACGGCGCGCTCCCACGCGCCCATGCGCTCCGGGAAATGAGTCTTGACGACGAAGGGGTCGGCCAGCCCCAGCGCCGACGAGTCGTCGACCGACGTTTCGGCCCAGCCCAGCGCGGCGTGCAGCACGGCGCGCATCCACGTGGTGCCGCTGCGCGGGAACGAGGCGACGGCGAGGGGCAGCAGCGGCGGGTCGCCGGCCGCGACATCGGGGGCAGCGAGGCGCGCCAGCACCGCGGCCGGGTACGGCCCGAGCTTGCGCTGCGGCGGGCAGCCCTCCGGCACGCCCTGCAGTGCGGAAGCGACCCCCTGCAGAGCCGGCGGGCCCGCTCGCCCCGCCGGCCCGGATGCAGCGAGCCACGCGGCGCCCACGAGAGCGGCTGTCGCCAGCATGCGTCGGAGGGGCCGCCCGCTCGCCATCGCTTTGGGTGGGGTGGGGGAGATTGGACCCCGAGGATGCTGCTGCGCCCGCCCGCGAGCCTCTGGTTGTCCACACCCTCGGCCAACCCTCGAAACCTCTCCGCACCCGGATCCGGCCGGTCGGTGAACAGGAGTGGGACGCATCGCCAAGTTGCGCCTTCTTCTGCGGCCGCTCTCGAGGTCCGGGGTGGGCAAACTGCGTCGTCGGTGGCCGCAGGAGCCTCACAGTTCGTCTCAAGCGATCCAATAAAGGGGATCGTGCGGCGTGGATCGGCACCTCCCCGCAGCAGCCACCAAGGCGCTTGCGCCCGCAGAGGCGCGCTATCTTGCTAAGATCCGGCACTACCAGCGCCACTACCTGATCGGGACCAACACTCCGACCTCTCTCGTTCCCGCAGTGATGGAATCTACGGGGGCCTTCGATCCCGAGTTCGCGCGGCTTCTTCAACAGCTCTCTCTCCTCGCCTTTCCCCGCGGCCCCGGACCCTGACGGCCCCGGGGATGACATCGATGGACTGAGGGCCCTCTTCACGACTTCGGCACGCCAGCGGCTTACGGCGGCCCTGGTGCGCGGCACGGAACCCATATTCCGACGCTGGGTCAATCTTTGCGTTCGCGGCAACGGCGGCGGCTCTGCTGGATGTTCTTCGGACGGCCAGGATTCGGGATCGGGGTCGCTGCAGGGGGCGTCCACGGCGGCTGGGAGGGCGGCCGGTGAGGTAAGTCATCGGGTGGAGGGCACGGCTCAGTGGCTCTACGAGATGGAAGGGTTCGCTTTTCGTGTATATTAGTTCCCGGAACGAGCAATCCGATCGGGCCCTGCCCGCCACCGCCGGCGCCACGGCCCCATGCGCTTCCGCACGCGCCTCCGCCTCGCCTGCACCGTTTTGGCGATCGCCGCGGGCGCGCTCACCCCATGGCGCCCGCCGTCCGGCGCGGCGGAGAACCCGGCGGATGCCCCGGCCGCGCGGGAGCCGTGCCTCGTCTTCGCGTACCCGCAGGGCCGCTACATGCACTCGAACCAGATGCTCGGCATCGTGCGGATCGTCGCCGTCGCGCGCAGGCTGGGCTGCCGCGTGCTGCCGCTGTTCCTGTCCGAGGGCGGCGCGGGCGGCGGGAAGAGGAGGGACGCGTGGCACACCGGGACGATCCCGCTGGGGGAGTTTTACGCACCGCGGGGCGATTTTTTCGTGGACCTCGGCCGGGAGGACCAGCGGGAGTGGGTCGGACGCGTGCTGGCGCGGGAGGGCGTGCGGGGGACGGGTGCCGGATCGCCCTCGGATCAAGACGCGGCCGCGTTCCGCCTGCGCCTGCAGATCCACCAGCACAATAACGACGAGCCGCTCTCACTCCCCTGCGTGCTGGACGAGCACGCGGTGGGTGACAGCCGCGCCGTGCGGACGCAGCCATTCTCCTGCCGCGAGACGGTGCTGTTGGGACCCTGGGCCACGCACGCTCCCCCGGACGCGGTCCCGGGAGCGGAGGCGCTGGATTTCCGCCGCCGCTTCGCAGGCCGGCTGGTCGGCGCGCCGTATCCCTACACGTTCAACATCAGCTGCGCAGCGGAGCAGGAGGCCAGCGGGGAGATGCCGCCCAGGGAGGAGCTCCTGCGCGTTGCCAAATGGGCGCTGTGGAACCTGATCCTCTCCCCGGACGCGCCGGGCAACGGCACTCACGAGGATCCGGCGGACAAGATTGTCCGCCTGCTCCCCCCGGGAGGCGTCCCTCGGCTCGACGACCCCGCCTACGACGCCTACCCCGTCCCCTCCCCGCTCCTGCTCACCGCCCACGCCCGTACCTCCAGGTACGTCGCCGAGTACTGCAACTCCCGCCTGCGTTTTCCCCTCTGCGGCACCACGGAGTCCCTGGCGGCTCGCTTCCTCGCGGAAAGGCTCGCGTCGGCCGACCCCGGGCGCACCGTCGCCTACATCGCCACCGACGCCGTCCCGGGATCGCCCTGGGGACCGGGCGACCTCTCCGGCTCCCTCCGCACGGCCTTGGACGCCGTCCTCCCTCCCCCGGCCCCGCGCCCGCGGATCGCGTTCGCGCACGGCGCGTACCCCGCGCTCGCCTCGCTGCTGGACCACCCCAGCGTCGGCTTCGACGGCTGGCGGGCATGGGTGCCCGATTACGGCCCGCTGGCGAGGGAGAAGCACCGCGGGCTCGCGATGGCTGTGCTCGATCAGATCCTGCTCTCCTGCGGAGACCATGTTTCCCGCGGGGCGGCGGGGGGTTACTACCAGACGCACTGGTCGACCTTTTCCTGGCGCGCGAGGACCATCGGGGCCGCGGTGGCGCGGCTGGTCTGCGTGCCGAACGGCGCGCCCGTGCCCGAGGACGACGGGCACATGGCGCCGGGGGAGCTCGCGGCGCGGGAGTACGAGGCGCGGCGCGCGGGCGTGGACTTCTCGGCGCGGTTCCCGTGGCGCGACGGGAAGCCGCGCGCCGTTTTGGGGCCCGACAGGTTCTGGAACCTGGGGTGCGCGGCGAGGGGGAGGTTCCTGCCGAGCCTGGGGTGGGAGGGGAGGGTGCGTTCGAGGGAGACGTGCGGGGAATGCGGGCCGGGGAGATGGTGAAGGACAGGCTCGGGCTGGTGTGGTCGGGCGGGGGACGAGACGGAACTAGTGCGGATGGGTGGACGGCGGCGAATCCGCCCTCCTCGAACATGTTCATGAGCTGTTGGCAGTGTGAGGCCCGGCTGACAGTCGAACCCTTGAGCACTGGTCGCGTGGACTGAGACGAGCTTCCGCACGGCGGGGAGGGCGGGGTCCGGGGGGGTGGTGGGGTGCAGGGCGTCGGCGGAGGAGTCGGCGGAGGAGGCGCGAGCGCGCGCCGCGGTACAAGCCGACGAGCGCGTCCAGGCCGGCGTTGGGGGCCGCGGCGTCGAGGAGGGGGATGGCGTGGAAGGCGAGGATGTTGGCCAGCTCGACAATGAGGTAGGCCGGGATGCACGAGCCGGTCGCCTGGAGAGCGGGCCGTGAGTTGGTGCGAGGTTTCCGTCGTGGTGCAAGCTCACGGCGTTGATGATGACCTCCTGGTCTCATGGCCCGCCAGACCGGCCGTCTGCGCGCCGTTGTTCAGCGGGGGCGCGTACTGGGTTGCCAACAGCTTATGAACAGGTTCAAGGAAGCCTGTACCCGGCAGCTCGGCGGACATCTAACCCCTCCCCTCTTCCCCGAATTCAATGTATCTGGCGTGCCGTGATGTATCGGGGTTGGGGGGCGCTCAGCGCCTGTGATAGAGATTGATGACCTCCCGGGGCGCTTTTAGATGATCCCCGGGCGGACCGCGGCGGCGGCTCTCGTCCTCGGCGCCGCCGCGGCGATACTCTGGCTCGCCGTCCCGATTCCCGCTCCGGGGCTGACCGCGCGCGACGATTTCCCGGGCGGCGACGACGCGGACGTGCGGCCCCTGTTCTCCGCCGCGGCCCTCGCCGCCGCCGCCGTGCACCGCGGCTCGCTGTGCCGGCTCCGCGCCGCGATGCGCCGCGCGGCG